>CAXIVR010000005.1:123272372-124472372 GCA_964035755.1 Teleogryllus oceanicus | reverse complement strand
AGCATTTGAACGTGCTTAATGATAATTGTATATGTTTTCTCTGTGCCCAAATTTTCTTCGTGTGTTACTCTGTTATTTCTTTCGCTCCGCTGCCCATTTACACCGTAGCATCTACTGTGTTTCAGTTTCAAATGTATGTTTTTTAGTGTGTTCCTGATTTTTTTCTGTCTTCTGCATAATTTATTCTTTTGTGTGCTTGTCCGAGGTCCTCCTCGGCTTCTTTCATCCACTTCGTTTTTCCCTTGCCTGAATTGATGACTGGAAGAATCCAAAAAATCCACCTTGAAACTGTTTTCATTCATCCTGGGAATGGTCCATGGAACTGCATTCTTCTTTTTCTGAATGTCCGTTGTTGTTGTTGTTGTTCTTGTTATTATTATTATTATTATTATTATTATTATGTCTTTATTTTCTCATCTTATTGGCACATTTGAATGAATTGCACAGATATACAGAATCAAAGCACAATACATCTATTTTTAAAAGGAATTTATAATACATTGTTTCCCATGAATTTCCGTACTATCCTTGTTGTTGAAATAACAACTGCCTTCTGCATGGGTTTGTACAGGTCTTCATTCAAACCCAGTTGCTTAAGGCCCCACATCAGACTCCTAGGATGACTCCGGTGCTTGAAACAATTATCGGGATAATGCTGACTCTTTTCATATTCCACTGTTTCTCAACGGGTTCAATAAGATTTGCATATTTACTGATTTTTTCAGTGTATTTGCTTTGAATGTTGCCTGCATTTGGGACAGAAACATCAATAAGCATGACATGTTTCACACTTGTTAATCACAACCAAATCCGGTCTGTTGTGAATCACTGTATGGTCTGTTAAGATAGTTCTATCCCAATACAAGCGCCACTCTTCGTTCTCCAGAACACTGATAGGTTGGTACTTAAAGTACGGTACCTTATTTTCAGTCAGAAGACGACATTTCTGAGCCAACGCTTGATGTAAAATTTTGGCTACCGAATCATGTCTCTGTTTATACTGGTGCCTACCAAATGTGTACAACCTGAGGTAATATGATGAATTGATTCCACCGTTGACAACCATAACGACATAACTCATTCTGCACATTGCTATCTCTAACAATTCGCTTCAAATAGTTACGCGTTGGAATAACTTGATCCTGAATAGCCAACATAAACCCTTCAGTTTCTGGAAAGATCTGTCCTGATATAAGCCAGTAGTTCGATGCTTTCAAATCGACATGTTCTTGGCTCATCTCATGTGGATGTCTTCCATGAAGAGCTTTAGACATCCATAAATCTCTTTTTGGCCGTCATTGCATGAGAAGTCCGCAACATCCTGTCTCGACAGCTCTATCGGAGTATAGACATCTGCTTCACAAATTGCTTTATGCAGTTTTGATGTATTTGCGCGGAGTGGAAATACATTCTCATGCTCTTCACTTGCCGACAAAGTTGGTTTCCAATGTCTGTGAGTCCTCTTCCACCCATATTTCCGGAAGTGTTATACGTTCGACTGCAGATTTTGGGATGGTGCATGCGTGCTTTCGTCATTAAAACTCTCATTTTCCGTTGTAAGTTCTCAATGTCAGTTTTGCTCCACTTAATAATGCCAAATGAGTAGTTTAAGACTGGGACAGCATAGGTGTTAATAGCTTTTATGATATTTCTTCCATTCAACTTTGTTTTCAGGAGCTTTCGGGTTCTTCGGAAGAATTCCTCTGCATGTTCATCTTTCATTTTACCTTGGTCAATGTGTCTTGCCTGTCTCACTCCCAGGTATCTGTACGTTTCCTCAGCAGACATCGCTTGTATCAACTGTTTATTTTCAAGTTCAAAGGTTCCCTCTTGGAGCTTTCCTTTTACAATATTCAATGTTCGACATTTTTCCAGGCCAAACTCCATTTTAATACTTTTTGAAAATGATTCCACAATACTCAATAGTTGTTCAAGTTGAGATTTTGTCGAAGCATATATCTTCAAATCATCCATATATAAAAGGTGATTTATGCGATACATCATTCTTGCTCCCAATTTAATTCCAAATCCACATTTAGTGGAATTCAAGAGATTAGATAGCGGATTCATACAGACGACAAACCAGAGGGACTTAGTGAGTCTCCTGAAAAATACCTCTTCGCACATTGATTGTATCAGTTTCGATGTTGTCAACAGGAGTACTTAAGATAATTTTTGTTCGCCAGTTCGACATGACATGTTCCAAGAAGGAGACAACTTTTGTATCAACCTCATAGATCTTAAGTATTTCTATCAGCCAGGTATGTGGTACAGAATCAAAGGCTTTTTTGTAATCAATATAGGCCATGAACAAGTTGCGATGTTTTGCATATGCTTGACCACACACTACTGAATCTATGATTAATTGTTCTTTGCATCCCATGGAGCCTTTGCTACAGCCTTTCTGTTGGACTGCAATAATATCGTTGTCTCTACAGTGGGTGTATATCCGTTGAAAGGCACGATGTAATGATTTTATACATCGTTGGCAAGCAAGAAATAGGGCGGTATTTTGTTGGATCTTCTTGTTTTTGTGGGTCTTTGGATATCAGATATGTAATTCCCTGGGTAAGAAATTCTGGCATCTTATCTGGTTGTTGTATGACATCATTGATCAATTCAGCCAGCCTGTGGTGAGTGCACCATAATCTTTTATACCAAAAATTATGAATTTTATCTGGTCCTGGAGCTTTCCAGTTCAATAGGTTCTTATTACTTACTGATTCTTAGCCAGCCTTTGGTGAGTGCACCATAATCTTTTATACCAAAAATTATGAACTGGATCGGAAAGTTGTTTACTCCAAAAATCATTCTCCTGCTCTCTTGTTGGATATGTTCCTTTGTTATTGCCTTTTTCCTTTCTTCCCAGGTTTCTATAAAATTCTTTTCAGATTTTCAAACAAAATGTTATCTTTCCTCCTATTTCTGCTGGTTCTATATCTGGACAATCGATTTGTTAATACTGATAGTCTCTGTTTCAGCGTGTCAATGCACTGTTGTACTGTTGTATTAGGTTCATCTCTTCGCGTATGCGTTTTACTTCTATTCATAATACGATCTGCCAGCTTCACAAGTTTTGGTGATCGAATACCATTGGCATAACTCATCATACGGGCAATATCACCTCTCAGTGTTTCGATGTTCCTGACGAGACGCCTCTCCCAAGGTGGCATCATCCGGCCTCTTTGCTTTTTTCCGGGAGATATTGCAAGTTGTGCGCCATTTCAATTCCTCTGGTAGACTCGCAATTCATGATATCTATAATACGGCCATTCGTCTCGATGTATTGATCTTAGGTAACACTGGCCTCATAGTTGGGTTGGTCCCTTCAAATTGAATCATAGCTTCTATCATTCCCATCTTCAGCGATTCCACCAGTCTTTCGTCTTCAGCTGTAGTTATATCATCTGTTGTAGGGACATTTTTGTGGGACTCCGGGTGAATTTCTGATTCACTAGGTTGTAAGTTCTGAACCTCATCCAGTTCTAGCTCACGACCAACTTCCATTTTAATGGTCTGGAGCCGTGTCTCAGGAATCAGTTTATTACGTAAAATCACTCGATACTGATCAGACACTCTTTGTTCAGTTACGGAATATTCAGGGAAACTCTGTTGAAATTCTCTAAATAATTTCTGCCTGTATCCAGTCACATCTGTGTCAATTTTTGTGATCCGGTAATAGATGCGCATTATTTCTTCATTAACAGCCGTTGGCCATTTTCTGCGCTGTGTTGGCAGCCTTGCTTGGAATTCTCTATATATTTTCTTCCTGTCGCATTTCGGTATCCGACCAGGCCCGCCTGCTCAACTCCTGGTCATTATTATTATTATTATTATTATTATTATTATTATTATTATTATTCCTATTATTACTATTACTATTATTATTACTTACACATGGGCGACGGTCGCACATGCAGGTCCCACACTGAGGGGGAGTCGAGTGAGAAACCGCGCATTGTTCGCATGTGACTGATCCTTCACCAACCTAATTGCTTAGTTTTTTGCAGCTGACCGGCTGTTCTGAAATCTAGGAGACGCTTTGGGCGAGAAAGGCATGTCTTGTACAACGATTATAAAGACGGATGGAATCAAACAAAAAATGAATTGCCCTAAGAACGAGAGATGGGAGTCATTAGTGAATGCATTGATGAAAGTTACTGATGATCGCAAGCGATACTAAAAGCTATCGTATATCTAGTTTGTACTGTCTTTTATTATACTGAGACCCCTCCGTTGACCATTGTTGATTGCGCAGGCTACGGTTTCCGGCATTCGGACGATAGTCCTACTGTCCTATAGCCCTTGATTGCCCCCTCATAAGCGACATACGTGGAAGGCGTAGGAAATACCAGGGTAAGGGTGTCATCTCTCGTGCGAGAGTCGTTCTTCTCCATGAAGGTACTGCAAATAGCGTTGACACATGAACTGTCAGTGGATATTCAGTTATTACTCATTTATTATTATTAACTTTTAAACTTTGTTTTTATTGGACTTTTCCATTCACAAACAAAACATTGAAAACGTAAAAAGATCATGCACTAAACATCAACTACAAATTATTGATGTTCAAAACACCGACATCGATATCTCATCCCTAGCAGGGGAGAAACGAAGAATCCAAATATCCTGTGTTTATTTTTTAAACAAAGAATTCAATATAGCTGGATCTCGATCAGGGGATGATCGATAGGGAATATTAATTTTTTGAATAAATACCTTGAACGTGACAGTTTTTTCGCTTAGCTGAGATAGTCCCAGGGAGTACCTCGGCACATCTATTCTCTGAATCGTGTATAGAAAGACAAAGAGGGTTGGTATCAAGCCGATTCCAATTAGAATGGACATTTAACAGAAAGGGGGTAAGGCGATTGTCCCGAGAATCCGAGAACTATGAAGACTTGCGAGATGTTGGGTAAGGCAGGGCACTTCAGAGCCGGATAGGCTGAAGTCATCTGATCCAAAGATGTGTGAACATACATGCTTAATAGTACATATATTTGTTTTCAAAGTAATTTTTAATTTACAACTGAATTGATTGGTGTGTTTTGTGCAGGTGCTTGGAAAAGGAGGCCATGATGCTTCTGTCTCTGATTGTGCTGTCGGCGTTCTCCGTGGTGATGACGGCGCTCTTCATGCCGAAAAGAGATCGTGACCGAATGTGCCCCTGCTGCAAAACCTTGCCTAGTTACAACTGCGTGAGCCAACATAGATCCACGTTAGTGTTGCCCTTCCCAAGTCAATAGCCCCTCCCATCAAGCGCGGCGCGTTTCATCGGGTGTGCTTTTCCAGCACTAACTGTTCTGAAGAACTCACCACTGTAGAAGCCGTGAGCAGTCACGATTCGCGGTGGAAGGTAAGCAGTAAGAGCGCTTTCGCTTATAACACGAGACATTTACACTAACATAAAATTGATTGGAAAGGTAGTTTACTCTTAATGTTTCACTGAATTAAAGTATCCGCTTCAAAATCCTTGTGGAAGCTCACACGTAATTCTATTGGTATCACACGTGATTCGTACAGACTTTGTGCCATTATGAGAACAATTCGTATCTATGTTCTTATTGAGCCAGAACCCTTCGTATGCTTTTAGGGAAAGACCATTTCTATCGGTGAAAGGCAGAGAATCTCCAATTTTTCGAAAACTCGTTAGCCTACATACATTAAGGAACCCGCAGTATATCATTCTGCATTCTTGGATTGGTGTAAACTAGTTCGTCTGAAAAGCGCTTACCGATTCCAAAGTAGAATCTGAGTGAATTTACCCTGAAATATTTTAACCTCGTCTTAAGACACTGATTTCTACGATTTCTGATGCCCTTTTGACTTGAGATCAAACACCGTGCTTACTGAACAATGTAGCAATTCTTTGTGAGGTCTGAAACTCTTGTGCTGCCCGGGCTTAAGCGCTCTTTTCTCAGAAATTCCCTGTCCTCCCAAAGCGATCATCTTCAAAACTGTCTCCTCTAAAGATCATGATGTATGGAATCTGTTAAGGTGCGATTTCATTGGCTTCAGTCCTTTGACCCGCTACTTCTTAGGCTTGAGATAGGTTGACGGTCCTCTGACATAACGTTCATTTGACCTGTCCATCTGATCTGCTCTTTGGCAGGCCTTCCTTCGCACTGACGTATCTTGTGGTCTGAGATGTATTTGGCCTGACATCTCATTGATCTGATATTTCTTCGCTCTGATTTTCGTTCTTTCTCGACGTCTTCTTTTCTCTGGACGTTTCTTTGCTCGGACGTTTCTTTGCTCGGACGTTTCTTTGCTCGGATTCGTTCTCCGTTTGCTCGGACGTTTCTTTGCTCGGACGTTTCTTTGCTCGGACGTTTCTTTGCTCGGACGTTTCTTTGCTCGGACGTTTCTTTGCTCGGACGTTTCGCTCGACGTTTCTTTGCTCGGACGTTTCTTTGCTCGGACGTTTCTTTGCTCGGACGTTTCTTTGCTCGGACGTTTCTTTGCTCGGACGTTTCTTTGCTCTGACGTTTCTTTGCTCGGACGTTTCTTTGCTCGGACGTTTCTTTGCTCGGACGTTTCTTTGCCTTCTCGGACGTTTCTTTGCTCGGACGTTTCTTTGCTCGGACGTTTCTGTTGCTCGGACGTTTCTTTGCTCGGACGTTTCTTTGCTCGGACGTTTCTTTGCTCGGACGTTTCTTTGCTCGGACGTTTCTTTGCTCGGACGTTTCTTTGCTCGGACGTTTCTTTGCTCGGACGTTTCTTTGCTCGGACGTTTCTTTGCTCGGACGTTTCTTTGCTCGGACGTCGGCCTTGGGTCACATGATCATGAACGTCAGGGCGATGGTGGTGCTGACGGCGTGGACGCTGGCGGTGGCGGCGGCGGTGGCGCTGGGCGCGTCGACGTGCTTTGCCTGCTGCCGGAAGCGTGCCGCGTGCGGGTGAGCCGCGTGCTGCCGGCCCAAAGCGGCGCCCGCCCAGCCCGAGCGCGAGCAAGTGGAGGCGGAGTTTGCGGCGCGCCGCCCGCCGCCCGTGGAGCGCCCCGTGCCCGTGCCGTTCGCGCGCAGGCTGTCCGCGCCCGCGCCCGTGCCTGACGCCCGCCACCCCGCTGGTGAGAGCACTCGCACTAACGCTCACATGAGCACACATGTGTACACAGGCGCACTCTAGCACACACGCGCACATTGACTACGTCGCATTCGTCACAATGACTGATTATTTCATGTTTTCTGGCGCATCAACTGCTATGGTCATTAGGCCCATAAATGCGTATGCTTATCTTGGCAAGTGGTGGGTTCTCCTCTTTTAAATGGCGAGATCCGGCGCCGACCTACTTGTCGGTGCATGGGGTTTTCCCAATCTAGGTATCTCCTACCAGCGGGACATCACCCCAGGCAAGACAAGCTCTATTCTCCCGGCCGGTCTCCGGTTAAGTGTGATAGTGTAGTGCATTAAATGAAAGTGTGTGTTAGTAAAGGTGAGGGAAGAGAATGAAAGATAGCACACGGTCCTTGGCCCGGTTGTTAGGGTACTGCTTCTGCATTCGCCTGGTGTTGATAGGAGAAACAACGGAAAACGACTAATCAAATCAACTGGTCGCTAGAATTGTACTCGAGACGGTGCGGCTGAATTCATCCTAGCTATCTTGCCAGTGTCGGAAATCCTGCTTCCCTACGACTCCCGGTCAGAGGCTCTGCAGTGACAAGTCGATGCCCTGAGTCTCCTCAGCCAGTATATAGGCACACAGGAACACACACACGTGCACTCATTCGCACATACGAGTGCGCACACACGAGCACGCGCACACGAGCAGCACATGAACTGTCACGCACACAGGCATGAGAAAGTGCACTCGTGCATAGAGACTCATATGGATGGAAGGATGAATTTGATTCGTATGTACTCCGCCCTGGTTGGCTCTTATCGTGTAATGTTTGTGATGAATGCCATTGTAGTTTCTGAGCCTAGCTGTGGGAGCTTGGGTGTTTTTGTGAGCTGTTAAGTGCTTTGACTTTGCTTTCCACTTTATGAATGACGGTAGACGATTTTGAATGTGACGGAGGTTCGGGTGGGATAGGAATTGGCATGAGCAATCAGGCCACAAACCGTGGATAAAACACCTCCTCTTTGAAATTGAGTGTGTAATATGTGAAATACGTAATGTTTATCTACTCATTGATGTACTACTCGGTACAGAACGGGCATGATATCTATCTCGATCGTGGCTTTTGCCCGGTTTCCCAGTAGAACATTTAACCGATACTGAAATACCATTTTTTTAAAAACTACATTCTACAGCCTGTAAAATTTACAGAATCATTTCGTGTGTTGATTTGGACTTGATCTCGCATATGGCACTGAAAACTACATTAAGTGTCACTTGAAATCCAAAATTGCCTAAACTATGAACCTGAATGGTTTCAACCCTTCATGAATTTGCATACTTACTTATTTTCTGTCTTGTTTTAACGACAATGTGTTGTTTTACAGAGTTAGTTCTTGACATGGACTTCTATTACAATACCGTCGGTGCACAAGGAAAGTCACATATATACAAAATTTTCATGAGAAATAAAGAAAAATGTTTATAAAATAGTACATTTTTACTAGTAAAAATTTCATAGAGATAAATCACTAAAGAACCGGTATTTAGATTAACACTCGTAGTGTTTATATTCAAAATAAACACTACAGCTTGAAATAAAACTTTTTCCGAAAAATAACATTAAAATATGCCTTTTTAGTAAACGGATTGATAAATGAAGTTTCGATGCGCATGAAGGCACGAAGTGGAAAGTTGCCGGATTGGAACAGCATCGATATTTCTACGTAAAAGAGCATTTGGATCATATCCGTTAGCTCTAATACTTGACAGTTGTCTCATGAAATTGTTATATTTTCAGCCTGAGAAGGAGAGGAATTTACGACGGTGATGTGGAGTTTTGTTGAGAAGTTTTCTAATGATGTGTGTGAATTTTTTTCAGTTCCAGCTCTTAAGAATGTTAAATAATGATTGATGAATGACTAACGTTTCTTTTAAATAGCTGTACAGCGTTTTATGTTTGCTATTTTCCCCTATTTGTTTACTATTTAGCTTCCGATGCATTTGCAATAGGTTCCAGTAAATCAGGCCCCGACGAAGACGGCCCAGACGAACTGTTTTACTTCCCGGCGCCCACCATTCTCGGTCAGATTGTTATGGGACCCGAGGAAGTGGAGCGTCAACTGTCTTACGCTAGCATCTTCGTGACCAAACGAGAACAACACCACAAGTGGAAGTGACTGCACCGGCTTCCACCAAAAGGTATTGTTATGTTACCACGTTTAATGTAATTTTTAGACTGCAGTTGCTCTGAGGAAAAAAATGCGTACCTTACATTCGACCATGTTTCGTCTACAACAACTGAAATAATTAGTTCGCCAATGACAATAAGGAGATCAAGCAACTTGCGAGACACTTTAGTCAGTGTGTGTTGAATTATCTTATAGAAAATTAAATCTGGGAAGACGCTGAGATCTGTATTCCTATGTCCTGTGGCTCCACACTTTCTGGCAGGCCATGGGCACTGTGGGACGACTTCTTTTCCTTTTCAGTTTGAAAACACTCAGAATACAAGAAGAATATGATATATAAACTATAGGCTAGATTTTATTAAAAATTATCCTTGTATTTTTATAAGTAGAAATTTTCGACTTTTGTTTCTATTTGCTACACTACTGCTTTTAAAATTTGTTTTAAAATTACATCCTAGAGATGAAAGACCACGGGCTTCTGCTCGGCTGATGTGAACTGATTTCCAATAGTTTCTTGGATTTTAGGATGTATTGCTTAATAGCGAGTATAGAATAGTATAAACTGGTAGCCTGCATCAGCAAAAATGATGCTGAATAATACAAAATAACGTGATTTTCCAAAACGAAACTCGCACACTGCTCAAGAAAAACAAATATAATACTCTAATAATATAACTTACAGTAAATTTAATATTTTAACGAAAACGTTCTTAACGAATACAGCAATATTATGGAATATTGTATAGAGAAATACAGTACAACAGTTGTTTACACATCAAAACTTTGCTGTTCCATAAAGCAACAAATGAATAGCAAATATTTAATGTTGAATGCCGTCTTCCTAGGACCCTTGCTGTCGAATGACATCTGTTGTGTCGTAAACAAGAGGCGCACCATGTATGAACATTCTGTCGGCACGGCAACACGAGAATAGGGAATAACACAAACAAATGTTTGCATTTTCCAGGCAAAATCGAAACTCATTGGTTTTGAATTTTTTTCGAGTTCTAGGGGATCTAAAAACCATAGACATCTCTCACACGATCGGATGCACTATAGTTGTTTTTTTTTTTTAATTTCTACGCGCATTTGAAGTTAGTAGTATAGATGTTTTTGTATTTTTCCTAAGTATCGTTGTACCAATAGAGAACCACATCAAAAGTCAAAAGAGACTTCCAAACCATAGTCAACTCTCACATGGCTCTTTAGTTTTCTTTCAATTTTTGCACGCTTAGTAATATATAAATTATATTGAGGCCCGATTTTTTAATCTATCGTATTGTCAACCTCACAGTACCATAATTATTCGCTATCATTATATTTATTTATTTATTTATTTATTTATTTATTTATTTACGTCAAAAACAGTTAAAAACCGCGTATGACGTGCTATGGGGAAAAGTGAATTGTGTGCACATTTTCAAAATTCTGTGATCCCTACACTAAGTCATATACTACTTAAATTTTGAATTTTGAAAGGAGAAAAAATCAAAACTCCCAGTAATAAAATCTAATTTCAAGGATAAATAAGCAATAAATTTTCGCTCTTATTACTTCCTGCCGCGACAACATGGAAACGATAATTTGAATAATTGCATTTTCCACTGAATTCTAGAAGACGTGCACAGAAAATGAAGTTACATTTATGTCCAGAAGCAAAACAAGGGCCATCTCAGCATTTGCTCAATGGATCAGGAAACTGGACGAAAAACCTGATCGAGATGGGGTCATAGACCCGGAAGCTGTAGTACAATAGTTGTGACAGGTTGTTTATACTCATTTATACAGTCCAAATGGTAAATAATGCATTATGTATCATTGTTAAAATTAATGTTACTTTTCTTGTGATGCTCATTATACAGAATACAGTATACAGAATAAAAATATGGAATTATTGTTGTACCACATTATTTCTTAAATTATTTTGTAATCAAATTTGAGACCCAATCGCACAGGACGTTTTATAATGTGCAATTACCCGTGAATATATTTTCAAACTTACTGTTCAAAGATGGTTGCCACAGTTGTTATTCCGTCTATCCAAGGCTGAAGAGGTGATGCAGCTGATCCCGTTGACACTATTCCCGGGAGCAATTAATCCGTTCGCCGCCAGACACACAGGTGCAAACACAGACACCGTGATGAGAGACAATCTTCCTCTTCGGGTCTGATCTGTTGTCTTCGGATTTCAGGGCATCGAGTTGACCTTCCTGTCACTTTACAGAGGACTTATTGAATCTTGCAGTCTTTTAACGCCCCCGCCCCCTCCCAAACGAAGACTCTGGGCCCCGCTCCATACTCCGCGAGATTGGAGAAAAATTTACTTTCGCAATACATGCGTTGAAAATTATGCGTTGCACACACACTAAAGGTTATTTATTTTAACCGTGGAAAACGTTACCTCGACGCCTTCGTGGACTTTCGTAATGAACCGTCAACTAGGCCCTAAAAGTATAGCTTAGAATACCATTTCGTTTTCGCGGTGGAGTAAGCGATTTCTTCACGTGGAATTTGATAACGGATGAAATTACTTTATTTTAGATATCGCGCGTGGGTCCTGTGCACTCGAATGACGTCTCGGGGAGACGGCTACACTAAAGCCGACTCATGAATATTGACTTCCTAGCTTTTCGATGGGCAGCCTCGTCACAAAACAAAAAACATTTTTATTTCCTGCTATAAACCACACAAGAATATATATGAAACAAATTGCTAACACAGACACAAGAAGTTTCTGAACAGTTACAATTTCCAGATTGCATTGAGTAATCCGATGTTTTCTGAACAGCGAGATGGCTCTCCTGCGCATCCGTGATGTCTTCCTTTAAGTGTCCCCTGCCTCGCTCGCACTGCACCCGATTTACACGCCTCCCTTTCATGAACGATTCCGGAGCTACAGGGAACCGGGATCCGTGCAATCTTCATTCAGGAGTAAGAGGTCATGTGCGCCTATAATTATGCATGAGTTTTGTAACTCTCCAGAATCGTTCGCACAGATATCTCGTGCGAACTCTACTCCAAGAGGAGTTCGAAAACATTCGAATTTATTCAGAATTCGAATAAACCAACACATTATCTAAAAAAAAAAAAAACTTAAATCGTGAAGATTTTTTTTCGCCAAGTGCTTTCAAGTAGAACGAACATTAGTTGCGGAATCGCATTAATTGGGAAAACTTCTAAACACGGTAATGTTTCGTGGGACATTCCACATCACGCACTACAGTTTCTTCAGTCATCAGCTGCGAAGACTTCAGCTACCCAAAATTACGCATATTAAAAAGGTACTTGAGGTGGACTATATTTTTCTTTCTAACAAAATATACTAATTAACTTATAGAAAGTCCATGTTTTTGCCAGTGTAAGGCAAGAGCATTTATGTTATATCGCAATAATCTCTGAAACTAGTGGAACAGTGTAGTATATCCCAGAATAACATTAGGGCATTACTTAGGATGTTTAAAAGTATTATTTACAAGTGTTTACACTTGAATAGACGGAGAGGTTTCAAAAACCGGTTACATAGCTCAGAGAAGAATATGTTGCCTAAAATAAAATTATTATTTTTAACAATGTGAAGGTACAGTTATAAGAAGAAAAGAAAATGGAAATAGAAAGGAATTAATATATAAGAAAAACTCATTTTAAATTATCAAGAACCACAGTAAATACAAGCAAGACAAGTGAGAGGATAACCCTAATTGAAGGAGTTAAATGTAAGTTATAATTTGTTAATAGTTATGTTAATGTAAATTAGAAACTTTTAGAAGTAATTTAAATAAAAGACTGACGAAGGAAAATAATTAAAAAAATATTTACTAGTGACGCATTGGAATAAGAAAAAAGGAGGTAATTATTGGATAATGCTATTATAAACCTGAGGCTATTTTTCTCCGTGCCAAAATTCAAGCAATTGTGTTTATTGAATTGAATTAGTTCCTCTGTGTTTATTTTCTTAAATTTTTTATGTTGTAATGACAGAAAGATTATAAGTAATGTAAGGAAAATGTCCATTCCTTTGGGTTGTTAGAGACGTGATGTTATTTGTGTGCCAATTGATCGTACTCTTTAGGTATTTCCTTAGTTTGATCAGTATAGACCTGGTCAGAAACTTGGCTGGAAGTGATGTTGAACTGAAGAAATACTGCATTAAGTTTGTATTTTTTTCTTTTGATAATTTAATTTATGTAAGATGTGGATAGAGTAGTACATGATGATGAAGGGTCTAGGTTGATTAATATAATAGAGATTAATCAATAGAGATAATAAGAGTTTTGGAGTGATCACTTTTGGGTTAAAGATGATCAACGGTAATATTCTGTTTAAAGTGAGAATGAGTATGTTTCTACGTGTCATAAAAACTTTAGAACCACCGGAGTGATCGCTCCCCGATTTATGATGTTTACATTTGAGCGGCCACAAAGATAGCGCAGTTGAAATTTAAAATGTCCTAAAATGTGTCTCTTACAATATTTATTTAAATGCAAAGCCCAGCGCATGTGGATGGCATTGTTGCCGGGTGACTGGACGGGGGCGTGGCCGGTATGTCTAGAAGCGGAAGGAGCGGAAAGACCAGGGCGGAACGGAAGAAGAGCAAGGAGCGCAATGAGCGAGAGTAGCGGAAGCAAAGAAGAAAGAGTATAGGCGTAGCATAAAGAGCGAAAGAAGTGGGCGGAGCTTGGTGAGGGGCAGAAACGCGTAGAGCAATAGGAGGCGGAGGTGTGGCCAGGGGTCGCCATGGTAGGCCAGAACGCGCGGGGGAGACAGGCAAATCCTTAGGGCAGCGAGGCTGCGTAATCAATGGATAGTTAAACATACGGGCAAAGCCGGATGCTGGTTGCACATAAAAGTTTTGAGAAATCTGTTGCGTGGGGATTTTAAGGGACTATAGTTTATTTACTTCATTATTATTATTATTATTATTATTATTATTATTATTATTATTATTATTGAATTATCTAATAATTTGAATTATTTAATTTCAAATTAACCAGAGCAAAACCTTAACTGCAATTTTGGGGTTTTAAATTGGCTAAAAACAACAAATAATAGTTATTAAAAAATCGGAATTAAGTTACGTTGCATTTACGATAGATACTCCAAAATATCTACTATAAATTCATGTAATGTAGCTTCACTAACTATGCACGTCTTTTAGAGTTCTGTAGGTAATATAGTTATTCAAATTATTGTTCTCCGTGTTCTCACGACAGGATGTCTTTCACAATCCCTTCACGACGGCCACGAAGAGGGATAATAGCCAACTCCGTAGCTGATTGCTATAGTAGCTTATTGTGCAATTTTTTTTATTACAGAGAACGAATTTTTTGTATCAATTTATGTTCAAAATGCTCATTTCATCCGTATTCAGAATTCAAATTGTATGTGGATTAAGGCAGGGGTGCCTGAATTTCAGAAAACCTGCACAGAATACACATCTCCTCATAGCACGTCACATACAGTTTTTAACGGATTTTGGCGTTAAATAAATAATAAAAAAATATTTATAAACATTTCAAAACTGTAGAAATATATTTGAGACGTTGTTTTGTCGTTGGTTTTTATTTCCACAGAAAGTTTTTTCGATCGCATTGCGGTCATCTTCAGTGCGGTTCTAAGGCAGCTGGGGGCCTCGGTCCACACAAGACAGCCCGAAAGCAATGCGACCGAAAAAGCTTTCTGGGGGAATAAAAACCTACGACAAAACAACGCCTCAAATCTATTTCTATAATGCAAATGTCGTAAACTCCACGTCATTTCCTACCATTTCTCAATTGACTTTGCTTTACATTATGTTGTTTGAGAAAGAGGAGATGAAATCAAATAAAGAAAATTATTATATTTGGTCAATACATACCAAAAATGTTTAAAATCCGAATACATGTAAAATTGAGAATATTTTTGAATAATATTAATTGCAATGAATATTTTTCATAAATAATTTGTTTAAATTCTTTCTCGTTACCGTATGCATAGAATCCACTGCATAGAATTATCCCATCTCTAAGTATTTTTTGATATTTCCCCATAAATTTGCATTTATAAATTTTTGAAGGTCACAAACCTCGGATAAGGTCCCCCGAAGGCGATACATAGTGTGTAATCGTATGTTCCACAATATTCTATGATTGTGCAGCTCTGATAATAACCAATTAGGTTCTTGACGAGTGCTGGTAAGTAGCGCTCCAAGCGCCGACATTTCCAACCAGCTGCGAGCCGCTCTACGTAGTACGTGTTACTGTCCGCAGATCGCAGCAGCGTCCACGCGGGTACGGCGACTTCACGGCGCGCTGAACAGCTTCTGTCGCGCGTAGAGCCAAATCAAATTAATGTTATGTGCATTTGCGTGACCCGCTGGGATGCACTCGTGCATAACTCTGAAATCAAGTTTCCGAAGAGGATATTAATTGCCTACGCGGCCTCGTATATGCGAAAACACAATTAGAAATAAAATGTGGTTTGTACTTTTTTCCTCGCTGTGTTTTCACTGCAATGTGGTTACGTTTTCTGTGTTCATTTTCAGATTAAAATCACCTATGAAATTTACTACTACGGCCTTAGAAATGTATTTACTTACATTTTACATGATAATTTTAATATGGTAAAGGTTCAGGGAACAACTGCAAAACTATGAAATTTTTTGAATTTTTTTTTTTTTACTTTACAGAACAGTGGGTATGGGCATTTTGTAGTAGTAATTAGAAGCGTGGATTTCTTTGGTGGTTCGATTCGGTAAAAAGAGAGAGAGCATCTCATTATAAACAGGGAAAAAGGGTTTTGAATGTTATAATAATGAACAAGACTATAAAAAATGCTTCGTTTTACAATGAAGAATGCCAGGTTCTCAGTAAAATAAAGTAGATAGTAAAAAGTTCTTGCATCATTAATTCATTACACGAATTAATTTAATGTTATGAAAATTCCCCTAGGATATACAAGGTTCTCATGTGCTTGGGTTAGATAACTAGGAATAGTTAAATAAAATGGCGATGATAATTAGGAATAGTTAAATAAAATGGCATATAATAGGAATAGTTAAATAAAATGGCAATATAACTAGGAATAGTTAAATAAAATGGCAATATAATAGGAATAGTTAAATAAAATGGCAATAATAACTAGGAATAGTTAAATAAAATGGCAATAATAACTAGGAATAGTTAAATAAAGGCAATATAACTAGGAATAGTTAAATACAACGGCAATCATAACTAGCAATAGTTATGGCGATGAGATGTGGGAGCAGCCGCGGAACCTGGTTAACTCCACGCCGTAAAACCATTTCGCCCACGAGAAGTTGCCCGAGTTTAATCAGCGGTACTAACGCGCCATTTCATGATGCATGGAAATCCAAACACAATAATGTTAATTGTTGTAAATGAAACATATTATGGACTTTCTGCTCAATTAGCAGTTTGGTACTGGTATGTGTCAGGAATTGTTTCTGCATATTTTCGCCAACCCTTACCCACCACTGTCTGGTACTTTGAAAATGTCTTTGAGAATACGCTCCTCAACACCGACATTCTGGAGATGGTTTCAAAAACATGTGTGTTCGTGTTCTTAATTAATGAAATCGATTTTGATAAGCGTGGAGAGAAATTACATCTTTCTATTCTGCGAGTCTCTTCACATTAATTTGCAATGAAGAATTTTCTCTTTCAATGTCATGTTCCCATCATATGGAAGGTCGAGTATTTATGATGTATTTAAGGTAACTTTAGAGGAACAGAATGGAATTAGGACTATTATAGAAGCGGATTAGAAAGCACGAAAAGTGAAGAAACGATATCAACAGTTGAACACATAAACATCGGCGATACTCTCCCCGTGTTCCTATATGACACGACTTTCGACAGAAAAGGGACTGGAAGAAGATGGGAGAAGAATGGAAGAATGATGTTCGTGTGAGGAGCGAGGCGAGGGAGAAGTGAGCCTGGCTGTGGGTCGGTTAGCAACCAAGCGAAAACTGAGCAAATTGAGTTCTGCAGAACACTGATTTCTACCTACAACTTGATGGAATATGTCTCGCTGCCAATTGTTCAGGCAAAGTGTGGTGGTGACAGGAACCGTCCTCTAACCTAAGGGAGAGGTTTGCCTCATTATTTCCTGTGAGGACTTCAAACATGATAATATAAAACCTCTTGCTTTTAGAGAAGCGTAATTTCAACTTGAGCAAACTTCGTTTGCTCAGAAACACGACTGAAATGATCAGTCAATTGGAATTCGGGGCATAGCAAAATAGGAAACACCTCAGAACGGGCCGAAGCGAGATGAGAAAGGACCCGAGGTGTTGACCGCATTGACACGGCAATAAACCAAAAACAGAATGGTGCCGGTGAGCAAAGAGCGAAACGGTGGTGAGATGAATGAGAGGGGCCGGGAGATGGTGTGGAGTGTAGTGAAGTGGGTGCAGGCGCAAGGAATTAAGTTTGGGCGTTGTGATGCTGAATGACACGAAAATGAGACGAGAGAAGAGCGGGGAAGAAGCGATGTAGCACCAAAGCGAAGCGAAGCCAACGCAGTTCATGGAGTAAGTGGCAGGGTGGATCTTGAGTGAAGTTAAGGTGAAGGGAGGGCGAGGGAAGCTGTACCGATGCTAACGGAGAGCGTCGTGAATGGAAACGGGTCGAGTCATGAGCGAAGCATCGAGGGGAGGCGCCATTGGAGCGAGGAGTCGGCGCAAGTGATGTACAGCCAAGCGAGGGCGAGATAAAGAGCAGGGCGCAAGTGAAGTACAGCTAGGCGAGAGCGAAGCGGATCCGAGCGCGAGCGCGAGTGCGAGCGAAGTGGAGCGGGAGCGAGTGCGAGCGAAGTGGAGCGGGGCGCGAGCGAGGTGGAGCGCGAGAGCGAGCGCGAACGAAGTGGAGGGGAGCGCAAGCGAGATGGAGGCGATAGCGGCGCGATCGCGAGCGCGAGTGAAGCGGGGCGTGGCGCCAGCGCAGCGGCGCGGGTCGGAGCGATGCGGCACTGGAGCAGAGCGGGACCGGCGGGAACGATCCCTTGCGAGTCACGCTGAGGTGGGAGACGGGTGGGTTTGGGAGTGAAGGGCGGGGCGGACAGGGAGACGCCCCTCCGCTTCGCTGACTCATGCTATCGACCCCGCGCCGCGGGCGGAAACCGGAGGCCTGCCGGGGCGATCGCCCTTCGCGTGGGGCTGCGACTGCCGGCCTTCGGCGCCCGCGAGGACACCTCAGTGACGATGCACATTGGTTGGAACATCAACATCGGTCCATTCGGAAACCACATTTCTGTTTTTTCTTTACTTCTTTATTTCTTACTTCTCTATTTCTATAGTTTTTTCCTTCTTTACTAGTACTTCGTAAGACGAGAAAGTTATGTATTCGTGCACCTTAAACGGCGAAGTTCTTTTAATATGACTTAGAGGTGCTGTTTAATAACGACCTGACAATATATGGGAACTTTACAATTGATTTAAGATAATGATGGATTTACAAAGGCGTTTTGTGTGATTAAAAAGTACGAGAAACACTTCTTGCGATTTTAACTAATTTTTGTGTATTAATATTTTTTCCAAATATTCGATTGAATTCATACATTTAAAAAAATTTTTTTAGTGATATAAGCAATTTTTCATTTTCAAAATTTTGTTCGTAGGAAAGTGACTTATTTTATAAATTGTTATTTGCATTATGGAAAAGTGATATAAATTGCAGTATACCTTATTGTTTTTTATTGTTTTTTGGTGCATAAATGGGGTATTGTTATTGTATGTGCATAAATGGGGTAATGACCCTTCACTAAGCGAAGAGGTACCAGGTGTCAGATAATTAAATTCCCGTCACATAATATTTTGGGAAAACAATATTCATGTTTATAGTAAGTTTCTGCAACTATGCAATTCCTCCTTAAAACCAACAACAGCAGCGTATAGTTGAAATTTGATCGCAAGGGCCATTGAGTTTCATGTTTCCAGATTTACCGAATAACATTAATTTTAGATTGAAATATTGATCGTTCAGTCTTCCTCCTTTTTCTTTATCACGGGATTACGTACAAGAAACATTATTATGTTCAAATATTCCAGATATATTGGTCTTTTAATAAGATTGAAACTATTTTTTTTTCATGTAGTGATATTTATTTGCAGATATTTATTTAATGAAAATTATAGTTTACGTATCTTATTAACTCATCTAACACCGTAAGCCCTTAATTGTTTCCTTTCATCGACATTTTCTCCTACAGTTTTTGAAGCGAATTTATGAATGAATATGAATCGTCATAAAAATAAATTTATTAATAGTTTTAGTTTAATATTTTGGGGAGGCTGCACAAGTTTCCACGTTCTTAGTTAATAGAGGAAAAAAAGTTTTCAATATGAGCTCGTTGTGAAATGCAAATATGGAGCTTCTGGCATTGCGAATGCGTGTGGATATTTACGACCAAGGCGCCTTCGGGTTTTGTTGAATCTTCTGAGACGACAGGGTTTCTCAATCAGCCCCATTTCCTGACCTCCTTTTTCTCCTCCTACTGTTATTCGTCTTCGTTTGTTTGAGATAGAATCACAGCAGCCAACGCCATTTGCAAAACAAAGGCCAAAACTTGGATTGCTTCACTCGTGACTCAAATATTTGTAAAGTTTTATGCCTCTTTCTAGGAGAATGAGTAGTAGACCAGGATTTTCGAAATATATGAACTCAGTGAGAGAAGTTGCTTGAAATTAAGAGTAATTTGAACTCACTTTCTTGAGCCCTTGATGTGCTAGATGCGGGAGGGTTAGGGTAATGATATTTCCTCGTGGTCATCTGGATTTCGTGTGTAGCCGACTATCAAATAATGCGTGTTACTCGTTTGCTGCTGCTATAATTACATTTACTACTACTATTACATGTGAAGAAATTTTTTGATTAATTTTGATTACCTAAAGAGATCCATAACTAAAATCAATATTTCCATTAGAAAACGTTTTGAGTAAATGAAAAAACCGAATGAAACTGAATAAATATAAAATAAAAATTCGATTTGTTTGTATTCAGTTTTCTTTGCAGGTGAATTTTCATGAAGTTCAGCTTCCAACTTGTGATTTTTTATTTGTTAAATTTTTATTAAATATTTCTCATTTACCCACAAAAATGTTTTAGAGGAAATACTGCACATGCAACTCGCAAAACACACGTCGCTGCAACTCATGACTTCCATCTTGTACATAACTCGGAAACGATGCTTCCTAGAGACTTAAACCTAGGTTTTCGTTTCTCTCAACGTACACGAATTTCGTTGTTTATTACGGACACGTATTATGTCGAAAGTACAAAATGAAATATGAGTTTTTCGATCGTTATATTACATATTTGGAAGACTCCTTTACCCCATATTTTTACAGATCCATGGGAGTCCATGACTCCATCCCAAGAGTTGAACCATTGTTATTTGATTAGAGAGTCAGTTCCTCAATTACACACAGAGATGTCAGGCACTTTGCACACAGTTGCCTGCCAGGTGAAGAGATTATGGAAAAATCAGGACACGACGGACTCGGAATGCTCGCAAAGCCATGTACACAATTGTAAACATGTCTAATGCTGGTTCCGAACTGGCAGCTTTAGTGTCCATGTGATTGGGCTCTCACGTCTCAAGCCTGTGTACCACGAGGCTGACTCGCTTGTCTGTAATACTTTTGAAACGTGTAACATTTGGTCAAATTATGTTTTATCGAATAATAATAATAATAATAATATAGTGTAATAATAATTATTATAGTGATAATAATTACATAAAAATAATACAACTGAAAAGGATCTATTTGATTCATAGTGGCTTACGGATTTTGCAACATTCAATTTGTGTATTGCAACATTTGACAACATTCGTTTCCTCAACAACAATTCAAACAAAATTACTTTAGCTTAAAAATCTATCTCTTCGCACTCAATAATGAATAATACTCTCAAATGTTTTTTCCAAAATATTGTAGAATGCAATATTTATGGGAGTTTCAATTAAAACAATGATTTAGTATTCTTTTCTGTAATATTTATATTCAGAGAATTGGGTTTATCAAAAAACACGTACATTATATTTACATTTGGTCAATTTTTGGGACCCCTAATATTTTAATTGGAATGAGACATTGATAATGTCATAAAAGAGGAACATCTCAATTTACATGGTATCTTTCGGGAGAAAATTTGCCCTCAGTTGTAAAACTCATTAGCAAGAGGTGCGAAAACCACTTATTTTACAGCTAATTCATCAATACAAATTCGACATTACAAAATTGCGTTCCATACAGCGAGAAACATTATCACCTCAAAATGAGAAATAATTCTATGAATTTCACACTACTGTGTCGCAGCGTTGCTATCATATTGCGATCTGTACGAATTAAACTTCAAGCTCAGTTTCAATAAAACTTTTAATAGGGCTACTTAAAAAAAATGAACAACACATATTTGATCGTTTTATCTGTAACGAATACGAAATGTTCTTATTATAATATTGCAAATTGTATCAAACTATTCTTCAGCTATCTCGGGAAAGAAAAAGGAACGCGGGAAATTCGAATTGCAATTTCAAATTTGCAAAAATTACGCGAAACTATTCATATTTTCAAATAATTGAATCTGCGTCTTTTTTATATCCATTCTTTGCTCTATCCAAGGAAAATGTTTTTTGAAATATTTTGAAATCCTTTTTGAGAGCATTTTGAAAATAATTTGGGGTCTTAATGCAAAGTACTCCCCAAATCAAAATATCAATTTCAAATTCGAATTGCTTTGAGTTTGTCTAAATCGATGGCGGATTGTCAACTTCGTAGAAAATCATATCAACAGTTTAGGCGCTAATGTTGACAGCAAACTCGTAGACGGAAAGACATTCCAATTTTGCGGTATCAACGACACATAAAAACACATTTGTTTGCCAAACAAATCGGCGTTGTTTCGCTTCAGCATTACAATATTTTCTCTGTACTACGTAAATAGTATACGTGTAAGTAAAAATTGGAGCAATTTTTGAGGAAGTTTTGAATATGTGCAAGGAGCTTCATGCAAAGTACCTGAGTGTGTAAAAGAGGTTTGGGAATCCCAATAATCAGATTTGTTTCAAATTCGCAAGGTCCGAGTGTCAAGCTGGGCCAGGTCAATCGAAGAAAACTCATTTTCGAAAAAAACAACAAAAAAAACATGAGTACGGTTTAGACGCTCATTTGTTCACAAGCGGATGGTAGTGCGGAAGGACGACCGGAGACACAGACGGACATTTGGAAAAGATTTCCACAGCGGGTGACTCCAAAACGTGTTTTTCTGCTAAAATTTCACTATAGATTTCCCGCAGCATTCCCCATAACATCTTCTCTATTACATATGTATTCTATTACGTGTAAGTGAGAAAGTAACAAGAGAAGGGAAAAACCTTTAGTACTATATAGTATATTTAGACATGTTTGTTTACTACTATATTGTTTATTACCCCAACGATTCACAGTGTCGTGGGTTGTTGAGGTATCCGGCATCCCTGACCTACTTTAAACTGCACACCTAAGAGTCTATATAGAGCCTGAAGGAGTTGAGACGGGGTGTTGTGGAGGTCCTGCGGAGGTTCGTTTCTCGATTTCTGGGATCGGCCCCCTTCAACGGGCCGCGCCGGTGTTTGTTTGCACGGAAGGAGGACGCGAAGGAAAGCCCACCGCCTGCCACAAGCCGCCCGGTGTCTCCAGGGGACGCCTCGCAACTGCGGCCAAGCTAATGGAGGGGTGGAGGAGAGGAGATCGGCCTGTTTCCCTTCTCTTTGTACGTATTAAGAGCGACTCCGAAGGGGGCCCTTGGAGAATAAAATAAAAATACAGAGCGTTGAAATAATTTTGTTTGAAACTATTTTTTATAAATATGCTTCAAAATCCTATGTACAATTTGAGATGCTGCGTGTGCCAGTCCGTGCGTTCATCACTCACAGTTTCACCACTTACCGTGCACCGATTCAGACATATAAGGGGTTATTTAACGCGTCTGGGTCTCCGGGTGGGGCAACTGATATTATTTTCGAATCCAGACAGAATATTCTAATAAATTTCCTTGTTTTTTGCGTGTTTTAGCGCTGCGATCTTAGTGGGTAGATCAGGAATTAAACCAGACACCACCTAGATAGTGTAACTTCGCTACATGGTGGCCAGACTTTCGAACTTCTTTAGACCGGGAGCCGTAGCTCAGTGCATCAACTGATGCCACTGCAGCGCCTCTGACCGGGAGGTCCTAGGTTCACTCCTCACGGCGGCAGGATTTTCGATACTAGCTTTTCAGCTAGGGCGAATTCTGTCGCTGTCTGGGGGAGAATTCTAGCGGCCGGCTGCTGTGATCGGTAGTTTTCCGTGGTTTTGCAGATCAACACCAGGCGAATGCCGGAGGAGTACCTACCAAACGGGCCACGGACCGCGCGCGATCTGTCCTTCCTCTTCCTTGTCCTATCCTCTCCCCCTTACACACACACACACACACACACACACACACACACACCCACACACACACACACACACACTAACATGGACTACACTGCCACATATTCCGGGAGACCGGTCGAGAGCTTAGAGCTTATCCCGGCTGTGGCGGTGCCCCGCTGGTGGGAGAGTCCTGGTTAGGGGAAAACTCCACTAGCCGACGGTGGGTCGGTGCCGGATCTCGCCATCCAGCGAGGGGAAATCACCGCCATCTCCCGAGAGGAAAACATGCACTACACCAACGGGACTAATGACCGAAGCAGTTGACGCTTCCTGAAACACGAAAAAAATCAAACAATCAATAAATCGAACTTCCTTAAAGGGTGTCGGAGGATGTACGCCATGTGGGAACAAACAAAAGCTATTACCCGCCCCCCCCCGCGAAGCAGAACGGGCAGGGCAGTGGAGACTGATCCCCCGGAGTCCGGCCATGTGTCCCAAAAGCCACCCGCGTATTTCAGTGAAGCTAGGGGGTGGGGGATCACATGACCGCGAAGAAGTTAGCTGGGCCGGGAAGCAGACAAGAGTTCGTTTTGAGATTGCCTCGTGTGCGGACGCAACTGCTGCCCCGTAGGCGGAAGTGCATTCCTTGTGACACGGCGAGTGCGTACCGCAGGGTCTCAGGGCACCGACGCGGTGAAGCGTCTGCATGGAGGATGCGCCAGTCTGCAGACGGAGAGCAGTGTGCGTGGGAGTCACGGAGGTAGATTGCAAACGTAACCCCAGAGCTATAAATTGTGTATATTTGTAAATAAATAGATTTGTGAATAGAACTCGTGTCTGTGTTGTCATTTCGCTACCACGACGCCACAATAGATCAATCTAGGTGGCTTTTATTAAATCCCAGTACCCAGAGATAAGTTTCACTCCACGAGGATGGCAGCACTGATTGTTGTCATCGTTACGTGCGACGTTGCGTAAATCGGACGCCAGAACTATCAATTTTTGCGCTGCTTGGAAGTTATTGATAAGAAGTGAAGTTGCCGTATTTTAATAATAAATTTGCAAACAAACTATGTACAGTATTACTATGGAATTAGGGAACTATTATATTAATTTGAAGAACTTCAGATGAATTCGGTGAAAGCCAGAACTGTGGGTAATGCTAGAGAATGAAAGCACATCCGTATTCGGCTTTTCACATTTACGTAGTTAAGCGTGCATATACCGATATTCAAATTGTGTCTTATATAGATTCGCCTACCTAAACAATTAATAGAGCAATTGCAGAAGTAGAAGTGAATTCAAATAAGACTGGGTTTGTGGAGTTTTAAACTCTTCTATGATTAGGGTTAAAAATGGAACTAATAAGCAAATCCTGGGAAAAATCAAATGTAGTTGCAGAAGATTTTGCAACTCAATTTTCGAAACTAATCGAGGATGATCTTGTATTAGAATTAGAGAATAACGCTGAAGAACAGCTTACAGGCGATATTTTATGTGCGTTTTGTGCATATTAGAAAGAAAGCGTACAAAATGTACCTATATTAAATTCTAACTATTCGTATCATCCATACCTACAAGTATTGTTTTTTGGAATTACAATTTTAAAATTGCAATATTGCCAGTTGGTATCCCGCATGGAGGTAGCATGCAAGGCCTTTAGGTATTGGGTATTTTTGAACGGGAGTATATTATCAGCTATTAAGATTCATTGGTATGTCCAATGCCAGATACTGCAAGAATTTATTTGAACAAAGCTATGCATACATTTAGAAATTTTCAACCCATGAAAATACTTTTACAACAGTTTCTCAGCGTTGGTGAGGCCACATTTGGCTAGGGAATATATATTGTATAACCATAATGATATGTTAAATTACTTAAACGTTAGTTGCGAGTTCAAATTCGGACTCTTTATGCAGATGATTTCAACGTTCAATTAGTAAAATGTTGTCATCCGATATTGAATGCTTGCGAGAAATCAACTACATTTGAAAGGTACGTACAGGTAGATAAAGTACTCGTAAATATACAAATATTTCACCATGCACTTCAGTTTGTACAGAAAAGTTTTTAAAAAGTTACTCTAAAAGTTACTGGGAATCCCGGGTTCCCAGAGGGTTACACGAATCTCTGGTTGGTTGGTTGATTATTAGTGATTCTGGGCACGTCCACTACCGAGGTCACTAGTCCCTTAAGTGTAGGACATGTTTTTCATCGGGCAGTGGCGGTGATCTTCCCTCGTTGGATGGCGAGATCCGGTGCCGACCTATCGTCGACTAGCAGGTTCCCCTCAACCAAGTATCTTCCATCAGCGGGGCACCGCCTCAGCCGGGAGAATCTCTAAGCTCCCGATCGGTCTTCCGACATGTGTGGTAGTGTAGTGCATGTTAGTGTAAGTGTATTTAAGGGATGAGGATAGGGCAAGGAAGAGAAAGGAAAAATCGCCCGCGGTCCGTGGCCCGTTTGTTAGGGTACTGCTCCGGCATTCGTCTGGTATTGATGGGAGAAACCACGAAAAAATACCGATCAGACCAGCTAACCTCTAGAATTCTCTTCCAGACAACCACTGAATTCGACCTTTAGAATAGTCATTTAGAAATGACAAGCTAGTGACGAAAATCCTGTCCCTCTGGGACTCGTACCTGGAACCTTCCAGCCAGAGGCACTGCAAATCAGTTGATACTCTGAGCCACCTTTCCCTGTCGAAACCTCTGGCCGAAGGGATGAAAGGCCATGACTGTCTACGACTGACGATAACTGACTAGGTTAACGGAGGATTACTCCCTCCACGTTCAACACATTTACTTGGAATGGACTATGAATAGAACGTTGTTATGAATTAACGTAACAGAGCTTTAAAAAAGTCGTTATTTTCTGTTGACTAAATTGACCCAATATCTTCCGCATTTTTTTCCAGCGTCGCAAAATAAACTGCAGCGCTAATCGATGTGTTAGCAACCCGCACTGGCACGACGCAGAGGCGCGTGCGGCGCGGCGCGGCGCCGTAATGCTATCGACGCCTCGAGGCGTCTGCTCGGTGTCCCGGCAGCGCTGCTGGCGCCGGTTGCCGCGCGACCTAGCACAACGCGGATTGGCGTGTTGAGCAAACGCGTTTTTTTTCTTCAGTGTAGAAATACGATCCACAGCAGTCAGGCAGAGCCTAAACCAAGTAAATTGCCTTAAGATTCCTCCTCCTCTCAGGATATAGTGAATGGCGGTTTTACGTAGCTCCAAACTACGTCTTCAATTGTTCTTTTGTTTCTACGACATACACGTATGTATTACACCACGGAGTGCCTTCATTTGCAATAACGTTGGGGTAAGGTGCATATATTGTTTTTAAATACATACGGGACCCTCAATTTTTCTCCTAAAAATATTTCGAAAAAGCAAAAAGATGTCTATTTATTGAAATTTCTCTTTTACTTTATATTTTTACTATAACACTAGTTGACTGAACTGCTGAAGACTGACTTGACTGAAGATTTTCGGCAGCAAATAACTTGAAAGCTATGGAGTAATGAATAGAAACAATCTCATAGGTAATTTTGACAATCTCATAGGCAAAAGTTCCTATTTTATTTTTTTCGCGTGTTGTTCAGTAGAAAACAATAATTACTATTTTGCCTTGGCAACCAATAGCGGAAAATGGAACGAAGCAAAACACGGGACATTTTATAAGGGACAAAGTTTTTTTTGGGACACGGGACAAAACTCATAAAAATGGAAGATCACGTATTTTACGGGACATATGCAAACCCCAGGTGGTGGTCCGGAAAGTCGGCAACTTCTTTTTGATGGCGCTGCAGCCCACGTGGAGCCTTGGCCAGGCATCCATGTTCTCACAGTTCCGCCGGCGACTTCAGAGGGCAGATGGGACTTATCGGAATGGGGGATGATCCTGTCACGCGACCTTGAGCATAGACGATCTGAATTAAGCCGAAGTAAATTTCGGAAGAGATATTACCACATATTCTACCGAATGACAGTGACCACATTGCATTCGACTACACCAGACATTGGGCTTCAAATCATTACGTGTAGTTGACATCCAAAGGATGCGAAGAGATTAAAATTGTTTGCTGAAAGATACGTTCGATAAACTTTTTTTTGATAACCCATAAAACATAATTTGTAAAAGAAATTTCATATTCCCATTGCATTAATGAGGTCAGGTTCACGTTTGTCAGAAATTATTAGTAAATTATTTGATCCATTTCTTGTAAAATTTCCTGCTAAAGTTGCTCTTGTCGTACTTTGAATCGGAGGTCTGGGACAGGGAATTTCGTTCATTATCAAACGAAACATGTTACTCTTTGTTCATGTTCATTGACTTAGTTTGGTTATTTGAACCTTATTTGAAACGGTTCTGCAGACAAGAAAATTCAGTCGAATTTGCAAGAACGCGTCGTATGCAGTGCGACCGTGCCTGGCCTATGTAACTCTTAGAAATATTCCGTCCTAAACGACCTTTTCTCGCGAATTCAAATTTCGTCAAACACGGATCCACCCTGTCCGTTGACTTTTGTGGAAAATACACTACTGTTGAGATTCGATATTAGGTCATCCCCCAATCGTTTACGGAGATTGAGCAGCTGGCACGCAACTTCTTACACTAAGCCCCAGCTTACGTCTCACGCATCCGTATTAGTGGCAATAAGTGCGACCACTACGGAATATTTATGTTCCCATCTCGCCTCCATATATGCACATGCGCCTTGAAGCGCAGCGCCATCAAACTCCACGAACGCCAACGCCCGAGCGCCTTTTGTTATTCACTGGGCTTCGCCGGCGGCTGTCTCCGGCTGCCGGTTCGCTTCCTCCGCCGCGACGCCGTCTTCTCCTGGAAGGCGCGCCGCCCCCTCCGCGCCGTAATTGATAACGGTAATGAGATAATGGAGTGGCGGAATTCGACACATGCGGTTAGAGGGTGAATGCACTGTAAACAAAATAGAGGACGTATTGAAGAAAGAATGGTTGAAGCCAAGATGACGGAGTCGATATCAGAGGCAAAGGAGTCGATGGAGCAGACAAGGAAAGAGGAGCACAGACTAACGAAGTTGTCGGAGGCAGCAGCAACGGCAGATTGGGACGTGATACCTATGTCGATGTTTTCAAAATAAATACGCTTTATGGAAATGTATGTTTTAAACGTCGATTCATTGCAGCCCATGTTTCTTTAACAGCAACTGCAACGCCTGTGACCGGGAGGTCCTAGGTACGAGTCCTGACGGCGGCAGGATTTTCGACACTAGCTTTTCAGCTAGGTCGAATTCAGCCGCTTTTGGAGGAGAATTTAGTGGCCGGCTGTTCTTATCGGTAGTTTTCCGTGGTTTCTCCGATCAAACCAGGCGAATGCCAAGCAGTACCCTAACAAACGGGCCAGGGACCGCGCGCGATCTTTCCTCGCTCTTCCTTGTCCTATCCTCTCCTCTTACACACACACACTTACACTAACATGCACTACACTACCACATATTCCGGGAGACCGGTCGGGAGCTCAGAGCTTGTCCGGTTGGGCGGTGCCCGCTGGTGGGAGAGTCCTGGTTAGGAGGAAACCCCACTAGCCGACGGTAGGTCGGTGCCAATCGCCATCCAGCGGGGAAGATCACCGCCATCTCTCGAGAAAAGCATGCACTACACTAACGGACTAATGACCAAAGCAGTTGACGCGTCCGGAAACACGAAAAATCAATCAATTTAACACCGATATTTGGAGCTTGGAGTTTTTGCGCCATTTGTTATTCACTGGGCCTCTCTGGGAACTGCTTCCTTTCTGCCGGTTCGCTTGCTCCACCATCTTGTCCGCGCGCACCCATGCGCCCTCCGCCGCCCCGCTCCGCGCCCGCTCCGCGCCCCGCTCCGCGCCCGCTCCGCGCCCCGCTCCGCGCCCGCTCCGCGCCCTGCTCCGCGCCCTGCTCCGCGCCCCGCTCCGCGCCCGCTCGCGCCCTGCTCCGCGCCCGCTCCGCGCCCGCTCGCGCCCGCTCCGCGCCCCGCTCGCCCCGCTCCGCGCCCATGGATTCGCCCGTGCGTCATCGGCGGCCGGAGGGCGTCACCGCTCACCTGCATCGCGCGCGGGGGAGTGCACCCCGCGCCGGACGGCTCGTGCCTGCGCCTAAGATCGAGTTCCGACGACGGCGGGCTTGCACTCAAGTCAAGGAGGCCGATATTCCGTTCCATAAATGTTCCGATATAATTATCTTAATCGCGCGTGCGGCGAATCCCAAAAGTGGGTAATAATAGCGCTTCATACTAAGAAAAAACTATGTGCCCTCTAGGTCACAGAGATCGACGTCGTCAAGGATGTCGGTAAATTGAGAACGGTAAGTAGATAATGGAGTGGCGGAATCCGGCACATGCGGTTAGAGGATGTATGCACTGAACAAAAAATAGAAGTATTGAAAAAAGTATTGAAGAAGGTGGACGCGAAGATGAAGGCTGAGTCGAAATCAGAGGGAAAGAAACAGAGGAGCAGGCAAGGATGGAGGGAGGGAACGGCTCTGGTCGAGACGAAGACGGCGGTGGCGGCAGATTAGGGATATGACATCGATATGGATGTCTTCAAAATAAACATGCTTTCATAGAAATATCGATGTTTTAAACGACGATTCATTGCAGCCGATGTTTCTTTAACAGCGATATTTGGGGTCGAAGTTGTTTGCGCCTTTTGCTCTTCACTGGTCTTCGCCGGCGACTGCCTCCTGCCGCCGCCAGTTCTCTTCCTCCGCCGCCGCCTCGCCGTCTTCTCCTCGATGGCGCGTCGCGCTGCTTGCGATTCGCGCAAGTGTCATGGTCGGCCGGAGGGCGTCATCGCTCACCTGCCTCGCGGGCTCGCGGTGGGAACGCGTCCCGCCTCGCGGGCTCGCGCACGCCCCACGCGCACACGCCTGCGCCGGAAGCGGTGACGTCACGCGAGGCACGCGGCCGCGCGCTCCATTGTCACCTCCGCGCGCCCCGCGCCGCCCCCGCGCGTCCATTGTCCGACGACACCTCGCCACCGGACGCGCACTCGCGCTTGGAGATACCTCTTCGACGCTTGGAAAGAGACAGGTTTCGCACCCTCGTACGTTAAAGCAATCTTCTGCTCATGCGTAGTCCGCGGTTTGCTCCACTTTTGTGCATCTGCGCATGCGCAGAAGATCGACATTGTAGTCGATTGCTGTTCGCGTTGGCAACACTCTACTAACGATGTTCAAAGTGTTACAGTAAAACAGTTGATTGATTGATAGCTTCTTAGTGATTCGAAGCGCGCTAGCTGCTTAAGTCTCTAGTCTCGTAAGTGCAGTGCATGCTTTTTGCTGGGGAGGTGGCGATGATCTTCCCCGCTGGATGACAAGATCCAGAGCCAACCTACCGTTGGCTAGAGGAAATGTTCCCTAACCAGGTATCTCCCTCCAGCGGGGCACCGCCTCCCTGGGTCAAGCTTTAAGCTCGCGGTCGGTCTCCCGTCGTGTGTTGTAGTGTTGAGCATGTTAGCGATAGTGTGTGTAAGAGATGAGATAGGACAAGGAAGTGGAAGGAAAGATCGCGCGCGCTCCGTGGTCCGTCTGTTAGGGTACTGCTCCGGGATTCATAGTTTTTGCTTAGTATAAAGGGCTATTATCATATACGATATGAACCAACTTTTGGGACTAGCCGCGTGAGCGATTAGGATAATTATATCGAAACACTATACTCCACCAACATCACCGTGTTTAAAATTACTGGAACCGTGTACCATTCAAGTCACATGATCACGATTTATGGAGTTTGATCCCAAGAGTGGCAGCGATTCTGATACGAACTATGTTTCCATGAAGCAACAACATGTTGGTGGGGAAATATAGTCGAATAAATGCGAATCATGAGAATGTGACATTTAGGGAATTTAGAGTTAGAATTACACACTACTATCACTGTTGGGAACTACTACTATTTATCGCAATCTCTGAACGAAGATGGTTGAAAAGGCTTTTAAGATTCTTTAAATTTTTTGTTATTTTTTTAATTGATTGTTATCCTTTCCCGAAGTTTTGCCCTTCAATGTTCTGAATGATACATAGTATATTACATAATGCCATGACTATTTCGGTTTCCTCAAGAAGGAACCTCTTAATATTGCTTAACCATTTTAAAAATAAATAACAAACTGTTAGATTAATAACTAATTGAAGTTTGCAATTGTTTAGATGAGTGTGATTAAGGAGGGTGTAGCAAGCTCTTAAAATGACGTGCGCAGATGCGTGTGGAGGATATTCGTGGAAAGTAAGCGATCTTTGAAAATTTGGCCAAGTAGAGAGAAGAGGAGAGATGATAGGGAAATTTGAGGGAGAGGGATAGTGGACAAAACAAACAGGAAAATACCAGACATACATATGGGAGGGAAAAGAGTTTTCAGAATGCAAATGTAACGTTTTATTGTCCAGTCTCTTCCCCGAGATCATGGAAAAGGTTAAAACATTTCATTTAATCATTGAATTACTAGGAAGTTATATTTCTTTTACAATTCTACAATGAACGTTTTCTCGTATAGTTGTTCAAGAGTCTTCCTGGATAGTGAATTATCCTACATTAAAGCGCTTTAAGACGAAAAAATAAAAAAAAATTAAGAGATTGCTTTAGGGGGAATGCAGGCGCACGTGCAACCCGCAAGACACACCATAACATATTACCAACTAGGGATGTGACTAAACTGTTACTTCTTAATGGTCGAAACTGTTAGTCTCACATAAAAAAATATTTAGTTTATTTTGTTGTTGTTATCGGTTGAAATTCCTTTCTGCAACCTATTGGGGTTGAATTAAGAAGTAAATTGTCTTTATTACGAACACTACAATATTTTTCTTACAGTATTTCATTTACATTATTATTATTATTATTATTATTATTATTATTATTATTATTATTATTATTATTATTATTATTTACCACAATAAAGTTGTCCTTATTTTTAAATGAAATTGGTTCAATATGTTTATTTTTCTGCTAAACTGAGAACTCAGCTAATGGAACTCGTAAAAGACGCACGGTTCTAATTTTTGTTAAAATCTCCGATTTTCGGAAAATTGTAAAAGTTAAAAAAAATTCCGCGACTTCCTGCAACTACAGTATTGAACGTAGTTGTTTCTTCCTTACTGAAATGTGTTTATGAAAGACGGTTCTTAAAACAAAGTGGTGTAAAAATATTTCGAAAATATAATAGTTTTCGTGTAATTTTACATTAAATGCAGGTGATATTTAAACAATTATTTTCTCAAAACCGACTTATACTTTTTTCTTTAATTTTTTTCCTCTTAAGTAATAAAGGATGGTAAAGAAATTGGTGCTGGTGACATTTTCGGTGAATTTTCTCTCGTTTCGAAAATTGCAAAAAAATAAATAATAATAATAATAATAATAATAATAATAATAATAATAACAATAACAATGTAAAACTACAATTTAATGTTTGAAAAACAGATATTAAATAAGGCCATGTACAACTTGCAAAATTTTAGTAATTTTTTCTTCGAAATTGCAAATTTGAATTTCCGCACATCGTTTGACGAAATGTCATGTCCCAGTACTACAATGACAACGCCGCGAACGGTGGTTTGCAATTCTTTGAATTCTTCTCATTTCTGGACCACATGACTGGAACGGTAAAGAGGCTTCATTTGTTTAACACGAATATTACGTACAATAAAATGGTACATTCAGCTACGTCTGATGAAGAGTGGAAAAACAACAACAAAACAACAACAAAACAACAACAACAACAACGTAAGACATCCACAAGTTAAATGAGCTACCAACGTTATTAATTTTGCCCGCTGTTACCACACTGCTTTAGCTCATAGCAGTCAGTTATGTTAGTTTGCTAATCACGGACGTGTTATTTTGAACTATTGTACTGAACTGTTATTATGAACCTACTGTTATTCCGATAATGTACTCGAAGGAAAGCTATTACCAAAGTGCCAACCATTCTATTACCAACGTGCATTAATTGAAAACGACGCGTTTTTTATCTCTTAAAACCGGGTTTTCTTGTCCCTTACGGGGGTAAGTCCCTCAAGTTTGTTATATAGTAAATTTGCAAAATGCGCCTCTTTGAACTTCTATTACATTTTATGAGGATATTCTCACTATAAAAAGGGTAGTCAGAAAGGTTCAAAGTTGTTTATCATCTGTATTAAGCTTTCACGTTTAAAATGATTTTCACAATTATTTTCAAGTTAAGAATGTTCTCAAGGGTCAAGCTAGTTTAATTTAATCCTTTAACTCTCCGGCTGTCGACTTTCGGTCCTAATACTCTCATTTGTTTCACTCCACCGTCCCTACTGCCATCCATTTGTCGCTAAAGGCAGACTGACATCCCATGCATTCTTAGTACTCCCACTATCCCTACTGCGGTCGCAACTTTCCTTCTGCATACGGTCACTTCAGCCGTACCCCACCCCGCTACGTCTTACGTCATCTTTTCCTATGACGTGTCTATTCACCTCTGTTTCCACCGTTGCCGGCGTCACGGTCATTATGCTCAAGTAGAAACCCGTTTGCAGCTACGACTGTTCTCCAGCTGCACTTCAACCTTTCCGTAATCCGGCGTTCATTCGTCTTCCATTTTTGTCGTGTCACTTAATACCATGTTTTACCTCTTTCAATGTCAAAGTTACCATAAAATACCACAGTTCGTCGTAACGTAAATTTGTTGTAAAATTTGATCTCGCTAAGGTCACAGTCCACGAATTTATAGGGCGCGGTATTTCAGTGAATCCTTCTAATTGTAAGTAAAGTTAAGACTTTGTACCATTTTGCCACGTGTGGCACACTAAAGGAAAAATTTCGAGTAATTGAGACATCCTACACACTATCCTTAAATGAAAACGTATAAGAAAAATATATGTAATTTGTATCAAAACTCTAATTTAATTAGAGAAAAATAGCACTTGCAACATTACAATGTTTATTTATATTTATAATTCTTTATTTTCTGAAATGATTTCCACAAGTACGCTCGCAATAGGTTTTTTGATCACTGAACCTTCTTTTGATTCTGTTCTAGAAGTAAAAAGGAATAAAGCGATTTATTTATTTATTTATTTATTTTTTATTTATTTATTTATTTATTTATTTATTTGTTTATTTATTTATTTTTTATTTGTTTATTTATTTGTTTATTTATTTATTTATTTATTTATTTATTTATTTATTTATTTGTTTATTTATTTATTTATTTTATTTATTTATTTATTTATTTATTTATTTATTTATTTATTTATTTATTTATTTATTTATTTATTTATTTATTTATTTATTTATTTATTTATTTATTTATTTATTTATTTATTTATTTATTTATTTATTTATTTATTTATTTATTTATTTATTTATTTATTTATTTATTTATTTATTTAGTCAAAAACTGTATGTGACGTATGGGAGAAAATCATCTGCGCACGCTTTCTTGAGTTCAGAATCCCTTCCCAATAATTTAACTATTAATAGTTGAAAGATGAAAAATAATAATAATAATAATAATAATAATAATAATAATAATAATAACAGAAAGTTTTAAAAAGCAAGGTATTAACATTTGCGGCGGCGGCGATTGGTGCGGCGGCGATGGTGTGGCGGTTAGCGTGTCGGACTGCTATACCCAAGTTTGTGGGTTCAAACCCGATCGAAGCCGTGGATTTTTAAGGGTGAAAAAATCCTTCGTACGCCTTCCTTCGGAGGGGAAGTAAAGCCGTTAGTACATTTACTGCATGTAAAAGATCCTCAAGCCTAAATGACGCCTCTGAGCTAAATTCAAATCGCCTGTTTCGTCGCCCAACTAATACCTTCTTTCTCCCATGATTGGTGAAAGGAGTGTAACGAAATTTGCGTGGTCAGACGGAAGAGCAGGCCTCATGGCCTGAGTCTCGCCACGTAAAATAAGGCAAATTCAATTCAATTCAATTCAACATTTCAAAAACTAGATATTTTCGTTGCCAAATTATAGAAAACTTTTTTTCACGGTAAAGGAACAAACAGATTTGATTTTTCTGTATTGTTAACAAAATAGAAACTCACCCTAAGCTATACTACCACTACAAGCGAAAGGAAAGTTCAACAAAACGTGCGCATAGTGAAGCTACATGAAGCTGTTGGATGTCGAATTGAGGAAAAGATGACTTCTTTAATTTCTTACCCAAAGAGTGATAGGTTGGGGGCTGAACCCTTGATGGTCTGCCCAGAATCCTGTAAATAACAAACAGTAATGTGTAATATGTAAATTGAAAATAAAAGCTTCATTCATTTTAGATTTGATCTTTACAACAAGATAATGACAAACTCAAAACAAGCACAGTTTATCATTTCTTGTCCCTAGTTCTTTAATTAATATCGAAAATATTAAGCGATATTTACGTTCCAATTTTTTTAACTGTTGAAAGATTCCGGATCTGACCAATTAGAATTGTAAAGCTCCATTTTCCCAGACACATATGTAAACATGCAGGACATGTCGTGCTTTAGTTTAATTTTTATTCATTTTTGCTCCGATTCTACTTGGCTCTTTTATAAATTTAAAATCGTCTTCATTAGCTTCTTTTCACTAACCTTATTTATCGAGTAATTTAATTCATTATAACGCATTTTCATAATCTGCTTAATGTCCCAATCGCTACGTCAGGTTTCCATGACTATATTAGCTCCACGGTACCGCTTACGCTGCCTTCGCCGTCATTTCCGGTTCCATCTCCGTCGCCCACTCTCTTGCCTCGCCGCTATCTAGATTTTTGGCCACCCGGAAGAGCAATGGCCTCCGCGTGTGAACGCCAGGAGAATCTGTTTAAAGCGGAGGAAGCGAGCAAGGACGTGTACAAATAGACCTCGTTTAAACGCAACGCCATTTGTAACTATAGCTACGGAAATTTAACATGTAGGAACTTCTAATATAGTGAAGTAAGGCTTTTAAATAATGTGAATAGTGCATACTAACTTTTTATTCTTCTAGATGTGGAACGAAATCTACTTTATTCTCGAATCCCAATGCGTTCTTGAATTCCTTGCATCAAGAAAATGATGTATCTTCAAACAAACATGGCATATTTAGCTATCTTGCGTCATTCATAAACAACAACAACAACAACAATAATAATAATAATAATAATAATAATAGTAATAAAATGTTTATTAGTGAGTGACTTGTGGAATTCGAGAAAATGTAATGAAATGAAATACAATCCATTGTGTGGTGTATTTTGTTTTAATTGAAAAAAATTAAAGATGTGTTAAAAGAATAGTATGCAGCAAAATAGCAAAAGCGTTTAGGTTTCGAAGATTAAATTTCTTTTAATTACAAAACAGAGATTATAGGCATGTCTCTTCGCCCACCCAATGAGTTTTTATACATATTTTATCGATTATTGTAAATATATCCATTGTGTACACATTTAACTTTTAATTACAGCAACTTCCTTGGCACCGGCTGGAATGTGCTTTTTCCACTTCCCCGTCAAACCTCCAATTAATTCAGTACTAATAATGAAACTTATTATGTAAAATTTCCATTTTGTACTGTATTTACTAGCTGTCAGTACCCTCCTGTCTGGGACTCCTTAAGGGACAAATAAGAATGTAATACAGAATTCATGATTCATTTTGTGTATGCTAAGGTCACAATATGAGCTAATCAACAGTAAATATTTGTCTTTCTTTTCTTCTTCTTCTTCTTCATCGTCTTCTTCTTCATCGTCTTCTTCTTCTTCTTCTTCTTCTTCATCGTCTTCTTCTTTTCATCTCTTCTTCTTCTTCTTCTTCTTCATCGTCTTCTTCTTCTTCTTCTTCTTCATCGTCTTCTTCTTCACTTCTTCTTCCTCCCTTCTCCTCTTTCTCCTCTTTTTCTTTTTTCTCTTTCTTCTTTTCCTCTTCTTCGTAATTTCTTCTTCGATCCACATTTCCTCATTCTTCTTCTCTTAATTTTTCTACTTTTTTCTTCTTCTCCCTTTCTTCTCCTTCTCTTTCTCTTTTCTAACCTTCCTTCTCCGCTGTCTTTTTTTTCTTCTTTCCTTTTCTCTCTGTTTTTTTTTTCCCCTTTTCTAAATTTTCACTAGGAGCGCGTTGTCACATAAAAGGCAGGCGGGTTTGCGTCAAGCAGGAGTGGCAACAATTCACAGAGCCGTTTGTTATACTGATAAATAACATGATATTCGATGAAGGCCATACAGTAATGCCGGATATTTACAATAATCGCAGTATCTCATTTTTCCTTTCAGACAATTTCTGAATCCGCACATGGTTTACATTATATTGTAAATAACAAGCGACAGCCTCCGAAGGAGGAATATAAATACGATGTACAAAGGCTCTAAGTTCGGGCGAAACGTAACACGGAACAAAACTTCCATTTTCGCGATCGCCTTCTGGTAAACGTGCCTGACATCTGCGAGCAGCTCCGCGGCTTCCGCGGTCTCGCTGTGAGCGAGCGTCGCCGCGGACAGCATTACCTTCTGACCTCATTCGTCTGTCTGACTCCACGGGCGTTTGAAGTGCTTTCCGGGTGGCTCGCCTTTCCCCGGGCTCTCTGACAGGCGCACGCGTGCCGTGGTGTCACGCACTTGCGCCCGCCCGCCCGCCCGCGCCGCGTCAGCCACCCCACAATAGAGATGACGATGGATGTGTTGACGACGCCACACCTCTGCCGGCCACCTCAGCACCCCCGCTCCCGATGACGTCGATGCCGCGCCGCCCGACAACACAGTGGCCCGGAAGGTGGACCTTGCGGAACATCACCCGTTCCAGAAATCGATTTACCATAGGTAATATCACTAGTGCTTTGGAAATAAAACCCCGATTCGCGAAGCGTGGAGGCGATTTATCTGACAATTCCCAATGCACAAGTGAATTTAAAAGGACTATCCCACGAATGAAATTTCGTCCATGACAGTTTCAAAATGCGCCAGATGTTGAATATAGCTGAAAGCTTGTGAAAATCAAAGAGGTTATGTTATAGTGAATACGCGTTTTATTGCACGTCAACACAGCGATCGACAAAAACCGCCTCGATAAATGAGTCGCAGCTTATTATTGGCCAGTAGGAAGGAGAGACAAGAAAATCAGATAAAAATGATACATTTTTAGATAAACCGCCCTGATTGGGCATTTTATAAGTATACTTAAACACTATTGGTTTAATTTTCACGAGTGGAATAGTCGTAATACCACATGTGCATTGATCATTTCTGATTTCCTACACCTTCCGAGTTGAGCATCGCCGGTTGTCAATTCAGTTGCCTGGAAGGTGTTCTCTTTGTCCGTTCTAGAAAATCGCATTTATCGTGAATAATTCCACTTTGAACTGGAAATTTCCGATAAATTCCCAAACCGCTTAGTGAGGAGGGAATTAATCTTGAAATTTCCAATCCATGAGTGGTATTTAATAGAACAATTCCACATATGAAATAACCCCCAAAAAGTTTAAAAATGTGACATGTATTAATTATATTGTATTCACTCACCAAGTGTTCACGACAGCCTTTCCTATGATTGAAGTATCGCACCTTGTAATTCACCAACAGGTAGGATGTGCTAAAAAAACGATACTTTTTGAAAATACACCATCCTGACTGATGCATACCTGACGTATAGTTTGATGTCACTGCAGCGCCTCTGACACTAGCTTTTCAGCTAGGTCGAATTCAGTCGCTGTCTGAAGGAGAATTCTAGCAGCCGGCTGCTCCGATCGGTAGTTTTCCGTGGTTTCTCCGATCAACACCAGGCGAATGCCGGAGCAGTACCCTACCAAACGGGCCACGGACCGCGCGCGATCTGTCCTTCCTCTTCCTTATCCTATCCTCTCCCGTTATACACACACTTACACTAACATGCACTACACTACCACATATTCCGGGAGACTGGTCGGGAGCTTAGAGCTTGTCCCGGCTGGGGCGGTGCCCCGCTGGTGGGAGAGTCGTGGTTAGGGGGAAACCCCACTAGCCGACGGTAGGTCGGCGCCGGATCTCGCCATCCAGCGGGGGAAGATCACCGCCATCTCTCGAGAAAAAACATGCACTGCACTAACGGGACTAATGACCAAAGCAGTTGACGCGCTCGGAAACACGAAAAAATCAATCAATCAATCTGACGTATAGTTAAACGCTGTTGGTGTTAATATCACGAACGGAAGTCATTATAATTCTTTCCAAGGCGATAATCGCTACCCGGAATGTAGGTGTAATGTTAATAACATAGGAAATAATATTTTCCCACAATTAACAAAATTCAACTGCTGAGTTATCTCAACCAATAGGTAGAACGATTATTCCAATTATTTCTAGTAATAAATCAATCATAAAACATTTAACATTAACAAACCTATTTAAGCAAGTTTCTGAAACAAAATGCCAGTTATCACACCGTTTTACTCAGAATAGTTCGTTTATAACACTTCACCGTTACAGAAAACTATTAGGTTGATAACATTCGGTTGATTTTCATTTTTTCAGCAACCACAAAATGACAAATAATACAATATATTCCTTAATGACTAAATATTTGCAAAATAGGTAACTTACAACTTGGGAATATAACAACAGGTTGTTATTTTGTCGTTATGTAGATTCGTTATGGAGAAGCAAAGAAATATAAACAAATCCATATTATCTCACTACGTGGATACATAGGTAATGTTATGACTAAATTATTTAATATTTATTCTGACATAATTAATAATTATAATTAAATAGTTTTTAAAGTAGTTGATATCCAATGGAGTGACAACCCGTAGTTCGATTCCCGAATCTTGTCCACTGCATGGCGCCATCTCTGCCCCTAGCGGTGCCGCTTCGATGACTCTCCCGGCATTGCCTCTATCGAGTTTCCATGGGCGGACGCTCGGCACCCATACAATCTGCCATCTCCATCGCTTCCACACGCACACGCGCGCGCTCGCCCACTCACACACACATCTCTGCTCACCCACGCCGCCTCCACCACAGTCGTCCCACGCGCCGTCGCGGCTTCCGTCACCCTGCACCGCTTTATAAGGCACTCCATCCCTTCCACCCTCGCCGTCACTCGCGCACTGGCAACCGCCTGCCCACCCCCACCCCCCGCCTTCATGACTGTCCCCGCAACCGCTACTGCTCCACCCCGCCACCACCACTGCCCCCGCCTCTACTCCCGCTCCCACCCCCGCCGCTCACCCCACAGCCACCGCCACTTCCACCGCCCGGGCTGTCTTTGAAGCCTCTACCATGCTGGCACTTCGCCTAGGATTGCCAACCGTTCTCTTTCGAACTGTCCTCCTTTTAGTAAATTTTAAAGATTTGTTGTAATTTTTTTATTACATGACTAACATTTGTCACGTTGTGTCATTTATTGTTTAATTCAGAACAGAAAACATGAATATCCCTTTTCTGAACACACACACACACACACACACACACACACACACACACACACACTACACACGCATGCCTGATAGTGTCTCTGACTAGCGAAAATAAATTTAAAATAAAAAAAAGGCGCTCAAACATCATCTGCATTTTGTGAACGAATCTTTTCACTTGAATCGCAAATGGATAGAAGAAATAAATAGAGCTGATGTTAGTCTAAATTGAATATTTATAAAAAGAAATGGGTTGATGTGTTTTTTTTTTTGCCTATCAAGTGTCCTGCCTTTTACATGAACATTGCTGGCAACCTTACTTCCGCCCCGCAATCGCTCTCGGTCTCCTCGCTCCCTTCGCCCCCGCCCACGCCCCCGCCCTCGACGCCACGTGCGCCGTGCCGGTGGCTGCTGCTTTGGGCTCTGATGTCACAGGACAGCAGCAGGCTGAGGGAAACACAGCTCGTGCTTCGTTTCATGAAGTCATTGCGGCGAGGGGCGTATGCAACCCGCAGATAACGTTGCCTTTCTGGGTCACGTGGGAGACACCCGCGCACAAACTCTGTTACAAAATATTTGTTTTTAGACTGCTTTCGTTTTAATCCTATTTAGTGTTTGGTTTCAAATGTGTAATGTGAGACTTATGCGTATCTTCAGTTTTAATTTAGCGATTATCTAAACGTATTCCATGGAGATCTAAAACTCGCCAATGCCAACATCTCTAAAAGGAATCCGTCGTTCAAATTTTCTTATGCACGTGAGTTCATTAACGTTAATACTTTATAATACATTTTCGTTCTTTCATAATTTATTTTCATCCTGAATTATTGAGTTAATTGTATGCTTTTATTTTCCAAATAGTCATTTCCAAACACCACAATTCCATCGTATTGAATTATAGCCTTGCAATTTTAAGGCGAATTGTACTATCAAGCATTACGGACTCGATACTTTGGACATTGTCTGGAAAGAGCGTTGCCAATGTTAGAAACCATAGCTTTTAAGTTCCGTTAATGTACTTCAGTTTCTCTTGCCTACAATGACAGTGTTACTCGATTACTATCTACTACCTTTAATCTTATATTTAGAAATGATATTAGGTTTTCTAAAAGAGTCCTTGCAATAAATGTAGTGATTTCACATATCATAGGTTTTATTACGAATAGCAATCCATTGCTAATTACTTGAATCCAAGAATGGGATCCTGGAAGATGAGTTAAAAATCTGATACTATTATTCCAATATGTTCAACAGTAACTTCCTAACACTTTGAAAGAATAATGTTCTTTAACATCGTATATTTATAAATTCACAAAGAGAAACATTTCACTGGCCACAGCACAAGAAACATCTCTGGTGTCCGACCATCTGCTTCGCAACATGGTCTTGCCCTAGGCCCGTTTCGCTAATAGTTTTCTCTTGATGGTTCCGAAAATAGTCATCGGACGAATACACAGAAGAAAACAGAAACCCAGCCACCCACAACCAATGCCTTATTTTCGCACCAGGTCTGCACATGTCACCCAGACAGACGGTCTCGGAAATAGAAAAGGACATCGAAGGTCGGCCTGGTATCTGCGGTCGGCTTTTAGCCTACTTTCCTGCTCGCAGAAGAGACAGGGGTTACGCAACCCTCGTGCCTGCAGCGAGCTGCCTTCAGAGTGCTTGCGGGGGAGGGGCGGGGTCCGGGGGGCAGGGCAGGGAAGAGATAATGGAAGTGGATGGGGTGACGTAGGCGGGGGCAGAGCTGGGCCAGGAGAAGGGGTGCGAAGAGGGTAAGACTGATCAACCGCGGCAAAGAAGCCAACAACCACGCGGAAATAAAGAGTGGAATGGAACTGAAGTGAAGACATGGAATAAAAAATAACTAATAAACAAAAAATGTGAGTATCCTGGACCCATGACCGAAATGAAACTTCAAGTGTATAATGAGGTTAGTGAAAAGTAGTGTCTAATGTAATCTATAACTTATTACTGCATATCAATACTGTAAGAAAAGGAAAATGTTTAAAATCGGATTGAATAAAATCAAGGAAGATGTGTTAAAAATAATCTTTCGTACAAAGTCAAATTTATGCTGGGGCAATAAAACAGTGTCTTACTCAAAGTTTAAAATTATTATATTTAATAATTAAAACTATTATTATTACGAATAGTTGAATGACCTTGAAGTAATTACCGTTACAGAGAAACACACCTGGTGCTGTATTTTATTTGCAGAACGTTTGTTAAAACTAAGCGTCTTATCTCTTCGGATACGGTCAATATACAACAAGAAAATTTCTTTCACTTATTGTGTTAAATATTTATCTTGTGAATTTAACATTAGTCATTCACAAATATATGGAAAATTTAGAGGGACAGCATGTAGTATATCTACACTGAAAAATTCATATTTTGAGTGTAAACCGTGCCTGTTAAAATACACATAACCTTTTTATGAACATTTAAAAAATTTTGTTCTTGACTATTGCAGTCATCGAAACTAAAAGTAATATTAAACGTTTGGGTAGCTTTTGAACCAGATCGGTTAAGGAATACCTATCAATTTTGAAAAAGGCTAGTACGATGTAGGAGGTAATGTTATTCACAGACAGGCGTAAAGACGGACATGCTGAATAAGATCACACTAAAAAACCAACAGACACATAGGCGTTTGGAAACAATTCTTGTTCGATATCACAGACCTACAAAACGTGTGTTTCCATCAAGAGCCGAAAATGATTTTGTACAATACGTTCTCTACTGCTACGTACGCGAAGAAGGAAAACCGCAACGCTAAACCCAGAGGGTCTCCTTCGCCTGCATAATAGGTGGGGAGAACGGCAAGCCCCTCCCGACATCCGTGCGGGCCCCGGATACCGCGGAGAGGAGGCGGCAGCCATCAAGTCTGCGAAGCGGTGGGAGGGGGAAGGGCATCAACGTCGGCCCAGGTGGCCACGCCCTCTCCAAAGGGTCCCCCCACCCCCTCCGCCGCTGCACCAGCACAGTGGCATGAAATGTGCTGTTTCACAAATTTAACGTTTGAGCTGGACTCACGAATAGAGAAAATGTTCAACAGCACAAAGTTTGAGATATGTAATGACAGAAAATACAACTTTGTGAATGTTAATCATTTTTAAATATTAACAGTATGGAATCACAAATGTTCTTATGTTAAAATATTTTCGTACTAAATTACATTTTCTCTGGAGTGTTACATTAAAATTATTATCGGCTAACATTGTCCATTTGTATATTTCTAATTTTTTATTGTTCGTGATTATTTGGAGGTAGTGAATTAATGTGTTGTGATTTATGTATGTTTCAACTGTTGGGAATTGGTTGTGAGGGCTGTAAAGACGGATTCAAGTTGCTGAATAAATATGTCTTTTTTGAGGATTCGTTTATTTTCTACAATATATCTGGATGTTGGTCCTGATATGGATAGTTCAATTTTTATTAAGGGTATACTTAAACAAAACTTTATGTATTAGTAGAATGTTTTAATGAATAAAGTACGTTATAATTTAAATTTCACTTGGACATTAATAATAATTATGTTAATGAGAATAATAAAGATTGTAGATAATTTTCTTAAAAATTTGTGAAATTTCCACGTCTTTTGAATATCTTATTAAAATTCATTATATATCCGGTAGTACCCTACAACAGAATATTCCACACTGACTAGAAAAGGAGCCTTCTGAGAAGAAAACATGTATAATGATGTCTGATGAAGGTATAATTGACTGAATTAATCGTTATTATGGGATCAATTCAAAACGAAAGACGATAAATTCTGGCAAATTTAAACGAACAAATCGACTGCGTTAACTCAGCAGCAATATCGTTGCCTCTACATCATTGTTGATTGGTAGGTCCTAGGATTTGAGTAACCGCGGTGGCGAATTTTCGACTCTAGCTACTTCAACTGGTAGCCATTTATTGTGGCCCGCGAAAGAGTATTAGTCAAATATGAATGTCCCGTGCTTTCATGTCGGGAGAGAACATTGGGCGCGTAGCGCATCGGGGTCCATACCATTTTAATATAAAAGTGGGTTATGTTCGCATTGAAGATTTTTTTTCTAGTAAATTCAGAAATTCAAAATCATCCCAATGTGTTTCACTGCGTTATGGTACAGCCTAATATCACGCATGGTTCCGCCCACATTAAAGATGTTAGTTGTAGCCCCTGAGGCCTTGTAAGTTGGACACCCCTGAGCTAGATAGCTTTGTCGAATTCAGCAATTGTCTGGAGGAGAATTCTAGCTGACGGCTGCTTTGTTTTCCGTTGTTTCCCCGGCCAATACGAAGTAAATGCCCGAACAGATCCCCAACAAACGGATGATGGACCACACGCAATGTTTTCGTTTCTTTTCCTTGTACTATCCTCTCACATTACTCATACCCACTCTTAAATGTGCTACACTACCACGCTTGTCGAGAAACCGAAAGGAAGCTTAGAGCGAGTCCCGGCTGAGGTGGTGCCCCGCTGGGGGAGATCTTTGGATTTTATTTGATTGATTGTGCTTGAGGGTGATTCCGGGCTCGTCAACAGCTAACACCGTTAGTCTCGTAAAGTGTAGAACATTTTTTTTTCGAGAGATGGCGGTGATCCCTCCCGCTGGATGATGAGATCCGGCACCAATCTACCTGTCGGCTAGCGGGGATTTTCCCAAACCACCCACCAGCGGGGCACCGCCCCAGCCGGGACAAGCTCCAAGCTCCCGACCATTCTCCCGAAATTGTGTTAGTGTAGTGCATGCAAGTGTAAGTATGTAAGTAAGGGCTGAGAATTGGATAAGGAAGAGGAAGAAAAGATCGCGTGCGGTCAGTGGCCCGTTTGCTAGGCCACTGCTCTGGCATTCGCGTAGTACTGATCGGAGAAACCCAGTTACACTTCCGATCAGAACAGCCGGCCGCTAGAATTCTCCTCTAGACAGCAACTGAACTCGACCTAGCTATGTAGCTGTTGTACAAAATCCCGCCACCATCGGGACTCGAACCTAGGACCTCCCGGTCAGAGAACCTGCAGTGAGTTAGCGCCGTGAGCCATCTCTCCCGGTGGGAGATCCATGGAGGAGGGCATCCCCGCTTGGTGCCGTGAAAGTCTCCGCCTAATCTCACATTCCAAGGAGGGAAGAACACCACTGACCCCGGGAAATAACATGCACTACATTTGGGTCAAATAAGATACAAGCTGACGCGCATCGAATCAATGCTCACTCGTTCTTTAACCAACAAATACGTGTTTTCTGTTCTCATTCAAATATTGTATATCATTCAAACGTATACATGTTACTGAACATTTGAATCACTATACTCTTCCTCTTCCACGCAAATATTTCTCTAGGACAGCTCTTTTTTGTGCATAGTTTTGATTTTTATGCCTAGTGAGTTCATGTGATTGGTTGAAACTTTAATACAGTTGTTTCAGCAGCACCTTTTTTGCTCCTTTGCGTATGGATTTTCTGATCATTTCACTCCCCCTTTACGACCATAATTGACACCTTAAAATTCTTTCCCTAATTATAACTCAGGTGATGTGATCAGTGAAAGTCAGGTTTTAAGGTAAATCGTCCACTTTTCAACGTACACACTCCTAATTAATTAGGATTATATGGACTTCCAAAAATCAATAAACAAATTTATGATTACTAAAAATGCCTCACTATAAAAACATAAAAATTCCATTTTCTTCCGTGAGACCACCACATGCTCGTTTGGTGTGATTGAAGTCCTGAAGAATAAAGTCGAAAGCGTTCGTGGGCATAATATATTACTGAAATCTTTAGTGGATAAAAATTCGGATTACCGAAACTGCGCTCTGCATCAAAATAGAAGGGACAATGCATCAAGTTCAGCACTTGATTATAGTTATTGTCACTAGAAAGTTTTTGTAAATGTGTTTAGATATCAAATTTGTAAAAGTATTTTGATCTTTGTTCAAAAAAAGGTTCAGTTAGAATTTAGAATTTAATTATTCAAATATTTCATGAGATTTGTATTATCCAAATCTCATATTTCAGGGACCTAAAAAGCTTAAATTTTGGTTTTTGATCCAAATGAAATATGCCTCGAAATCGAACGCTAATGAAAAATTCCTGGGCGCTCCTCCTACTGTGCGCCGCTGCCACCAGTGGCGCCTTCGAGCGGTCGTAATCGCGTTGGGGGAGGGGCGTGCTGCTTCCCCTCTAATTGAAAGGCGCGGCATCGGGTGCGGATCGCACTACCCCCTCGTCCCACCTAACCGCGATCTAACCAGCCTCTCACGCCATTTTCGCCATCTCAACCTGCCTTCACACTCTCTTTTTCTCTCCATCTTTCTCATTTTCTGTTTCTTCCTCTCTTTCCCTCTCTTTTCTCTCTTTCTCTTTCATTCCCCTCTTTCTCTCTCTCATTCTCTCTCTCTTTCTCTTCATTCTCTCTCTTTCTCTCTCTCTTTCTCTTTCTCTCTCACTCTCTTTTCTCTTTCTTTCCATCTATTTCTCTCTCACTTTCTTGTTCTCTCTCATTATTTCTCTCTCTTTCTCTTCCTCTTTATTTTTCTCTCTTTTCTCTCTCTCTCTGTCCGTCTCTCTCTCACTCTCTCGTTTGCGGGTGGTGTTAGCGAGGCTCAGTTTTCAACTTAATCGTGGTGAGCGGGTTGCAAATGGAGATACTTAGCGCTTTACGGAACTCAACGCTGAAGCTCTTCGAAGTTTATTTGAAGGGCGTAATTTTGCTCAATCGTATTCCAATATATTTCTAGCACTTCTTTATTTAATTTTTTTCTATTTTGTTGTCGGTCTCCCCTCTTTTTTAAAATGTTTATCTTCTTTATTCTCTTTCCTTCTTCCTGATCGAATTTATCTTCTTTATTTAAACGTAAAATTAACAAGAACCACAATTCTAGAAGATTTTTTAAATATACCAATCTCCAAGTTCAGAGTTTTCTAAATTCTTCCCATGTAAAAGCATTAACAGGTGATAAACGTGCATTTACAATACGTAATACTGTTGAAGGAGATCCTACAAAAGGACCTAACCGGTCTGAATGGCTGAGATAGTAAGGCAGAAGAGCTGTAGCTACCACGAGTCTGAATGATCGCGGGTTCGAAAGCTGCCTGTGGCGTGGAAGTTTTTGGGTGTCCGTATACCGTTACCGTTCCCCCGGCGTTATTTACAGTGGTCGCTACATGACCTTAGTAGTTGAAACGCGACCTTAAATAAGTAAACAAAAAGAACTGACATTGTTGAAGCTGATATGAATTAATTATTAATCCAACCACAATAATTCAAAATTTTAATACTTATCATCCATTATTATACATTAGAATCCAAAGTCTACTTTCAGAAATCCTGTTCCCATTAGTAGGTCTTTTACAATGCGAAAGGAAATATATAAAAACATTAAAGCGCGGAAGGAAATTTGGCTTTTGTTATTAATGTTTTAGTAATATAAAACTTTGAATTCTTGTGGTTTGGTTATTTCTTAATTCATATCATGAAGTACCATGTAGATAGCAGCTACCGTCACTGAGTTTACTGAAGAAACTGCTGGCGATTTAGAGCCAAGCGAGATAATTTACCTGCTCTTTGAAGTGTTAATGACACATCTGTTAGAGTAACTCTAGTGATAAACCGTTAATACAATTATAAATTAACCCTAATCGGCGACTTCCGTACATGTTTGTAAAAGAGTGTGTTGTTTTTATATTTGCTAACAAAGTTTTCACAATAGCAAGTTCTTCAGTAATAGTTTTTAAATACGTGATAACTACAGTTTTTCGCTTTTATTTCAGATATTAATAAACTGCAATTTATAGTTACGAATAGTCTTGCTAGATTAGTCGATGATTGAGATTACATATTATGTTGTGAAACTATGATGTATCAACCACTAAATTACACGCTACTGGATCGGGAAATATTTATGCATTGATTAAAGAAAAAGACAATCAGCATTATCAAGCGTGAAGGGATAAATCATGAAGAGTATGATTATCGATTTGTTATCCGTGAAGTAAAAAAAAATTCTTTCCCGCGTACTACTTATGTGATAGAGAGAAAGTTATCTGAAGATGCAGATTTGAAATGGAGATTTTTCCTCAGGAAAATTCCCGTTCGTCTGAAATATTCACCAAAATTGGTATTCCTCGATCGAACAGGCTGATCCTGCAAACCTATGAATTTGAAACACAAACTTTGCGTTTTGAGAGTATTATACAAGAAGGCACAACATTTTCTAAATTTTTCTCAAAAATGGCTCCTTATTTTTTTTTAAATTTTTTATTGATTAGTGGGAAATACGCTTATAAAAATGTCAAAGATTCTATTTTCCTTGAATTGTCTGAATATTTGAAAATTTCACCCTTTGCAAATTTTGCGGGAAAGTATATGCTTTTGTAGCATCATTGGTTTATTTTTTCCAAGACCTTGAGTGAGTTAACGAATCGAATCCCACTTCGCAACCTTGTAGGTGCAATGGTTCTCTTATAATTTTAATCCTCTACCGAAATTAGAGATCCTTCCCTGCCACCGCTTTATCGTCGGAAACTTTAAAACACGAACACGCCATCATTTCACACTCCTCTCTCACTCTCTCCTTCTCTCTTTCCATCTCCCTCCACTAGTACTCTGAAGCGACATTACACGAGCAACCTATTTCGTGCAGCATTGTCATTAAGCGCCTCTGCCTCCGTGTCGAAGGTCTGAGCCATTTGGCTCGTCTGAGGGGGGGGATCTAATGCAGATGAGCAGATAATTTTCTGCGAGGGTGGTGAATATTGATTTCTTGTTGCTTCTCCTGGGAATGCATGCAAAGTCTCTCAAACTCTGCTGCGCTTGCTTTTAGTTTTTTGCTGCTGAACTTCAGTGGAGGTTTTTTTCTTGTCAGAAACTTCACGAATTACCCTTAAAAAAGAAAGTTCAGGAAGAACTTTTAACTTCCTGTGAAGTGTATTAATGCCGTTCGAATAAGTAGTTAACTTTTAGAGTGTTTGATGCGTTGATATCCAACACTTTGTTAATTATTAGCTTATTTTACAGTTTATTGTACTCTAACATTGCGTAAGGTATATTTTAATACTCTATTATACTTAAAATGCATTATATTATACTTTTGCTGTATTTATTATGGTCATTTATTATGTTTCATATTCTTATTTGCATATCGTTATTTATTTCTTCCCGTGTAATCACAAACGCCATGATTTTTAATTACAAGAAAGCTCTTTGGAAGATGAATCCCTTCATCTATGAGTTACAATGTTATAAACAATATTATATTTTATTATTCAACTATTGATTTGTTACAAATGTGGAATTTGCTCAACATTACAATTGCTTTGAAGTACACGTCTGACTCGAATCATAGATATTATTTATTTCAAAACTCATGTCCTTCCAATTTCTGAAAGAGATTATTTTCTGAAATTTCTTAAAAAAGTGAATACCTGTTTTTGTTTTTTTTATAGACCAGTTTCAAAAAGTAATGCAAATGCCCTTCTCACTTTTCTATTAAAGAACTTGGGAGTACTCTACTACTGTCTCTAATACACTGTGTTGCCGTAGTAATTATTTATCACAATCACATATTAGAGAGGAGAAAGAATGCATTCTATAAATAGCTCATCGCCGCCGTCTCGCCTCCACCCACGGTGACCTTGCCTGCCATATCCCTTCTCTACCCCCCTCCCCGATCACTCCCTGCCCCGTCCCACCTGTCTAGCTCCTTCACCTTGACCCTTCTCCGTCCCGCCTCGCTGTGTCATGTGGCCCCACCCTTCCCTGCCACCATTGCTACGATTATAGTTGCATCCACCATCGTTGCCACCGGACACCAGCGTTGTCAAACGCGCCCTGAATATCCAAGAATATGGCAAAGACGTACAATCGAATCCGGTTATAGTGAACTGCCCCTTCCATCAAGAAGCAATCCGCGTTCGTAATATTCAACTACAAAAACTACGAGCACTCGAAATAAGCGTTCCGCCGCCGCAGCCAATCAGAGCCAACCTCCACAGTCCAACGAGTTCCCTCCGCTGAAAAAACCCACGACCGGGGCCCCAGCGTGGTACAGTAAATTTAGCCAATCAGGGGACAGCCAAGAAACTGACCAACCAACTACGGAGCAGCCAGCATCCGGTGTAGTCGCCGACATCAAAGAGCTAATTAATCTCTTTTTTTTCTTTTTTTTTCTTTTTCCCTCGCCAGTTGCCCTGGCAAGGCGGGAATTTATTCAAGTACTGGGTATACAAAAATGTTCCAACCGTTAGGTTTCTGGAGCTGCGGGAGGGCAATATCTTAAGCTAATTAATATCTTTGCTTCTTGCTTAGCTTGTCTCTATCCTATACTCAGAGCCAAATCAATCTGAAATAAAATAATAATGCTGCTCTATAAATCATGCATCCGCCATGCGGGCACCTACGCGTGCGTTACTTGGGCCGCAGAAGAGATCATCCGCCACCTCTCCAAAGCAGAAAACCGATTTATCAAAATAACATGCTGCCCCGAACCAGGACAACCATATATTAATTATCTTAAATGACTAGAAGTCCCACCAATAACCCAAATCATAACAGAAACTGCAAAATCCCAAATTAAATCAATTTTTGAAAATCCAGACTTAAAAAATCTATTCCAGCAATACGTCCAATATTATAATAAAATGCCATCAACCGGGCGAAAGCACTTTCTATCTGACGATTGCTGCCTACAACCCCCTTCAACCAAGCTAACTTCATATTTTTAGTTTAGGCCTTATTTTACTTGGCGAGACTCGGCCATCAGGCCCGCTCTTCCGTCTAACCACGCAAATTTCGTTACGCTCCTTTCACCACCTAGCGGAGAAAGGAGGTATTATCGTGGGCGACGAAACTGGCGAATCTCAATTTTGCTCAGAGGCTTCTTTTAGGCTTGAGGATATTTTACATGCAGTAAATCTACTACATGGGACAGCCGGCTTTACTTCCGATCCGAAGGAAGGCGTACGAGGGATTTTTTCGCCCTCAAAAATCCACGGCTTCGATCGGGTTTGAACCCGCAAGCTCGGGTACAACAGTCCGGTACGCTGACCGTTATACCACCGAATCCGCAAATCGTCATATTTTTAAAACATTAATTGAGATTTATTTTAATAAAAATGGTCATATAATATAACATCACCATCAAAGCTTAATCACGGTAAGCGGATTAGCCGCGCTCTTTAATCATTCCTTTTCCTATCCCTCCATCTACTTAAACTGTTTATCCATCATTTCTATTTATTCAATATTACGACCGCGCTGCTGAACCCCCCGGCGAAAGAGCGCCAGTCAAGGCGCGAGCCGCCCCGCACAAGCATACTCCACCACGGTCATTGTTGACCGAAACGTCTGCCACCATTACAGACACGCGGCTCTTCCCGGACAGTCGAGGCAATACAAATTCTGGCCGCGGAAGCCTACGCAGTCATAATGCAACTTTCGTTCCCCTTTCAGCGCTCGGGAAAATGGCTATCTTTTGGGCGTTGATTACACAGCTCAAGCAACAGTACTCTTATTTCTGGCAGCGCGGCACCTACCATCTCTGTGTGGATATTGTATAGACCTGGCGCTTTCCTGTTCCTCACAGTGGCTATCGTAGGTTTTAGTTATCGCAAGTTGATGGATTCGTGCGCTCCGACATGCATATCTTCTGTCGTTTCTTGCTTCATTTGGAAGTAGACTTCTTGTTCCCCTGCTGTGTCTTCAGTGTCCACTGGAAGTAGGTCACCAAGCAGCTTCTGGAGTGATTTCTTCCACGTGGTCTGTTGAACGATATTCACAGCAACGGCATACAAAGCTCGTTTCACTCTCACCTTCTCTAATGCGATCTTGAAAGGTGTACCCCATGGGTTCACCTCTGTTTCCTTCTGGTTATACTCTATCCAGGATTTCGTTTTATTCATTCTAATCAATCAGTAGTTGCTAAAACTGAAAGAGAGTAATTTAAATTTTGTGTTAAGGGTTAGGAAAAAATTGACTTAGTTTTACGAAATCCTATGTAGACCGTAACCTTTCATTTATTTTGAAGTTCATATGTACAAACTTTCATTAAGAGCGGAAGTTCTATATAACTATATTAGGTATGCATGCACAAACATTGTTCTTATCTAATATACAGACTAATTATAATTTTTAGTAAAGTAGACTGTAGCCTTAATTGAGCCTTAAATTATACACTTCCTTTCGGGTAAAACCACATCGAAGCATCGAAGTCGGTTTAGCGTTCTCGAGATTACCCCGGTAAGACAGGCGGTTGTAAAAACAATAGAATGGGTTTTATATCATGAAAACAACCGTATGAGATTATAAAAAGACGGCTGTTTTGTAATCTCAGATAGACATTTCGATTTTAACTATATAGACTAGCAAAACTGAAGTACCCGTTTCATGGCCATTCACCTTTCATGGCCAAACACAATCTACAAACTTTCATTAAGATCGAAAAACAGGGTAAACGTATAACAAACAGTTTACGTAAACCAAAAGGATAAAAGATCAAACCAACAAATTAGCATTCTTATTTACGAAACAGGAAATAATAATTCGAAAAAAATATCCTAAGTTATGCCTGTTATTACTCTACTTTCAATTAATCTCTTACTCTACTTTCAATGAATTACTCTACTTTCATCGAAATTGGTTTAACCTTTTCCGGGGATTAGCCCAGATAGGCAGACAAAAAGTTGGTCAAAGAAAATATGTTGATGCAAGAAAATACGAGAGGAAGTGAATTGTTGGGAATACTGTCGTCAGTCCTGACATTTTTAGAAGTAACGTTTTTAAATTTTTTGTACTGTCGAGTAAAAAAAAAATTAATTTTTGTATCTAGTATTTACAAAATATATCCATATAAGCGCTAGTGTTGAAAGAGATCGATAACACTGTCATTCCCAATTATGAGTAAATGGATTGTTATTTCAGCGCATGTTGATATAATCGAATCTATAATGAATCCTTTTGAAGGGTGCACAATAGATTCGGTAGTAAGGCACACATTTTGTTAAGGTTTAAAATTTTCTATCTTGTTCAAAACGGGTTAGTGATGCAATGAATTCATTCGTATTCTGTACCGAACCCCGCATTACTTCGAGCTTTAGGAAACTTTATGATGAGTAGCCTCCCTTTACTTTATGAGTCATAAAGCCATAGTGATACTATAATGGCAGCGAGTGAGGTCACGATTAAAAGGATCCGCCTCCGTTATTCTTAACAGCGACTATTAAAGAAACCTTATCCGGTGTAGACATTCAAATCCAGAAATGGGCATACGAATGGTTGCCTTTACAAACGCCGAGTCAATATTTTACTTTTGTCAAAAATAAAATGGATTGTCCAGGAAATTTTAAAATATACATTTGGAACGTCCCGAAATGTTAACGAATTAATATAATAAATTTTATCAATCTAGAAATCTATATTAGGAACGAGTGTAAGGAACACACTCGTTCATTAGAAATGTTGATTACTGTACCAGAGTTCATAAAACGTAGTATTTAAACTGCTTTAAGATAAAATTCATTGAACTCCATTGTATTAGTTGATGTTATTTTAAATTTAAATAAAACAAATTATTTTTACTTGAGTTAAAAATTGATTTTTTTCTAAAATATATCTAGAAATTGCTTTTTACAACTGCAATAGGTCAAATTTAATCAATTGAGCGTCACCTTTCTGAAAAATGATGGCATTTACTCTTACCTGAATACATATTTGAAATTTAGGAAATCTTCGCTAATGAATTAAAAAATCGGAATAATAAAACGGGAAAGGTGGCTGAGTGCATCAACTGATGTTACTGCAGTGGCTCTGGCCGGGAGGTCCTACTTTCGAGCCTCGAAAGTCGCAGAATTTTCGACACTAGCTTGTCAGCTAAGTCGAATTCAGTCGCTATCTGGAGGAGAATTCTAGCGGCCGGTTGATCTGATCGGTAGTTTTTCATGGTTTCTTCGATCAATTCCAGGAGAATGACGTAGCAGTACCCTAACTAACGGGCCTCAGACCCCGCGCGGTCTTTCCTTCCTCTCCCTTGTCCTACCCTCACCCCTCACACACACACACACACACACACACACACACACACACACACACACACACACACTTACAGAGCCACTCACGTGGAGAGCCAGCATTACCGTTGACTCTGCACGACTCAGATAAAAAAGATCGGGAATCCTTGGGTTCGAGTTCCGACCGTGGTGGGTTTTCGATTCTTGGATTCATCAGCTGTCCGGAAAAGAATTCTAGCGGTGGGCTGCTCTGATCGGTAGTTTGCCGTGGTTTCTCCGATCAGAATGCCGGAGCAGTACCCTAACAAACGGGCTACGGACCGGGCGCTATCATTTCTTCCTCTTCATTATCCTATCCTCTCCTCTTACATACTCACACTTATAGGAAGTATAGTATCACACATGTCCGCACATCAGCCGGGTGCTTGGAGCTTGTCCCGGCTTGGGCGGTGCCCGCTGTGGGAGATATGTGGGCGGGAACGTCCCGCGTGCTGAGGCCCGCATGTAGGTCGATGGCGGATCTCAGCAGCGAACGAGGGAGGAAAACTACCCCCTGTCGGGATAAAAATATTTACTAAACTCGCGGAACTAATAATTATAGCAATTGAAGTGCCCAGAGAAGTCAATTAATCGATCGTATTTCGTGGATGAATACTTGCAAAGAATCTATTACATGCCGCCAAAGTTGTGAAAGCCACCAAATACCGTCAGCCTCGCCTTGAGAGTGAGTTTAGAATCTTCTCTCACAATAGGTGCTGGACGTATTCGAACATCCGCCCTCTTCGCTGTACCTTTCTCCGTATTATTTCACCCCGTATCAAAATTGAAAGAACTTTGCGTGGGACACGTTTTAGGGCATGTGAAGTCCTTGCTCCAGCAATGAGACGTGTGATCAAAATATGTTGATGAGACTATGTGGCGATTTCATTATTCTTGGCACCCTTTAGTGGATTCTTTAGTACAGTTCTTGGCAAGACTGTATGTGGCATTGGCATGTCATAAGTTACTTATTTGCTACTTGGCATTCATACGTCTGAGCATTAACGTGTGTATGTAATTTACTCGTGGTAATTATGAGAATAGTAAATGAGAAACCAATGTTTTATTTTTCTTATTTTCTTTTCATCTGTCCTGTTATATATTTTTGTAATAATCAGATGGCTTGCATTAAACATTCGCATGCAACGTGACCTTCCAATAGTCTACTTAAAAATGTCTTATCTGAACAGAATTAGAGAGTTTGTGCACCCTCGAACGTTAAAGCACTCTCGATCTGCTGCGATCAAGAACTTTCGGTATGCTTGATAATTTGGGGTGGTCTTATAATCTGGTGTCTTCTAATCTAGAGGTCAATTGTTAAATATGGAAGTGGTATAAATTTATGGGAAAGGGATCGCAAACCTGTATTGAAATAAAGGAAACAATAGCGACAGAAACTTACAAAGCAACAGTTACTCGACAGACGAAGAGAAATTAGTGTCCTTGGTCAACACAATTGATTATTTTCCCCTTGATTGTGAAGCGTTCAGCCCCAGGGCAACACGCCATCCTGAAGCGATTTCCATCGTGTGGCAATCAGTGACTCAGGTGGATGAGAAATCGAAGATCTAAGCGCAAGCTACGTGATGACACGTGTAGGAAAATTACTGCGGAACTTGTGACTGTGTGAGGACGGTTCTCTTGTGATCCTAGTTGCTGGTGACGAAAGTCTAAATCCCAGTTAAAACGGGAAAACTATTTCATATAGTGGTTCTGTGCTTCATAATTTCGTAAAATTCTACGGCTTCACTTCCCTGCCGATTCCTATCCAAATCTATGTATTTTCATTTTTATTCATTACAGAATACATATATTTCTTCCTTTCTACCACAAGCCCAAAGTGAGTTGTCACAACAGAAGTCGTCCTGTGTCCTTTTACGTCAACTACATGAAAATGAACGAACCACTTTCTAGGCTAATAAATGTATAAATAAACAGAAGAGTGAAGCTATTCTTGTCAAGTACTTAATATACGACACTCATTAACACAACATTCCGTTGAATAAATCTTCGTCAGAGCATGATCTAATAATGAGTAAACGTTGGTGGAGTTATTTAATTAGACGGCAAACGTTCTTAATGCACTATTTGTTATTAATTAGTTTTGTTACCCCTATTGGAGTACGCTATTCTCATTATTTCTACTCGTGTGTTTTTATCTTTGAAAATTTTGGAAGCACTTCAAAAATTGCGCATTACAAAACTTTTATCTGTCCGAAGAATAGGATTGTTTCAGTTTAGGCTGGAAAAAATATTAGCCTAGATCTCGAAATACCCCAGCACAATGTTATTAGCAAAATAATCATCAAATAAAGTAAAAATGTGTGTACTATATTCACTTGGAAATACTACATTCGAATAGGAAGTTAATTTTTTTTAGTGAAGTTTATATATAAATGTTGATTTTTTTAAAATTATGAAATGGTTATTATAGTGTATATGTAATATGTATGATATACATATAGTTATTTTTTGATATCTCTGTTTTGCGACATAGGATCACTACGCTTTGATATAGAAAGATGTTTCAACTAAAAATTGAAATGAAACGTTACTAGAAGTCAACTGTCCGGCAACACTGATCCAGACTACGATAATTGCTCCCAAAATATTATAATTTCTGAAACTATCAACATTTAAGCATTTTCGCTCGTGTAAAACTATAATATATAGATATGTGTGAATAACACCTAAGTTTTCATACTCTGACGTCTTAAAGCATTTCTATACCGGTAATCGCTGGCGACGTTGTTTCTGGGACTACACCGGTAAACACTTTTTATAGAACTAGTTCGGTGAAAATTAGCAATGTGATGCGCAGTAACATATCCATTGTAGCTAATGCACGGTGTGCATTACAATTTAAGAGGTAAGTCTACAGAATGGCGTTGTTGACGCTTCGGCTGAAATGTGAATGTTTTTCGACTCGTTCAAAAACATTTACATTTCGGCCGTTAATTATACTAGTTTGCGCCTCGTCCGGGAAATAAAGTTTTTTGCATTCAATGCGAACTCAATTTTTTTTACCACTATCGGCACCGCCGCGTTTCGTTTCGAGTGGCAAAGTGGACATTCAAAAACAATTTACTCGGGTTTTCGGCCTTGATACGTAAATAACTAATTCATCAATAACTGTCCTTCTAAATTCTCTTGATACAATTTAATCATGATTTCCTGTCACTGCTAAGTACGAGCAATCTTCTTCTCTTGATTCACTTTCGCCCAGATGCGGCAAACCCATTTTTGCCACACGCTCAGAAATCTCTTCACAAAGCCCTCATTGTATGTTCATTGCCGCGTGGCTTATCAAAAACGCCCCATTGCCAGTCGTTGATTAGCGGCTCATTCGGCTCGCGCGAAGTCCGGTCCCCCGGATGACGCCGGATGAATCCACGGTGGTTCGAAACGGGCCCAAAAGCGGACACTTGCGATTTTTTACTTTCTCGTTTACGTAGTAATTCAGAGTCGGTAATAGAGAGTACAGAGAAAGTTATGTAATACTACGGCAGAAAACTCCATTTTTGAAAAATTGTTAGGTGTCAATTCTAGACATTTCAATAGACTAGAAAAGTGACTCACTAGCTGTGACAACACAGGGATGTTTTATTGTTTTCGTTTAATGATATTTTAATGTCTTAACACGTAATTTTGAATGCATTCCAAAATATAATTCGATTTATAAACAAATTTTGCTTGCATTTTGAATTGATTAAGCCGTAGAAAATTACAGATTGCAATAATCATCACTTAAGTAAACGAACTTAATTTGTCAGTTTAAAATAAACAACAAACCTGTTTAATAATAAACAACTATACTCTTTTAAAAATTAATATACTCGTATGTTATGATTAGAACCCGAAATTTGAAAGCATTTATTTTACCCAAATTAGAAGCGAAAATTCATTTACTTTTCCTAGAATAGGGGTAAAAAAAGTCATGCAAACAATAAAGACACTTTTTAAAAAGAATTGTAAAAATTAATTAAAATGTGTCAATTTTTTATTCTTACTATAAAATTTGAATCAACATTTTCACGAAAGGAAACGATCCTTTCTTTGTAATCTTGATTGCACATGACCACCATTTGTTTTGCACACTCTGTGTATCAGAAAGATTATTTTGCAGTTTCACAACTGAAAATTATTCTTCGTGACATACTGAATTTTGGGATGATGATTAGGAATTTGCATCACTCATGATGCTGTCTCTACGAAATGCTATTCTGGACGCTCTTTCGACTCTTGGAGTGGTGTAAGTGGGAACGCGGTTATTGTTATGGCTCTTCGCCCTTGTGTAATCGACTGCTCTGGGAAGGGCCACATCGTATGTCACATACAGGTAGTTCGCTCCTCGAAAGGGTTCGGAAATATATTCAAAGATAGGATGTTTTCGGGGGAAGCGAACAGTCTTTTCAATTCATGAAATCCAAAAATCTTCACTGGTATCATTTTCCTTTCTCTTTTAGATTTCTTACATTTTCTGACCCTGAAGACTCTGCTTGTAGAGAAAGACAAAATGCTATGTGCCTTTATGTTGTCCAGGTTTACAGTTATGTTTCCAGCTAGATTGGTATCAGTGCCTAGAGAAAGGTCGGTGCCAAGAGAAACGAAAATAGTGACGAAAAAGGCCATAAAAAAGGCAGAGTAGAAAAATAGGCATCGGAAGCTAAAATAGGCAAAAAAGGCAAAATGAAATTATGCTAAAACAACTCTTTTATTCCAATTGTTTAATTAATACTTTTGTATTAAAATCGTAAAATAAAAGAAAAGCATTCCAACCAACATTCAAGCTCTTGTTGTGATAACGATGACAAATGAATTGCAATCGGCCCTCCAAAAAAGGTGGACATGTTTGCATTAAACGGAGTGAAAAAATGACCCATTTTCACTATTTAATGTCGTTTTAACTTTTCAAGAAACTGAAAAGATATAAAAACTCAAAATTCAAAATGTATTGTCTTACGCGTATTTTAGTGTCAGTTTACAGTTGAAAACAAGACGTCGAATAGCGCGCGCTTTGGGGCCCTTTTCGGACCACTGTGCGACGCGTCGCTGCGGTGATTCACGCAGCGGCCACGGGCGGGGGGAGGAGGGTCGAAGTTATGGCGTCATGGTGCGAGGGAGGAGACGTTCGAGAACTCGAAGGCGGCGTTGGGTTGGAAACCGCATAGCTCATAGACGAGCCTTTTTCGTTCTGGTGGCAAAACAGATATCTTCTCGCATTTTCTCTAGGAAGAAATAATATTCGCATTTAATATTTTATTCTAGTTTTTACTTTTCACTCAACATTCATTGTGTAATGAAATATATCTTTATACTACTTATAGTTTTGGTTGTAAATAGTTTCAAAATATATTTAATTATATATATATATATATATATATATATATATATATATATATATATATATATATATATATATATATATTTCTGTTTTCGTAGTGTTTTCTGGTTTCGTGTCGTTTTCTTCCTGATACTTTTCTAAGGAACTTGGTAGATAAACTTTGCCATGAAATACACACTATTTCTATGACTTAAAACTGTGGAGAATTAGCTCCATTTCTATTCAGTCGAATTCATTGGTTGCATTTAATTTAAATGAGAATTTTCCGAACATTGATAAAGTTATCTAACCACTTCACTTCGTATTAATGAATTTGCGTGCTTGTTAAACGATTTGATTAAACTAGCTGTTCTTTGAAACGTCATCAGTGTCTCGTTGATCTACCCTTTTCGAACACACCTGCAATGAATTTCTTTTTTCCTTCTTTCTTTTGCCTGCACATGTACAGGTATATGTTGGTACAGTCAGGTTCCCTTTTCCTTGACCCGACTGAGATTGGTCAGGACAACAATTGTCACAGCAGCGGTACGACTGAGAGGTCTTAGGATTAGAATTCCGACAGTAGCGTATTTTCGAGAGAAACTCACAGCTAGGTCGAGTTCTGCCGCTATCTGGAGGAGAATTCTAGCGGGCTGGCTGGTTTGATCGGTGGTTTTCTTGATTTTTCTGTCTGGTACTTAGAACTTGTGTCGACTGGGGCATTATTCCTCTGCCATTATAGCTGGAGGGAGTAAAACCCTGTAAGTGGACACATAGGTCGGTGCCAGATCTGATGTTCTGGCGGGAAATATTGATTTTTGATTGACTGATTAGTCATTCTGGGCAGAAGAACTGCGAAGATCATTAATCCCGTAAGTGAAGTGCATGTGTGATTTCGATAGTGAGTCCGGCGCCGACCTATCTTCAACTAGCATTATTTACCCCAACTGGGTATCTCCCATTAGCGGGACACCGCCACAGTCGGGATAAGCTCTTAGTTCCCGACCATTCTCCTCCCGACGCGTGTGGTAGTGTATTGCATGTAAGTGTAAATGTATGAATGTAAGGGGGAGGATAGGATAAGAAAGAGGACGGAAATATTGCTCGCAGTCCGAGGCCCGTTTGTTACGGTATTGCTCCGGTCTTCGCCTGATGTACTGACGGGAAAGCAACAAAATCCCTTCCCTAGTTATAACATACAGTACACGTACGGACCTAATACCCAGGACAGTTGATGCACTCAGCAACACCAAATAATCATTTCATTCATTCATTAATTCATTCATTCTTCGTTCATTCGTTCTTCATTCTTATTCATTCATTCGAACATTCGATCATTCATTCAATCAATCAATCAATCAGACTTCCCCCAACGTCTTGTGGCGGTGCCGTCGTGTTCAGGCGTGGCGGGCGTTGCCGCGTCGTCGCAGCGTCTGGCGTGCCGGGTGACGCGTCGCGAGGCGTCGCGGCGCGTGCGTGCCGGAGCCCCCTCCCCCCGGGGGGCGTTTGTATGCCGCGGGGGCCTGCGGGCGGCCCGGGGGAGGCCGGGGGGCCCGGGCGTGTCGCTTTTTTGGCGCTGCCGCCGCCGCCGCGCGCCGCGGAGTCATGGAAAGTGAAGTCATAAGCGCCGCTGGGTTTGAGGTGGGGCAGCCGGGAGGGACGCCTGGGAGGAGAGGCTGGAGTTGCGGCCGGCGCCTGTGACGCAGGAGCTTGGAATAGCGTCCTGCTATACAGGGTCTGTAATAATAATAAAATAATAATAATAATAATAATAATAATAATAATAATAATAATAATAATAATAATAATAATAATAATAATAATAATAATAATAATAATAATAATAATAATAATAAATAAGCCATCCTCCGTGGCGCAGGCGGTTGAGGCAGCCGTTGTCTGCGCTAAGGAGGCTATAGGTTCGAATCCTAAAAATCCTAAGAATAGTAAGTCATCGACTCAATTGTATGTCACCTTCATCTGCAATGATCATCCTATCAATGTCTCATTATAATGAACAACTTCGTCTGAACAATGGATACCTCGAAAAATGTTTGTGGTCGGAGATGGCGATATTCTTAAACATATAATTTTAATACCTTGGAATAACCTGTAGTGTGGTGACATTGCCTATATTCATTAATAAGTAATAAATAAAAAACACTAATAAAATAAAATACAAAATAACAGTAACAGCTGTAACAGAAATACAACAATATCGATAATAACAGTTAGTGGTCGAAAGCGGCAAAAATACTGCTGTAGAAAACTGCACAAAATTGTTTTACAAAAAGTAGCACGCACACTGCTCGAAATATCAAACCATTACCAAATAAATTAAATTTTAACTAAAACGGTCTTCACGAATACTGCAATAACATGTTATAGTACGACTGTTCTTTGCATTTCCAAGAATCCCGCAAAACCTTGCTGTTGCGTAACGCGACACGTAAATCGCAAATAATTAATATTGGGCAGCCATTTCATTGGAGCCTGATATGACGCTCATACTTATGAAAGTTATGACATCAGCTCCGTTATAAGCAATGACGCACTGAATATGAAGATTCAGTTAGTATGCGCAGTATGAGAATAGGCCGAATAACCTATAAAATATTTGCATTTTTGAGACTAAATCGAAACTATTTCATTGTTTTTGGATTTTTTCGAGTTCTTGTGTAAATAACACTACCAAACACTCTTCTCGCATAGCCGATGGCTGCATAATTTTCTTTCAATTTCTGGCACAAACGAAATAGTAATAAAGATGATAATAATATGTATTATATTATTATTGATGTTTAATTGTATGTTTCATAGAAAATTGAATATAACCCTCTTTCCATAACGTACGAAACCTACTTATCATTATCATTTTTTTCTGTTCGCTGATTGATTGATTATTTCGTGTTTCCGGGCGCGTCAACTGCTTCGGTCATTAGTCCCGTTAGTGTAGTGTTTTTGGCTGATTCCCCGCTGGATGGCGAGATCCGGCGCCGACCTACCGTCGGCTAGTGGGGTTTCCCCAACCAGGACTCTCCCACCAGCGGGGCACCGCCCCAACCGGGCAAGCTCTAAGCTCCGACCGGTCTCCCGGAATATGTGGATGTAGTGCATGTTAGTGTGAGTGTGTAATGGGGGAGGATAGGACAAAGAAGAGGAAGGACAAATCGCGCGCGGTCCGTGGCCCGTTTGGTAGGGCACTGCTCGGGCATTCGCCTGGCGTTGATCGGAGATACCACGGAAAACTAGAAAAAGAATTCTAGCAGCCGGCCGCTAGAATTCTCCTCCAGACAGCGACTGAATTCGACCTAGCTGGAAAGCTAGTGTCGAAAATCCTGCCGCCATCAAGACTCGAACCTAGGACCTCCCGGACAGAAGCGCTGCAGTGGCAGCAGTTGATGCACTGAGCTACCGCTACCGGTTTTTCTGTTCGTTAATTCTCTTGTAATATAGAGAGAGTTACTATCTCTCCTTCACAAAAAGCAATACTGATTTCACTCAAAATTTTCTTTTTCACCCTGGAGTATCGATTCGCATGAGGCATTAATGTTTTCACCATTTGATTTTGGCCATTTTGGCTCCGTATTCATGACTATTCCAATGCATCGTCTCTTCACAATAATTCATTTGTTATCATTTTTATATCACTGACGAACCTCTGATCACCTACTATCTTAATACCGATGTCGATATCTATCCAAAGTTTTGCAACTCCATCAGGTAATGGAAGCTCAATCCGCTTTTTCAATCCGTAGTTCAGTCCGTTGAAATCATCTCAAATCACATTCAAATCGCGTACGTTTAAGAGTGACGTGAAGGAAACTTAATCGAAGTATTGGAAGTCCTGGTACTTGGAAGTTTCTTACGATTTTATGCACTTCAGGTTTCTAAGGCGTTCATGTCAACGTGATTCAGAACTTTTTCCTCATACCTTCCACAGAATTTCGTTTGCATAGTAGGCTTTCCCTTGCTAATAGAGATGCCTCTAAAAGTTCATGTTATAAAGTTCAAAAATTTATAAAACTTTCTCGATTTTTCTTGCAAAAAACGGTATGTGATCGGAACCTAATCGGTTCCGTGCAAAACACTAAAAAAATATATTTAAAAATCATGATCGTGAAATAAAGATTGAAACGATTTTTTTTTCATTTTTGGTTTGATGGAATTCCCAATTATATCCAGGCCTTGCGGGCGGATAGAGTGAGTGAGTGGAATGGAACTGGGAGGCCGGAGCATGGCTGGATCGCAGAGATGTAAATAAAAAACGTTATATTTTGCATTTATCCAACATACATTTATCATTCCTTTTTGTCTCATGGATTATGGTATATTTTAGCAGAGGATGTGAACTTTCCTATGGTACTGGTACAAATAATGTTAATTCATGTCAGTTCTGCTTGTTTTCAAATTAATCGTTTAAAGAAATGTGCCATAAGTAATTTTTACATAACGTTTCATTTTACCAATTACATTTCTTATTTTCCTCGTAGAAAATTTTTCAAAATGATTCTCATACCTTCCGGCATTATTTTACTCGAACGTTTACCAAAAACTCGTTTACGTAGTATTGATGACTTCTAAAGATATAGGGTGTAACGGGAGCAGTTGGGTCCCAACATTCGGGAGAACCTTCGCTGCAGAAGAAGACTCTTGTTACAGCTCCGAACACGTACAGCGCAGCTCAGAACAATTGGATCTTAATAAAGGAATAGTAATTTCACTAAATTTCTTACATCTCACAAATGTTCCCCTACACTTCAAAGAAGCTATGACATATCATTCAATCGTTAATGAAAACGTTTTACAATTTATTACATGGAATTGAAAGTGAAGGACCGAATTAATACTTTGAAAGGCTCTAAGCACATTCAAATTCTGGGACCTAATAATAGTCAAATATCAAACTTACTAGATGATGAAAATGAATATACAAAATAAACTAACCTTTTCATGTAGAAACCTTTCAGTTGCAAAGAAATATTAATGTACATAAATATTTATGAACAAATATAAATTTTAGTTAAAAATGGGGCCGTAAGCTGTGCTTAATTTGTTAAAGCATTAATCCTCCCCAACCATTTTCACATTTGCATGAAAGGACACGTGGACATACGCCTTATTGGAAGAGAACCGTGCGAGGTCAGAGGTTGAGTGTACCTCACGGTTGAGTCTTCACCCACCTGCCCACCGAGAGGGGTGCCCTGTGCAGAGTCAGCGATAGCATCGCCAACAGAGGCGTCCGTGACGTGGCTTCATCTCAACGTTCCACCCTCACGTCGGCCGAGTTGTCGAGGAGGGGTATCAGAACGGCTTGTCGCTGGAGCACACGATTGGAGTTAAAGGCTTGGCAAGTTAATTATGGCCTATCTGATAAAACAACTGTTTGGTATGTGATGTTTTATCGGTTTTGTTTTATGTTTGCTCTTCTTCTTTGTTTACAATGTACTCGGTGTCACTGAAGATTTCAATTTTTAATTTTAGTTATTGTGGAGTATTTATTGCGACGCTATAATGTATCTTTATTTCCAAGAAAATATTATAAATTTTGTGTGGTGTATTTTAAGCGGTGCTCAAGTGATTGTAGAGCTGTTTAATTCAAATCATCAGAATCATAATAATCATCGGAATCATCAGAATTAGCTCGTCTGTGTACCTAGAGCTACCCTATTTTCGGATAGTAGGTCTTTGCCCTAAAGAGATTGATATATGCTTATTATTAATTGCATAGCCTTTGATCTTTGCTAAAAAATGTGTGTTTGGGTTATTACATCTTGAACGGACCTCTTTGTTGGGTAGTCGTTTTTCTTCTATAATTACTCAAATTACTGTAATGTTCCATAGCTAAAATGTTCTGAAAGTATATGCAACAGAACATTGGTGATTACATGTACTAATAAAATTGTGTTCTGAATCACAAAGCATATTACACAAGTATGGTTACTGTTAAATATTTTAAACGGAATTGGAAAATAAAAAATTAAAAAAACGAACTTTCACATTTAGCGTTTTTGTCGTAATTTCTCATTAGCTGTCGCGAGATTCGAGATTGTTTCTCTGCGTGGTGAAATGAATGAGTGAACTGAAACATGTAATTTTACTGAGTACGTGCTCCTCCATTGCTCTGACGCGTGAGTGTCACGTATTGTTGGGTGGAGACGAAGAATTCCGTCATGCAACCAGTAACGCACAACCATTGTGAATTCAGGCAACTCGCATGGCATTGACTGAAATCGAAATTCTGAGAAAACATAGACTGTGCGAAGGAATGCACTTCCCGCCAGATGTTAACTGTTATTTTTATTATTGTCATCCCCACAAGGTTCGTTGGGAGATTGTTCTCTCATTAGTTTCAGAGCCTCGTGCTTAAATTGTATTTCTACGCATATTTTCTACGCATTTCCATGAATGACCACGGAACATGATCAATGTACCCTCACGACGCGAATTAAAATCTGAAATTCAAAGGTGGAACAAGACAGATACCGAGACAGATAGATGCTGAGACAGATGCTGAGACAGATGAAAAGGGAGAGAAAAAAAAAAAATAGTTGAGAGTGAAAAGTGATAGAGCACATTGATTCAATAGTTTCGTATTGATATACTCATAGTATATTGGCCAAAGATATTTAGTTTGTGATTTTCCCTAATACGCCATAATCTACGTCTTATTTATTCCTAATCTGTGCCAGCTCAAGTGGTAAAAAATTCCATACCTTTACATATTTCTAAAATTATATAAAATATTTTACATATATTTCCGTCTTGCTTTATTTCCTCAAATTTATCAATTACTTAGGCAGTTCAATGCAGTTCAAAATTTCCCGCTCTATGAAAAAAAGAACTTTCGTCTTCAACTGTAATCTTAAAAATTCTCTCATTAAAATAGAAAATGATTTTTTCACCGGCCGCATTAGACAAGAGAATTGTTAGGAAAGTGTTCAAACAATATTTCAGTATTAGGAAATGTGCAAGACATTTTATTGGCGATCGATGTATGTGTTATCTAACAATACCTCAATAACACGATAAATCTATACTTCTATTCCATTAGAGCCATGGACAGTGTACGCCGCTTGGTCTTATCGTTACACCTGCCACTGTTCTTAATAAGTAACCCAGTAAAAATAAACAGGCGGCAGTCACAGCGCGGCCTATTTACACATTTGCATTGGAGGCGGAGCCGTTTTTGGCCAATTTTTCTGTCGACCGAATTCGGACGTTGTCGTCCGATGTGCCAGATTCGTTCAAATACGTACTGGAAAACTGCTGTTCGTTTAAACACGTACACGGAAATGGTCATAATGAACCAGAACGATGTTTTCCGACTACGTCTGAAATGATCTGCTGTCGAACAAAGATCTGTTTAATTTAGTTTAGTTCTATCAGATCCATTTGCCCGAAATGAGTCCCTGGAGAGCCAAAGCCATCTGCAATACATACAAACGGTCTTGATCGGAATTTCTCGCAAATGTTTCAATGTGCTGTGAAATTAAAGGAATGCTCCGGCTAAATCGCGTGCAACATTCAGAACTTGTTCAAATGAAATAACAATTTCGCTGACAGTCGCCTGGTAGCAAACGACCGAAGTTTGGGCTGAATTGTCTGTAACATTATCTTTCCTAAGGATCACTACAACTCATTGAGCACTCAGAGCATAACAAACCCAACATTAATAAATTGCGAAAAAGTATTGTTGCTTTTGATCCATTAGTGCCCGAATTAATTTTCCTTACATTTTAATTACACGTCACGCGCGCTGAGTGTTGTCGGGCTCGTCCGCGTAGGACCGTTGTCAAAACTACGTTTCCCGACAACGCCGGTGCGGCCCCACCACCCCCCGTTTACAATAGACCGACTTCTCCATGCAAATAAACCACAGGCATAGAGTAGCTAAGAATGGCTGTACAAAGTTTGAAGCATCGCAAGTCAAGAATACGCCCTAAACATTCTCGGCTAAATAAATAAAAAATTAAAAAAAAGAACAAGCAAATTCTAAATCATTGATACCAAAATGTGAAAAGCGCCTATTCCTTCACGTAGAAAGGTTGTCCATCATCAAGGACGATACGTATGAATCGATTATAACGCTCAAGATATACTTATCAATTAATGAAAATACAGGAAAGAAATTGACGTTTGTATGGCGACGCATCGGTTCGGAACAAATCTGATTCCGCGTTGTCTCGAGCCATATCTAGGCCACCGTGCATCCGTTTGAGCCGGGTGAGGAGGGCGGGGTGGGGAGCGGTGGGGCTGGGCGAGGCGGAGGCGGAGGCGGAGGCGGAGGCGGAGGCGGAGGCGGAGGCGGAGGCGGAGGCGGAGGCGGAGGCGGAGGCGGAGGCGAGGCGAGGCGGCGCGCGCCAGAGGAAGCGGGGGCGTGCCGGGCACCCGCGCTATTTGGGGCGCGCGGCGGCGGCGGCGCTGGCCCAGATCTGCAACGGCGCCCCGACACTAGCGCTCCAAGTGGACCACGTCGGGAACTAATAACAGCGCGCTCGGGATGTCTGGCATAACCTCACTTACTTCATTTCCTTGTCGAAGAACGAATTATGTGAATTAAGAAAACGTCGTCGGTTAAGGGGCGAGACTTCTGAAATAGGGCACACTGTTATATCAATGTGATTTAATATTTCGAAAAATGGGTAAGATGTGGATGGTTACTGGACTTAAAAGCCAAAAATGTCTTTATGCAGCATAAATAAGTCATGACTTTAAACAGTTTTAGTAATGTTACCAATGCAACAATGTTAATCTTCATGGTTAAATCGAATTTGTTTGAAATATTAACAACGGTTTAACGAAAGTGTTTTAAAATGGAAGATATTCTTGGCTGAATTAAAGATGCTACTCTGAGGTGTCCAATTTTGAGAATCAGAATACGTAATATAGAGAGGGAGGTCTACGTCTAACTACCAAGTTTCTTTGCCCAAAAAGAGAGAATTGAGTTGGTTGTTACAAAGGAGTTCGTTATTTGACTAATCACTTAAAGAAAGATTATGTTCGAAATAATTTAAAAACTACACGAACCCATTGCTCTACTACTATCATGTTTTGGAAGAAATATATCAGAAATGGTGAACCATAAGTAAGTATTCTGGATATAAAAATATTGGTAAATGTCACAAATAAGAGAAAAACTCAAATAAGAGATTTATAAACTATTTATACAAATATAATCGAATGAAATCCTCCGATTTCACAAGACAAATTACAACACTATTTCACTTCTAGCCAGAAACACATTCTGAAGGAAAAGTGTTAATATCTTTTTTTCTTTTGCTTCAGCTTCTTCCGCGTAATGTAAACGGGAGAGTCTCTTACAAAGTGAACACGGTAGCTCCATTGTGCCCACAAAAACATCTCGCGACGCAATCCCGCTTGACTTTCACCGCCGGTGCTATGCGCTCGGAGGGAGGGGGTGATCACTGTGGCCATTGGGAGGGGCCGGGGAGGAGGAGATGTTGGCGCAACGGCGGCTGACGTCACGGCCAAAGGCGGAGACAGCGCGGCGTCGCGGCGCCGCTGCCGCCGCCTCCTCCCAGAGGTCACCCACCTTCGCTCTCGCCGCGCCGCGCCGCACCTGCCTCCTCGGCCGGCCTGGACGCCGTGCACGCGTCATGTGTGGGAAGAGGATTTTTATGCCCGAAAAATTTGAAATATTCTTTTAAAATAGCCATTTATGAACTAAAAATTCTGAAATACCTCTGATAGAGAGGTCTTAGGTTTGAGTCCTGACGGCGGCAGGACTTTCGACACTAGCTTTTCAGCTAGGTCGAATTCAGTCGCTGCCTGGAGGAGAATTCTAGCGGCTGGCTGCTCTGATCGGTAGTTTCCCGTGGTTTCTCCGATCAACACCAGGTGAATGCCGGAGCAGTACCCTACCAAAACGGGCCACGGACCGCGCGCGATCTTTCCTTCCTCTTCCTTGTCCTCTCCTCTCCCCGTACACACACACACACACACACACACTTACATTCCATGCACCACACTACCACATATTCCGGGAGACCGGTCGGGAGCTTAGAGTTTGGCCCGGCTGGGGCAGTGCCCGCCGGTGGGAGAGTCCTGGTTAGGGAGAAACCCCACTAGCCGACGGTAGGTCGGCGCTGGATCTCGCCATCCAGCGGGGGATGATCACCGCCATCTCCTGAGAAAAACATGCACTACACTAACGGGACTAATGACCAAAGCAGTTGACGCGCCCGTAAACACGAGAAAATCAATCGATCAATTCTGAAATATACACTTATACACAATAAAAATTAAATAATCTGATAATGATTCTAAAATGTTTACTCTAGGATTGCACGTAATGGCAAATGAGAATTAGCTTTCTTTCAAACTATGAATTATAATTTATAACCAAAGAATCAACATCTTAATTTATCGTTGGTCAGATCTTTTTCTCGTTATAGCAATAACAGCGTTATAGAACCTTTTTCCTTTCTTGCCTCTTCGCCCCTGATTCAACCAGAAGAATTTTCAACCAGTCATCAGACTCAGCTTCTTAGCTGGTGTTGAAAATCCACCCACCAGAGAAAATAAGCAATTGAGTCGTTCATTGGAAAATAGGCATCTGCTAATTTTGAGTTTTTGTCATGGTTAAGTATCTTATGTCTTTTCGAATCGATTCCAATAACTATTTCAATATTAGCGCATTCCTGATCTTCAACTATGAGCATTAAAAACTAGAGATTCTGAATGTTACAAATAGTTTGTGGAAAAATGCACACGCCATCCTCATTGTCTTGCATTTCTAGTGACTAGAGTCGACCTTTCTTATAGGTCGGCCGAAAGCACTGAAACCGAAGAAAATACAGTTCTGAATTTGCGTATGTATTTTTCAAAATGGCTAAAATAGGTGTTGAGGTTATTGTATCTTATGAAGAAAATATGCACTTGGTAGTAAATGGAGAACACTGCCCACATAAAACATTCCCAAGATCTCAATTAAAAACCTTGCAAATTAAGTTTGCAGAGGCGTGGCTGCTCCCAAGCTCTTAATGAATGTGTGTTGCAAGTTAAACATTCCGATGGAAAAGAAATAAAGGCAATGAACTTCCAAACTTCGCTGCACCTCTTGTGATTTGTATTATCCGCCCATGTGTTTTTGAGCCCTCATTTCGCTAAGTACGAGAAGGGTGGGTTTTGCTTATTTCGACGTCAGGACTATTATATCAAATATGTTGCTCGTGTTTTGATAATAAATTTGATAGTCTCTATTATAAGGAAGTGACCATTTATGTAATTATATTTTGTCCACAATCCTCGTCACTAACATGTTTATCTAAATTCAACTAATAATAGTTTTTTAATACACACTTATTTTTTATTTATTATTTTATTTTTTATTGTTTTTTATTTATTATTTTTTATTTACGTGTTTATTCAGTTTACATATGTATTGAGTGGCATACAACTATTCTTATTTCCTAATCTAAAAAACTAACTCTAACTACAGGAAGGGGTAGGAAGCTACAATCTGCACCTACTGTTAGCAATTGTTCGAGAAGGTTCGTTTAAGAAGACGTTAAAAGTATATCGGATTTTTATTCGTGTTGGAGAATAGGCTGTTGAGGCGAGGTTGTAGTAGATGGCGTGTAGAATAGAGTTGATATTTGAGTAAAAGCTATTGGAGAAACGGACTGTGTTTAAAAGCAACTCAATTTAGTGTCATAAGATAGTGAAAAATCAAAACAAGGAAAGCGTTTGAAAATAGTTTCTACAGTTTTCCTATGAAGGAAATGGAGCTTATATTACAAATATGTGAAGATATATCTAAGATTTTGAACGACTCAGTTCTTTTTATGTTTCTTCTAATATTGTGATATTTTTGTATTCGTTTCTTGTTGCTAAATACGTATTTTAGGTTATAAATGAAACATTCTTAATTTTTTGTATATAACTTCCATGTCTTTCATGAAACCGTCACAGAATGCAGTGATACGCCTATTAAGACATTTCATGAAGAATTTATGTGTTCAAATATTTTTTGTCCTATTTTTAAGTTAATCCTTTTATTTGAGTTTATTAACGTTTCTTTCTTAAAGTATTCATACTAAATACCATTGTACGAGTATAGAGTATTGAAAATCCTAGATAAATCCACTATCTTTTATTGTTATGATAATTTTGTCTTCTTCAGCAATAAATGAATGCGTGTTCTAAAATTCTGCTTTACATAAGATTACTTCTATTTATTGGAAAAATTAATGTTATAAAATGACCATTTATTGATTTCCATTAGAACTTATGGCATTTTCAACGAACATGTGCATAAAGTTTTCATTGCCCGTTTTATTTGAAGCGCGAAATTGAAATTCATTCAAGTTACAGTAAATAAGGTAGATGATTTGACACATTTGGAGTGTTAGTTTCAAAGAGTACTATTACCTTTTGTGTGAATTAATTGATGACGTACTACAAACCCAAAATTACATCCGCTTTACAATTGTTACGTAATTGATCATTTATTCAGAACATACTAAGTGTTTGTCCTGTTACTCCACTAACCTTCGTAAATGAAGTAGATCCGGAATAGTAGGTATTAACTCTTTCACAGAAAATAGTATTTGAAAACAATTACGTCACCCTGATCAGTATGCTGTATAAGCTTCACGTTTATTTTTGATGTTAATATTACGTAACGTGTACATAGAACCAACACGACCCAATAAATTTTCTCATTACTTCATTTCGTAATTTACAAAATATTACACATATTCTCTGAATTGTGTAATGTTTACCCAAAGAATATTGCAAAAGCTTACGTTTGTTAATTACCTACATTTCTTGAATCCTCGAATAATTCGTTGATAGTATTTGAAGTGGAAGGTACGCCAGTGAAACAGTTTGAATCCCTTGCGACCCAACGGTTTACCAAATGTAATGAGCTGCGTTCAGAAAAGATTGATAATCATTGCCTTAGTGATCGGTGCGGCCAAACCGGAAGAAAGCGCTATTAATTAGCATACAGGAAACGGCTGCACAATTATCAAACAATTGCCCGGTAACGAGCCCGCAGGCATTGTCCGGCCACGATGGAACGAGGTGCAAGCAGGGAGTACGCGAGGGGTGCATACCGTAAAGGCCCCTTTTAACCGCACGTGGAGTGAGGCGTGGCGTGCTGGGGCGGGGCGGGTCAGCGCTCTGCGCCGCGGGGCGAGGCGAGGGAAGGGTTCGGGCAGTGGTCAAGTGTTTGGGGCGGAGAGGGCGGGGAAGGGAGCGGGGTTCCGGCGGGGTGGGTGGATGGATTTGCGTGGAAAGCCAATGATCGGAACGGACCTGAGCGGAGGACGTGAGAGAAGGATGAGAACGAAGGACGAATTGAAGCGAGGCGGTGTAGGAATGAGGAGTTGAAGAGGGAATAAATAAAATAATGAAACAATTAAAATACGTATTTGGAATTATTAGGTCGGTAGTCCGACTTCGCCAGCCAGCTACCGATGTCCCCCATGCCTGGACCTAGTTAAATTCCCATGCTTTGGGGTAAGAGCAACATGAGGCGAATATGACGTATTCTCTTCACCGTAACTAGCAAGATCCGCCTGCTTCGTCACACAGCTACAGAAACTGGTTTGATTATAAAAGAAAGCTACAACTCTATTTTTGCCTCGACCAGGAATCAAACCCGGGACCACAGCACGGAAAGCTAGTCCATGAGCCATCCCAGAGGCTAAATAATTAAAATATATTAAATAAATTGAAGGAAAGTAAAAATATAAGAATGAATAAATAAAGTAATGGATGTCTTGAATTACGACAAGGCTAATTGGATCTCCTTGTCTGCCTCACTACTCTTTAGTATATTTACAGATATCCTGCAATAATGAGAGGGAAACATTATAATTGACTAAATGGAGAGATTTGTGGATCGGTGTCCTCGAGAATTGGAGACAAGTGCAGAGACGTACGGGATGGTGTAACTGGCAAAGGGGAGGATGGTGGGACGATGTGGTGAGAGACAGATAAGCGACGATAAAGGGAGAAGTGGGAAAATCGTAGAATGTGGGGAGATGGAGGAATACACAAACAGGAATGGGTTGAGCGAGTGATGAAAGAGAAGAGAAAGCAGAAAAGATGAAAGTGATGTGCGCAAAAGGTAAAATAGAGAAACTTGAAGATGCGTGATGTGGATGTGTTTTATGCAAATATAGAGAGAAAAGCGGTAAGTAGGGGAGAATAAATAATCAATGGGTGAATGGTCACCAATGGTCTGTCGACAATGATATCTGTCCTAGCGAGGCATACGGGGAGAGCGAGAAATGTGGGGTGAAAGATGAAAAACAGAGAAACGTTTGGAAACATTGGTCACGTTCTGACAAATTCAAAGAAATTTCGTGTACCTGCCAAACACTAATGCACGACGAGTTGCCTACCAATAAGTGGCAAATGACACATTTGCAAGTTCGTTATATAAAATTTACATGTTCATTAGCGATCATATGCGACCTCCTAAATCCCTCAGAAATTGAAAACGTTGCTTCTGAGGTATTTTCATTGTATTCGTGTGACATGTGACATTTACTCCTTTCTGGGAACTTGTTAAATGCACATGTTTGGCAGATCAGGGACTTTGATGCAGCCAAGGAAATTTCACCGAATATAATTCTGCCGAACACTTGTGCATATGGGATTGCCTTTCAATAAGGATCAATTATCACATGTATAAATGCATACAACTCCCTTACACGCAGTTTCCCGCTATATATTCTTTAGCACAAAGTTATCATTTTGTAACCCTTCTTCATCATTTCCTGGAAGTATGTAATATTTTTTCTGGCTGAACCCTTTTATGCACACACTTGAAAATGGGAATATTCCTTTGAATGAAATGATCGTAATTGTTTGACGATCGTAATAGAGTCGATTTGCCATAATTGTTTCGAATACTGAACAAAATTATAACAACAACAACAACAACAACAACAACAAAAAGTTGGTATTTTGGGACGGGGCTGTAGCGGACATTCCCTAATGAAGGAATGTGATGAGGCAAAAGTGCAGCGTACAAACAGGAATAGACAGGCCGATGTGATGGAACGGGATGTAAGGCAGAAGCGGGGAACAACAGGAGTGTCGGGGGTGGGGGGAGAGAAACAGCGGGAAGGATCACCGCTGGCGTGCCAGCGCGGGGCGTGGCGAGGCGCGGCGAGGCGTGGTGCGAGGCGGAGCGAGGGGCCGAGCACCCCCTGCCGCGCTACGGCCCGGTCCGCCCCTCCTCCCTCCACGCCTCCGCCGCCCGCACTCCCTCCACACACTTCGCACACTCCGCCCATACCACCCCTCCCCCTCCACCTCCTCCCCCCTTCAACCCTACCGCCCCCATCTCCCTCTCCATCCCCACCACCCCTTCTCTCTCCGCCCCCTCCACCCCCCTGAAGGGCGAGATCTCATTCGTCCTCTCCCTCGCGGGGCGAGATTGCGTTTGACCTACTAATGCCGCAGAGGGAGCGACGGCTCGCCGAGTAATTGCTTCACTCGCTTTGCCACCTCTGCCTTATTCCATGGAGGTGTTCACAGGCTCTGTGTTGGTTTCCGTGTTGCGCTAAATTAGCGAACTGTCAATCTTGTATTTTCCTGACTTCGTGTTGGATAAAAGAAGAAAGGGAAAATAATTGTAAAGCTTTCACTTTTCGCGGAGGAAAATTTAATTTAGATCTCCTCGTAATAATACTTTGAGTATATGCCATTGTAATTAAGGTACAGTGTAAACTTTATAATGAATTTTTTGTGATGAAAAACTCCCTACAATTTACTCATAGTAATGAGTAACTCTAGTAAGAGTTACCTAATAATGTTGGTTTACCTAATAACGTGCATATTTAATCCCTCCCCTTTAAACAAAAATTCTCTATAATGCAAGAAAGTTCTTGGAATCTTGAATTACTAGAATTAAGAGTTGACACTGCGTGTAGTTTTTTTCAGTTTTATTTTAATTGTTGTTTTACATATATGTAACTTTAAATTAGGCAATGTTTCTTTTTCGTCAATCTCCTCGTTTGCATCGTCCTTAAAACCGTACGTATTTTTAACATTTTCTCTGTTGAAAAATTATAAAGGCGGGGATATATTCAAAGTATTTGATTTTTTATAGTCCAATTGATAAGTTTCATTAACATCCCGCAAGCTTGTTATTGCACACTGCCGAATTTTCTTTTACCGAAAAGATTGAATCCACTAGGATTTGGGAAGCCTGTGTACTAGTGTTCAAACCACTGGGTTGCAAGTTAGGCATATTCATAACTCACTCGTTGAATCTGCTCACCTGCAACAAACACAAACCGTACAATTTCCGTAAATTGCCCCTGCCGTTTATAGCGACTCGCTTATAGCGAGAAATTTATTGTGTCTCTCAGAACTTTATTCCAAGTTCGCACTATCCAACTTGTTTCTGAAGACAAGGGTTCTATGTTATCCAATAGCACCTTAAATAATTATGTTGTATGTTAAATGATGCGATTATGAAATTTTAGCTATTTTGTGTACCAGAACTTCGAGTGAAGTCCGCTCTATTTGATTCACTTCCGAAAAAGGAACATTCATTTTACTAGTAAGCTAATAATTGTTCTTCTATCTTAACTCAGCCAAGAGGTATCGTTTTCATTGATAAATTAATTAAAACAATTTTTCAAAAAACAAACAATTTATTTGCATTCAGTATTCTAGAGATGAATATCCTTTACATGTAATTCGAGTTCAGAACCCATCTTAATGTTTATCTGCGCTCACCAAGTTTGAGCTTAAACTACTAAATCTCACTCTTGCCATCTCAAACGCACAATTGCTACCAACGATTCATTAGTACAATGATACAAAAATACAAAAATACAAAATACAAAATCAATGACCCCCATCTCGATCAGGTTTTTCGTCCAGTTTCCCTGATCCATTGAGCAAATGCTGAGATGGCCCCTTATTTTGCTTCTGGACATAAATGTAACTTCATTTTCTGTGCACGTCTTCTAGAATTCAGTGGGAAATACAATTATTCAAATTATCGTTTCCATGTTGTGGCGGCAGGAAGTAATAAGAGCCAAGATTTATTGCTTATTTATCCTTGAAAATAGATTTTTTTACATGGGAGTTTTTTTGTTGTTTTTTCTCCCTTTCAAAATTCAAAATTTAAGTAGTATATGACTTAGTGTAGGGATCACAGAATTTTGAAAATGTGCACACAATTCACTTTTCCCCTTAGCACGTCATACGAAGTTTTTAACTGTTTTTTTGATGTAAAATAAGTAAATAAATAAATAAATAAACAATATTAAGGTGCCTTCCATAAACCCTGACCGTCATCTAGCTCAGCGAAATCAAGTCAATCTAATCAACAAACATCAATTATTTTCCACACCTCTAACAATCATTGAAATTCCATGAACTTGGCAAACATTTTCAAATATCCATCAAATACAAGTTGATTAATTTTACAATCTTCAGGAATTAAACATTCAGAATCGTAACAAAATGGTAGGAAATGGAGCGGCGTTAACGACATTTGCATCATGTAAATGAATTTGAGGCGTTGTTTCGTCGTATGTATTTACTGTCTTGTTTGGACCGAAGCCCCCAGCCGCCTCAGAATAGCACTGAAGATGGTCGCAAATGCGGCCGAAAAAGCTTTATGCCGAAATTAATACACACGACGAAACAACGCCTCAAATTCATTTACATCGTAACAAAAGAAGTGCGAATAGAACCAGAGGTCGAATAAACACCCTGGTCATCCTCGCAAGCGTCGAATGACCTCAGCGCAAGTGCATTTCTGGAGCCGCATGCCAGGCCGAGCGTCGCGCGTCGCCGCAAAAGGATCCGTGGGTGCCGTCGCGACGTCGTCAGCAGCGTCCTCCGTGCGGTGGGTGGGTGGACGAGAGGGCGGTTGCGGTCGGCGCATTCCCTCGGCGCCCACGCGCGCCATTCTTCCGCGTCGCGACGCCACCGCAGCGAATGCAGCGCCAGCGCCGGCGGCGGCGGTGACTGTTGCACTCGCTGCACTCTTCCCGCCGCGCCGTCGTGACTCAGACAGAAACGTTGCTCCCGGGTTACCAGTTCAGGAAGATAATGCATATACAGGCTGTTGTCATACGTGGATACGTGGGAAACTTCTATTCTACTTGGCTCTAGACTACTTTGATATTGATTTAGTGGTGAGTTGTAGTTGACATTTACATAATTGAAATGATTGAAGGCGTTGTCATTGTCAACAATATTGTTGACAATGACAACGCCTTCAATCATTTCAATTAGACTACTTGCCTATTCTGGAGACGCCACGTCCTTGGCACAGGTGCCAAAGTTTCAGCTTCCATTCTGTGACCTTCCTCAGGGCAAAATGCGGAGATCACAGATTGGCGGTAGAAACGTTCGTACCTGTGGCTACGACGTAGTCTACTACTCCCAGTCGTAGTCTACTACTCGCAGTCTACTCCCAGTCAAGTAGTTCCTGACTTCGACCGCGGAAACCTACGCTCTCAACTTCTGTTCTCCTTTCTTCTTGCAGTGATTCAACAGCGCTACCAGTTTTGCTTTGACCTACTATCTCCGATACAAGACCGAGAGTTTTTTTTAGAACAGTGAGAAATCGAGCGTGATTAGCCTATTGATTGACCCCAAGAATATGAAAGGGAGACGGGAAAGAAGGATCGCACGCGGTCCGTTGTCCGTCTTCCAGGGTGCTGTGCTGGCATTTGCGTGGGAGTGAGGGAAATCTTGGAAAATACTCATCAGAGCAGTCGGTCTGCGAATTTGATTATGGCTGGCCTCTCAAACTCATAGATGCTAAACGCACCAATGGGAATCTTCCCATTGCCAATACGGTCGAGTCATTAGGCGTTACACTAACGTTCTTCGCTACCGATGTTAATAGGAAATGTCTATTAATGAGACTAATTATGAAGTCCCGACATTTTTGTACGAAAAAACCTCGAGTGAGCTTTTGAAACCTGTTTAGCTAAGCCTGCTTTTCCATCCAGAATTTTTCTCGGTGTCTCTTCTTGGATTTCTCCAAAAATGTATCTGAAATTTTTGGATGTTTCTACACTTTCTTAAATCCATATTAACGTGCAATTACCGAACAGTCTGTTGAAGAAGGCAGGCAGAACTAGCTCGAACATTCAATCCGATGTAATCATGTCCCCAATGTTGAAGTGAAAGTAAAATTCATGGAGATTATGTGAAAAATTAAAGAGATTATCTGTGAATAAGCTAATACAAGACACATTAAGAACTTTATAACGAATTTGACTTTGCAAATGACTGTTTTGTGTTAATGTTTTGCGATGTACAAGGCGTAATAAAACGCAATACATAATATGATTATAAATTATATTTCTTGTAAAAAAATTGCATTTTTGTGTTTTTCTTTTTTAACTGAAACAATGCGATTCAAATGCGCAAAAGTGAATTCCTCTAAAATCGAGACGGATTCTTTTTCAAGACGAATAAGCAAGAAACGGGATGTGTGAGACACTTTTTGAAGTGGGAATAAAATTTCTATCATTTGAAATCTCTCTCGAACAGGTTCGACTGTAGTTGATTCAGACAATTCATGACATCAGTGACGCTCGCACCAAGATCTAAGTCTTTGAGCGGAATACTTATGGCTTCCCATTTTCATCTCCCGGAAGCCGTAAAGAATCTACTAATTTGGATTCATGAAGAAATATAATTTCATTTTACGATTTTCATTATTTACTATTCCGTGCAAAATGCCGTCCTTTTTACTTTCTCGCTACCCCTTACGCAGTAGAGAGAAAGTTGTGTAATCCTGCGAGGAAAATGGCGAATTTTCGGCAGAAAACTCCCATTAGAGGTCCCTAATAACTAAAAAGTGTATAAATCTACTTGAGAAATTTAGTCAGAATTCATTGTTTTGGAGGCTATTGATACTGAAAAATCGAATGACGGCAAAACGTCTGTGTACAACGCTAGTGGCTAAACCTTTCAGTCATTTGCTCCAAACTGATATTCCCAATCCATCTGGCTGATATTGCGGCCCCTTCCATTTGAAACTGGTATTTTAATTTTAGGGGTACTTAAAATGAAGCTTCTGAGACATTTTCGAAATTTAAAAAAATGAGTCCATCGTATTTTATTAAATTTTGTTTTTGAATAGTGCAGGTCTCATTTTCATTAAAGACTTTGATTTTTCGGAAATTGCAATACATCAGAATTTGTTTATAGTCTTTCTACAATTATCTATGAAGATCTTCCTCTTAATGAAATATGTTCCTTAAAGATAGATTTTGAAATAAAGTGATGTACACTTTTTCGAAAATTTAAGAACTTTTCGCGCAATTTTGCATGAAATTACGGGCGAGAAAGTACGAGCTGATTTAGTACGTGGATGCTGATAGCTGATTGAGGATTTTCCTTTTAACTTTCTCGCCTACGTAGCAAAAAGAAAGTGCTTCAATGCTGCAGCGAAACTGATCATTTTTCATCAGAAAACTTGTATTGTGGGGTCCTGTTATACAAAAAGTGGATAAATATCGTTCCTATACTTGTAGAATATTACTTCCTGAAACACGGTGTTAACTCAGATTTCACGTTTGTGAATCCTTGATACCGAAAAATTTGTTTACGACAAAACGAGCGTCCGTTCGTGGTCAACGCTAACGCATAAACCATTCAGATTTGTTTTACAAAACTGATATTTCCCTTCGATTTGGCCGAACTCAAGATTTTGTGAATTTGAAAGGGAAATTTTGACTTTAGAAGACACTTTACATGAAGCCTAAACAACATTTTTAAAAATTTCGCCAGTTGCTCTCAATTTTTAGTGAAGCCTTCTTCTTTGTGTCAAAAAATGGTTGAAGTCCAATTTATGTTCAAATTCTTGACATTTTCGTAAATTCAGGCTAAATTAATGCTAAAATCGTGTGCAGTTGTAGTACCACTAGTTTCTCTTTATCTCTCTTTATTTTTATATATTTATGTATTTATTAGCTTGTTTATTCAATTTTCGCTTTTATTCCGGAGATCGGTGGGCGCCGAAGGGTCGGGCCCTGGCTCTTCAGCTGCTGCAAAGCCTCGCTGTAATGAGCCCCAGACCGCAGCGAAAGCACCGACTTCATGACTCAGCCCGGGAGCCCCCGCAGGCATCATGCGGTGGCAGCGCCCGCGAAGACGGCAGGAAATGCCGCGCGCGCTGCAACACAACTATCCTCGGATCGGGAATTCATCTTTCATTGGTCAGCGTGTTGCGGTGGGAGGAGTTCTCAAGGAACGGGGTTTGGAAGCTTTTAAAATCCAATCTTTTTATAACTGTATTGTTTTTGTGGTTCATTCGTCAATTACTATTAATCTCTGTGATAGTAATATCTTCGGTCCCTTGCATCTCTGTAATTAGCATCTTTAATATTATTTTCATAATTTCACTCTACCTTGCTCTCAAGGGGCATGCTACCGCATGCCATTAGCTGCACTTCATACTCATTTCTTTGATAAATCTTCGGGGCATTCATCTTCATATTGTGTCTCATTCTTCTGTAAATGTATACAAACAAAGTAAAACTCTTTATCATTAACAAATTCTATATTTTTTCTTCAGGACCAATAATGAATGTGCTCCTCTTTCTCGCATTGTCACTATGTCTTCCTTTCCTTTTACTGTAACTGTTCCATTTCTTCTCCACATTTGTCTTTGCTTTACGAAGGTCAAAATGCTACAGAATTTCAGCTTATTTACTGAAAAAATTTTTACCTGTTTGGGAGTTGAACGGGTGTAGTATGGAAGTCGATTCAATTTATTCTTGGAAGTTTATTTTGGTATTTACAAGGATTTTCAGTTTGATATTTACAAGATATGAAAATGATATATCTCGCTGGTTAGGCATAAAGTACTTATTTACCTTCCTACTGCGGCACACATTTAATCTAGCTTTGTTTCATTGTCGTTTTAAGACGGCTCAGCACCTTTCTTACTAAGAAGTTAGAAAAAAATCAAGAATAAAATCAATAAGGTTAATTGAATTTTCGAAAGTTTTTACTCAAAATTTAAGGTGAACGGTACACAGGTAACTGAAAAATAAACAACTGTTGACTTTTGATTTAATTTAAAAGACCTAATAGTACACTAAAAAACTAACTAAATTTAAAAACTAAATGCCATATAAAGCCCAGAATTACTTCAATAACAGCATAACACATAGTATTTTGAGTGTGCAATAATGTCAATGGCAATATACAGACTTCTCTCACATTTATTCCAATATTTCTTAATCAATTACTTTATAACAACTAAAGACATATCCGATTCAATACTCACTTAAGTAATGTGAAAGGATAGTGCAGTAGATGCAAAAGATAATGCAACTAAAGCAACAAAAACGGTAACATTAAGAACTATATCTTCACTTTGGCGCAAGTAACAACCATCTTTTTTTTTTTAATTTGTTGCGTCGTCGACGCAACGCGTCTCTAAACCCTTGTTGGCGATGAGCGCTTTCGTTGGAGTAATCCTCCGTTACCAAGTAATTGCTATCATTACTGTGTAATGATAATTGTAAGTTGTGTAATTACTGTGTTTGTCGAGTCTCGTCACGTCGGAGTCAGTCAGTGCCTTTTATCCCTTCGGCCAGGGGCTCGACGCCGTTAGATCCCGGGCTTCCTTGCCCTTTCACCCAACCAGGAACCCACGAGTCTCGAATTCGCTTAACCTTCGTGACTTCACGGAGCGTAGTAAACGAATTCGGCTAGCGCCGCCGGCTTTTAGCTTGCATCTCTGCTTTCAGTGCATTGGAGGACTGGTGTAAGAGCCCATGGAGCCAACAGATTTCTCTTGTGTTACTCTTTGAGTAACCAGTTCGAATTTTACAAAGAAAATACATTTACAAAAGTACTATTCTATGAATAAAAAATGGTCTCGTATTGTCGCGTGTTGAAAGACTCGGGATGAAAATATTGAAGAATGAATGCGATGAATGTCATTTGCATCATGTAAGATATGAATGGTTTGACGGTCAACCAACTGCACATCCTTTACAAGTGTGATTAACATGTTTATTTTTGATTCCCTTTTTATGGAAGTGTGGTGGGCAGAGAAAAGAAGAGTCATGGAACGACACAAGTGGACATCCTGAACTTTCATTCAGTAAACAAAGTCTTCAGATTAGTTTCCTTGACGTTTGAAAGCTGTAAATACACATAAAAGTCAGTTTTCTAAATGTTGCTCCAAAATTGATTCTGTGATCTAATCACAACATACACTGCACGTACTCATTGAGCATCTGTTGAGACCTACACACCCTTTCCGCTTTTCCTCCATGATACAAACTCCAAGCTTTTGGGTATGTTTTCAAAGATTTTCGTATAATCACTTTTGTTTTGAGTTCTTCGGCTTTCTTTTTTAATTCATAAAAATGTTCATATCTTTTTTTTATTCATTTCGAACGAACTTTCACTTGCAAGCAAGTAATCTCTAATGTTTTCTTTTTATTTAGCACGTAGTTGCAAGCACGCAAAACGACGCTCAACACACCTACTTTTAAAATGTTGTCCAAAATATGTTTTAGATAGTCACTAATAAACGCGATGACTTACAGCACATACATTGCGTGCTAAAAGTTCAAATATTACCACTTGTGCCATAAGTGAAACGATGCTGAAATGTTCAGATAAAACTATGGATGCGAGAAAGAAAAAATAATTCGTCTGATCAACTACAACTGATAATTCCAACCAACTTCAATAATAATTCAATAGTTTATCTTTCATCATTTTACCTGGGAAATAGTGAGTCATTTTGTTGCACATGTAACACTTTGACTTTTTGCTGATGAAAGCCTCAGCTGCACTTCGTCGTGGGGCCCTGAGTCATCAGCATGGGTCAGCAAGCGCACTCTCCTCGCAGTAATACCACCGCGGCAAACGTGTGCAAGCTCTATTCTGGCTGCTTTTCTACTCTTGATGACCTTCTGCTACCAGTCCTGGAAAGTTCACCATCGTTGTGGTATTTCTTTATTTGCTATTCACATTTAAATTTTTTTCATAAATCGTTGATGCACAAAACATGAATGACACTTCTTAGTCATCGTCATATTGAAGTGAAATGAAGGACTATTTTTGAAAAACAAATGTTGATAGTAAAACTTCTGTACATATATTTCCGTACAGAGCGATATTTTCTGTAAAGACAGCTGGTAGGACATGTGTCCGGCCGGAAGAGAAACTGATTATCTACCATTAAAACCGCTCTGCAGAATGATTATTTTAGATGTTTTACTTTTCTTATGCACCTATTATACAAAGTTTTAAAAAATGTTTGATCTATTCCTCACAAGTCCTGTAACTACATTATATTCATGATTCAAGTAAATTAAATGAGGCGAAGCTTTGCTGCAAGTCAAAACAAATTTGATGCCATCATAATGTCATCAGAAATCCAACTACTTGAAATTTGAAAATCTGTTTACACAATTCGCAGGTTTCTCAAATTATGGATACTATTTATATTACTACATATTACTACTTGTACACCGGAGATCAAAGGTTTCTTATTAGTCACGTGATTGATTGGAATTTTAAATACTATTTTATGGATAATTTTAATACAGAGCAAAAACCTGCATAAACGAGAAATTAAACGGAGGGGAATGAATATCAATTAAAATTTAATGAAGTTCATAATATCGAAACGGAAAATTCTGACGTATGGAGGTCAAACGAAGATTCTAGGCTAGGGTGACTACATATTTTATGACATAAATCAGGATATTTCTGAAATGTGGAAGAAAAAAAACGGGACAAAACGGGACATCAGTTTACAACGAAAATGTGCCTCATATGTTACTGCACTGCTTCACTGCGACAAATACAAATTACTTTTTATACGTATAAAGACATATTTTAATAACTAAGTTATGAAGAACCTGCTGAACATGAACTCGTAGCTTCTCATTCAGGAACATCACTATACATTTTTGTACTTATCAGCTTTGATTTGCAAGAGTTTGGAATTACTTATTAACAGGTTTCAAAATTCCTTAAAGCTCAGGTCTTGAAAATGATTTTTAATATTACAATTGCTTAAATAGTTCCGATACTAAACCTTTTTTTCATTAATTTAATGGGAGTTCACAATTGAAAATACACTTTCCACCAAAGCATTTTTCTGGTACTTCCAGAGCAAAAATGCCTTTAAATGTCAGTTAATCAACCAACGGACTTCATCCCATCCACTAAATTAATCTATCAACATCATTTATCCTCCTAGTGTGGGAAATACTCTGCCATCCTTAGTGTGGGCGACAAAAGCAAATCACCACAATAATCACTTGCCCAGTAAGTGTTGAACACAAAAGGTAAGACTTCTTCCTCACCTACATTCAGAAATAAGTATGATATTTATCGTATATCACATCATACAACAATGTGGAACTCTATTAAGAAATTCCGTTGCTGCCACTTTCGTGCATTTGAAAGTCTATCCAATAACATATTCCATTGTAACAACATCCCATATTTGTAATTCACCAATGAACATCGTCATTCACTCAAGGTCACCCTACCACCCTTCCTAGAATGGAAGGCAAAAGGAAACCACCTATATGATGATGACCAGGTCTGGAAGAGAACTTAAAGACATCAGACATCATCTCTTTCTCTTTCACTGATTAATAAGTGAATCATTCATCGCACATCAAGTAATATATTTAAAAAATCTGCCGAGGAAGTTCGGTGTCGCGGCGTCCGTGCGGTTGAACAGCCCGCGCCGGGTTATGCGGAGTGCGCATGCGCGGGCGCGCGGCGCGGTGCGACCGGCAGCGCGGCCGGTGGCGGCGACGCGCGGCGCGGCGCGGGCTCGCAGCAGTCGCGTTCGAGGCAGGGTCGACGGCGGTTGCTAGCACGTGTAAAGTGGCGGGCCGCTGGCAGTGTTGAGGGAAGAGACAGAGCGAGTTTCGAAGTTTCGTGTCTCCCGGTGGTGATTCCGTAGTGATGGCGATGGCGAGCGTGGTGCGTTGGGCGATGTTGGTGGTGCTGTTGGGCGTCTGTCTGTTGGCTGCTGAAGGTAGGTGGAGTGCGTTTTTGTATTTGCCGGACTTACCTGGAAGTGCGAAGTTGGATGTGAATATGCTTGAAGTGAATGAAGTCGTGTGAAATGCTTATTAGATGTGTGACGCTAATCTGATATGTAATTACACCAGAAAATGATCTACGTGTGAAAATGTACATCTATACTAGTCATGTGCTGTGTCATGTGATTATTTTTGAAGTTATGTGAATTTCTCTCTCTCCTCTTTAGTTGTGTTAATTGTGAAAAAGTTGCTCAAACGAAAGAAGTCAATTTCGTACGTTGACTCAGAGTCGAAATCATTGATCGTGACAATGTACAAGAAGAACAACTTCAATTCTACGCGTTTCCAGCCGGTAAACTATTCATTATGCACAGTTTGTTTCTCATGCTTGGACCATTGTTCCACTCTACGATTTGACTGAAAGACGCCTGTTGGTTTGTGAGATTTTCCTGTTCATTCATAATTCTCTGTGAATCGTCCAGCAGGTCAAAAATGTTTGTATACCTAGATATGAGTTCGTAGCATGCACAATGGTTCAGTAGTGTCTTTTGGAGAAGGCGGCGAACGTATCTATTCGACTGGTGGGCGTCTCATTCAAATAGACCCCGAGTTTGCTTTGCTTATCTCTTCCCAAACGGCGCTGTTCGCCTCTAAATGACGGAGGATACATACGTGTTATGGATCGTTAGTCATTATCTACCTGCACGTCCGGTTTTACTGCCCGTGGCCTGCTTAGCAATTCGTGCGAGGATGAGCCTGAGGGGATTCTCCAATATCGGAGGGCGCGAGTTTGAGGGGATTCTGAATAGCTCAACAAACAGCTACGGCGGATACGGAGACTTTAACGAGAGAACCGGCGTTCATTCAGCAGCCGAGGCGCGTGCTTTGAATCGTTCTACTTGAAGCTACTAGAAATGTGACATACCTAAAAAAAATGACCGTGTTAAGGTAAGGTTTTAACCTTAGGAATCGTTTATTTCGCGAAGTGTTTTCTGTCTACATATAAAGGCTATCTTGGAAACCATATGTATAAAGTTTTTATTAGTAAAAATATTCTATATTATAAACGTGTTTCTTCACATTGCAAAATAATTACGATTTTTGTGTCGACGAGAAAATTACGACTTTTCTTGTGCATCGACGATATTCAATTAAAGCAGGGGTGGCCGAATTGAGGGCTAAGGATAAAATCCAACCTCCTTTTTCTTTTCTTTGTTTATTTTTTGTAATAATGTAGGGGGTTATTGAGAAAGGATGTTTACATATTTCGAGATACAAGACTTGAACTGTTCAAATCATTAAGGCATATCACGGATGAAACATGAAGTTGGTGAAATTTTAGTTCAAATCAGTATTAACTGAATTAATTTTAATGATTGGCATCTCGACATTTGTACTTCAGTTTCGGTAAATATCCTCTGTCCTCCCAAAATGAGAAGTTTTTCCTATGAAAAGAATTGTTTTCAAAAACTGTCATTTACATTTAGTTATTTTTAATATTAGTTAGATTATTTTTTATTAAATTGTAAAACGCATCCATTTTGCATTCGAAGTAGTCCTTCTACAGAAATATTTAGTATTTCTTTTTTGGCCATAGAAATCAACGAGCTGGTTTCCCGCATGTAAATCATTTAGAAACTATTTTTGGCCAACTCCTAAAATGCTTTCCGACTCTGATGCTATCTACGGGTGGAATAAATTAGCATCGTGGATATAGCAATTATGGATATATAAATCAGCATTTATGGATATATTTGTACTCATAAACATTTTATGATTAATTCATTAGGTTTTACAAATTACAAATAGAGAAAATAATTCGATTGAGCTAGTGTTGATCGATTATTATGTTATTAGTGATTTCTGAAACGACGATTTCTAATTATATGATAATGTTTTCTTTTACTATAACATTGATAACTTCTGAAGGTAGACTAAAGTCTAATAATCTTTACATATACGACGACGAAGTAGACGAGAAATCATGTCTACTTTTAAACAAATCAGTTTCTTTGTACGCAGAAGCTGCGCCTAAAGTGAGCAGTCAGTTTTGACGTACTAGTTGAAAGAAAATCGTATTATAATAGGACAGTGAGTAATGTCATTTTAATGTATTGCAGAGAACATAGGTTTTTGTTGATTCTTTTCATTACTTTCGTTTGTTTCAGGATTAGGCACTTTATTAATTCCTTAGAAGGTTCGTACTCCTGAATGTATTACAATTTCGTAGTTCATAATCTTTACATTTTTTTAAGTGCGTTGAATTTGAATACTAATGTGTGTACTGTACATACGATAGAACAAATAGTAAAATATCCTGGATCTTGGCGAATTTGATGAATTTGGGTGCTTACAATGCTGGTGTATGTATAAAATAATTGGAATTGTATGAACAACAAAATGATCGGTTTCTTGTCTTACTAGTAAATTTTTGTGTGCTTATCATTCATTTTAACAATACTGGAACTTTTACTGCCATGAATTGTTTCAATTTATGAGTTGCACAATTTAGGGAATATGATTCCTAAAAACACCTGCTTTCAGTCAGTATTTCTTTTGTTATTCGATATAATTGTAGTGTTGGTTTTGGACGTTCTTTCTATTATCATCACGTTTGGTGATAAAACTGGTGAAGAGTTAAGTTAACAACTGATGAACAATTAATTTAATATCTATGATTTGGTGGTTGGAAATCAACTGCACCTGGAGTCAAATATCGAAATTACATTTTTACGAGATTTTATTATTTGTCTGGTTTACGACTGTGTTAGAGAAAGGAACAATCTCTTGCAGATGCAGTTGTAAAATACGAGCCCGGCGCTCTGAAAAATTTAGTGACCGCCAGCAGCCTCTTCACAGCCATTCATTCTAACACGTCAAAGTGGCTATTTGTTCGGCACCAGAATGGACTGGCTGCTCGCACCTGCCAGTGAAAGCAGTTAGGGGCCGCGCTCCTCCCACGAAGAGACCTCGCTCACCTGCGCACAGGACGCCGCTGTGAGCGCAGCGGCGCGGCGGGCGGCCGCATGAATGGACGGCACGAGCGGTCAGGCCGCCCCCTGCTCCGCCCACCGCCGGCCCCTCACCGTCCTTGCTGCCCGCCTCCACGCCCCACACCCCCCCACCGCCCCCCCCCCACCATACACCACCCGCTCTTCACCATAGGACACCACTCGTCCACCTACATTCCACTACATCCCCTTCACCATTACACACCATCCACCCACCTCCATACTCATCGTCCCCCTCCACCAAAACACCTCTCGCTCAAGTCCATACCACATCATCCACCCACCATCATGCATGCTGTCCACCCTAGTCACTAACTTGACTCTGACCACCCGTCACCGAACCACTCACCAGCCGACCATACCGACCCTATCGTACTCAGTACCAGCCACAAGACCTGCTTATGATCCGCCGAACAAAAATGCTACCCGCCATACCACACAACCCACCACTTACCTGCCGCACAACCCGCTACACTACGTGCCACACTTCCTGACAAACCGCCCACTTAAACGCTCGCCCGGGTCGTCGGGGCGTCGCGGCCGGCTTATCGCTGCGGGCGCCGGGGCACCGGCCGAGGCAGCGTGCGGCGGGGTGGGGTGGGGCAGTCGTTTCCCAATGCGTGACGCAACGGCCGCCGCCGCCCGCCCCGCCGGGCCAGCAGCGGCCCACGAAGACCCTGCCTTCTTTGGGTGACCGCGACGAGAAGTGGGACAGACTGGGATGGGTTGGGTTGGACACGCGAGGTGTGAGTTTTGCTTTCGTCTGTGGAATCCACGTGTGTTTGTTTTGTCAGATTCATTCACAAAAGTCAATGAACACTAAAGTCATGTAAACATAGTTGTTGTTTTTTCACGTTATGTTATTTTTAACCAAGTCAGTCCGTGCGATATGGAATATCCTTCACCTACAGGGGTCTATAAGAATTTTCATACGGAATGGCCGAATGCTTTCATAATTCAAACTCGCCTCAGAATATTAACATAGATTTCCCGATATGTCAATATTTTATTTTCCTTTAGCTTTTATGTACATGTGATCGGAAACTCGAACTTAGATCAGTCGCAATCCTGGATTACTCAAACTCTTTCTTTTACCCTTTGAGATATGAGAGTTTTGCTGTATATGAAATTCATTACGTAGGCTTTACAGCGTCACACAAAATGTTTCCGATTACATTAGTACACAGTGGTAAAAGAAACACAGAATGTGTATGGTATTTGCTTGAATGAAATTTTACTCACATGTTTAGTTTCTTTTATCTCTTCACTTTCTTCACGCAGAAAAAGTACATGAATGCAATTTAATAATAAAAATACACGGAGGAAAATGCTTTTTAAAATTAGTATTTGCGTTGTTATTTTTCCTGTGAATTCTTGTAATTAAAATTAATGTTTTCAAACATTTCTTAAATAGATAACTTATTCAACAAAGTTGATAAACAATCTTTAGTTTATTTATTTTACGTCAGAAAAACAGTTAAAAACTGCGTATGACGTGCTATGGGAAAAGTGAATTGTGTGCACATTTTCAAAATTCTGTGATCCCTACACTTACTCATATACTACTTAAATCTTGAATTTTTGAAAGGGAGAAAAAACAAAACTCCCATGCAATAAAATCTATGTTCAAGGATAAACAAGCAATAAATTTTGAATTTTGAAATTTTGAAAGGAGAAAAAACAAACAAAAAACTCCCATGTAATAAAATCTATTTTCAAGGATAAATAAGCAATAAATTTTGAATTTTGAAAGGGAGAAAAAACAAAAAAACAAAAACAAAAAAAAAAAAAAAAAAAAAAAATCTTAACATTATTTTTACGCGGGATATTATTGTATTGTGTATGATTTAAGACGGTAATTTGCACTTTCAGAATAATATTTACTTTATTTCAGAATGGTAATTTTTTAAAGATTTTACTCTTTTCACTGGTTGTGCGTATTGTTATCTGAATTAAGAACTCATTGCCTCCTCTAATATTCGCAATAAAGTGAGAAAACCAAGAATTGCATCAGTAACTCGTGTTTTCGGTTTTATTGATTATTTCCTCGTGAATTTATTAGTCATAAACAGGGAGCGGTTTTTTATCAAAAGTCGTTCTCTCTCCTTTTGTTCATTCTCGCTTCAGCTGCTGGCCAGAGCAGTCGCTCCGTTAGCAGCTACTATCGTTCCAGACGATATCGCTCCGCGCCGGACAGGCCACGCCAGCCCCGGCACGGTAGTACACCAGTGAACTCTGGTTATAGTTTACGTTTGTGTTCAATATCATCAGTAACATCTGAACACAAATTAGGGAAAAGTATATGGCTTATGCCATTAATCCAAGCACAGGGCAAACAATATCCGAAGCCCTGCGCATCGTCCATAACGGCGACAACAGTGATGTTTCTTCAGCGTTGCCGTTTCCAGCAAGTAGCGAGGCCATGGACATAACCCTCGCATCAACGCCACTCCCGACCAGCACCGAGGGCAGCAGCATCAACCCTGCGTTGCTCAGCCAGAACTACGCGTCATCAACTCAACCACCACCACCACCACCTCAGGCACAGAAAAGGTCAGTCAGTGAAAGTGAAAGTGATACCGAGAACAAGAAAATGAATCTGTCCGGTGAAAATCCGAGTGTAAACTCAACAAATTATACTCAGCAACAATATAACGTACCTACTGGTAACAGATTTTCCGTGCTCAGCGAAGAAAGTGATGATCGCGAGGATAACAGATTTTTATTCATTAATGAACAAAATAATGACCATTTAAACTCTACTGTTAAAATACCACCCATCTTTGTAGCCCACATTCAAAATGTTGCTGAATTCAATAGGAAATTAAGATTAAAATAACTAACCAGTTTACTTCGGCCACTGTCAACAACAAAATTAAAGTGCTTTTCAAAACTATTGCAGACTTTAGACTAGCTATAAAATATCTAATTAGCACGAACAGAAAATTCCACACTTATAAAGACCCAGCCAACAAAAAATTTTCCATAGTGTTTAAGAATCTTCATCCATCAATAACCCAGAAAGAAATTTATGAAGATCTCAAGCTGAAGTGTCCATCGCTAATTAGTGTAACCAGACTGTATAAAGACAACATCCCCATCCCGGTAGTGGCAGCCGAGTTCGACGGTAGTCAAAACATAGACAGTATACTACAAATAAATCAAATTTGTAACTTAATTGTCAAACCAGAAAAGAGGCGCAAAGCCAAGGGCCCCATCCAATGCCTTCGATGTCTAGACTTCGGGCATACTAGAAATAACTGCAACCATAACATAGCATGCATTTATTGCGCAAAGGATCACTACTCTGTAAACTGCCCCCAAAAAGAAAACCCTCCTATTTGTAAGAACTGCAACGGTTCGCACCGCGCGGATACAAGATCCGAGGAATGTTCCTACTACAAAAAGTTCACAGAAACCACCCCAAAAACTGATCAGCAAGGACGTTCAAATACTGAACAAAAAACGACAACCAGTTAAATCTGAACTCTCAAAATTTCCCTGGTCTACCTAGCACTAGCAATATTAGAAATTTCACCCACGTAAGAAATATAGCAAATAGAAACTCAAACCTTGGCAATAATCATGCAAACACACAACAAAATAATGATAACCGTAACAACAATAATAATGATAATTCTTTCATGCACACAATAATCAACTCTATTTCAACATACATAATTAATTTAATTAACACTATCATTCCAACCATTATCAATAACATACAAAATTCACTCACGTCTTATTTCAATAGGAATCATGGGCACACAGCTCCATAAAAAATTTAACCTACTAAATTGGAACGCGAATAGCATAGTCAACAAGAAAAACGAATTGGTCTACTTCCTTAAAGACAAAGAAATCAAAATAGCGTGCATAACTGAAACACACCTCAAATCCCACATGGTATTCAATATGCCCGGTTACAACATAATCAGATCTGATAGAAACAATGCTAATGGGGGAGGTGTGCTCATCCTTGTCGAAAAATCAGTACCTTACACAAAAGCAAATTTACCCATAACTCCGGGATTAGAAACGGTTGCAATAAAATTTCCTCTAAACAACAGAGTATTAACCATCATTACAGCATACAAACCACCACATAAAAAAATTCAAGAAACCAATATAACTGCGCTACTTAATCAAAACACCCCTACCTTACTCATAGGTGATCTTAACCAAAAAAGGGGCAATCATAACAACGCCGGCAAAAACTTGCAAAAAATAATAACGAACTTAAAATTACACATATTAACTCCCACAGAACCAACATACTACTCATACGACACAAACAAACAACCAGATATATTAGACATTGCAATCACCAACGATTACACCACATTTTATTCCACTGTACTACATGAACTCGACTCTGATCACCTGCCAGTAATAATCTCCACTCATCAACATCCGCCCCCGCACATACCCACCCCCAAATTAAACTCTAACAATGTCAACTGGAGAGAATTCAGGAAAAACTTAATAATCAAAACTCCCAAATTCAAAAATCTAAAAACCCCTTTAGAAATAGAAAGTTCAATAGCATTACTAAACAACATAATAACAGTGCTATCGTTCAACAACCAAATAACATAGTACATAATAAATCAAAAACGCATTCTAAGTTACCAGACCCCATTCCATTACTAAACAACATAATAACCAGTGCTATCGTTCAACAACCAAATAATTAAGGAACACCGTCACTCGTCCTACAACACCTTAATCAAATCACTAAGCACAACCAACAACTCACTTTGGAAATTTACAAAAAACATTTTAAGAAAGCAAAACACCATCCCTCCGATAAACACACCCTCTGGCAAAACATTCTCCCCTTTTGACAAAGCCGAAGTATTAGCTGACTACTTTGAAAGTACCTTCACACTTAATAACACTCCTGCTCACCCAGAACATATAAAAATTGAAAATTCCGTTTCAAAAATAAAATACATTTCACCAAACGAAATTAAGAATATAATAAAGAACCTCCCCCTCAAAAAAGCCCCTGGACACGACAACATCAACAATAAAATTCTAAAAAACCTACCCACACCAACAATAGCCTTCATAAATAATATCTACAACTCAATATTAAGAATTGGGTACTACCCAATGCTTTGGAAAAACTCAAAAATTATTCCTGTCCCCAAGCCAAACAAAAATCACAGTGCCCCAGAAAGCTATAGACCAATCAGCTTATTACCAACTCTGTCCAAAGTGTTAGAGAAGCTAATTCTTAAAAGATTAAAAAATTATCTGGACAAAACACAAAACATACCAAAACATCAGTTTGGCTTCATTAACCAAATTTCCACTTCACATCAGCTTCTCAGGCTAACAGAGCATATCCATTCAGCATTCCAAGATAAAAAGCACACTATCGCAACTTTTTTGGACATTTCACAAGCCTTTGACAGAGTTTGGCACCAGGGCCTAATATTCAAGCTGCAATCAATAGGAACCCCACGCTACTTGGTCAATATCATAAAACATTTTTTAACAGACCGAACCTTCACAGTGACAGTAGAAAAGCACAATTCAAACCCCCGCAAAATACAAGCAGGCCTACCGCAAGGATCCCCACTTTCACCAACTCTATTCAACATTTACACGTCAGATATTCCAACTACAAATCAGACCCATATAGCACAATTTGCAGATGACACGGTAATTTATAAATCCAACCAATCAATTAAAACTATTAGTGAAAAAATTCAACAACATCTAGACAGAATAGACAACTGGTCAACAATTTGGAAAATTAAACTAAACCCTACAAAATCTACAGCCAAAATATTCTCACTAAAGCACTTCTACACTCCATTGCCCTTTACAATAAACAATAACAGAATTCCATGGACTTCTAACTGCCAAACTGTCAAATACCTTGGGCTAAACTTAAAAAAAAAAAAAAAATGCAAAATAGCACAATTAAAACCTTTAATGAACACCAAAAGTGCCTATCAATAGATAATGCCATCACTTTATATAAATCCATAATCAGACCGTTAATGCTATACGCATGCCCTGTCTGGACTAACGCATCTGCTACTACCATAAATAAACTACAAATAATACAGAACAGATTTCTCCGATTAGCAACCCACGCCCCATGGTTTATATCCAACAAACAAATACACAAAGAATTGAATATAACTTCCGTCTCCAAACACATAGCCCATTTATCCAATACATTCTATTCAAATATCAACTCAATACCACATGCCATCCACTACAACCTGGCCTCAACAGACCATACTCCAACACGCATAAAAAACCGTTACCCTTTTAACGCCTTCTTAAACTTATTTTCCAACAATTGTGAACAGTAGGTGCAGAGTGTAGCTCCCTACCCCTTCCCGTAGTTAGTTAGTTTTTAAGTTTAGGAAATAAGAATACTGTAAGCCATCAATACATATGAAAAGTAAAATGTTACTGAACTATGTACATCCGAATGGAAAATAAATAAATTAAAAAAATCTCCTTTTTATTTTCTCCACTTTAGAAAAATGCCGGATAGTATAGAAATTAATATTGTTATGATAAAAGGAATTTACCCATTTTTATGTCTTTTTTTCTATTCATTTTTCGTCGATTTCGACTAATAAGTTATATTTTACCTTTCCGACAATTTTAATAAAGTTTCTGCTGATTCAATCGATTTTAATATCATTTTAATGATACTTGCTTCAAATAATATTTACGATATGCAACAAATGTTCCTCACAGAATTTCTAAGTAGCCTATTCGATTTCTTCGCTCAGAAATTATAGTGTCAGCCGTTGTATGTAATTTAAGGTTCCTGTGACACCTCGCAGCGCCATTGTCGCTGATTTCGGCCGATTATGGGGTAATTAGAAACAGATTTTCTAGTAAAGTACAATCCAAACCAAAAGTTTGAAAGCTGAATTGAGTTGACCGAATAGAAGCCTCGATAACGTATCACTAACGTATGCAGCAGCTTGAGTTGTTTATCCGAACTGGTTTAGATCACATTTTTTACGTAATTTTTCTTTGCTTTGAGGACATTTTAAAAACATTTTAAAAGTATTTTATTGATCATTTTTGGCGATGTTTTAGGTCATCAAATCCACTCCCTGGTCATAAATGCTTCAATGTTTCTTAAATCCAGATTATGTACACCCTTTTTCTGTTAACAACCTAGGAAGAAAGAAGTCAATTTTGGAATCGCGTGTGTACACCAGTTTTTCCAAATGAGCGCAGAGGAGTGATCTAGCTACGTTGAAGGTTGGACTCTGCCTGAGCTTCTGTTTGTATCTCCACCGTCCGCACTTCCTGTTTTCGTTGGCTGCTCTTTCTCGCGACGGCGAGTGAGCTGCAGCGCCCTCCGTCCTCCCCCTTCCCCCTCCCCCACCCCTCTCCACCCTGCGCCCTAGCCCTCTTTCTCCGGCTGTAAAGCATCCAGCGTATTTTCATGGACAAGAATTCATTTTTTTCCCCTCCCTTGTGTTTCGCCACCACTTACGCCGCATGGTTCGAGTGCGCCAGAATTGGTTTTAAGTGGTCCTAATTAAGTGGATTTTTGGGACGTTTGAGAGCTGGTGGTGTAATTTAAGTGATGTCGCCGATGTGCGTTCGCATTCTTTACAGTTTGATTCGTTCTTTATCCCGTACAATTTCTTCGATTTTTTGGTGATAAGGTAACGCGTTCACTCACTTTATGAAAATGGTATTTGTTTTTTTTCAATTTGTCCAGTAATAGTGCGAAAGCATAACGAAAGGAACCATCATCGCTAATGCGGTATTAATATCGATTATGAGGACTTCAGTGTTAAAAATATTGTATTCTTTATATAATTTAGTAAAAGGCGTAAAATTATACTTGTCAATTTCGTTGTTTACTCCTTTTACTTTCTTTTTGACTGATTTTGTGATAATTTTAATGACACATTCAAAACGTCCCAATTGGATGGAGTATGATTTTCGAAACAAAATTTGCTCTGATATCTCTCTTCTTTAATCAGTATACTAGCAATAAATAATCTCTATTCTTGGCATTTAAGAACAGACGAAAAACGAACAAAAAACGAGTGTGCGGTGGGTCTCAAATTCTTGTTATGACACTTTTTTATCTTTGACCTTTATAGAGTATTTATTGATGGCTTATCGAACGAGTTTTCAATGTATCTTCGCTGCAGTTGTTTTGTTTGTAAGTGTCGATATCAGCGTACTAATGGCGATCCAATTGCTGTGACGTGACATATCTGTCCTTTAGGAAGTATTGAAGTTACATATTCATTTCGGATTTGAATTGCAAAGCGTCATGCCGTTCATTCAATATGAATGCATTCTCTGGACTTTTGTGGCGTATTGAGTAGGGTTTACATGCACCCCGTAGGAAGAGCCTTTTCATATTATAAAAGAACAGTGAAATTACGACCGAACTCCTTGGTCACGAGAACCGAGCTTCGCCAAAACGAATATAAAATCGTTAGAAGCACATGGTGCATTGATAGAGAATGCTTGCCACTAAGCCTCTGGGAAGCTTCGTCAATCGATTTGCGATGAAAGAGAGCTTTTTTGCCATTTAATTCTTCCTAAATTAATGAAGGCTAAATTTAATTAGTGGCCATATAATCAGATAGTATGCTACCGCAATATTCAGTGTTCTTTTGTGTGTAACCTATACTTTTTGTATTGTTCCTCTAGCAATGTGCTAACTTGCATAGTGTCCTGTAACCCAAAGGGACAATACCATCCATATTAATGACTTTGCCAAGCTGTACTAATTGAAAGGCTAGGGGGTAAAAGATGATAAACCTCGAAGTTATAATTTTTGTGAAATTAAAATTTTGGTTTGCTTCCATCTGTTGTCCGTGCGCTGTGATTCTCAAATGGCCTAAATAGTAAAATAATGTCAAATTGTCCGTCGCATAGTTGTCCCCATTCATTACAACTGTTGTCATTCCTTACAACCCCTTCCAGCAAAAATGTTCACCTGCTTATGTCTCGCAAACGTTTCCACGTGGGTTACCATGTTTTACACCCGAACGCTTCAATTATTAAAAATAGTCGCGATTTCCAATATAAGTAATGATAGATCAGTTTTAACCTTTACGGGGTGTAAAATGAAAATTACCATGTAACCAATAATTATTGGGCAACACTATTAAATATTGTCGCTTCTCAACATGTCCGTAGTTACACCGTACGTTCTGGAGAATGTTTCTCGTCCCGTGCTTTGTGCGGCGAGGCTCGCCAAAGCAGGCGCAGGCGCATGTAAATGGTGGGGCCGTTGCCTCGACCTGGTCGTTCGCAGCACGGCGCCGAGTTCCGCGTAACTCTGGCGGGCCATTCAGCCCCGCTATGCCTGTGGGCTCTCCACCTCTCTGTCTCACCGCGCGGCGGCGGCGGTGGCGAGGGCTCGTCTCTTGGCCATGTGCCCGGAGACGCCGCCGCCGCGGCGCGGCGCGCCGCCTCTGCCCCATCCGCCACTGCCACCGCCCCCCCCGCCACCGCCGCCATCCGATCCGCCGTCACCTCCCTATCCGTCACCGTCCCATCCGCCGCCGCCACCACCCCACCCGCCACCGCCCCATCCGCTGCCGTCACCACCCCATCCGCCACCGCCCCGTCCGCCACCGCCACCGCCGCCACCCCATCTGCCACCGCCACCGCCCCATCCGCCTCCGTCACCGCCCCACCCGCCACCGCCCCCATCCGCCACCGCCCTACCCGCCGCTACTGCCACGCTTCCAACACGCGACCGAACTCTGGTCTCAGCGATCCCCACCCCATCCAACCTAGATCCGCCCCTTTTATCGTAGATCCGCCCGATACGCCCATCTTAGCCTCACTCCGCCCCTTCTTGTTTCCTGCCCTAACCCCGCTCTCAGCAATGTCACGGTCCCTCAGTCTCATCCCGACCCTTTCCATCCTTTTTCAACTCACATTCTCTCGTTTCAACTTTCTTGGTCTTTTTTGTCCTCTTCTACATCGCATCACTACACGCCGTCCTACCCCGCCCTGCCACGGTCCATCGTACCCTGTCCCCGGCCTCGCCCTATCCTGCCCTAGTCGTCCTATCCTGTTCTCCTCGCCGTATCCTGCCGTGCCATGCTCTATCCTTCTCTATCCTGCCTCGTCCTTCCCTGCCCTTCCCCGCCTCTACCTGTCCCTCCACGCCACGTTCAACTCCGTCTTAACCCACCCGCCCCGCCCTGCCCGTACTGACTCACCTGGCACTTCGCCTCCCTGCTCCCCGCCCTCTTCACCTCGCCCCGTCTCGGTGTCCGTCACTCCCTGTCCCCGGTCGTAATTGTTGTAACTCTTGAGTTGACTTGATCATATTTGGTCCCTTCGTCGCCTGTATTGTAATCATTGGTTTCGGCATTTTGTCCCGTTCACTTCTTAGTTTCATGTTCTTTGGGATAAGCGGCGTCGTCGTCTTCGCTTACGCTGTCTTCGTCGTCATTTAAGTCGTTGTCGTACTCTTCGCTGCAGCCGTTGCTCTGTGCGTCAGTCCCTAGGTTTTTACAGCAATCTAAGAATCTTTTTCAATATTTTAACTTGGAAAGAGGCTTTTTTCTCGCGGTAAGTACCACAGATCTTTGGTCAGGAATTTTCGTAAGGCTGCTTATTTTGCGTCAGTTGTGATTTTTCGATGTGTCTTTTGTCACATCATTATTTTAAGAGAAAGCGAACTGTTTTACTTTTAAATTTATAACATTTTCAGTAACCAAATTCTCAACGAAAGCTTCCATATTTTTCGTTACATTAATGGCAACAAAGGAGAAGCCACAAAAGTCTCTTGTTGGATGACTGAATTTGGAGTGTTTGCTATGGATCTGGATATTGGAGGAGCTTTACCACATTTAATTTGATTAATTATTACATTGCGTGAACTAAATTAGTTAACATTTTGTAATTTAATTGTGTTTGTTAATTATTGTACGACCTTATTTCACTGTAATATATTATGATGCAGATATGAATATTCTCTTATAACGAGGAAACCCTATTCGTTCCAACAAACGAGATTGCCCCATCAATAGCCCTGCGCTTAATGCAATTAAATGATGCGGGTAACATGATGAATTTTTAAATATACATGACCCCTGGCAACTTAAAAAATCTCTTGTAGTCATGTAGCTGTTAATTTAAACTATTGGAAATTTCCTTACCAATAAGTGCAATATAATCAGATAATTCCTTTCTGATTCTTTGTTTTTGATAAATCAATTAATTAAAATTTTACTTACTACACAATCGTGAAGTATATAAAATTATGACGTCCATTTATAGTTATAGCGAGAGAACATCTTGAAATGACAGGGGAAAGTAAAAGCAATTTTAAGAAACTTAAGTATTTAAATTTATGAACCACTACATATTTTTTCTATCTTCTGTTCTTTTCTGGCCTCTTAGCTCGTGGGTTTGAGAAGGCATCGTTCCAGCTGCCATGCCGCACCCCGCCTTCGCCTGCTCCCTCTCTCTGCCTCCTCCCTCTCCCTGTCTAGTTTTCACCTTCTATTTCGCCGGCTTTACCTACATTTCAGTCTGCATTTTCGCCTGCGCCCCTTTCTGTTCTCATCTACCACTCTATCTTTTCCCTTCTTCTCTCGGCCCCCTCTGTCACCGCACCCGCCACCGACAGTTTCAATTGTACTCACCTCCACACCCACCACAACACTCAGCAGCCACTTGCAACATCGTCGCCGCCATCCCCAACGCCAGCACCCACGCCAATACCACCGCTACCGCCCGCCACCCCCCACTACCCCCTGCTACCTCCCGCCACCCCCTACCACCTTTTGTTGATTGACTTTTTCGTGTTTGCGGGCGCGTCAACTGCTTTGGCGAGATTCGGCGCCGACCTACCGTCGGCTAGTGGGGGTTTTCCCCTAACCAGGACTCTCCCACCAGCGGGGGACCGCCCCAGCCGGGTCAAGCTCTAAGCTCCCGACCGGTCTCCGGAATTGTGGTGTAGTGCTTGTAAGTGTAAGTGTGTGAGTGTAAGGGAGAGGTTACGACAAGGAAAAGGAGGACATATCGCGTGCGGTCCGTGGCCCGTTTTTTAGGGTACTGCTCCGGCATTCGCCTGGTGTTAATCGAAGAAACCACGGAAAACTACTGATCAGAGCAACCGGCCGCTAGAATTCTCCTCCAGACAGCGACTGAATTCGACGTAGCTGAAAAGCTAGTGTCGAAACTCCTGCCGCCTGGGAGTGGGAACCTTGGACCTCCCCGTCAGAGGCGCTGCAGTGACATCAGTTGATGCACTGATCTACCGCTCCCGGTACCACCTTCTGCCACCTTCCGCCTCCTACCACCCCCACTGCCACCGTCACAGCCGCATTCCCTACTGTCACCCCTTACATCACTCCCACGCCGCTCCCACGTATTTTTAGCGCTCGATGCTCGCCGCCGCCGGCTTGGCCGCCTCCCCCCCTACCTCAGCGCCACGGCGAGAGAGGCGGCTGTTGCGAAGATTACGCAGACGCTCGCTCTCTTGAAGGAAGTGGATTGTTTTGGGGAATATTTGATTCGTCAGCGAGTTGCCAAGTTTCTGTTTCGCTCTTTCGAATCTACGTAGTTCGCCTGCACCCGGGAGCTGTCTTCGCTCCACTTTTTCTTCTTTTTCTGTCTCTGAAAACGCGGGCGTGCGGAGTGGAACGTGGCAAGATAGAAATATCGTATTCTCGCAATGTTTTCCTCGGAGAAGTGCGAGAGATTGTGTTTTCTTGTCCGAAGAATTTAACTACTTTGGAGACCCCATTCTTTCTTCTATAATCTTGAAGATCTCGAGAGAAGTTTAATTGGGTTTTCGTAATCATTATTTTCTGAAAATGACAGCTCGCTCTAACCAAAAACTGATGGAAAATGTTTAATATGGCTTAAGATGAATTCAGAAACGATCAAATTGTGTCACCTACTTTCTTTTGAAAATTTCTATTTTTTCTATTCTATTTCTTTCTGAAAAAATATATTTTTGTTATCTCATTTGTTGACCAGTAAACAAAATAAATTAAGTGCATTTCCAGTAATCCGATTTATCCTTATTCGTAAACATTGCATCCACATTTTCAAGTATTGGCTGAAAATGCACTGGCATCCTGGCTTTAAAAGTATATCAAGAAACGAATGAAAAGTTATTTTAAAATTTGTGTTGTTGCACGTAAGTACTGCGAAACGATGTTTTTCTGTCGCGATTTTCCTTCTTACAACTCCAGTTTATCGAATATCTTTTTGATTTGTTCCTTATTTTTAAAATAATTGATCATTCTTTTTCAATACTACACCTTCCGAATATAATATATCAGAACACTGAAACTATATACTTTCAATAAAAAAAATATGTGGAGAAGATCACACAATTGCATGGCATGTGTCGTGAAACGGCGTAAGTGATCTCTTAGTAATTTACTCTTTACAGGAGACCAGAGAATGTCCTTTAGCCATGGAGTACTAGTGATGAGTAAAATGTGCTCACTGCAATTATTTAATTGAGTTGGCATCTCTGTGTGGCATTATTGCAATTGTTTTCTTACAGTAAAGTAATGTCAGGATGTGTTTGAGTAAACTTCATTCACTGCTAGTATTAAGAGGGCTCAGAACTGCAGGGCTCCGACCGCTAGTCTCTTAATAAACTCGTTAATCGATACTGATGCTGTAAGTTGCTACAGTGTTTAATTGGTATTTCTGGAGACTTTTAATAGAGTTGTTTAGCGATAGATGTTTGGTTTTGAAGTGATAAATTTCAACACTAGTACTGAAGGTTTAAGCTTGCTTGAACGTAGTATCATCGTCGTGTGGCTGCTGGTCTTAACAGGCGTTGAGTAAAGTTGTTCCACATACGAAGTGAGTGGGTGGGTGAGTGGATAGGTGAGTAGTGAGTGGGTGAGTGGGTGGGTGAGTGGAGTGGGTGAGTGGGTGGGTGAGTGGGTGGGTGGTGGGTGAGTGGGTGGGTGAGTGGGTGGGTGGGTGGGTGAGAGTGGGTGAGTGGGTGGGTGAGTGGGTGAGTGGGTTGTGTGGGTGAGTGAGTGAGTGAGTGACTGAGTGAGTGAGAGTACTCAATGTGTCCGATCGCATCAAATAGTGTGGTCATTACTCCCTCGATGTGAATCCGAATAACCTGTGATGTGACGATGATCCATCCATCTCCGTTAAAAAAAGTGAAAACAGCACCGACCTCTCCTTCGTCTTGCGGGGTTCTTGCTCCTTCAGGTATCTCCGGTCCTCCGGTAGTCTAGTGCATGTTAGTGTATGTGTGTGTAATGATGAGGATAGGACAAGGAATAGGAAAGATCGCGCGCGGTCCGTGGCCCGTTGAGGGGCATTCGCCTAGTATTGATTGGAGAAAGCACGAAAAACTCCCGCTCGGATCAGCCGGCCGCTGGACTCGTCCTGCCGTCGGAGTCGCGCGCTGGAGATGCGGGTGCGGCGTGTCCCCGCACGGACCCCAACTGTCGCCCCCCCCGCCAGCCCGCCCGCAGCGCCGTCAGCGAGGGGTGGGTGTCGGGGTGCGTTGGCCCCGCCCCCTGGGGGCAGCAGGAAGAGGGCGGCGACCGCTCGGTGGGGACATGGACGACGCGTGGATAGGGCTGGGGTGCAACGGACGTGCCGGAGGCGAGGCTATGTTACTGATGCTGAGGTGGATATTGTTATTGGGATTTGGTTATTGGTGTTGGGGTGGTTATTATGACTGTTTTCATTGTGCTGGTGTCAATGGACGTGGTGGTGGTGGTCGGTTTTAGTTATTGGTGTTGGGGTTGTGATTGTGATCGTTTTTGTAGTGTTGGTTACAGTAGTTGCGGGGTTTGTTATGGAGGTAATTTATAGCTACAGAAATAGAGCTGTGTTGATTCTGAACCTGCTCATGTAACGACTGCTACGGCATTGATGCAACATGAAATTGATATTTGCCAGATTCCGTTATAAGTGACCGTCATAAATCCAATACAAAATACACTTTTACAATCAATGAGGGTAACTTCTCTCCTGAATATATTGGAAACGAGCTGTAGTGAAAATCTTGCGACACTCCTTTTGATCTCCTTGATGCAAAAGGGATGTCTGATAAGTGGGATTTATATGTAAGTGGGGCGACTGTAACTAAGTTTTTGTTTCCTTTTTGAGGCTATCGTCCAAAAACCTGTGATTCAGATTCCGGAGAATTGACCGAAATATTCAGAAAATCTTCAAAAATGTATTTCATTGAAAAAACATTTTAAGTGTCTTTATTTCTTTTTAATTTTTTAAACAGTTTAAGTATTTTTTAAATTTTAAGTATTTTTAAATCATTGTTACTGTTCTGTTGGACTATCAACGTACTAAAGTTTACCTTCATTAATTATCGCACCTCATTCAAGATCAGCCGTGCTAAAAAGTTTCCGAGTTTCAAAAAAAAAAAAAATCATTTGTGCTTGAATTTGGACTGTCCGAGAATATGAGCTATCAATGGGCAAGCGTTGGGATCGTGTAGGGATGGTAGCTGAAGCTATGTTGGTAATGGAATCGCTGGACGGATCGGTGGTCGCTGTGACAAAATCCATCTCACGCCTGATTGCACCAATTTCTTATAGGTTGTCGCCCTTGAGAAGGAGATAGTCACATCTTTAAAGGGCCACCCATGGTGTACTGGTCAGGTTGCTTTCCTGCCACCTCTTGTGAATTTGAGTGGCAAAGCGAGTTAGCAGTAGTTTTTCTGGAGATATTCCCGTTTCCCATGCCTAATATTGCCCCATTACTCGATTATCATATTATAACATCATTATCAACAGTTCATGAAAATACTGTGGAATGTCCATGTACGGCTACAAGGCTAGAACCTGATATCACCATTAAGTCACGTCTTAAAGACGACTAAAATTTTAAAACATTCCGAAAATTATCATCATATTGTGTACGTCAGATCAGTATGGCGACTAGATTCAACACAGCCATCCATTCTTATTTAGATGAAAAAATTATGATGTATATAATCTGCTTTTTGCTATTACTCAGCCCAAAGTGTAGTATCTGGTTAAAACCTAGAACGGCTGGAAAGAAATGGTCCAGTTTCACGTGACCATTTCAGCGGTTCTCAAATCGTCAGAAAATTAAAGGCTACATTTGAGCGGTTTCCAAGTATAGGACTTCCTCCCGTTGGCCGGGGAAGCAACGGGGATGTGGAAGGGTGGCGGCTGCGGCCGTGTCGGGGGTGGGGGGGGGGCGGGGCGGCGACGCGTGGAATGCGGCGGCAAAAACCACGACGCGCCCTTCCACGGGAGGGGAGCGGAGCGGAGCGGCTGAGCGCGGTGCGGGCATCGGCCCGGAGGTCGCCCGCCCCGCCCCGCCCCCCTCACTCCCCCGGAGGTCCCGGTGCCGTGGGCGACGCGAGCGGCGCGGCGGTGTCGCCCCGCGGGGGCCGCTGTCGCCCAGCTGTCCCGCCCCGCCCCGCCCCGCCCCCCCCGCCCCGCTCCGGGCCCCGTCGCCAGCCCCGGCTACTGTTACAACTGCCACCAGCATTGTCTCACACCCGCAGCCTATACTTCGGTTTTTCTATAGTGGCCGATGACATCGTGTCGTTGTTACACCACCTGCCTTTTAAAATGAATCGTTTTAATTAATTTGCGAACGTCCTTTTCTCTACGGGGCTCGTGGCTTCAGAAATGTGCTTACCACTGATAAAAAGATTCATTTTTGAAGGCAGGAGGTGTAACAATAGCGTAATGTCAGCACTATAGAATAATAAAAGTACAGTGCACATGGGGTGAGTCATTTCAGGTGAAAACACAACACCGACGTGTTCCTTGTAATATAATTCGTTTACCGTTTTGGTCTCAGAAGAACGATTCCCGTAGAAAGTGTTATTTTTGTATTTTTCTATTTCGTTACAGCCTTATCACTGCAATGTGATGCGCGTTTCCTAGACTCAAGGTGTTGGTGACTCAGTAGGTTATTAGCACTCACCATTACTAAATAGTGAGTGTACTCGAATTCAGCATACGGCAGGTGGGGTAAGATTCTGAGGCCTAAAATCGGGAACTTGTCACAATAAATACCCGAATTCCGTCTGTTCACAAATTGGAATTTCTCAACATATTGACAAGACTTTGTTCACCTAATTGAGAAGATGAAAGTGGTGATATTTTCCACCTGAACTTTCTCATCCTATAAATGCGATTGTAAATTTCTTCTATGAAAACTGTTTTTTGCAGAAGCTCATACATACTACACTTAATTCCCAATTGAAAGAATCTGTTATTTCGGCTTTCGAATAAATATTTGAAGCAATGTATATAAATAAATTCAGTAAGTGACGAAATTGAAGAGAGCAATTGCACCTACAAGGCTGCGAGATGTTACTTACAAGTATATTCCCATCTAAGTACAAAACACTGTACCGGCTTTAATTGCTGTAGCATCCCCATAAACAGAACTTATATGAGCAAGTTTAATATCGTTTGAAAATGATTTTATTGTTAGAATTTTTAAAATATACTTGAATAGGTGATGAGCTTTTAATTTTGTCTAAGCATTGTTAATTTCATGTCATATTTAATAAAACGAATCGCACCGTTCGTTGTTTTTTTGTTAGTAAGTCTTGCGCACGGACACTATGGAGGTATAAATATCGCCGTATGGTATAAATATCGCCGTAATATCGCCGTTTGAGGGAATATGTATTTTTAATCGGTTTGCTTGCTCTTTTGAATTATTGGCATTAAATAAACTGCTAATTGCGAGACTGTGGTGTTCAGACATCAAAAAGGCATACTTTTCATGTTCAGTCGTTGTGAAGTTTTTGTTCTCGTTTACCTACTCTAGACTAATCCGGCTACTTATGCAGATGATGAGGATTCACAAAATCACCATTACTGTAACCCGAAGCTCAGATTTGTCACATATCACCGCCATCACCGCCTGCTCCAAAACCGTCACGATCTGCCGCGCTTTTTTTAACTGTTTTATCAAGCTCTGAGTTCAATCCGAGGCAACATGATTTTCTTCTATCCTTTTCTACATCCTAAAGTTTATACTTTCTTCTATTAAGAGTTTCTCTCGCGATCGCACCCGTACTTCACCAGTTTCGAGTGTCCCTTCCGGAAGTTTCCCATCGTAATCCCGCGAACTTCTCTCTCGGAGACCGTGATATCCTACCGTGTTTTCACGCTGTAGTCGGAAACGTTTTATTTTTTTCATAGAACTGCCTTTGCGTTTTATTATTCTTGTTTCGTAGTTTGTGTTCTTCACTCTCCCACTTGTCAGTACGTTTCGCCTCGACTTAAATATTATTTCCACCGTCCGCCGCAACATCTCTCGCCCAACATCTTCCCAATCGCGTCGGGTGCTGTCGCTTGCAACCCCTCTCTGCTCCCTCGTCCCACCCGGCTGCCGAAGCTGACGACGCTCTCTCGTTGACGGCAGGGCGTTCTACCGCCTTGCAGCTGCAGAGCACAGTGGTTCGAAATGTTTAAAAAGGCGGCGAAACGTTTTAGATTCAATTAAATACTTTTTAGGTGTTATATAAATATTAATTTAAAGACACATTCACACGTTTGAAATTCAATTGAATTCGAATATGATGTCAACTTTTTTCCAAAGTAAAAAATTCGAGTCTAGGACTAGGATTATAAACGTATTTCGCTTGTAGACTTTCCCTTTCGACCGGATTTACCAACGAGTATAAGAACCAGTTCCATTCTGTTCATCCTTAGAGGCCCCGGGCCCTTAAAAGTCATAAAATATTGGAAAATATTTCATATGTTTGTGTTTGTACAATAATTCATAATCAAATAGCGTATTGTACTAAAAGTTTGTTTAAAAATTAAAAATTGTTTTAATATTTCGACTTTTTAGTCTATCTAGAAGACTTTCGTTTTTTTCGGAGAGGGGGAATAGGATTTTGGATTGGGGTCGCATATTACTTAAATCCGCCCCTGATCCCGGGGATTTTATAGTTATTGTTGCATTCACAATCTTCGACAGTTGTTGGAGATGTTCTAGTTCAAAGGGGGATCGGCCCTACGAATGGAAGTGGAGAATGGGAAAGATCAAGTTTGGTCCATGAGACCAAGTGTTTAAGAAACTGCTCCAATATCCTCTTGAAATTGATTGGAGGAAACCCTAGATTAAAGATACCATTGATTATAGAACATGCCATATAGAAGTCCCACTGAGGTATTTACTTGGTTACCTACTTGATGTTGAAAATACACCTCCGAAGATACTCAAACATAGGAACTTCCTGCCTACAGAACATGCCATTAGTATTGGCAGATGGTTTTAATGTTAGTCAATTCTTAAGTGGTCTCAGTCACATTGTTATATACTGTCACATTGTTACACACACATACACACACATACATATATATATATATATTTAAATATTATATAAATTACAAAATTCATCTTGTCAGTGCCATTATTTACAAATTGCCTTTAATACAAGGTGAAAATATAAATTATTCATGGAGTTAATATCGCCTTATAATAATCGCCTTACAAACTTGCAAACATATGGAATATACTGCGGGGCAGAACCTAGAAAATGTTTTCAAAGTGCTGAAAAAAAGTGCAGAAACCCCCCAAAAAATCTTGGAATTCCAAAATTCCGCATCATTGGCCACTTTTTTTTATATTTGACTAGCCTGGAACTGAAGAACGAACAAACAATGTAACTGAGACCACTTAAGAATTGACTTACATTAAAACCATCTGCCAATACTAATATGATACTTTTATTATGGAGCACCTACATAGACACATAGACCACTTTAGAATGTGTAGATGCTCACCTGCTAGATTAAATTGATCATAACCTGGATTTTAGCCAGAAATGTTTCATAGCCCACTTTAGTTCTAGGCCAGCCAATTCTCCAGATTCTTTTTTATTAAATAGGTAATTATTACATAAAAATTAGAAAACTTGATGCTGAGTGGCTCGGCCGAAGGCCTTTAAGCCATTACAGACCTACATTCTACCGCGTGCTAACCTTTCGTTCTAACATTTCTCCAGATTCTTTTTTATTAAATAGGTAATTATTACATACAAATTAGAAAACTTGATGCTGAGTGGCTCGGCCGAAGGCCTTTAAGCCATTACAAGACCTACATTCTACCACGTTCTAACCTTTCGTTCTAACATTTCTCCCGATTCTTCCTGTGTGTTGAGCCACTGTGCGGCGGGCGCGGGCGGCGCGTTCTGGGCCGTCGGGATTTTCCTTTCGCTGGCGGCGGGGGTGGGGGCGGGGGAGGGGGCGAGGGCGGAAGCTGCGGCGGTGATGAACGACGTCGACAGGCCCGTCTCGAGGTGCGCCGCCGCCCGCTCGCGGGGCCCCGAGATGTGCCACTCTGCTTCCCTGCGTCGCGTTCGCTTTTTTTGGGAGTAGGCAAAGAAATACAACCAGCTTGTTAGGGGTGATTCACTGTATATATAGAAACGTGTAATTAAAGTGGTCTATTTAAATGGGAAAATGTGCGATGATATTTAACGAGGAAATGGTGAGTTGTTTTTGGGCATATTGATGTTTCAGGCAATGTATATTTAAATTATTTATTTTTGAATTTATTTATTATGTCCACTCCGTGTAATCCCATTGTTTCCGAATTCATGGTTGCTGGTAATGTCTGTTTTGGTCAGCACAAAAGCTCTCATCGTTCCAGGCGTTATCGACATTTCTCTTCCTTGTAAACTCATGTGAGCGGATTTTGGATACTTTTCAATGCCAAACCAAAGTAGGAAGCGTGGTGGGTAAGTAACACGGAGAAATGATTGACATTCATTTCACAAACATTGGCTACCTTATGCTGGAGCCGTTTTACTCCATATTAATTTTCCGATCCGTGATGCGTGTCGTTGTTAAGATGGTCTCTCAGCTATAATGTGATTTATTCAGAGCTGCATGTGACAGGTCATCAGCTGTTACGGTGTCATCAAATCAGAAGATCGAACGCCACCTTAGTGACGTCACTGTAGTGACGTTAAGCTCCCGATTGGATAGCACCGTAATAGCTGATGACCTGTCACAAGAAGCTCTGAATAAATCGCAGTATAACGGCGCAGCGTCACCCGGGTAGCCAAGAAGACGCGGATTCTGGTCGCTTTCACAAAGCTAAACTGTCGTCCAAGTCCTCGCCCTGTTTCCTAAAACCCCATCGCTCCGGTACCCATATTGCGGCTCTCACTTTCGGTGCCTCCATCATGCCGTTACTTTAGTTACCCGCTGCGATGGCTCCGCAGCACTATCGTTTCCTCTGCAGCGTCCTTGACTGGGAGGTTGGAGGGCGATGACGAAGGATCGCGATGGAATTTTCGACACTGGGTGGGTCGAATTCAGCCGGGGTCGAGAGGAGAATTCTAGCGACTGACTGCTCTGATCAGCAATTTTCCGTGATTTGTCAGGTCAACACAAGCCGAATGGCGGGAAAGTACCCTAATCGAGGTGTGACGATCGTGCTTCATCTGTCTCTCCTCACAGAATACCATGTCGTCTCGCAGTTTTGTAACTGTAATGGTTTAGCTCTTATAAGAAGTTCTATAATATACATTTCCATGGAATCTCTTCGAACATACAACCAAAAGGTACGAGACCACTTAAATAACTAATCAATGTTTGTTATGAATTTATTGACCTCTGCCGTCTTTCCACGTCGCCACGATACCTCATCTTACCTCTGCCGATCCGCTCATCCCTCCGCCAACGTCGCCCTCATTCTCCCTCCGCGAGGGAGTCGTTCCGCAGATCCACAGGACTTCTCTTCCGAGCAGGCGGGCGCCACGACGCGGGCGGGGATGTAGAGGATGGAGGGCGTGTGGGCGTGAGCATAGGGGGCGGAGGGCAGAGGGGCGTGGACGTGGGTGTAAAGGGTGGAGGGCGTGTGGGCGTGAGCGTAGGGCGGAGGGCATGAGGGGCGTGGACGTGGGTGTAAAGGGTGGAGGGCGTGTGGGCGTGAGCGTAGGGGCGGAGGGCATGAGGGGCGTGGACGTGGGTGTAAAGGATGGAGGGCGAGTGGGCGTGAGCGTAGGGACGGAGAGCATGAGGGGCGTGGGCGTAAGGGTGGAGGGCGAGTGGGCGTGAGCGTAGGGACGGAAGGCATGAGGGGGTGTGGGCATGGGCGTAAAGGGTGGAGGGCGTGTGGGCATGAGGGGCGTGGACTTGGGTGGAGGGCCTGTGGGCGTGAGCGTAGTGGCGGAGGGCATGAGGGGCGTGGACTTGGGTGGAGGGCGTGTGGGCGTGAGCGGAGGGGCGGAGGGCATGAGGGGGCGTGGACTTGGGTGGGGTGGAGGGCGTGTGGGCTTGAGCGTAGGGGCGGAGGGCATGAGGGGGCGTGGACTTGGTGTAAAGGGTGGAGGGCGAGTGGGCGTGAGCGTAGGGACGGAAGGCATGAGGGGTGTGGGCACGGGCGTAAAGGGTGGAGGGCGTGTGGGCATGAGGGGCGTGGACTTGGGTGGAGGGCGTGTGGGCGTGAGCGTAAGGGCGGAGGGCATGAGGGGCGTGGACGTGGGTGAAAGGGTGGAGGGCGAGGGGCGTGAGCGTAGGGACAGAAGGCATGAGGGGTGTGGAGCATGGGCGTAAAGGGTGGAGGGCGTGGGGCATGAGGGGGCGTGGACTTGGGTGGAGGGCCTGTGGGCGTGAGCGTAGTGGCGGAGGGCATGAGGGGCGTGGACTTGGGTGGAGGGCGGTGGGCGTGAGCGGAGGGCGGAGGGCATGAGGGGGCGTGGACTTGGGCGTGGGGATGGAGGGCGTGTGGGCGTGAGCGGAGGGGCGGAGGGCATGAGGGGGCGTGGACGTGGGTGTAAAGGGTGGAGGGCGAGTGGGCGTGAGCGTAGGGACGGAAGGCATGAGGGGTGTGGGCATGGGCGTAAAGGGTGGAGGGCGTGTGGGCATGAGGGAGCGTGACGTGGGCGTAGGGGGTGTAGGACGTGAGGGGGCGTAGGTATGCAGAGCGTGAGTGGGGACGGGTACGTGGGATTAGGGGGTGAAGGGCGTGAGTAGGAGGACGACGTAGATCGTTTAGGGGTGGGGGGGGCCGGGACGTGGAGTTTGGAGGTGAAGGCATGAGTGGGGGCGGTGACGTGCGTTCGTTGGGGCGAGGGTGTAGGGCGAAGGCGTAGGGAGCGGAGGTCGAGAGCTGGGGCGAGGGCGACGGACGGTGTTGGCAGCCGTTTTCGTCGCTCGCATCGGCCGCGCGGAGCAGCAAGCCCCGGCGAGAGAGAGAGTTCGGCGCCTGTAGCAGCAGGATGCCGCCGCTCGTTTACAAGTTCCTCTATGTTCTGCGAGGGAGTCAACACACCGAAGAAAAGTCGTTTGTGCCGTGGAACAACTCCACACGTAACGATTATGGGGGTCTTCAAGTTTTTCCCCCGATTTTGATCCTTTTGTCGGAGTTTGTGCGACCTGGTGTAGGGACTATGAGGTAAATTAGTACTCTCCAAGGGCGAACGGAGATTTGGTTTGCTACTAACAACAAAGTTGTAACAAGGGATTCTTGAAAATGATATCGACATGTATTGTATGGAAATTCTATACCCCTTTCTCACCGAAACCTGGCGAAATGGTACATCATAAGCACTGTTCATTTTCGAGAAAAACTTTACAGCGATGCTATTTTTAAAACACTTAAGATTTTGAAAATACCTTATTAACATTTTTTGAATATGTTTCTAGGAACATCCGAAATGCGAATGTTTGTTGATAATTTAACATTACTCGTACTAAAATGGCACACTATTATTACTGGGAGTGTTATAACCATGTGATATAGTTGGTTGTTAAAGTGCGTAAGTTACAGAATTGTTACACTAAAATTTATCTCTCGCAGACGTGTCTGTTCCTCGTGTTACTTATCAGGAGCCTACAACATGGAAAGCTCGATGTCAAATTGTGACAAGTTTGATTTATAATATTTTGAGAGCTCGCTACGCAGTATTTTTTCAGGTGACTGAAACAAGTTTCACATATTTTCTTATCTTTTGATATATTGATGGGAAACTGGAGGCACACATTCCAGCGATGTCACTGCGGTTCTGTACATTCCTTCTTGCTCGACGGCCGTGAAAATAAATACTCCTCAGTTCTAGCAACCACGGAAGTGTAATAAATCTCTTGTGACAATTTCCAGACAGTCCTCTCGCACGGTTGCTGGAGCAAAGAGAAACTGAGAGCTTCTGTTTCTTTATTTATTGCCTAAAGATGCCCAGATGATGAGAGGAGTAATTTATATTCATTTTGTTATTTTCAATTATCGCCATTAAATCGCAAATTCGTTTGATTTTTATATCTAGAATAAATAAACATGTATAGTCGTGAAACACCGCACTGTTGTAGTTTTCAGTTTTCCCCTGAATCCTACGTTGCTAAGGAAAGAATTCCATATGGTTGTTATTATGGATTAATAGGTTTGCTCAAGGCTCACTTGAGATGTAGGTCATCTATAGTGTAATATTATGAAAGCTGTTACTCGCTTAAGGAAGCATATTCGCGGTAAATATGTATCAAAAATAAACTTCGATTATAAATTTTTTTCCGTGACAATTCGATGAGCAAATATTTTAAACGCGAATAATGATATCTACTGATAACTTTTTAAATAATGAAAAAAAAAAACACTTTTAAATACTGAAAACTATTTTCTTCGTCCTTCTCTTCTAAACTCCGAGGAAAAATGACATTTACACTCTAGGAAGAGCAATCAGCTTTCCCGTACTCACCCATTTTTCCATTCACCTATGGAAGCTGGTATACTCATGTTTCCCGCCGTCTAGTGATCCAACAGCCACGAATGAAGTGAAACGGTTGCCAAATGCAATAACAGATAGGAGTTCTCGCATTATTCAACGTAGAAACGTACCGAAATGCATGAAATGACCCAGGTTTTACAGGTCGTGCACTAAAAAAGGTGCGTATCATAACGTTTGAGCTCGTTGGAGTGGCGGCTGCCGCGACAATTCACCAGCGGGGGCGCCTGGCCACCACGCCACGCCTCGCCGCGACGGTGCCAGGCTATCAGCGCTCGTCCATTTCTACGGAAGCGTCGAGGACGCGGCAGCGTGGGCGTCGCTGGCTAGTGCGCAAGCGCGGGCGAGGGGGCGGGGCGGGGGGCGATAAGCGCGGGTCAGCGCGGCGCCCCCGGCCTTGGGCCCCGCGCGGCCGAAGGGCGGGCGTCTTGCCAGCGCTCGCGCACCCGACCGACATCACCCGCCACTCAACGCCTGCTGCCGAGTCCGCCGTCCCCGGCTTCTGTTCGCTTTCTGCCGCGTCGCCCGTCCTCGCTTTCGCTTCGCTCTCTTCGTCCCTGCCTCCACCCTCATCCCCGCTGACCCCGTCCTCGTCTCTTCCCCACCTCGTCTCCATCCTCGTTTGCGACCACTCCTCTCTGTCTCCTCTCCACCATTCATGTGTCGGTTCTCGTCTCCGCCTCGGTCTGCGCCCCGTCCCTGCTCCCCTCACTGCCTACATCTCCGCTCCCGCCCACGCTCCCGTCTCCGCCCACTTCTCCAACCCATTCCTACCCCTTGTCTCGTCTCCGCTCCTGACTCGTCTCGTCCTTTCAGACCACAACTCCGCCCTCGGCTCTTCTCGATTCATTACAATAGTGAAATAGTCGTAGCAAACAGCTTAATTTTCTGACTTAGCCCATGTGTATATGAATGTTGAAATTGTAATTAAGTTTTTTATATTCCTCTTAACATTAACTAAAACTTCGTGGAAATTAGTGTTCGTAATTAATTGTGTATTTTGAGAAAATACTGTTGGCCGTTTTTGTATCAATCCGTCGACATCCGTGTCAGCGACATAGCACAGCCCATTTTCGTGTCCTGGCCGATTTTCACGGTCCCTTGCTCCCTTGGCCGTCGCTGACCGCGCTGTGGCCGCCGCGTGCCGCTTGGCCGCCGTCCCTGTCGTCGCGTCGCCGCTCGCGGGGTCAAGGCAGAGCGCGCGCCGGCTCTCCGGGCGAGTGCGCTCGGCCGCCGGAATCCCACGAGGTCAGGAGCAGGGTCTTCTCCGATCTGAGCTTTGCTTTGGACCTCTGAAGAACTACTCTACCGCGCTGTGTATTTTTGTCCCTTCGCCTCGCCTTTTCTGACCAATTGTTTCTTCATCTCTCTCCCCTTCTCTCTCTCTCTCTCCTCTCTCTCCTCTCCGCTCCATTATCTCTCACCTCTTTTCTCCTTTCATATCCTCCCTCTCTCACCCTCTCTCTCTCCTCTCTTTCACTCTCTCTTTCACTCTCTTTCACTCTCTCTTTCACTCTCTCTTTCACTCTCTCTTTCACTCTCTCTCTTTCACTCTCTCTCCCTCTCTCTCTCTCTCTCCTCTCTCTCTCTTGTCTCTCCTTCCTCTCTCCTCTCTCTCTCTCACACACACACACACACGCACACTTTATCTTTCCTTTCTTTGTTCGAACTTTCGTATTTTGAAATACCGCTTCACATCACTTACACAAATCATGAATACGATATGTAAATGCATGCGCTTTAAATACGTGGTTAAATAAGACGGTAAATCGTTCTCAAAGAACAACAATATCATTTTGGCATTTATCATACACTTAATGTAATTATTTGTTGTTCTCATCAGTGAGTAATACACTAGTGTGGCACGCAAATGAAGCTAACTCAGACCTTAATGCTCTCCACCAAATTATCGAATTATAATTTGATAATTCGATGGAGAACATTTATCTAAATCTTGGTAGTCTGGGTAAACTCGTGATTGGAGTTTCAATGCAGTCAGGGAAAAATAGCATTTGGATTTTGTGTTCTAAGAAAGGAAATGCATTTTGGAACGGATAAAGAATGGTAATAATGGTAATAATAAACTTCATTTCATATATCACGTCACTAAGAATTTTTTATTGGTTTATGTTCCTCATAAACTACCTGCCGTTAAATGTCTTTATTGTCTCCGATAGGTTATCGGGTCTTTCGATGAAATCTTATTACGAATTCTTCTTTTATATCCCATTACAGAAAGCTATTGTTTTCATTCTTTGCCTTATTACAACCGATGATTAGATGCAGTCAATGTTTATGCGTCGATGACCTGCAATCTCATATCTCAATGTTTTGAATTCCTATTGCACGTCCGCATTATTCGTCATTATACAGACATTAAACATTTGGTTAAAGATGAATTATTGTTTAAAATTTTAGTGATTCACATTGAACTTGCGATTAGGCACGTTATAACTTCCTTATTGTGACAGATCAGAAGTTGATTCTAAGCACCATCTTAATAGCTAGGATACTATTTCAAGAAAAATAGTCATTTTTATTGCTACATTTATTCCAAGATAATGAGCTACATTCAAGAGGATGAAACATGTTTGAAATATGATCTTTAAAACATCTTTGATTAAAATTTTAGGATATGAGGATGAATCATAATAAGGGGGATTCAAGAAGCGTTTACTATGTGCCCCGACGACAAACAATTTCCGAAATCGTAAGAGAAAATATCCTATTTATTAATTTTAAATTATTTATTTATATTTATTTTACTTTATATTTTTTATTGTATAATTAAGTAGTTTTTCGTTACACCAGTACAGTCACGCTAATGCGAGGGCTGGAATATCTATCCTAGTGGAGTAAAATATGTTTCTGGAAATAAATAAATAAATATATAAAGAAACAAACAAACAAAACAAAAAAATCGTTAACTTAAACGCGGTTTCATGGTTATATATTATTGCAGTGAAAATTATTATGTGAACATATTTTAAAAATATTTTAAGTTTAAAAGCACTGCACGGAAAATGTTTTACAATTGAGGTGGAAATATATTAAAATACTAAACAGAGATTTCGAAATGTTACGTGAACGTTTTCCAATAGTTTCGTCTTACATTTTTGTAGGTCAAATGATCACTTCTCTTGCTTCCCGAATCCCAAACAAATATTGTGGCTGAATTTGCGGATACGTTTGGTTCGTGTTTCGCATACGAGCTGTATTTTTACCAATATACCATTATACCAATTGTGTTTTCTCAAAACAAGTTACTTTGGTATCAAGCACCATGCTTCCGATAACACATATAAGATCAGGAGACTTCGCGGTCGAAGTCAGTCCGTGCCTTCGGTATTGCAGGCGTTTGAACTCTGAACAAGACCACAATAGTACAACTGGACAAGTGTCTATCCAACCCACGTTACTGCAGCGGCGCGAACACCATCTAGTACAAATATGTACTCGCGAAGTGAAGTGATTGAAATTTCATAGTTTACAGTAAATGAAAAGTAAAGAGCACTATTTAGCATTGAAACAACGTAGATTCACTTCATTTTAGAATACTCTGAAAGGATAATTTTAGAAACACCATTAACTGAGAAAAATTACAAAATGAAAGTAGTAGACTTTATTAAGGAAGTCAATTAACAAAGGTCATGCAAATCGTAAGACTATGGACTTTTTTACCTCTCAGTTTCTGAATTGAGGATGCCCGTTTGGGGGCTCGATTGCTGGTGCCATGTCGCAGGTGCTTTGCTAAGGGGGCGTTCCTCGAGGCTGAGATGGACGAGGTGTCGTTCACAGAGGTTGCGATCTCTCGGAGGGCCAAGAGCAATGGAAGCTTTCGCTTCGCTTCCGTTGACAGCCTTGTTAAGGTGTTCGGGTTTCGGGTTTTTGGTGTTTATGAAGGAAACTAAGTAACTCTCTCTCTCTCTCTCTCTCTGTCTCTCACTGTCACTCCCTATATTACTGTCTCTCCGTCTCTCTCACATTCACTCTCTCTGTCCCTCTACCTCTCCCGTCCCTCTCCCTCTCTCTGTCCCACTACCACCTATCTCTGCCCTCTATTCCCTGTCCCTAAACCCTCTCTCTGTCCCCCTCTCCCTTCCTGTCTTTCAGTTTCCTCCTCCCCTCTCAATTGCAAATGATTTCACGCAACGGGCAACGAATGGCAATGCTAACTTGCTCGTACGTTATGTCTCGCATTGCATTCCTGCTACACGTGAAATCTCAGTTCCCATTATTTACCGCGGAATGCTTCACCGGTGCGCGGAGGAGGCGCAAATTCGCCCTCGCTATTAGAATGCGCGGCTCCGTCCGCATCGCGATGGGGCGGGCCGTTGGCAGACGTGGGCGCGGCGGAGCGCGACTCGCCGAGAGCACATGGGCGGGCTGCCGCGGTCCTTCACCCGCGCGATGGGGCGGGCCGTTGGCAGACGGGGCTCCCGCCCCTCGCCCGCCCCTCGCCCGCCCCTCGCCCGCCCCCTCGCCCGCCCCTCGCCCGCCCCCTCGCCCGCCCCCGCCCGCCCCTCGCCCGCCCCCGCCCGCCCCCTCCCGCCCCTCGCCCACCCCCTCGCCGCCCTCGCCCGCCCCTCGCCCGCCCCGCCCGCCCGCCCGCCCTCCCCCGCCCGCCCGCCCCCGCCCGCCGCCGCCCGCCCGCCCGCCCGCCCGCCCGCCCGCCCGCCCGCCCGCCCGCCCGCCCGCCCGCCCGCCCGCCCGCCCGCCCGGCCGCCGCCGCCTGCCCGCACGCACGCAGCAGATCACCTACAACCAGGTTCTGTGATCAGTATTTTCCAGTAGTTTCGAGCAAAACCAGGCGAATGTCGAGCAGTGCCCTAGGAAATGGACCACGGATCTCGCTTGATCTTTTCACCACTTCTTTGCCCCTCTTCTCCCCTTACACTCACACACTTTTATGCACTGTATACCACATATCGGAAGAGCGGTCGAGAGCATAGAGCTTGTTCCGGCTGGGGCGCTACCCTGTTGGGGGAGATACGTGGAGTGGGAAATCCTATTCTAACCGACGTTCAAGTCAGCGTCGGATCTCATCATTCAGCGGGTGAGGAATTCCACCAACTTCAAGCATAAAATAACTCCGTGCTGACGGAGTAATGACCATAGTAGTCGACATGCCCGGAAACATCAATAAACCAATCAAGGACCTGGCATGTAATTGTGGTGAATAATGTGCTCAAGGGCAATTCCGAATATACTGAGTTTTACATGTCAGAGAGGATTTTACTCTCTTCAAGGTGGGCTACTTCTGTTGAGTCCTATCCTTGCGTCTTCCAATTGCACAATTACAACGAACGCAGCGCTCTTCCGGTACCATTGATCCTGGCTGGAACCTCCGCTCAGAGTTAACAATTTTCCGAGTTGGTACTGGAGTGGAATTAATTCATACAATGTGCTGTGAGCAAGTTCATCTCAATTTCCCGCGAGTGTGTGTGTGGAGGGGGGAGAATTGACACGACGAATCCAGTCCCCACTGGGACCTAGCTTGTGAGAAAACTAGGCGTCTCCTATCTGATCTCTTCTAAGCAGTAACGAAGTCGCAACAATCGGCAGAAATTTGGTCACCACCCGGGTGAGAGAATAGATTCGTGGTGGGCGTGGGAGGGTGTATTTCGAATGGGGTGAATTCGCGATAGGTTCCTCCTGCAGTACTTGCCTGGATCACCGTCTGTGAATGAAATACTAGGAAACGTACCATATTATTCCCCAGTTAAAATAAAACTAAGGTTGAGGTTTATTGATTGAATGAATGGAAAATTGCAAATGAGCCCAGAGAGAGAGAGAGAGAGGGAAAGAGAAAGAGAGAGGGAAAGAGAGAGAAAGAGGAGAGAGAGAGAGAGAGAGAGAGAGAGAGAGAGAGAAGAGAGAGAGAGAGAGAGAGAGAGAGAGAGACCGATTTCCATTGCAATGCATCTATTACAACTTCTTATATATTGTGCAAACCCATTTCTGTATAAACGGGACTCCGATTACCAATAATGCATATTTATATTTTATGCTAAGAGGGATCTTCTCTATTGTATATATTATCTTTAAATAAATAATACGTATTTAGTCCAGAAACGATTGGATGTGCTTTGCAATAGAAAAATAAATAAGAATGGTCGTAATTGTAATTTTATTATTACAAGACTGTACCATCGCCTTCGTAATGAATCGGGTATTGTGGGTCTTTCACGTTCGTTTTCGTTTCTGGTTACAAGACAGAATCTTCTCTCTCACTTGCAAACACTGACTCATTCCAGCTGCATAATTGACAGTATGAGCGACAGCAGCATAACAAGTGTCAGTAATCCTTCTGACGTTTCACTTACCAACGACTATCAACAATATCACGCATCCAGCATGATGAGTTTACCAGTCGCAGCAGTGGATGGCTATAAGAAGTTTTGTGAATGAATCGAGAAATCTTTGCAAAAAATCTTCCTAAGTTTATGATTATAATTCACTCATTAACCGTTGTTTATAGCTGATAAAGGAAAATGTTTTGCGATTTTTTTTGCGTTAACTGTCAAGTGGAAAGGTACAGATAATCATGCTACATAATTGAAGCACTACATTATATATTTTATGCGATGGTGGTACGATAGAATTTTGTGTCTAATTATATATTTATATAATTATGTATGTGTTCCATTTCATTAATTTTTATTGCCCCTGAACTAATTTTCATCGGCGGTTTGCTGCTTTTAACTCGGTGGTAGAGAGAATACATGACGTTAATACGGCATAGAATAAAATACACCGAAACCTTAATTCCTCGCCAACTTACTACGTAGTAGTTATTTGAACATTCAAGAACCTGACACATACCACACACCGCCTTTTTATTCTTTATTAACATCCTCAACGTTTATTCGATGTTAATGAATACGATAGATTATCTGGATGCTGCTGTTATATTCTTTGAACATGTTACGATGAGTTGACCTTCTACAGATATCAATAATGTTAGCTGGAGTTAGTAAACCATTTAGCTATTAGCTGTTAACAGTTAGCTGGAGTATGTAGCTCAATTGAACATGAACGTTTTATTATCGGTTTTCATTCTGATCAGGTTCCCCATTTTGTCAGTGATCTCCAAAAGTGTTTCTCGATTTTCCTGCTTTGGTTCAAACAAATGTTAAAGAGTTTCATATGTCGGCAGAAAAATGCTTCGTAAAACCTATTCCATTTAATGTTTTGATGCCATATAATTAAATAACATTTCTTGTGACGTTGAAAAACTTTCAACGTCATGCGAAACTGGAGGTTTCGGCTTCAGCCAGGGTTGAAAAAAAAAAAAACCCGACTCAGGCTCTTTTTTTTGCGTTTAATTTGGCTTATTTGTTTGCTTCTTATTGGGGAATATAATTTTTTGAAGTTCATATAAAATATTGATTTTTATCACTCGAACGATCAGTATTCGAGCAATTCGGTATTACCAAGTCTACATACGATGTTATGAAATTATACACCCCCAACTCTCCCAATTTTAAGATTTTAAATACATGTAATCATTATTAATTATATATTTTTTCTGTAACGTTATTATGTTTAGGTAATAAAGTAACACATATGCAACACTGAGCAAAGTTTGCATTTACTGTAATATTGTTTTCTCTGTTGTCACGAAATTGAAGTTAACAATACTAGCAAATGAAGGTCGTGTTTTATTTTATAGTTGTGTTGTTTTCCGTACTTATATTTGGTTCAGCCTGTAGCGAGCTTTTAATTAAAATTTCAGTATATAAAATTATAGCGTTGTTACTTCATGTAAGATAATTTTTAAAAAACTATTTAAATTTTAATTTTTTCTTCGTGTTTCAAGGTTATTGTTTCTTCACCGGTTGGAATTTTCTGGGCTGAGGGAAAATGGGCTCATCGCGGCTCAGATTGATTGATTGATTTTTTTCGTGTTTCCAGGCGCGTCAACTGCTTGGGTCATTAGTCCCGTTAGTGTAGTGCATGTTTTTCTCGGGGAAGGCGGTGATCTTCCCCGCTGGATGGCGAGATCCGGCGCCTACCTACCGTCGGCTAGAGGGGTTTCCTCCCTAACAAGGACTCTCCCACCAGCGGGGCACCGCCCCACCCGGGACAAGCTCTAAGCTCCCGACCGGTCTCCCAGAATATGTGCTAGTGTAGTGCATGTTAGGGTAAGTGTGTGTGGTAAGGGGAGAGGATAGGGCAAGGAAGAGGAAGGACAGATCGCGCGCGGTCCGTGGCCCGTTTGGTAAGGGTGCTGCTCTGGCATTCGCCTGGTGTTGATCGGAGAAACCACGGAAAACTACAGTCAGAGCAGCCGGCCGCTAGAATTCTACTCCAGACAGCGACTGAATTGACCTGGTGAAACTATTGTCGAAAATCCCGCCGCCGTGGGGAGTGGGAACCTAGGACCTCCCGGTCAGAGGCGCTGCAGTGACATCAGTTGATGCACTGAGCTACCGCTCCCGGTCCCCGCGGATCAGTCTGCTCTGTGTTATCGTCCCGCACCGAGCGCGCGGCAGGTGGTGAGCGCTGCCTTCGCGCGCCTTGAAACGACGCCCTCTCCCGAGGCACGCGCGAAGCGTGCAAGGGAGGAGTGGGCGGGAGGGGCCGCGCGTGACGGGGCGTGTGAGCCTCGCGAGGCGACGTGCAGCGAACCGTTCGGCGCTCGCATTCCCCCGCACCAGTCCCTGCCCTCCCTCCCGCCCCTGTCGCCCCTACCGCTTGAAATGGGCCAAAAGACGATAATAATGTCACCAAAAAGTGGGCTTTTCTTAGTAAAGATACGAAGGCTCCACGTTTCTTCATAATTTCTTCTGTGCTATTCATTTAAACTTTTTTCTTTGTTTTCTTCGGCTTTCACTTCGTCGCACGTAGTTGTTGTTACGGCTTTTTTGGCGAAAAAAATCAAATTTTTCGTCTTCATATTATTATTATTATTATTATTATTATTATTATTATTATTATTATTATTATTGGCAAATTCTCCCCAGAAGTGGAAGACAAGCAAGTAACTCGATCAATTTTTCTTTGAGTTCTTCTTGTTGATCCAATAGGCTTTCATTCTTTCCGAGAAGGCTCGTTTACGTTCTTCTGACCATTTTGGTCTGTACTGTTTTTGTTTAGGTTGCTCTGACATAACTTCCCATTTGTCTACTTTGTGTCTGAAGGTGTCTCTTTCTAAAATGTCTGCTGGTCTTATGTTTGCGTTTTTGAGGTCCTTTCGAATTTCATCAAGCCAAGGTGTGGAATTTTTAAGTGACGTTATATAATTTAGTATCCTTTTTGTCAGTCGATTTTCCAGTAATCTGTTGAGATGACCAAAGAATTTCATTCGCCTTTTCCTAATATCAATTTCGATGTTTGAAAACTGTTCTGTTGTTTTAATTGTTTGCAGCCTGTAACCGACTTCGGTATGTCTTGCTTCTAGAATTTTCCTTATGATCTTTCTCTCTTCTTTTTGATTTGTTCAAGTTCGTGTTTTCTGTTAAGGTTCAGTGTTTCACTTGCGTAGAGAATTGTTGGTTTTAAGACTATTATTATTATTATTATTATTATTATTATTATTATTATTATTATTATTATTATTAAAAAGTTGTCTCATTACGACACACATTTAGCGCCTCGAGGATCTCACTGTGATCCTTATTGGAGGATCCTGCTCGCAAATTCGTACGAACGTGAACAGGGAAACAATGGAAACAACCTATGAATTCGATTCCGGATCGTGCCTTAAATTCACCGATAGTAAACATAACTAAATATTACACATCTTACTCGGTTAGCGCTTGCGGCCTCTCATTACTTTAAGAACACAAAACAGCAAATAGTGATACTACAGAATGACATAGACTTTCTCGTGGTAAAGTTTTCTAATTTCCATGATGTGGACTGTCTTTACGGTCTTGCCCCATCTCATTACCAGCTGCCGTCTATCGCCGCCCAAAGTACTTTTTTTTACCTTTTCTAAACGTTTTGGTTTCTTAATAGTATAACCGAAATATTACTTCAAGAATAATAAAGAAAAGTATCAACTCGTCCTTAATATAATTTTTCAGTGAAAAATTTGACGCCGTTTTAAGAAAAAGCAATTAAGCATTACTGTAAATGTGAAATTTGAAGCTCTTTTTCACAGGAACCTATAGAGTTTTTGAAAAACTTCATTTAAAGTCATTTGAAGCACTTCCACTCACAAATGCAATAATGTATACAAATCGATGGAAATTTGCATATTATCGGCGTGAGAGATATTTCGGAAAAATGTATTTGCGTAATTTAAAAAAAACAACAACAAATGAATACACTAAAATTAACTTTACGTCATATTTAACAGTGCAATAAGCACTATCAGTTCGAAAAATTTGAAGAAAAAAATTTGGAGCCATTTTCGAGAAAATGACGTTACAGCGTTTCTAAAAATGCGGATATTTGAGCTCATTTCAACAGAAAACTTGCGTTTTCGAGAAACTTTATTTGACATTATTGATAGCACATGTACTCATATATCTAATATTGTGAAAAAATCGCCTCTAATGTAAATTTTATCGTATGCCACCTTTATAAGTGCATTTTACTTTATTCTTAAAAACAAATTTAAAGAAAAAATGGAGCCGTTTTTGAGAAACTTTTGAAAATGTCCCATGGCCCTCATGTACCCTGTACCTGGCCTCAGGTACCCTGTAATTTTAAAGAATGTTTTCCAAAATTTCAAAGCATCAACTAGAGCCAGATGGACAGGGGTTTCTTCGATTTGGAAAACTCCCGCGCATGGTTAAGACCCTGCACAGCTTAACAGCGTAAACACAGTAAACAAGCACAGTAAACAGCGCTACAGACGACACGGACGTTTGAAGAAAAGAAAAATAAAAAAAAAAAAAAAAAAAAAAAGGTATCAGGGGACCCCAAAACTTGTATTTCCGTTGAAATCTCGAAATCGATTTTCCGCAGCATTACATAACTTTCTCTATACTATTTGTATAACTCCGTATATACGTACGTGTGTGAAAAAGTAATAATGTGATGAAAAAGAATAGAGAGAAGATTAAGACATCCCCCCGATCTGCTTCATAACTTGTAAGGAGGATGTTACGGTTTTGGAAGTGGAAGCAGGAGATAAAAAATACACTAGTTGGTTAATTAGATCTTATTATAATTAGAATCTGTCGACACTTCCTTGGACTTTGAATTACATCGTTCTTACGTGAAATGAGCCGTTTATTTTCGAAAAGCCGAAAATTTCGTCTGACGCTTGTGTGTGTGCGCATGCACGCGTGTGTGTTTGTGTGCGCGCTCGTGCAGGTGCGAAAATCGCGAGGAATGTGCCAAGGGCTTCGTGTGGTGTCATTTGTGCCCACTGAGCGGCCGCTGCCCCTCCCCTACATCTGTGCTGGCGCCACAGATCCAAGGTCGCGACACGGCGGCGCCTGCGGTGTGTGCTTGCCTGTGAGGGAGAGGGAGCAGAAGGGTCAGGCGTGAGAGGGGAAAATGGGCCAATTTCAGTAAAAGAGAACTGTTTCTAAGTTCGATACAAGATCGCACGCGCGAGTGTTTTCCTCATAAAGATTTTAATTGATTGATTACTGCTTCCGGTCGCGTCAACTACCGAGGTCGTTAGTCCCATAATTGTAGTGCATGTTTTTCATCTTCGGGCACCGCCCCAGCCGGGACAAGTTCTAAGGCCCCGACCGGTCTCCCGGCATGTGTGGTAGTGTAGTGCATGTTAGTGTAAGTGCATTTAAGTAAGGGGTGAGTATAGGACAAAGAAGAAGAAGGAAAGATCGCACGCGGTCTGTGGCCCTTTTGTTAGGGTACTGCCCCGGCATTCGCCTGGTGTTGATCGGCGAAACCTCCGCTAGAATTCTCTTCCAGACAGCGACTGAATTCGACGTATCTCACAAGCTAGTGTCGCAAATCCTGCCACCGTCGAGGCTCGAACCTATGACCTCCTGGTCATAGCCACTGTAGAGCCAAATATTTTAAACAGCGGATATTTTTACACGTATGAACATTATAATTCGAAGTCCAAGGAAAGCTCGACAAATTCTAATTATAGTAAGTTTCATCCACGTCAGGTTTTGCGGGGAGGCTTGTAAACAGCTCGACTTGGGTAAGTGATGCAGATAATTCAGATCGATTATCACTTTTTATTATGATAATGGCTATTCGTTGAGAGATACATGGCTCAAACTATAGAAAAGGAAATCAGAATTGATTTATGTACACACCGATGTCATTTCTTTTTAGGTCTAAACATAGAAATAATGTACTATTAAGTTGGAAAAATATGTTTTCAAGTATATTTTCAGAATTTTTATATGAAGAAAGTGTTTGAGAACAGTTTGGAGAAATTACATTGTTTTTCATTGCAATTCGCGTTAATATTTTGCTACATAAGATCTAAAAATATTTTTTTTTCAAACGAACCCTCCAATATATATTTTGGCATTTATCTACAATTAGTCGATCGGATTTTTGGAATGATTTATGAATGAATTTATGAATATAACGATTTTCAAACCTCATGTTCGAGAATAAAATACTTTCATTACCAGTGGAAGGTTTACGTAGCGAAACAAAAACAATTGCCGACGTGTTCAAAAACGTTACAGTTTTGCTCTTTACGAAATGTATTTGAAACGAGATTCTTGTTATGTTGTTAAACGAAATATAAACTTAAAATACATTTCATAATACAGACTTTTTGCATGAGAAATATGTCAAAAAACACGAAGAAAACATTGTCAGAGAATTGATATTTTAAGCTACTCTAATGACTAGTATTTGTCAGGAGTATTGCATCATTCAATTACATTTTTAAACATCGTATTCTCGCGAAGAGATTATCCTATTTGATGCGTACAATTCCATAAAAGCTCACAAAATACAGTCTTAGCGAGGAGCTGTAGACGTTAACGACATCTCGTTATAACTTTTTTTCCTTCCGTTTCTTCGTTTAGTAGCAACACGTAGCATCGAGGGGAAAGGGGGAGCGTAACCCCTCGTTCAACGCGCACGAGAGGTCCCCACGCGCTCTGCCACTTCAAGTGAACGAAAGCGAACAGGAGGGGGGCGGGGCCACAAAAAAGCGACGCGTCTCGTTCTCGTAAACAAGCGACTGCCGCGCCGCGCCGCGCCGCGCCTCCCCGCTGAGGAGTACAACGCCTTGCCTTCTCCTCGCGCGCCGCTTCCTTCCAGACGCCAGCCGCGGTTCCAGAGAGCGCTCCTCTCGGTCGGTACCGCGGCTTCTGCGCCGTCTGGTTTATAAGCGGAGGTTCGTTTCACGCGTGGCGATCGTATCGCGGGGTGGGGAAGATGAATCCTTGCATCCCAAATCGTACAGGTGCATGATTCATGGAGAATAAACGTACTGGTTGTAAGTGACGTGAAACAGAAATTCAGGTTTATCCTATGTATACTATATTTTTCATTTTTAAGATTCCGAGTTTCGTTTGACGGGGCAGTGACCAACACGTGTAGAGTTGAGGCTTATATCCGAATTTGTACGATGGGATAAAAATCGTGGGAACTGAACATTGCTGTTTAGGAGCGAGAAGAAATAATTAAAAATTCATTTTTATCGTATGTATATTACTTTTAATAATGTTATACTTGTTCAGGGCGACGCCTTGCCTTATCTTTGGCGTAGCTTTTACGCACGCCAGCCGTATTTCAAAGAAGCGCTCCACTCGGTCTGCAAAGTGCAATTCGTCATGTCTACGTGAAATTATTTTTATTTACAGACATTATTTATTAAGATTGGTTGCATGTAGAGCCGCAAAGGTAAGTATACCACTGAAATAATACAGGAGGTGATTCTTCGTAATGTCCACGGCAATGAAATGTATGTTTTGTTACACTGATATATTTTATAATTTCATCCGCTGCGAGAACTCAACGGTAAAACAATTTCTTCTGCGGCATCGTTGACTGGGAGGTTCTAGGGTCGAGTCCCAGTGGTGGATTTTCGACACGTAGCTGGGTGGAATTGAACCACTCGCGAATAGAATTCTAGTTTGGCTGCTCTGATCGGTAGTTTGCTGTGATTTTCCCGATCTCTATCAGGCAAATGGCAGATCAGTACCCTATCAGACGAGTAGTTCGTGCAATCTTTCCTTCCTTTACCTCGTCCCTCACACACACACACACACACACACACACACACACACACACGTACTCACTTTGATGCATTACACTACAACATGGTCGAGTGTTTAGAGCTTGTACCGGTTGACCTGAGGCGGTGTCCACTAATTGAGATGACAATTGCGCAAACCCGCGTATAGGTCTCGCGATCCAGGGGGAAGGCGCACCATCTCCTCCCGAAATATAACATGCCTGACACTTACGGGACTTATGTAGTTGACGCGCCCGGAACCAATACTCAAACTCGGGTGATGATTTTCGTATTACATGTCATTCGCGTGGAACATTGTTTGTTCCTTTCTAAGACTTCATTCTTGGGACATTCCACTCAAGGCCAATGGCAGGTCCATGACCAGAGGGAGCAACCGAAGGATGTCACGTCACCCGCGCTGAGCAGTGAGGCTTTGGCACGCGAAGTGGCTTTTCAGCTCCTGTGCTCCGGATAACGAGCCATTCCGCACGTGCGTGTTTAGTTTCCTCGTTTACATATTTCGTTTACATAATGCATGTCGCATGCTGCACCGGCTAGGTGGACGTTTCTTTCTTATGTCCTACCTCGTCACCTTACTGTAGGCGCTGATAAAATGTTATTTTTGAAAATGAATCTTCAGATCTCAATTTATCTCCAAAAAGACACTTTTACCTTATAGTGTTTCTATCCATCTTCGTGAGGGAACCTGGTACCGACGAATCCATGTCTTTTATAAATTATTTAAATACTCATAATGTTTGGAAACGCACAATTTTTAATTGTCTCACATTCGTACTTAGTCTCTGTGACAGATGTTGAAATGTTTATAATGAAAATGACTGTATCAACTTATTGGATATGTATGAAATTTTGTGTGGGGTGGTCGAATTGATTGGTAAAATTATCGGATTTCACTAAAGATGAAACCATCACAAATACTGACACTGCTCTGAGTGAAAATGTGTATATTTGCTAGGAAGCTCCGGTAGAAAGAATTGTTGCCAATGCACTTACGGTCTTGACTTGCATGCAAACTTTGCTAATCTGTTTTACGATTGAAAGTAATGTTTCTCGGAATTAACGTAATCACGTAGGATGAAAAAAGGAAACAGACACATCAGTTGCAACATACAATGAAAGTTGCGTTGAAATATTGTATTGCGTTCAATTACACGCACATGCAAATGCACTTGAGGTATTTGAATGTTTGTATTTGCTACCTTTTATCTTCTCGTTATTATTCCGTCTCATGAAAGCCGCACTGAAAGCCTGTACCGTTTATTGGTTCTTTTTTGCATTCATTATATATTGTATTAAGTCACGCAATATATGATACTTGTATACACAAGAGAATGTAATTTTTGCTTTAAACTTTTAAGAAATAATTTTGTACAGAAAATCATTTAAAATTAACAATTCCTAAATATTATTTGAGTTACATTATTTTTAAAAACATCTTCATCGACTTCAGCAGTCTCGTGTATGGCGTTTCTTCCACTTTTGAATGCAAATAAAACAAAAATCAGACGCCGCACCGACGAGTATGTTGTGAAGCAGAATTAGTCCAGTGGCCAATGAAAAGAGAGAGCGAGAAGAGTGGTGGATAAGGCACGTGTTATGTGTAGGGTGGGGTGTGAGGGTGAAGTGGGGATTGATGTGGCGGCAGTGTGAGGGAGAAACAGAGAACGATGTCAGGGCACGGAAGGATCAGCGCAAAGGGAAGAGGGGCGGGATGAAGTAAGCGCAGTGAGTGGCGATGTGTAGGCGAGACGATGTGAGAGAGAAGAGGGAAGAGGGGAGGAGCGGATTGAAGGATAAACGAAATGGGGAGTAGCGGGGGGGGGGAGCACCGGTGAGCTAGGGGAGGGGGCGGTTGCGTGGAAAGGTAGGGCTTGGTGAGCGGAGTGGGCGGGGCGGGGAGACGCGCCGCGTGTACGCCGTCGTGGCGCCGGGCGGGCAGGGCAACGCGGGGGCGTGTCCTTTGTCTCGGTGGAGCACGCGCCGGCAAACGAAACCGCCTCTGCGATTGACTTTCAACGCAAGAGCCTTCAAGTGTGCTTGGGTGAAATTGTAAATGCTCCTGTAAGATGTAAAATAAATAATGTGAGAAAGTGAGTTGTTTTTTGTAAACTTTTGTCTTTTTATCTTCTAAAATTTTTGTTTTCTTTTTTCTAAAATCTTTGTCCGATTTCGATGGTGCTCTTACATAATCAGGATTAGCATAATCCATCATTTCATCACAATAATTAGTTATGTAGTTCTTTGTATTTATCTTTCCACGTTTTGAAAAATCGTATCTGAATACTTCAGTCGCCTCTAAACAAGAAAATGGCTCCATAAAACCCAATAAAATCATTTGTAATATAATTGACCTATGAAACATGTTTACAAAGATGTTAGAACGAAGCAAATGTTCTCTCACTCAAAAATGGCAGGACATTATCTGGCGATGACGTACTCTGAAATAAAACGAAAGGCGGGTTTCGTAGAGCTTCGTTGGTCCCCTTTAAAGGCGAATACGGAAATGGTAGTTGCGTCAGACCATTTAAAGATAATCTAATAAAAAAAGAAAGATTCCCAGTGTTTCTTCCATCAAATGCCAGGCAGCGTTGCCGTGCATTTGTTGAGCGACGGCGGCAGTTGTAGACAGGGGTAGTTTGTATGGAAATGCGATGGAAATTTGTCCGTCTCTCCGGAGCATTACGCGGCGCCCTCGCGCGCATCGCGGCCTGGGAGAGGCGGCCATCGCGCCTCGCGCTTCTCCCGCCAAGCACTGCAGAGGCCAAGGAGCCGCTGGTGCCGTCGGTGACGGCTGGAGTGGCGGAGGAGATGGTTGAACGGTTTGAAGTTACGCCTGTTTAGTGTAATGCCTCTTTAAGGTAACGCTTCTTTAAAGTAACCCTTGTTTGGATAACGCTTGATTGGCGTAACGCTTGATTGGCGTAACGCTTGATTGGCGTAACGCTTGATTGGCGTAACGCTTGATTGGCGTAACGCTTGATTGGAGTAACGCTTGATTGGTTTAACTTCAGCATCATCACCACCATGGAAGATGTTTTCACCGCACGTATGAGATCAATGACCATTACTGCTGACGCGTCCGGAAACAAAATATAGTGAATCAGTCAATCAATTAAGCCAACGGCGTCATCGATTTTGATGGCAATGGCGACGGCGTGGGGGCCGTGTGCGGCCCCGTCCGAGGCAGCACGAGGTGGGGCAACGATGTGAAGTCTCTGCCGCGGCCGTTGCGCAGTTGGCGTCGATTTCGCCGGCTACGGCGCCGCCGCCGTTGATGCTCCATGTCAGACCGCGAGATTTCGTCCGCGGTTGGCGCCGAGCTTTCCTCCTTTGATCCTCGAGCCCTTTGGCGCCTTTGAGGCGGGAGCCCACGCCCTCGACGCCCTTCCGGTGCCGCCCTTCGCGAAGCCCCCCTCTCCACCCTCGCCGCTACTGACGCCCTCTTCATCTTTCCCCTTCCATGCTCTTACGATGCTGGACTGTGCGAATGGGCATTCTGACGATGAATTCGATGTGACGACGTCAAATGGGATTTTGGAAGAAAGGCGGCGTAGTATCTTCATAAATGAAGGCTATTGTTATGGGGAAAAGGCGCATTGAATGTTGAATTCGGGTGGTCGTTTACGTTCGGATTTGTTTTGACTCGAATGTACTGGCTAAACAACACAATATTGATCTGTGATGAAAGACAGTGGAATTTATTATTTCCGCGCGATCTATGGATGATGTCTGTCATATAGAACTGCTTATTGAGAACATAAAGGTGTCTGAAAAAGTTGTCAACTTCAATTTCTACAGGATTCACAGTTTCAATTTCATTGAAGATGGAGCATCGTTGTACAATTAAGATTTCTTTTGCTGGCTTCAGATTTGTGCTTGGCGCTCGTCACAGGGGAAGCAAAAGCAAACAAGAATGTATTCGAAATCAGTTGATCCTACTAGATACACACCATGAAGAAATCGCGCACGGTCCTTGGTACGTTTGTTAAGCTACTGCTCTGACTGTTGTCGGGATTTGAACCACGGAAAACTACCGATCAGAACCACCACCCGCTAGAACTCTCCACCAGACAGCGTCTGAGGTCGACCTAGCTATTTAGCTGTGTCGAAAAACCTGCCATCGTGCCTGCAACTGTAGCACCTCCCCGTCAAACGCGCTGCTATGGCAACAGTTGGTGTCCTGCGCTGTCTCAGCTGGAAGACGTGCGAAAGAAACCAACGACACAAAGAGAACGACGATTGCGCGAAATCAAATGGCGGCAGTGGAGAAGCGAGGCGTGGGCGGAGGCTGGGAGGGCGTCGAGGCGTCGGCCAAGGCGGCAAAGCGACGGCGACGGCGTCTTCGTCGGGACGGCGGCAGCGAAGGCTGCGGCGTTCGCCCTTTGTTCTCGCGGGTCGCGCCGCCCGAGGGGGATTGTTCGGATAAACAAAGGACGCGCGCCGGGCGACGCAGCGACGACGGTCGGGATTGGAGCTTCGCCGTCGTCGGCGTGGCGTCGGAGTGGCGTGCCTGCCTTTATTGCTGCGGAATAACTGGCATTAGGGGGCCTCACGATGATTTAACCCGGGTGATGGTATCGTTGGGCCTACCCGACCCGGGTGACGACGGGCCCCGATTGTGCGCGGGCTGCGAAGAAGACAAGAGGATGGTGGAGATGTGGGGGAAATGATCTCGGAACTGGGAGAGGGAAAATTTGACCGCTGTTATGAAGATTTGTTCGTAGTCAGCACGTTTCAAGTTCGCGTAAAAGGGGCCAGGCGTAAGGTTATTGTGGTAAGGGTTTTTGTGGACCAACAATTAATGAAGTGGTAGAGATTGTTTGTGGAGGTTTAAATAAACTAGCTTAAGACTAGTGTTTTTATTAAGTAAGACACAGTAAATATATTCCATATACATAACTGTGTGACGAAGGTAAAATTTAATTGAAAATAATTATGGTTATTGCATGAAAGACCATCAGTCCTTCCGTGTGAGAATAGTATAACTTTTTATCAATATGTATTCACACGTTCATCATAAAACTTGGCTCAAATACTGAAAATGACGATTGGGTTTCGATATCAACGTATGTTGCATCTTGTTGGTAATTTTTTTTTTTATCGAATAGATGAAACGTTTTTATGAATTGTAGCATTTTAATAACTTCGTGTTCATATGAAAACTATCGAATGGTGAGGTTGGTCTAGAAATAAAGACGGTCTCTTTTTTTCAGAAATATGTCTTAAAGAGGGCTCTTTTGAGTTACCTATAAATGCGTTGAGTTGTTATTCCGTGCAATTCTGATACTGGAAATTGTCTTTCAACTGTTAATTATACTGAAATTATTTTGATATTGCGTATAAAGGCTTCAATAAACTGAAGTATTCGGAATATGATGAAGAAAATATATTTGGGAACTGAAAACTTTCTATTTGAATAAAGGGTGATACTTCGGAGAGTACGCAACGCACAAGTTGGAAATGTAAAATAACCGACTCCTTATTTGAACAAATATTTTTGAATGCTCTACTGTGTTACTCTTTAATCGATACGTTCTCTTCCTCCATAACCTCCCTTAATCTCAAACAGGGTGATGTATGATATTACTCTCCTGATATACCTGAGAAGCAGGACATAACCCCCTAACATGTTGCTCCCTTATCTCTTCAATAAACATCGATAACGTTTCAAACATCTGTACCCTATATCCATTAAAAGCAATATGTGCTCGCTGCCTAACATCCTAACCTTAACAGATGGAGCAGTTCCAGGATACGCACTTAGTGTATACATACCTATTATGTAGTTTAACAGTTTTTAAAAATTAGTGTACTGTGGCGTCATGGAGAAAAACACACAGACATTTACAAGTATGTACAAGTTTATTTACATGTATGTACAATAACCAACTTCTGCTCCGAAACTACACACTTGTATTTCCCTGTGGATACCCCACATAGCTAGGGAGGCCCCGCCTCCTCTGACGCTACTCCCGCGCCACTACCGTGACCTCGTCACCCGTGCACTAGGCACGACACGCTCCAGCCTGGCGTAAAGTTTTGCGCATCGCGCGAGGTTTCCAGAATTAAAAAACCCACCGTCTGAGCCCTTCGGCTCGATTTTAAACCAGAGTGCAGCCGTCACGTGACCGTCCTAGGTGTGGTAAGGAGGCTCGCGTCTACCACGTGACCTTCCCGGTCAAGCTGGCGTCCCCTTTGTCTAAATGTATCCCAACGCCGGGCGCCTAGCTATTCGTGCCCGCAGGTATGCAACACTTCCGCTCCTCTTCCCACCCACGGCCGCCAACGTGACGCTACAGTAGCTTTTATATAAGGAGGGGTCCTTTTTAGATCTTTTTAACTGGTGTGCGTTTTATTGTTTTGCCAACTTGGATCCTGGTGGCAAAAAAGCAAGGAAAATAAGCATTTTTCGAATTCGTTTTGACATATGATTGAAGTAGACGTAGATCATAAATTATTTTAATCACAAGGGACAGAAATTTCAGTTAGTCGATTGGGACCAAAAAGTTAAAAAAAGCTGCAACTTTGCGCTGGATTCCAATCCCGCAAAATTGAAGCTTTTACATTATGCTTGCGATGTAAAGAGGAAAGGTAAAGCAGCACGTATCGCATTTAATCATCAGAATATATACTTTTTAATTTGTTACGAAAGATAAGTAGAGTTCCATGCTGTTTGTTGGAGACTTTCGTAGAGAAGGTCTTCGTGAATCAAAAGTCGCCCTGTGGCCTGAAGTGATCAATTTTTATACATTTTTGTGCCATATGCTGTTGTATACTACACACATACATACATACATTTATTTGAACTGCAATTGGGTATGACCCGGTGGCAGTTAAATAACAATAATTACAATAATAATAACAATAAAAAAAATAATAAAGGAGTACAGTACAAGCCGAACATGCAATAATCATACTATCACTAATATTAAATATTATAACATATATTTCAACTCTGTCGTGATATCCAATAATTATATGTCGGTGATGCTAAAATTTAATACAAGCTACATAAGTTTGGCTAAGTTTTTTTAAATTCATTGATCGCGTTCACTACACGTAACTGCACAAATGCGTGCGTATCAAAAAAGCGTATGCGTATCAAAAAAGCTGATCTCTTTTGAATTCGTTCTACCTGACTTGATGTTCGATCGAACAGGCTACGAATTGGCATGGGGGGGGGGGGGAATTGACGAAGGAAACGAAGACACTCTCCGCTTACGCAGCTCAGTTTCATGCTCCTGGCAAAGTTTTGTTACCCAGTTTCCTTGTTACCGATTCCTTGATTTGACCATTTGTATATTTGGAAATCATGGATGACGCACCTATATAAGTGTTGTGTCCCTGCCAGGAAAAGTGTTCTTTTAATTTTTTTTATTTTCAATTTGCAAATTTACATTCTGGTCATTTTGGAACGTTTAGCAAAATATATAAAAGATCAAAGAAACAATTACTAACAATTATCATTTTATATTCAAAGAAATTCTAAAATGTTTTTCCTGTTCTGTATATATGTTCACTATTGTAAAGTAAGTTCGTTTATAATTGAATAGTGAGCTTGCTCAATGTCTTATGGTATGTTTATCTTTTCTTGTTGATGAGATCAATCCTGAATCTGAGTTACGTCGAGGCGTTTGTAAAGCTTCTTATTTGTCAAGAACCATGGAGCATTGTAGAGCTACCTAAAGTTTCAATTTCAAATGGTCGAATCATATTAATAATTCTCTCAACAGAGGTCTTTAAAGAGAGTCTTTTCTCACAGAGGTTCATCTCCCTCCGCCGCAAATTCACTCCATGCCTCCGAGAAAGCTGTGAAAGTGTGTGTAAGGGCGGAAAATAGGACAAGGAAGAGGAAGGATAGATCGCGCTCGGTTCTGCCCTGTTTGTTAGGGTACTGCTCTGGCATTCGCCTGGTGTTGATCGGAGAAACCATGGAAAATACCGACCAGAGCAGCCGGTCGCTAGAATTCTCCCCCAGACAGCGACTACATTCGACTTAGCTGACGAGATGGTATAGAAAAGCCTGCCACTGCCGTGTCTCGAACCTAGGACCTCTCGGTCAGAGGCACTACATTGATGCCCTGAGCCACGTCTCCCGGTGCTGCACTCGAGACCGTGTAGAACGTAGGACTGTGCAAGCGGCGACAGATGGCGTGCACAGCAGGCGGAGTTCGTGCGAGGGGGCGGAGGTGTGAGGGAGACAGCAGTTACGGAGGAGGGGAAGGAGGAAGTGGTCAAGCTTAGGGAGGGAATGATGAGGAAGAGGAGTTTCGACTAATTTCTTTGAATGGAAATGAGTTTCCTTAATAAGCTTTAACTTTACTATTGATCTCGGAAAATGAATTAATATAGGGAAGAATGTACAGTAATGTTGGATCTTATCTACCCTTCCTCTGCATTTTACATTTTGCTAAACGTACTTGATTGTTCTACATGTAGAAAAGAGGAAATGACCCTAGGAAAGACTGACAATGAAAGGAGTGTGATGCAGCTGTACTTGAATGCAGGCGACAGTTCGGGGTGAAGAGAGAAGTGAAAAAGAAGATATATTCTTTATTATGATTCCTTTATCTATTCCTGTTGCCACATTTGGCACGGGCGGAGGTTTTGAAGATACTTTATTATGATGCGGGATCATGTTACCTATAGCCATTCCTGGAGTGGACGAATGATTTTGATGGATTGGTGATTGTTATGTGATATGAATGGTGATGAAGAAATGTGGCGGATCTGCAAATTTTACTTGGAAGAACCGAGATGGAACTCCGGTATCAACGAGGTGGAATGCGGTGTGATCACCACACCATGGGCGGGATTGGGGTAATGACCTTGAGATGTGGTTCTACGTAATAGACGGGTGGAGAACTGCCATCTTCTACTAAGGTACCCAGATTTCCGGTCGTACTCACATCATGTGCATGTCTGCAGGGAGGAGACGCTTGGAGGACTCAATGCTCCCCGATACGCCTCCAGTTCCATTAATGTCTTCGTCGTGGCTACGCCCTATATTCATGGACATTGAGAAGTTTCTTGCCCCGACGTGAGTGGCTTTATCATGTCAAGTACCAACCTGGGTAGCTGAAAACCTTGAGGCGGCCCCACGAAGGTTATAGTTCTACATTTTACTTCGCGTTCCGGCAAATTCGAATACAAGCTCAATGGCTATTTATTTATTTTACATCGCTTTAAAACCATGAACATTAGTGACCTTGGTTACATTAACTATTTTATTTTACTAATACATTATTAAGGACGAGGGACATTAAATAATTAAAGAGAAATCAGTCGGGAGAAGTAAACGTTTACTTTTACAAAATGGGTGTTTCCCTACTTGCCAATATAATTGCCACCAACATTTTTGCACTTGTCCCAACGAGTTAACAGCTTTTTTGTAACAAAGAACTCTTTATCTTGGTGTTTCAACCAATTTCCAACACAATATTTGACATCTTCGATATCCTGGAACGTCTTCCCACGTAATGCCTCCTTCAGTGGACCAAACAAATGGAAAACAAATGGTGCAAAATCGGAGCTGTAGGGAATAGTACCTCTCAATCCATTTTGTAATTTGTTTGATGGATTCACGACTTTGTTGAGTAGTGTTAGAACGTGCGTAGTTTTCCTGTAGAACCACACCTCTCCTCTGAGATTCACGGCGTTTCTCTCTCATGGCTGGCTTCACCTTCTTCAAAAGCATATCTGAGCAGCGTTTTGGCTGTTTATTATATGCTGCTCTCCTATTGCTCGACCACTCTCAAAAACCTTCCACTGCGCATGCCCGAACGTGGCCTCTCCCTCCAAAGCTCCTAATATTTCCCCGCCTGCCTGCGCTCTTTGTCATAACATAGCTCTCCCTCTGTCTTCCTCTCGTGGATCGCGCGGTAATTCAACACTGCGAGTTTGGTGATAACAAACTGATGAGTGAGAAGGATCACACGAAAGGCAGCTTTCGTGTTTCTACAGTAGGGGTTCGAACGATCAACAGAAAATAAGCCGTGTCTTCATGAAGTTTCGGTCTCCAGCCCCTGTTTGACCGTGGCTAGGGAGCAGTGACAGTGTGCTTTTACACAGTGGCTGCTGTTATTCACAAAACCCAATTATTACAAATAATTCAAAGAATATCCACTGAAAATCGATAAGTCGTTGATCAAATAATCATTGAACACGGCCACATTCCTCTCCTTCCACCGTACCATCCAGATCTAAATCCAATAGAACTTGTTTGGGGATTTATAAAAGGGCGTGAGGCAGCAGAAACAATTGGTGCATCCTTAAAAGAAAAGGAAACGTTTTGCAGAGAAGCGTTTGCACAATACAGTGCTGAACAATGGAAGGTGTCCTGCGAGTAAGTGTAAGGAATAGAGGTGACTATAATTCACAATGTGATGGACCAACAAACGATGTATTCATTTCTTTGGACACTCGTGGGAGTGCGAGTTCCTCTTTTGACGAAGAGGGCAGTGATGACGAGTGACGGTCAGCGCGATCGCTGCGTCTTGCAGTCGCCTCTCCTTGTCGCCTACGCGCTTCCTTATCGCCGAGAGGGGAAATCTCAGATGCCACAGGGTGGGGGCAGCCTCCGAGACTTTACCAAAGGTACGTCCGCCATGATGGTTTTTGCGAGCGGTTCAGCTATAGATAATTACAAAAAAAGGTCCTACAGTGTCCTCAAACCCAGTCAACATGACTTTTCCTGTTGATGCAGCCAGAACGGTGTTTGTCAGAAACTCAGACTCGACCACTTTCGTACTGTTCTACCCATTTGTAAAAATTATCGCGGTTCTTACAACTTACACCACATACATTGGTCATTCTAAAGTTAATATTAACTTCAGCAAGTAACAAAACGAATCAGAACGTTCAAACAGTGTGGAATTTTCAAGTGGACTCGCCATCGTTCAATTTAATTTTGAGGTTATGAACACAACAATGATGATCCTCCAGATAGTCAGGGCTCATCTCAGTAATGCCAACTTTAAGTCCTAAAATTACCAAACGTGTCTTATCCACTGTTTTTCCCCAGACTAATTTGTCTCTTCAATTATTGAATGACATACTATGTACTTCCGTGAGGATGAGGATAAGAGTTACGCCCAGGAACATGAAAGCTCATCTGCTAAAGTACAAGTGAACGCGATTCTAAACTGCGAGACGCATATCCGAGAATTGGAGAATGGTTGACATTGATGTTGATAAAACAACGATAGAGTAAACATAGAACAAAGGGCAGGGAAAGGGAGACAATATACCTCGAACTAAAAAGGCGTGTAGTCTTGTATTTAATAGTTTAAAATAACTGTGCAGGTCAGTCATAAAATGTAGTTAACGCTATTATTGTTTAGCATATTATTATTATTATTATTATTATTATTATTATTATTATTATTATGTCTTTAAATAATTTAAAGTTACATTTTAAGTAATTTAAAGTTAATATTTGTAATATGTAAATTCTAGTGTTCTGCTTCCAGGTTGTATCTACCTACCTGCAGAAATAATAAATATCTACCTATCTACCTAACTCGGTTTGTTCACCAGAATGTCGGTTATGTCGACTGGGATTTGATCTTGGTACGCCGCGGTGGCCACTTACGAGTAGCCCGATTAGATAGAGTTGGACAGAACGAGAAGGGGCAGAGGGAAAAGAGAAAAAAGAAAATAGGGAAACCACACCATGAACCTGTTTTGTCCACGCAGAATGGTCCGTTGGTTTGACTGGGCTTTGAATCTCGGTACGACGTGCCAACCTCCAAGCCACATACGAGTTGCCCGATTAGAACGGGACAACACGAAGGGGAAGAGTAGGTCCAAAGAGGGACAAAGCGGCTGGCTGTGGCTGGGTTTGGTTTGGTTTGGTTTGGTTTTTTCGTTTTTCCGGGCGCGTCAACTGCTTTGATCATTAGTCCCGTTAGTGTACTGCATGTTTGTTTCTCGGGAGATGGCGGTGGTCTTCCCCCACTGGATGGCGAGATCCGGCGCCGACCTACCGTTGGCTAGTGGGGTTTCCCCCTAACCAGGACTCTCCCACCAGCGGGCACCGCCCCAGCCGGCACGAGCTCTAAACTCCCGACCGGTCTCCGGGAGATGGCGGTCTCCCGAATATGTGCTATTGTAGTGCATGTTAGTGTAAATGTGTGTGTAAGGGAGAGGATAGGACAAGGAAGAGGAAGGACAGATCGTGCGCGGTCCGTGGCCCGTTTGGTAGGGTACTGCTCCGGCATTCGCCTGGTGTTGATCGGAGAAGCCACGGAAAACTACCGATCAGAGCAGCCGGCCGCTAGAATTCTCCTCCAGGCAGCGACTGAATTTGACCTGGCTAAAAGCTGGTGTGGAAAATCCTGCCGCCGTGGGGAGTGTAACCTAGGACCTCCCGGTCAGAAGCGCTGCAGTGGCATCAGTTGATGCACTGAGCCACCGCTCCCGGTCTGTGGCTGGGAGGCGTGCGTGGTGCTCGCGAACGACAGGCGGGGGCGAGCAGCGCGCGGGGGCGCTGGCCGGGGCCGAGCCCGGGCCAGGTGGGGCGCCTGCGGTGACGCGTCGCGCGCGGCGAAGGCAGAGGGCAGCCGCAGGCGACAGGTGTCGCGGCCGCGCGGCGCTGATCCTCTTAGGGCGCATTAGGATGCCCCGCGCGCCCGGCCCACCCCCCTCCTGCCACCGCTGCGGCCTCGGTCCCGCACGGCCGTCCCTGCCCCCGCTCACCGGCTTCTCTCTCATTGTCTCCATCACTCCTTCCCCCGCCTTGGCTCACCCACTTATTCCCCGCCTCACCCCGCTCCCTGGATCTTTTCCATCGCCGTCCTCTCCACTGCCCCCCTTCGCCGCCTATGATTCCCCCTACTCGTGCTGCCACCGCTCGTCCCAACCCCTCCCTCCAGCATGTACTAACGCCATCCCCCTCGCGGCCACCTCCGCGATCTTGACGGACAATTATGCCGCCACATTCACAGCTACCTCCACCTCTATTGCGCTTTCGCCGTCGCCTCCATGGACGTCTCCAGCGCCGTCTACGCCCATGCCCCATCTCCCCCGCCAACGGACCCTTCCCAGCGTCTCCTAAACCCACCAAGCCCCAGCAAAGCTCACCGTCGCCGGTGGTCCGTTGTCGCGCTCCCTCCCTCCTTCGACCCTTTCCTCCGCCGATCGCCTCTTGCGCACCGCTCGTTGCGGAGACCTCTACCCGCAGTTTCCCCTTTCAAGGGCAAGAGCCCTTCTCTCACGAGTATAATGCGCACTTCATTAGACGCCCTATCGTCAGTCGATCTGGGCGGTCGCTAATGGAGTTTGCCGAACGTGAAGCTGCCTTGCACGAAATTCTAGAGAAGTCACATATTTTGGGGTCTCGTGTTGAGATCGGTAAATATTAAGAAGTTGGTGAAATGACACGAATATCACTTGTCGTCATTGGATGTCAGTTTTAAGAAAGGAGAGTAGAAAGGACCGTGTAGGCACAATTGTTTTGCTCCCTGTATTTATAGTCAACTGAATGACATGAAGTCTTGATTAAGTAATTTTTATTCGTTTTACAATGGCAAGATGCAAACGTCTGTGCTTTGCCTGAGATTCGAACCCTTGACCCGTGTGCGAAGTGATCACTGCAACAACCATGTGCACAATTTGCGTTTTTCCACAATAATATGTGATCCTTCTCATCAGATATCTCCATGGCCTTACTAGTAATGAACTCAAAGGTTCGAAGTGTATGATTTTAATTAATGAAATCCGATTAAATTTATATTGCTAACCATTAATTTTGAAGATAAAATGTTAATTCGTTCCCCTTTGCGTTGCCTGAATATTAATTGGCATACGAGAACTCACTTCCTGTTCAACTTGCCAAATTTTTGTTGACTTAACGAGTTCAATTTAAAACAAGTAAAAGGAATTAAAATATGTTTGATTATCAATAGGATATATTTATAAAGAGACCGGTGACATATTTTGAGTGCATGTATTGTGGTCTGTTATCATTTTCCCGTGTGTTTAAAGACATTGAGGATAAACGAAAAATGTAATTTATTAAAAGATAATACGAAGTGCCAATATAATACACTGTAATACAGTTTACATTTCTATTTGAAAATTTTAAGTAATGTAGTGAAATTTCACATGTACGAAGTATATTCTCTTTAATCCCTGAAAATGGTCTTGACAAATAATGGCTAACTTGCTGCCGGCTAAAAAATTAAAAATTTTTACATTACATGCCCATTCTTTGGTTTACTATTTTCAGGTTGTACGTGTAATGTATTTCCTGATTAATGGGACTTTTTTGTTTCAGGTGAGTAACTGTTTTCTGAACATTCGAGTCTGGAATGGTGATTCCTGTTGGTGAGTTCCCAAAATTACATGGTTCTTATTTGCCTTTCTTTACCATTTTGCTTATCTGCAAATCTCTTCTTGTTTATTTTTTTTTTTCATCTTAATTTCATCTGTATCTCTTTATTAAATCATTCCTGAAGTAGGTAACTTTTCTAATGCGTCATACTCGTATCATGTTTCATAAAAATCTCTTATGATTTTGCAAAGCTGAGGTGTACAATGTGGAAAAAGATTCAAATGTGATGATGAAACATTGCTTTTAATAGACGTATAATGAGCGTTGTAGTGCATGCTTGTAGATATCGGCAAAATAATAGATATTTGATTTAATTATTAAGTAAAAGAACAGTAAAAACATGTGACATATTCTTTGCATACATCGATTCTTATTGTATTCGTTTCTCATCTACTTTCTTCATTATCACATGCCTTCTAATGTCATTCGATTTACTCAATCTTCTATTTTGCATTACAATGACTGGTTCCTATGCCCTTGTGCCTCTCATGATCGATTGCAATTGACGATCAGTCAAAAATTAAACCTCTCTTACTACAATTACCGCCTCCATCTTCGCGGAATCCATTTCTGAGCTGGCACCGCTACTTTCCGCGGGTGTCATATGGATCCTTTAATTTCCCTGACGGCGCGGCGCGAAATTATTCGTTTCTCTCTAGTCCAGCGTCTTTTCATTATTCTTTGAACGCTCAGATAAAAATAATATTCCGGGAACCGCGAAAACCCGGTGAAACAACTGAGGTAGACATCGTCATCAGTGTTTTCTGCATTGAAAAGTGCTGGTATTGAAAGACACTCTGACCGTGTTTGCACAAATGTTCCACGGTTGATGTGATTTTATCTTTATTGTAATCGACCTATTTTACGGCTGACAGCTCGATTTAAAATTCCCATGTTGCGGTTTCTGCGATATCTCGCCAGAAACATACGACATGGGAATGTCGATATTAGTCCTCATTCGAAGCAGCTGTCATAACATTCGTTAAATCCACTGTATGCTGCTGAATGGAATGTGCAATGCGGAACGAGGGAGATATTTTTAAAGACTGGAGTAAAATAAGCAGGAGTACTCTGTGCATGTTAAACACATAGAGAATCGACGGTGGAGTAATTTTAGAGTTGAAGAACCGCAAAAATTCAGATGTTGAAATCTCCTCTTAATTGAACGTATGCTAGTCTCAAAACCAGTCACCAATGTGCCATTAAACACGCTGGCTGTAGGAGTAGTATAATGATGTTGACTGCGTTTTTTAGAACTGTTTTCCTTTACCAAAATATGGTTGCTTATTGCCGTGCATATTTTAAAGTAGAAAATACAAGTTTATAAGTGTAAATATTCTGTATTAAAGTTTGGTTATGAAGCATGCGATTTGATGCTAGGGAATAGATACTACATTATTCTGCATGAAAAGACAATCCACAATATATTTGTTAGTGTTTTATAAGATATTAGTTTCTTACAACGAAAAGTAATTATTAGAAGAAATGATGAGAATCAGTATAAAATTAAAATAAAATGCGTCAGTAAGGCTTTCTTCGCAAATTTTGGTTGAATTTTAGGACATGAACTCGTATCGAAGTTCAGTGAAGAAGGGCGTGGATGTTTGTGACTCCTTTACCTTTTGCGGGCACTTTTATAAAAGAAATGAGACTACCATAGTTATATGGCAAATATTATGTAGTAAGTAACTATATGTACTGTGACTCATCATAAAGCGTGCACAGAACTTTATATTGAAGGTACAGAGGTTACGTATGTGGATCTTCTTGTAGTGCGGTATTGAAAGCATTACTGTGTTGCAGCGTTTGCCTAAACATATAACCGTCTACGACAAGGTAATTAACGAACGTTGCAGCGAGCATACACGAAATTCCACTTGTGGCGGTTCGGCAGCGGCTGAGCTCTTTTCTCAGACCCTAGGGGAATGGGGAGGCGCAAGGCGCGACATCTACGGGGAGCTCAGGAGATTCTGCCTCCGCGCGCTGCGCCGATGCGAAGGCGGGTTGCGAAGCGTTCGATATTGTGGCGTCATACGGGTGTAATCAGTACACAGACGAGAGTGGGTTGTAATAACAGCAGGTTTATTCACAATTTAGACTGTAGTCGCAAATAACCAATGCACTGTATACAATTAACTAGGAGAGGTATTTACAACGGCTACCACACCGCAACATACTACCTATTGTTTCGCCGTGCGTAGTACCGCCTGCCCTGAGACCGACAACTTGTCCCACTGGTCACGACAATAACTACCGTCGCCTTGCGCCACGTGAACGTTCGCCCCTCTCACGGACGACCTACGCTGCCGCTGCCAGCATCACAACAAGAAGGAAGAGCTATTGTTCTCACGGCCCTTAAATAGCCCTCGCGACGCTGCTCACCGCCTTCATTGCTTCCGCCCTAGCGATGCGTACACCCTGCCAGGAAAACCCCGTGCGTCATATCTTCTGCCTTTGTCGACGCATCCGGTGCCCCCCACGCGCCACGTGTCCACGCTGTTTTAGCGACACGACGCTACAATATCCAGGGCTTGATTTCTGGCGGAACGTGACGGATCGGCGACCCGGTACCACGGAAATAATTATTAAATTATATTAAAAATGTATAACTATTTCTGTTCATTTGGGGCGTCTTTCGGGACCTAAAATTTTATAAATCGAGCATTACCGATATTTAGACGATTCGCTTCGACTCATAATATCAAAGTTGCAACTAGAAAGCAGGAAGGACTGAATCATATACTGTTGATGCACAACTTATCTTATTCATATATTTGATTTTTAAAGTCAAGTGTAATAGAATACATAATCTTCATTGCATAAATTGGTTTTGAACTTGGATTGTATTTATATAATACACTACAATAACGAAGCTATGCCGAGTCCGCTATTTCTGAACAAATCAAGATATCTTATAGGTTTGGGAATACATTGAAGGTCGTTGAAATTGAAATGCAAATTTCCAAGTTTCAAACGTAAATTCATTGAACTTATAATTCTTTCTTTATTATTAATTCTGCATGCTAACTCTTGTCACGAAAATATTGACCTAATATGTGGTCAGGTGTGATTTGGCAAAAACCATTATGGAGGAGAATGACAGAAGTGATATGGCCTTTCAAGGTCGGTGTAACTGTGATAAAAACAATTGAACGTAAATTTACTTGCAAATGAATTTGTGTGAGCCTGTGTGGCGTTATTAGAAATAAAATAGACTCAAAAGATTTGGTTCTTAAGAACCTTCTGAGGGAGGGAGGCCAAGACTGCTCCGCTTGTCCAAATGGTTCCTCAAGCGGAGTTAATGGTATCTTGGTTGACTCCCAGGTATACACCATGCTTGACTTTAGTCTGACTGAGACAGTCTTCGGGACTAGTTGCCAGACTTCCTTTCGATGCTGGATAGATAGAAGTGCGTAGGAGACCTTTTAGCTCTGAAAAAGGTTGCCTGAAACGTTGGCAAACATGCCTTGGACTTCTTAATCGTGGCATTTCACATTATGTGTAGGACCTCTCAGCAGTGATTCTACTAAACCGATTTTCATCACGTAGCTGTGTCAAAGAGATAATGGACAGTGATAGGAAAATTTTACGTACAACCTTAACACATTTCTAAGTTTGATTGGGAATTTTGAATTCTAGGTTTTCACTTGATTGCAAATCCAATGAGAAACCGGGCACTTGAAAGTTCTAACAACCTTTTAAAGGTGATTTCAATTTAAGTATAATTTCTTGCTTGATAATAATCCTGCTAACTCGAGTAGGAAAATATTCAATAGGTGCAGAACGTTTACATCAAAACCCTAAAATAATTAGTTATACCAACAGTTACATCTCTTACATAAAAACGAATGTACTTTACTCTCAAAAACCTCAAATGAATAGTTTTTGGATGTTTCTAATTAATAATTTCGTGTCTTGAAAGCTAAATTCGAAAATTGAATTGAAAACCAAGTTCTACTAATGAATGCAACATGAGCGATAAAATTTTAGAATCTGATTAAAATACGTTCCATGTTGAATTAATTATCATGGGTCGCGAATTTTGTGACCTTTTCATATTGCTCCCTGAATTTTCGCGACTCCTATATTCCATTACGCGATACATGTGCGGTTGCGATGCAGAATTTAGGAAGCTTGTCTCCAGTTAAGCTGCTTTGAAGCTCAAAGGAGATTGAATTGGCAGATTTTAACACACGAGGGGCGTCGCTGATTCTGCACAGAATGGGGGTAGTGTCCGTCAGCAGTATTCTTCCACTGGCCTGATAAACATACTAGCCCTAATGTTACTGTATTTCAAAACCTTTTTTTATTTATTATTTGAAATATTATAAAGAAATATGAATAATGAACAAGAATTGAGAGAATTCGAGTGTTTTGTAACTTTTATTAGCAAACTTTTTATTCGGATATATAATTTTAATCATAATATATAAACAAATTTTAAACAGTACAAGTATTATGAGAGGGTCGAAGAAACCTCTGATTTAAACTCTCGAATACGTGTATTCACGAATATGCTTATTTTGTGACTGGACAGACGGATTTGCTGAGAGGAAAAGACTTCACAACTTCTTTTGTCGCCCTGGGATAGTGGTGGAAACAAAGGAGGAACTGCTCATGGAAGTTCCCGTACGTACTTGTGGCGGCTATTACCTGCTAGAAAAAAACCGCCATTATTATCTCGTAGGGTTCTCGCGAAATGCATACGAGCAATTCTGAAAATATAGTCGTGGAACAATTAATACTAATGCAATGAAAGTAAATGATGATGACTTTCAACTTAACCGATGTATGCAATATTACGATTCACTTTTATTCTAAGAAACGGAATAATGATGTAGGAATGAAATATTTTGTGCATTAAAGATACTTTTTCCTGAACTGTGGAAATTAAACAGTTCGGGGTTAATTTGTACACTTCCAATGACGCACGGTTTTTCCCAAGCCTACAAGTGTGAAACAACGTTTGTTTGTTAGTAATTACGAGTCCATCATGCGGCGGAGGCGTAAACATTGTTGCTTACGCCTCCCCGAAAGGCCAGGTTTCCTGCGGCTGTTTCGGGTGCGCTTCCTAGTTACAGCGCCAAAGAAACTGCGCCCGCCGCCGTTTGCGTTCCGGCGCCGCGGGGCCCGCCCACGCCCGTCTCCTCGGTCGGGCCGCGAGGCAGACAGGTGTTTCGCCCGCCCCGTCCCCTGCCCCGCCCCGAGGCCCCCCCCCCCCGCGAGCCCGCCCCGCCACGCCCCCTTGCCGGCCGACTGGATGGCGGCAGGATTTTCGACACGAGCTTTTCAGCTAGGTCGAATTCAGGCGCTTTCTGGAGGAGAATTAGCGGCCGGCTGCTCTGATCGGTAGTTTTCCGTGGTTTCTCCGATCAACGCCAGGCGAATGCCGGAGCAGTACCCTACCAAACGGGCCACGGACCGCGCGCGATCTGTCCTTCCTCTCTCGCCTTGTCCTATCCTCTCCCTTCACACACACACTTACACTAACATGCACTACACTATCACATACTCCGGGAGACAAGTCGGAGCTTCGAGTTTGTCCCGGGTGGAACGGTGCCTCGCTGGTGGAAGAGTCCTGGTTAGGGGGAAACCCCACTAGCCGACGGTAGGTCGGTGCCGGATCTCGCCATACAGCGGGGGAATATCACCGCCATCTCCCGAAAAAAAAAAAGCATGCACTACACGAACGGGGCTAATGTCCGAAGCAGTTGACGCGCCCGGAAACACGAAGAAATCAATCAATCTTGCCGACTGGCTCGTTTCGCCCCGTTCCACAATTCCACACACAGATACATTCCACAATTATGATTCCTCCTCGCTTGTCTCTTACATTCTCGCCTCCGGTACCTGCTGTCCTCCGCCCCCATCGCACTAGACGTGACGCAAGCTCCTGCGTTCTGGTTCCGTTTGATGCATCTTGCTATGGTGCCCCGTAGGTATCGGGAAACGGCCCTTTGCAACGTTCCTCTCCTATGTTCATTTCGCTAGGACAGGTGATGTTTTATCGCAGTGTATGTGTCGTGTTACTATCTCTTCATTCCCGGTCTCAGATCCGTGCAGCGGGCTGTATCGTTGCACCGTGCCACTATTTGCGAAGTCTGTCTCATCTAGCTTCCACAGATCTTTCCATTTCTTTGGCATATTGGGTTCACATCTAATCATTTTTCCTCGTGTATTTCTATAAACATCTTCCTCAATTCTCCAACTATGCTTCTACTTCCCTAGTACTTACTTCTATACATCTCCTTTTACATTCTTTTCTCGCATATTTTTCTCGATACGTTTTCCACTTCCCTTATCTCTCTTTCTCGAGATCCCATCCACTTCCCTCCGATTGCTTCTTCCCCCTCCTCGCTCAACCATATCTCGTAAACTTTCTTCGAATCTCTTCCTTCACTTTCTTCGAATCTCTTCCTTCACAACTCTTCCACTTGCATTATTTTTTCTCGAGATCTCATTCACTTCCTCCCATTGCTTCTTCACTTTTCCTCGCCCACCTCTTCTTCTATACCTCATAACCTTTCTTCGAATCTCTTCCTCCGTGCGTCTTCTTTTTCTCCAAATCTCATCCCATTTTCTGGCATCTCCTCCCTGCCTCCTCGACGCGGGATCCGCGCGCCCTGGCTGCCGAGCGGGTAAACAGCGACGCGAGGGAGCGGGCGCCCGCGCGCCGCTCGGGTGCGTGATTCAAACACGGGCCCCGTGTGCACTCGCTTCAAGGTGCGTGTACATACACGCTCGTGCTGGCGCATGTGCACTTGCGCTCAAACACCGGCCCTTGCCCTCGCCCTTTCCCCTCCGTCGACTTACAGGCCGTGTCGCTTGTTTGCTTGGCACGTTCCCCCCGGGAGCCTCGACCTGGCTTCGTTGGTTTTGCTCATGTGGACGCTGTTCTTCATGATGTGAAGATTAGAAGGAATTCTGATATGCAGTGCGAATTTTCGGGTTGGTGGGGAGCTCGGTATATCATCACTTGACTGTATTGGCTGAAGGTCTGATATGCACGCAGTTGATACGCTGAATAACAGTTCGGTGATTGGGACAGTTTAATGATGGAAAATTATAGCGCGTGTCTGAAAAATGAATTGCCGTGCAGCTGGTGTTTAATACAGGGTTCCAAAATGTGTTTAATAATGTTGCAATTAGACTATCGGATCTTCTTTCCTCTCTCTTTCCTTTTCTTAGTTTCTTTCCGCACCCCTCTTCGTATCTACTCTTCCCCTTACCTCCAATTATTCTTTACTTAACTTTTCCTTTTCTCACATATCTTCCGTCACACCTCTTCTCTTTCTTCGTACTCTTTTCTTTCTCCTCCTGACCACTTAAAATTCAAACGACGCGTTATACCGTCCTTAAGTGCTTATTATCTGTTCTGGGAGATGCGCAATATTACACTCTTCTCTTTGCATCACGCGATTCTTAAAATCGTGCGAATTTAAACCATCTACAGCTGTCGTTCTCGATTACAGGTCTCGGATAAACTTTCTACGAATGAAATATGATCAGTTTAGAATGAAAATAGTGACCTTCAACTGTAAAAATGATGCTAAACAAAGAGTCACAAAATGGATTTCCAAAATGCAGCAAAAACTCTGCTCAGAACCAACAACAATATACTCTTGTATAGTACTGAAATAAATTCAATGTTTTAACAAAAACAGTATTCAATACTGTAATAACATAATATTGTATATACAGTGCAACAGTTCTTTACAAATTTAGAATATCATAAAAGGTATTGTTCCATAACGCAACACGTGAAGAAACAAATATTTAATGTGGTGCGGCCTCTTATTAAAGATTTGCTGTCACGTGACGTTAACTGTACCGTCAGCAATGACGCACTGAGTATAAGAATTCAGTCGGGATCGTCAGTATGACAATAGACGCACTAACACAGTAAAATATTTGCATTTTTCAGTCAAATTCAAAACTTCAGTTTTTTCCCTCTTTTTCCTGTATATCTAACGAAACTGTAAACACGTCTGAAATGGTTGTAGGCTGCGTAGTTTTCTTTTCATTTCTGCGCTCATTGTAAATTAGTTTTATAGGTTTGGAAGAAGTGTCTTTCCCGAAGATTTCGTCTATTGATAGTTTATTTTCCTCTCTGTCAAAAGAAGAGTTAGTGTTTGATGGGTGATGATTGGTAGGGAGGGCGATAATTAATGAATATTATAAACTCTGTGCTCCGAATGTGCTATCACTTCGCTTAAAATAGGATATAAAGCTGAAATGAAAGAATCACACCCTAGTCTAGCTTTACATGTATTAAATGATATTATTTCCATTGCAGATACCAGGTTTCGCTTCAAGCAGTTTTGGATGCACATCTCTGAAATGTAATATTGAATTAATGTGATATTGAAATGTGTCATCTAATCATTATTTTGATAAATTCTTTAGAACATGAACGCTTTGTACGCTTTGTACCTCTCTACGCTTCACTACACTGTCAGAAATTTCTGCACTACTTTTAGTACATGAAAGTAATTTTCATTTAATTTTTAATTAAACTAAATTTAATGGACATGTACATTAATCTTCTATTAATGTACAATTTACATAAAAATTCATATACATCAATGCATATGCGTAGTACATTAAATCTACATTAATTCAATGTAATTTCTGGCAGTGTACGTTTTGGCCCTGCTTTGCTGCGATATTCCACTGATAATGTAGATGAAGCATTTCAGCTGATGTGAAGATCAATCAAACGGTGGTTTGATTATCATAAGAATACGCTTTTGAAGTCTCTCAATGCTTTTTGATTTGGCTGAATCTTCCCATACGCGGAGGCGGATTTGCATTATTTCACATAAATTTTAACTAATGTGATGCCTTCTCTTGACTGTGTTTATTCTATCTCGTCATTCGCCGCGCCAACACAGTTGTTATTTAGTACTATTTCTCAGATATTTTTATGAATCCGTATGCATATCAAAAGCCAGATAATTTCTGTCGTGGAATGAGAATCGATTTTCCAAGCTCGCCCCTGCGGTATACTGTAATGCAATTAAACGAGTCCTTTTAAATAATAGATTAGATACGATTGACTATGTAAATATTTTAATGTTCGTTAATGAAATTACCATATTATCGACGACTGGCTCTGATATTGGGAAATTATTCATGAAGAGGAGGATGATAATTTTGTCAGTTTATAAATGGTTTAATATGTAGTACCACAGATAATTCATACTTTTGTTAGCATTTATGTCTTTATTTATGTGTTTTTTCTTCTCAGCGTTTCTGATTTAGATGAAAGTTGTTCGGAGTTTGAAGTAATAGAGGACTCCTGTGTAATGTGTAATGAATATCATGTCTTGGCTCGTAAAGAAATCTGTAGAAATCTGTACCACGTTATGTCTTAACTGTTGTCATTCTGTGGGTCATCGCCTGACTCCCGAACATTTTAATATCAACAGGGTTTTGTTGAATAGTTTCCATCGTTTACTGCTACACAACACTCCGCTCGCTGTTGACCTTTAACCCTCCTCTTTAGTGGACACGCTGCAGTATTCCCACAGCGGCCGAAGATCAGAGAGCTTATCTTGGAACAGATCCGAATTAGCCCAGACGGAGCCATTATGAGGTGCCAAGATTACGTGGAGGAGTACAGAGTTGATCTGAGACTCCTGTAATCACGTCCTGACCTCTCTGACACTACGAAACACTCCGGTGTGAATGGTTTCTTGCTATACAGAAAATCCTTGTGGGAAAGCGGCTCTTGTGCCCCAAATGTGTATTGCCGTTGTCAAAAAGTAATTGTTTTGTAAAATGTGTAAAAGTAATCGATTTCAATATGTTGTAAAATTATTCATGTTCTATTTTCACTCATCTACCTTAACGCTAAAGAATCTCTGATTTCTTATCTTCAGATTTAATTTAAATAGTTACATATTTACCATTATTACCGAATATAGTCGTCCCATAAATGGATATACTTTTTGTTATATCTTGAGTATACCATTTAATGAAGATAACTCAAACGACCTCTGTACTTTAAAAAAATGCTATTTTCGTTTGTTGTAGATGTAGTCATGTAAGTTTTCATGATATTTACAATTATTCACTTAATGTTGAATCTATGAAATGAAAATGTGGGTTATCAGGAATGCTATTCATTGAGCTTTATTATCTCAGCATTTACCTTTTATTTTTTCCGATTATAGTATAAATAACTACTTGTTATGCTCCCACCTTAATCTTCAAATTTTTCCTTTTGTTGTGCGAATAACTTACTTGTTATTCGTCCTCTTAAATATTGATATTTGCATTTAAACACTTCTAGGGAAATTTACTCCAAAACGAAAGATTTCGAAAGCTCGCGGATGTGTCACAAGAATCACTAATGTTACAGCGAGAAAGTCTTGCTATTGAAAAAACACTATTTCGTTTTTTATACTCTCAAAGTCTTTCTTGATAAGTTTCGAGCTCAATTCCAATTAAAATTGAACAAGACCACCAAGCAAGGCGTGAAACGCCAAAACACCTCAGAAGTTGCCCAACACGAAGAGCGTCGTCGCTTTCCGAACGCGCCCGCAGCCTCGGCGAAGAGCGCACGCTTCGGATGCGACGCGATAAGCCACGGGCCGCGTCGGAGGCGCTTTCAGACTTGTCCAACTCGTTCCTCTTCCTCTGCTGCTGGTCTTCCGCACGGCTTCGCTCGGCTGTCCCTCAAGGAACGCCCCCGCCCCGCCACGCTGCCGCCGTCCCCACCACGCCCCGTCCCCCCGTCCGCCCCGTCCCGCCCGTCCCGCCCCGTCCCGCCCCGTCCCGCCCCCGTCCCGCCCCGTCCCGCCCTTGTCCCACCCCGCCCCGCCCCGCCCCGCCTCGCCCCGCCCCGTCAAGACCCGCCCCGCCCACGCCCACTTCTCCCTCCCGCCGACGCCGCCCGTCGGCACGTCTCCCGGTTCGCCCTGCTCACCGCCTCGCCCCCAGCTCCTTCGGCCACCCCTTCCCCTCCTTCGACTCGAACTCCTGCCCCACGCCGGCCCTCCCCGCCCAGTACCCTGTCCTGCTGCCTGCCCCCGGCCCTACCCCGCTCCTCCCGCCCCTAGCCCCGCCTCTGGCCAGCCCCCGCCCCGCCCCCACCCCTACACGGGGCGCCCCTCCCCCTCCCACGACACACACCCGCCCGCTCTTCCCCGCTCCACCCACCCCTGCGGCTTCGCCCGTCCCCGCTCCTCTCTACCGCTCACCCGCAACCGCCCGCCCGCCTCGTTATTCGCCGCGGAGTTCGTCTGCCTCTCTTCCTGGCTTGCTGCTGTCCTCGTTATCTGATGCCTCCAAAAATGAGCGAATTCCGAGGAAATTATATTGGAACGCGTGATATATCCGTTTAAATTTCGTGGATTCTTGAAGCTGCTAATACTACACATTTTCTAAATTACACGACTGGGTACCGTAATTGCGGCTCTTGTACATGTACTTTGACTTGTATACTGTTAGCCTTTGCATTCACTATTTTCCTTCATAAAGCGTATATTAAAGACACGTTTCCCTGCCAACAAAACGTTTTAGTTACACGAAAACAAATCTTTGGTAGACATTTCCATACAAGCATGTGAGCTGATGCATGAGTATGCTTTAGAGGGAACATTTTACTCCATGTTTGTTTTGATGATATAATTTAGATTTCTACACTGTTATTATTTCTTCTGCTAGCTTGTTTATTTCAAAGAGTTGTGTAAGTAACGTAATTCGTAATTTTATGTTCTTCTCTGTTTTGTGAATCTGTCTTTGGATGTGGAAAAGAAAAAGTTCATGGAGAAAAGTCTCAAAGCAACGTTTAAATTATATAAACTTACATCTTAGTGCTTGTGGTTACATACGAAATGTGATTATGTTTGTAACTAGTGATGCTGTAATCTGCCTGCGCTCTTGTCGCTCGCGAACGTTGCTCGAGGCTCCAACTCGGTTCGCTTACGTTACGGCTTCAGAGTTCGACTGCCTCTCCGTCTGTGGGCTTCGTTTCTAATTATCTGATGTTTCAAAGCTGAAAATCTTTGTCATACGATACGTCTCATGATGATAAATGAATTTGTATTCGTGTTTTTATGAAAAAACATTTAAGGAGATTTAGAATGTAGTGTCAGCTGGGTTAAAGGACGAAGAGATCCAAGGAAGAAAGGATAAAGTACAACGCGAAATGCCCTCGTACGTTGTGCTTCGACTTTTCCCTTGGTTTGTTATTTGTCTATCGTTCTCGTATTGTTACGTATCGTACTCGTCTGTTGTACGTCTGTTCGTTATCTTCTTGCCAGACGCTTGTTTAAAGAGGATAAAGAAAACGTGTGTTCGTGTCATATCAAGAAGATTGTAATGATAAATTTGTGTTGTGTTGGTAGTTTTAATGAAAACCATGTGCAAGCAGTTTAGATTAATGATACTTAAGAAAACAACCGCATTAAACATTATTATTTGATTGAATATACACGTCTGTAAAAGTGTCCGTATCATTTACATTTATTTCATTCAACGCTTTGTCCAACATGCGAATATTCGAACTAACTCAATTCATGTGGATCCGCGGGTTGTGTTTATTTTAGTAATTGAGCTTTTAAATTCGATAGTTTTACAAAACATGATTTAAATAGTAAATTGTTTCTCTGTGAAAACAAAGTCTGTTTTTGAGTTTTCACTTTGAACAATCTACAGATTAATTCAATTAAATATCAAAATGTCTGACCAAAGTGTAAATCTATGAATCGTTGAAATAATTTACCTATGTCGAATAAAGTGAAGGGGCCTCCCATGAAGTTCCAAAAGGGTATACAGAAAGTATTTCGGGGTGGCGGGTGAAGTTTGTCTTCGGATACTCACGTTGTATTTTTTAAATAATAAGTTATGTCACCTTTTAGAATGAAAATGTATTCATACGCTGTCCACTCGGATTCAATGATAACGTACATACTCCATTGGATTGTGATTCGATCAATGTGAGGTAATTCGTTGACCCATTCGAAAGATCATATTGGTATAATCATTAGTTGTGACTTGGAACACTTTACACTATTAGTATCCGCCTAGATTTTTTTCACTCCCACGCCGAAAATATATCGTTTGTTTCTTCTGTCATCGGTTGATTGGTTTAAAAGTTCAATAGAGAACAAGGTTTATTCTGAAAAAGTGACCATCCTTTCTTCGCACAGTCGAGTAAAACGTTTACAATATAGCAGGCCTCGGAATAACGCATTACTAATTTGACAACGCTACAAAACATTCATTCGGTTTCGTCCCGGATTGTTCATTACTTTGGCGCCCTGTTATCGCTATTTTATAGTAATGCGTTGGCTGTAATGCATTTTAATACACGGTTAATTCGCCCGAACTGGAGGTCGCCAGATGAAGATTGGTGGGAGCAAACAATTAACTCGTCCATTACCCGTGATTGCGTGATGAATGAAGCGCCGGGAAGTGGGTGCTCCGGTAATCACAACACTACACGCGCCGTAGGAACGCATCAGCGTAGTGGTGCTGTTTGCGCTGAGCGCTGGCCAGTCAGGGAAATGGATTATGGGCGAACCGCAGTAGGCAACCTTTGGTGGAACTCGACGAGTTATGCTGCATTACGGTACGTGGTGATTCACTTGATTGCATCGGTTACACAGGGGCCCACAATTCTATAATTAACTGTGACTATCAAGTGCGTTGAAATGTGTATTCATTTAGGTTTTGAAATGTTAGAGTTATTACGAAGCTGCGGAGTTATGGAATTGAATAATAGCAAGAACCAGATGAAGATAAACTTTCGGTTGCCCTCTTATAATTTTGGAAATTAATTATTTTACTCTTCTGCCCAAAATGAGGAAATATTGCACTTTTCACTTTCAGTTTTAACGTAAATAGTTAATTGTAACGTAAACACTCAATCCCGGTAGGCAGCATTAGATCCCACTATAGTAGAAATGAGAAGGTGACGTTAACTAGTTATAGGAGTCGTAACCGAGAAAACACACGTCGATCTTTCCAAGGACTTTTGCCACATCGATTCTAAACTGTTTTCTTTTGCATTTTTACACGTGTTGTGAATTGGCAGTAGGTCGTGTGCGTCACGTTTCGCACACAATAAACTGTTGCTTGCAAGAGTTTTCTTCTTGACTGGCGATGTTGATCTAGTCGACAAACAAACGCATTTGCCACTTGCGAGTTATTCGGCACACAAGGTCTTCCGCTGTTAGGTCGTCAATATATTAAAACGAACTTCTTTTCCTCGTGTGATTTGAAATACTTCCGTCCGTCTTTTACTGCACATAGTGTGCGTGGTGAATAAAAATATCCTGTATTTTCAACCGTCCCAGACGAAACATTCGAGATGTTATCTTGTTGCAAAACGCACCACATTTGAAGGTGTTGACCGAAGAGTTACCACGACATATCACGGATCAAATCTCCATTGTGACAAACATTATTTTACCTATCTGTCGTCTTAAAATATTTTACAATACTTCCTCTTATTACAATACTCTTCGTGCTTATGTAAAATCAGCACGATGAACAAAAATCACTTGAATTGTCCTCTCTCAACATAGCACACGCACCGCATGTAGTGACGGCTACGCCAGTTGGTCATACAGCACCGTTCGGCTTCATCACAATAATTAATAATTAATCGTCGGTGCTGTGTGTGAAAATAATTGAAGCGATTTAATTGGATCGCGATGACGCAAAATGCGACGATGTTCCGTCCGGAGCAACGGACACGGTGGTGGGATCGGAGGCGAGGTTAGTAAAGGACGGCACAGTGGTTCATTATATGAGGAGTCAGAAAAAATGCACCGAGACACACCTCTGCGATTTCATATAATGCACTCAAAATGACAAACTATTTTTTAACGATTTTAACGAACATATGTATGTGTATGTATGTCTATATACATATTGTATGAATATATATATATATATTGTTCGTAATAGTCTGATTTACAGCATAGAGATTCTTGTAGTGATCTCAATCTTTTACGCACAGACCCATGTTCATCTTAAAAGTTTTCGTTCTATTTTTCTTTGCTTTCTTAATATAATTTCTTGATGAAATATCATCTTCGCTTTGGGTGATGTTCACATAATATTTCGAGGTTGAATGAATATAAATGAATAGTTGAGTGCTGAAATGTTTAGTTCAAAATCATTAGACTTTTACGTTGCGAAAGAACTACTTGTTCTTCTCATTTACACCTAAAGCATATCTGGAACGATTATTTAAAGTAATGTCAAACCTATTACTTAAATTGATGTGTATGTGACTTCAAAAAATGGTGGAATTAAGGCTTGAAGTTTTGTCGTTCTCCGCGAATTAAGTGGATATTTCATTACTCTTTTATAAGTTAAAATGCACCTCGCAAAGCATTTAATATCTCTTTTCTTTACTTTCCATAAGCTTACGTATGTAACCGGTTTTCGACCGCTGTTTTTTCCTTTATTTTGTTCTGTGTGGACCCAGTGTGTACCATGGCGGTGGCCGCGGTGCAATGAAATGGGATGACGGCCCGGAACGCGGTGGTGATTCGTGGCTTCGCTTTATCACGCCATCCCCCACCCCTCTCCTGCAATTCACCCACGGGGCTCGTAGTCATTTGTTTCCGGAGGCCTATGACAGGCGGGCTTAAAAATTAATATTTTGGTTTGAGGTTATCGTTACGTAGGCCATGATTGAATACATTTGTATTTAAGCAAGAAATATTGAAATACTGAAAATATGTTTATTGACTTTCATATTTTTTCATGTTATTCCTTGAGAAACTGGTTTTAAATTAATCCAAAAATATGATTGTTTTATTATTTGTATACTGATGTATTTGTTCTCTATTTTTTCCGCTGGTAGAGCTTCTGAATGAAAGTTTCTGTTTGATCACTAGAAATTGAAGAAAGCTGAAGTAGATTAATCCATTAATGATCCTTAATTAATTAACCTTAATACGTCCTTAATATAATTATGATCCTTAATCATTAGTTTACATTAGCTTCAAATTTGTTTACATATGCAAACATTAAAGTACCGTAATAATCAGTGACCGTTTTTGAGAAAAATGTTTGCCAAAAACTCCAGTAACTTAGCTAATTGTCTAACTAAACTGAATTTGAACATGCAGAATTGTGACAACCAGTATCTGAATTTAAAATTTGTAAACCGTCTTGCCAAAGAAAGGAGAGTCTACTTCGTATGCTGTGGGTACTTCGACCTCCTCATCCTCTTCCTAACTTTTCAATTAATGAACAGCTTTTATCTATACATTAACTAAACAATTTATGTTCACGTGAGAATAATGATGATTATGATAATAACAATAATAATAATAATAATAATAATAATAATAAATTGTCTTTATTAATGATCAGCCTCAGGGCTTTGGAATGGGTGCTCTTCTAACACTTTCTTAAAAACCTCCTACAACAAAGATAGGAGGGAAGGAACTTCTGGGCAAGCAAACTAAGGACAATCCTGCCACACAATTTAAACGATTGTGTAAGTTCAGAAAACCTCAATTAGGATGGAGGCTGAAGGTCGAGGACACTGACAAAATAGAAAATCTTAACATGAATACATTAAGTAAAAAAAAAATTACAAAAATAGGCAATGAGAACTAAAATTACAGTAATGCTAAGTAGCGACGTAGTAGCGATAGTTACATGAATACATAAACAGATCATTACAGGTACAAACAAAAAAATACAACCTTTTAGATTCTAATATATCAGTTTCAACCTGGTTAATATTCATAAGTGAAATGACAAGGCGTGCAAAATCAACGGACATCGTGACGTAGTCAACGGAACGAAAATTATTGGCCTAAATCGTCCGGAAATGAGAGACAAACGACCTCCGGGACATTCCGTGAGGTCATGAAGCAGAGGGCGCGACAAGGCTGCTTGAGATGTGTGGAGAATGCTCGCTCGCAAACGCGTTCACGAAGGCGCGGGCGGACGGGGCACAGCTCTGCGGCGGGCGGGTGGGGAGTGAGCGGAGGGGCGGAGGGGAGGGGAACGGGGAACGGTGGTCTGCGCCGGCGCGGCGTGACGCTCCGCGGACCCTAGAGCCGGTGCGCTCACGCGGGAGTACTAATGACGCTTTTTGGCACAGGCGGACGGACGCAAGTCCGGCCCTCCACGCCCTCCGCTCCCCCCTGCTCGTCCACGACCCCCGTCCACCTGCCCGCTCACCCACGCATTCGCCCTCCTACCAGCGTCCTCCTTCTTTCCTCGCCTTCGCCCTCCCACCTTTTCGCGGTCACATCTGAATGATGGCTGTCCCTCACACGTATGCCCACCCGTTCGCCTTCCCGTTCGCCGTCCCGTTCGCCGTCCCGTTCGCCGTTCCGTTCGCCTTCCCGTTCGCCGCGTCCCGTTCGCCGTCCCGTTCGCCGTCCCGTTCGCCTTCCCGTTCGCCGTCCCGTTCGCCGTCCCGTTCGCCGTCCCGTTCGCCGTCCCGTTCGCCTCCCGTTCGCCCTCCCGTTCGCCCTCCCGTTCACCCTCCCGGTCGCCCTCCCGTTCGCTCTCCCGTTCGCCCTCAAAATTAAAATCATTGATCATAGATTTTAAGCGTCCCCAACACATTTTAGGCAAGCGTAATTAATTGGTTAGGTAGTGGGGATCGTAACAAAACAAGTGTTTTGAATTTTGAGCAGCACTTACATTTTAAATTGATATTTAGTTAAAGGGGTAATAGTGAAATGGGGCATGTTTTCAGTATGAAACTCTGCTGTTTTTTTCAAGTGTTCGTTGTTCGTTGTTACCTATTTTGGTTGTTAGTTCTCCTACTTCCAAAATAGCTGTCTCTGAGACTTCTATCTCTCCCTCACACATGTATAATATTCGTGCACCTTCCTCCCCTTCCTCCTACTGTGTTTCTCGCTCGCCGCTAGTAGTCCTGGCCGCACACTGTTGGCAGAGCGGAAATGGCTTCATTTTTTACAGAAGAGTTTTACTGCCGCATCAATGAACTTCAAATGCTGTCCACCGCCATCCTTTTCGCTGTGGGGTAGTCATCCACTGAGCTTTTAATTGTCGCGCGTTACCTCACATGCCGGAAGAATGCTATTACGGCCGTTTTATTTTTATTGGTGCTTACTACCCGTTTTATTACTACGTCTTCACCTGTGAAATAAGGGACTTTCACTTAATGAAGTTTTTTGCCGAATCCGAAGAAATCTTTTTTTCTTTTAATGTATAATTTTGGTATTAGGTATGTTTTGACTGCATTTCAGAAGCAATGTTCTTGTCTATTATTGGTATTGTTTTCTGTGATATTAGCTGGTTTTTAGCATTTCTCTTTGTAAGAACTCACAGGTACGCTTGAACGTATCTCATTTTCGAACTGCGTATTTCTTTTGAACAGTATATATTATAGGCATTTTAAGTGCACTCTTCCATGACCTATGATCACGTATTAAAAAAATGTAAGTTAAGGAGAGAAACAAGGATAACTATGTAACAATTTTAAGAAAGTATTTTCCCGTGTCGAAAGAGATTACTTTCCTGTACACAATTGTGTGTCACTGGGTGGGTGAGTTCGCAGGTTGATCCCAGCATACGCTATATGCCAGTCACTCTAGAACCCCCCATTTACATGTTTCGAGGGAACATCGAATCGGATCATGTACTTTTTTTTGTTCAGAGCTCAGAATGTCCTATTTTGTTTGGAAAGTTATGAGATGAAGATTAACAAATCTATTCCAGCGTACGGTGAAGACAGTAAGTAATAAAGAGTGGCCTGCGGCAGGACAAATGCTGATGAACAAAACAGCACAAAATGAATTTCTAAAAATAGCACGCACACTGCTCTACATAAAAAAATAAAATACTCAAATATAACACTACAATAAATGAAATATCTTAACAAAATCTGTCGTCACGAATACTACAATAGCATACGTAGTATAGCATATATGAATACACAATATAACAGTTCTTTACATACCAATAATATAAAAAAATTCGTGTTCTCTTGCAACTCGGTAATAGCAAATATTTAACGGCGAGCGGCATCTTCCCTGGAGCCATGATACATGATGTTGCATGACATTCGCTGTGTTGTATGCAATGACGCATTGACTTCAGTCGGTTCGCGTAGAATGAAAATAGGCGGAATAACTTAAATATTTGCCTTTTTAAATACTTGGATATTTAGTTAAAATGGACTGCCTCATTGTATTTTGTTTCAAGTTCCTGGATATCTACGGAAACCACAGAGAACTTTTACACTGTCGGGGCTGCATGGTTTCCTTTCAATTTCTGCGCGCATTGGAACTTTGTAATATAGATTCGGAGAGTGATAAAGTTTCCAGAATTTCGTGGACATAAACTGGAGCAATTCTAGAAATTCTGATAAAGGTTTCACAATATACAGTCGACTCCAGTCATAGTGAACTTCTGGGGATGAACATTTTTGGTTTACTATATCCGAGGTTCACTATATCCAATGACGTCAAAATTAAATAGAATATCTCCATAACGATTGATTTTATTAATACAGAGATATAGCAAAATACATTAATAGCATGAAATGAAAATTTCAATATCTTTATTTGTCCATAAAAAGCAATTATTTTCGATTGTTTGCTTCGTACTTTTTCATTAGTACTTTCTGTAGATCCTTCTTCAAAGTTCGTGCTTTCTCAGTACTTCATTCTGCATTGTCCTCCGTGTCTAAGTATCGTAATACTGTCTTCACACCCTTCAATGCCTCTTGCACTGTTGGAACACAGTACCTCTCTCTGAAGACCCTTTTACTCGCCTAATAACATACGAGATGGTTTCGATGGCGGAATGGTGCAAGCAACTTATGAAACTGGTCGCTTTTCCGTGAGGTACAGCAGATATCGCCAGGCTGTGGCAGTCGCATGCCTCTTGTCTGCTACGTAGAACTCAACGCGCTTTATCCCGCGGTATATCAGCTGATACGAAGATTGAAATTGAAACAAGCGATTGCGCATCGCAGCCGCCAGTTTTAGCCAACACAGTTTTAGCAGTTTTAGCCAATGCAACGTGTTAGCAACCTTTGTTTCCGCAGTGAAACTGAGTGGCAGAAGCTCATCGGTTAGGTGCCCATTCTGGGTCCGCTACCTTCACCTCAGTGGAGACTTCTTTGATTCTGACCTTTGGTCGACGATATTTATTTATATTGCCTGATGTTGATATTTGTGAAACTGAGGCAAATTACATTATTTTCCAGGAGAGAATTAACTTCCAGTTCGTATTTCCTACGTTCTTTATAGCCGAGGTTCAGGTTCACTATAACCGAAACTTCTTATGCTTATTTGTAATGTAAGTGAAACGGGACCTGTGACTTAAATTCCCGAGGGTTGCTATAACCGAAGTCGAGTGTATTTTGCAATAATTCTACTCTACACTTTCCTTCTAAAGTGAGATCCTAAGGTAGAAGTGAAGGATAAAATGTATTACTAAGCTATCTTGTCGGTTTCAATATGCCGGAGGTGAAGTTTGCTGGCACCACCGGGGTATTCTCGTAAAAAGGTTGCCTGGCAGTAAAATACTGCTAGAAAGAGAAGGAAAATTTTATGTTCGATACACGACGCTTCTCTCATAAGAGGGGTTCTCATTTGTCATGCGATACACCTTCAGAATATAACTGAATTCACAGTCTTCATTTTTCCTGATATTATGTGAACATTTCAATTTATGTTTCGATATAAAAATAAAGTCTCGCAATACGTGGATTCTTTCTTCAATTTTCTTCAAAAATGGAAGTATTGTGTTTGTTTTCTCATGAAAAGGAAAATTTTTGTGATATTTTGTTTTAATTCGCTCATTCAACTGGTAGTACAATTTGTAGATCTTCTAGAATGAAGATCATGATTCCATGTCGTATGTTTAAAATTAGTAAATTTAGATGGTTTCATAAGGTCTCGGGTATTATTTCCATGTCTTAATGAAGCTAAATTGTTCCTTTAATCATGTATGAAGATCAATATAAGATGCATTCAAAGGATTTTACGGTAATTAAGCTGAACTCTTAAAATCGTGGGCAAATAATTTCCAAACCTGTCATGGGAGAAGCAAATTATTCTTTCTGGTTCCATGTTAGTTAAATCAAAAGCTTTTGTTCAACTAACAGAAATGAATATGAAACGTGGTTACTTCTTTGTTTTTCATCTCATAATATTTTACTGTGTATTTTATAACATTTGATTAACCAGTTACTAAAACAACATTCATAGAATTTACTATCATACTTCTGACATAATAAGTCCTTTGTAAAAAAAAATCATGAAGGAAGAGGTTCCTTTTACCGAAAATGTTGGAAACTATCCTGGTGGCCCGTATCTCGTCACTTACATAAAAAGAAAACTTTTTCGCTTAACTCGGTGAAGATGGCGTATTGTCCTCGGATCAGTCGTCCGTTCATTGGCTAATGAGGGCGGTGAGTGGAGGTGTCTCTATTTTAGTATCAGCTTTTGTAGCAGTAGTATCAGCAGCAGCTGAATTCAAATTTGCATTAAGCAGTTGATGAATCCCAAAGGTTCCGGACTCCCCCTAAATTGAGACCGGCGTCCCCCCTTTTTCCGAGAATATTGGACACTATCTCGTCACTCACATAAACAGAAGACTGTTTTTCGCTTAACACGATGAAGATGGCATCCTGTCCTCAGCTCAGCACACCCGTCCGTCCGTTCGTTGGCTAATGAGGGCGGTGAGTGGAGGTGTGGGAGGGCGTTTCCCCTCGCCCGCCCTCACCGGTTGCGTCACGTGCGTCTCGCACCGTTGCGTGCGCGCGGCGTATGGCGTGACGCAGAAGGCCGTGTGTTATCTGCCAGCGACCCACCGCCGCGCAAGAGGCCTTCTGCAGCACCACATGGTTGATGCCGTGTCTGCCAACTGGAATGTCACCGCTGACACAGGTACCGCCTGGAAGAACCGCTGATCGCAATTACCTGTTCAGCGGGCGGTATGTACTGTACAGTATATTTACGGATGTAACCTTCGGCCTAGCCGTAGAATTAGGTTATGCACTTTATATGCGTAATAATTACCTATTAAATAAATTAATTTTTTTTACGAATGTAAGGTTCACACTCTATCAAACTTTTAGTCTATTATCGGGTTGCGCCTTTAAAATGACAACTCTCAAAGTGATGAACCAGATTATTAATAATTTGATAAACTTTGTTCCTTGTTTCCCATTACTTTTGACATGACTCTATCGCTGTCGTATGATCGTAAACTCATATACAAGAAACATGTATATTCAAGAACTATTTGCAACACTGCATCTTAGGTACACGGTTTGTGAACTAAAACGTATTTGAATATGTTACAGAGCATTGATATTTGTTGAGTGCACTAACAGTTTTGCGATCTATTTTATACCACTCTCTACAGCCTCAATTTGCGTTGACAATACGATGTGTTTCGTTTATAGATCTTTGAATTTAGTGTGCATTTGAAGCACATTAAATCGAATAAATAAACAGTATTTCATCTGTTTTATTTATCTCTTGCTCGGAATTTGATTTTTTAATTTTTATTAATGAGGTATTTTCCCCAAAACTTAGAAAAGATAGAACCAATCCTACAAATTAGAAAGAATCAGTGATTGCCTATATGGTACAAATGTAGAACAAAGAGGTATCTTTGTGATATTTTGAAACAAGTCTACTCTTTTTACAACCTGAAATTTATTTCTGATCACAATGGATTAAATGCTCAAATACAACGTATTCTAACTATATTCAAACTTTTTTAACACAGATGAAATATATGTATTGCAAACGCGTGTACTCGAAAGCATAGCTATGTCAATCAGTTTACCTTCTCTGTCGAAGTGAGATAGCCCTCCTCAAAAAGCTGAGAAAGAGAAAGAAACTATCTTTAAAGTAATTAAATAAGAGTAATCTGTTTTACGCGAGCAACAATCGTAGAAAAAAGTAATCTGTCTTTTTCAAATTCTGACTGCTTTTCTTAGTACATTCTGTTTGAAATAAGACAAAATGCTTCCTGGAGACGAGTAGTGGATGCGTCAAAACACTGATCTCAATTAGCTGGCGCCGGGAAAAAAGGCGTCGTGAGATAAGAGTTGAGATGCACCAGGCAAAAAGTGTGAGGTCTTGAAGTACGTACATTATTTTGAACGGGACTTTGCAGTTGATGTGTGGGAGTGTGTTACGTCATTGCCACGGAGCCACAAGGTCAAAGTTATGAGCGCGCCGCCAGGAATTCTACCATTGCGACACGCGTTTTCTAAGCGTCGTCGAAAAAAATTAAAAATAAATAAAAAAGCTGAAGGGGATTTCCGGTGCTCCAGGAGCAGCCAGTGATCATAACTCGGTCGGAGTAAAACTGGCCCGCTTGCTGACTCCCCCGTATGGAGGGAGGAAGATGAAATTAATTTGCTCGCATCCGGAGTTTTACGGACGCTAATATATCTCCCGCGTCGTCAGATGGTTGAGTGCATGGCCGAAAGTGTACATTGCCCCTATATCCACATTTTAAAAGTCTGCTATCCCGAGAGTGTCGACCAGGAAAATCGGGAAATGTCAGAGATTAAAATACTGGTAAAATCAGGATTCTCAAGAATTCTAATAGAAAGAGAGCGATTTCATTATTACTCCTACATTAAAAATTACTGCAGATTTCAATCAATATAATGTTTGATCAAACAGAAATCACTTATCAGACTTTATTCATACATACAAGAATTAATTCAATTTTTAAATAATGTTCATTCAACTAAAATTCTACTAAAAAAACGTTTCATAAAACTATTATTTCATTATCGATTTCTGGAAGAATATATCCTTCCTTTTTTTACATTTGTAGCGTCAAATTCGTTACTCAGTTAACGATAATTTAATTTGTACATTTTGCTGAAAAATACTTTTATCCCTAAGGCTAAAGATGCTTCGTAATTGTCAATAAAATACTGCTACACTACCTTTTATCACATGCAGGTGATAAAAATGTTATATTTTGTCCCCCCAGCCAGTTGCGCACATGCTCCTGGCGGCGGCATAGCAAACTATTTGTCCTGATGTAACCATTTTTTAATTTATTTTATTAAAAATTGAAATAGACTACACACTAGATTAAAAATACTTTATTTACTCGATAAAGATACCTGCATCGCTCCTATCACGACCATAAAATATCTCTTAATCGTTTCCTTCCTCTTGTAAAGGATCTCTTTATCGTCCTGTATAATAAATTACTATATACGCAAACCTAGTAACTCGTTTAATTAATTTTACCTTTTAATATTAGTCCATGTCTTGGAGATAGTCTGGAACCCTGGGTGAAAATAGATGGCCACCCTCACTGCAGCCCGTGTCACTCAGTAGGATTCTGAGCCCCCAGTCCGGATAATCGAGTTACTTACAACGTGCATTGTCGATCTCTGTCCGAAGAGTCACACGTTCGAGACTGGTCTTACGTATGTGGTGTGGCGGAGGGCTTCGCGTTGTGCTGATACTACTGCGGAGGAATCCACACGTGTGTTAAGTCTCAAGGCATATTGCTTAACGAGATTTAAAAGTAGCGTGGTTCAGTCAGTTATTTAAAAAACGTTGCAAGCCACCAATTTAGCGACGTCTCCTGACATCATCTCTGGCCATTTTTTTGGATGGGGGTATCAAAGAATGTGATTTAAATGCTAGTACGTTTGCAGAATTTAAGTTTAAACAACAATTTTTACCGCCTTATTGATATTAAAATGATGCCTATATTAGATTTAAAAAATGTCAAGTTATGGCTCGGGTTTAAAGTGTCAAGTAATGGCTCAGTATGGCTCAGCTATTCATGAATTCATTAATATACTCTGACAATAAACTTAGAAAAGGATTTAACAAGAAAAAATAAGAGTTACATAATACATAAACCATATTGAATTATTTGAAAGTGTATTTACAAACAACCAATTTTGTAATGCTGATTGGACTAAAGATTGTCCTTCGACAATCACTAGCTGCTAACTTGTCTAGGTTGAGAAAGTGTATCTAATATTGCTGTGTACCACACAGTTGATAACATTATTAAATGGTTTCTGCGTCATGATGTTTCTTAAGTTCCTACGTTTTCAGTCTTCGGAGAGAAAGAGAGGGAACTTGAATGTTGCGCCATCGTACAACTGCTATGAAGCATTTTAATTGGAAGATTTTGTTTAATTAACACGTCACATCGTTTCTGTTAATATTAAATATGGCATTAGACTAAAGCTATTGGTTGTACTTAAAATTATTGTTTACGATTTACATGTTACGTCAGTGGCGCTCGTGGATAACGCAACGATGAAAAATAAAGGAGTCTTTATTGCACGATATGTGCGCATTGTGATAGGTACTGGATTCTTCTGTGCATCTCAAGCTTTAAAGCAATTACGGCAAGCTGCAATGTGAGCGTTAATTCAAGAGAGTTACATTTTCGTTAGTTATGTACGAATGCAGACATATTTGTTCTATACCATTCCAAGGGACGTACAAAGTAAATTCTAGAAAAGTCGGCAGCGTTGTGAATGCAATTTTATTCTAAAACGTACAACGTGCTCGCCTTACTTTGTAAGCAACAGCTTATTAAATGCAGATGTAGCTTGTGCGTTTATCATTTATGAAAAAGGAAACAAGTCAGGAAAGAAATATGTGAAGTGCTCGAGATTCATCTAAAAGTTTTAACATTTACCTAAAAGGGAATGCGTCTCGTGAAAGGAAAAAAATCTTTTCCACATCAGCCATTCGAGCGGTTGAAGCCTAGAACCCGGAGCGAGAAGAAGCTGATAAAAGCAGAAACGGAGAGAAGAGATCCCTTTACGTAAAATTCTGTGCATCTCCCCTTTCTGTGAAGGGGAGTAGCAGTCACTTTCTGTCGATATATCTTTCCATTAGAGTTAGTCTGTGGGGAAGTACGGGTGGCGAATACACAACGAAAGCCATAAAGATTGTCATTTGTAAACCGAAAAAAATTGGTAGCTGCATTTATGTAAAGAATGTGACCTGCAACATTCAAATAAGTTTGCTAAAAAATACTTCTAGCAAAATTGCTAGGTTTGTTTCTATTGCACTTTCGTGATTCTAACTTAACTCTGCGAATGAATTGCATTGTTACAGTGTAATATACATGATTTATTGATAATGATGAATATATTTTTAAATAAAGAAAATATTCATTTTTGATCCTGTTGTACTCACATGGCCTAGTATATTTATAATTTGTGTAAGAAAATAATTTTATGTAAATAAATTGAGAATTGATTCATTGTGAAATATTCAATATACTCTCACTAAACAGGATTAATTTGACATATGTACTTTTTTTTAAAATCAGGAAGTAGTTTTCTTTTGATTTGCTATTAATAAAATTTGAGGAGCCCGTGAAACTTGTATGATAGTAAAATTTCGCTGAAAAGAATAGGATTTTTTTAAAAATGTCGGTACCTTAGGCATTTCTTTCGTTTACGTTCTCATTTATCATACGATACACAAAAGAAATATAAAAAAGAATCGGGTCATTCAGTTTTCAGATATTACTCTTGGCATTTGAATTTGCGATTCTAATTTATTATTAAATAGCATAATTAATAAAACCTTTCTTTTCTAGTAAGGAAGAGAAGTGTTTATGCACAAAACATCTGAAACATTAGCATTGGTTTTAGAGTACTTTTTTATCCCTGCAAATTTCGAATTTCGAGCGTGGACATTTTTGCCGATAAGACGTTGTTTACTGGTGCTACAATGTTGCATGTCGCCTGAAACAGCCCCGGTCTCATTAACTCCGAAGCCTCCTATTGAGAAATCCGCCTGCGCTGCTGCCTCGCAGTCCCTGGGGTTCGGCGCGCGCCAACGCGGCGTACCGCGGACCGCTCTGAGGTCGCACTTGAAAACAACTCGAAATAGTTGGGGACGAGCAGCGTGCTTGGCAGGGAATCCAGCCTCGCAGGGCGGGAGGGTCAGGGGTGGGGGGTGGAGTTCCCGCCCACTTGGCCATGAGGCCGGCGACGGCTTTCGCACAGTGCACCCGAAAAAGCTCTCCGCGGATTCGCCGGCGAGTGTTGCTTTAGCGTTTGCGGATTAGGGTGTTGCCACTTTGGCATCGCGAAGGCGAACTCCGGGTGTTGTGGCTAGCTGGGCTGCCGGGCGGAGTGCAGGGAGTGTTGTCCGTGGTGGGGATTTCGCGATGGGGAGTGTCTTTCCTCTCCCGGAAAGGCCGGGTCGGGATTTAGAAAATTGTCTAGAATTTTGTGCAAACATCCTTTCATGTTCGTTCTTCTGAGAACACTTTTGAGCAAGTGGATTGAAAGTTGCGTGATCTCCAAGACGAAAACATTACTTTCTTCTCAGAATGCATAATTCATTAGAGTTAATAGTTATATAATGTTTGTGAATATTAAATAATTTCGTTATTTTATAACTTACCATCAAAAGTGTCTGCTGACGTATTGAGAAAAATTCAAAAATTTTCATTTTTTTAAATTTGGTGTTATTTTCGTTATTTTTTAATATCTCGACAAAGAATTTTATTCCAATTTGGTTTTCATTTCATAATTTTTGTTCGACAAGCTATTGTTAGTATAGCGAAATAAATGTGGCGAACCAAAAATTATGGAACAATGCAAATTGTAAGAAAAAGTTGCAATGGTGTCAAGTATATTATATCGTAATTTCTTTTGATCGTCTGCCCTGTTTTTATGCGCACTGTTTTTGACAAAGTACAAAGCAGTGTTTAATTTCGATTTCGATACATTTTTTTAATGACTTTTATAAAAAAAAATTAAAAAGGCCCATCATGACTTGATTTAATGTTTTAATATCATGTTTATTTTAAAATGTCATTATAAAATTTTTTTTGTTTATCGGGATTCCACGACAACTTTGTTGTAAACAGTTCGATGATTTCTTCACAAACAGCACTAAATGTCCCCACAAAGAGCACTACATTGTATCTAGGAAATGCAAATATATAAATACTGCGTGACGACCTTGAAGTACTACGTAACTTGCACGAAGTACGGTCGGGCTGTGCCAGATCCTCCAAGCAGTGCATATGCATTTCTTGGCAGAGCAGGGCGGACGTGGGGCTAAAGCGGAGCTTTTAACTTTGGCAACGCTCGCGCGTGAAACGCCTTTTGTATTGGAGGCTCAAGTTACTTCATAAAGACCCAGTGAACCTATTAGTGGGCGACTGAGGTGCGTGTCGGGCGTTGTCGTAATTGCAAGGACAATAAATAATCTGTGAGACGTTTGTGGGTCAGGTGGTTACTTGCACCATCAGAACTGGTTTAGAGGTTGTGTTTACTTCCTTGGTCGTTGAATACGTTTGAGAGTTTCACACCCATCATTCTCTCATATTAGTGTATTTAATTATCCCCTCATAATAATTCAATTCAGCTGAATTAATGAACACACGAGGACAACGGTCAGTGATGAACACTTCCCCCCGAGATTAGAAAACATGTGGTAAACTTTTTTGTAATTACGGCGTGAAGACTTTTGAGTGTTGATAGTTTGCGTGTTGAGATTACAGGAAACAAAAATATTTGCTTAAATACACACATGCATTATGTGTACTATTCAACTATATCAATGTTGTGAATATTTTGTAATTACAATAATTGTAAGTTTTATTTTCTCATGTCTAATCATTATCAAAGGTTCACTTACTAGTCAGTTTACATTTCATCATTTTTTTTCTTGGGATCTACTCAGTAAATGGTCGCGTAAAAGATTTAGAACGTGAAGTAAATCTTTCACCTACTACCCGACTTCTCCTTTAGCTAACATGTATTCATTGGGTGTTGAAATTATCATCGACTGCAAATGGGATGGAGTGCGAATAATTTATTTCTGAATTCATCAGCAAAAAAAATCGTTTAATCAGTGCGTAAATTTTAGATGACCAATGCTCATTTACGTCGGTGAGATTCTTTCACACAAGTAAATAGTAATTTTCTACAAGCCATGAGATATGACCTGTTTTAATAGCTACGCTTACAGCATATGCCTCGTGTCATGCTCGTTTGAGAATGTCTATATGTTGTTGAATATAATAACAACATATTCGGGAACTCTTTGGAAGTCGACCCTTCCACTTTCTCAAAACGTCTCTGGTAAACGAAAACGTCACAGATGCTTCATCTTCGTCCGCCTCCTCCTTTCTCCTCCTTATTTTCCGGGCGCCATGTACCCTTCTGCATCCGCGGCGCGGCGTCTGTCTGTATGTCGGGCGACACCCCAGGGCACCTCCGCCCACAAAAACGGGCATGCTATTTATTCAGCACGCAGCAGCCGTCCATCATGTGGCCGACAACGCCGTCGCTGCTCGCGCCCGGAGCCAGGAGGTGGAGCGGAGCTGCTAATGTGGGGAGGAGAGGATCAGGGCGGAAGGGAGGGGTGTGGCTGGGCATACGATAGTGGGAGGAGTGGATGAGGCAGATGAAGTGCTGCAGCGCCTCTGACCGGGAGGTCCTAGGTTCGAGTCCTGACGGCGGCAGGATTTTCGACACTAGCTTTTCAGCTAGGTCGAATTCAGTCGCTGTCTGGAGGAGAATTCAAGCGTCGGCTGCTCTGATCGATAGTTTTCCATGGTTTCTCCGATCAACACCAGGCGAATGGCGGAGCAGTACCTTACCAAACGGGCCATGAACCGCGCGCGATCTTTCTTATCCTCTCCTTGCACACACTTACACTAATATGCACTACACTAGCTCATATTCCGGGAGACCGGTCGGGAGCTTAGAGCTTGTCCCGGCTGGGGCGGTGCCCCGCTGGTGGGAGAGTCCTGGTTAGGGGGAAACCCCACTAGCCGACGGTAGGTCGGCGCCGGATCTCGCCATCCAGCGGGGAAAGATCACCGCGCATATCGCGAGAAAAAACATGCACTACACTAACGGGACTAATGACCAAAGCAGTTGACTCGCCCGGAAACACGAAAAAACTCGGGAAGGAGTAACCAAGGGAGACGGGACTGGGAGCATTGGATAAGGAAGATAGGTCGCGAAGCAGTAAGCAAGGCATATAGGTCTGAGAGGACTAGGTGAGGTAGGAAACGGGAAGTAGTGAACTGGGCGGACGGGACTGAAAAGAGAGAGAGGGGCTGACGGGACTGGGGAGTTAGTGCAGCAGACGGAGCGGGACGGAGTGGTCGGAACAGGAGGTATGGGCCGGCAGGGAGAGGGAGAGGGGGATAGAATAGCACGGACGAGATGTGGCAGGACGGGGATAGATGAGGCTGATTTAAACGAGTCCATCTTGTGGGATTAGAGGTCGGACGGAAGATACGGTACAGAAGAAATGGGAGGGAAGGAACGGTGCGGAACGGGACCAGTCGCAATGGTGCGACTGTAGGCGGGGCTGGCGGATGCAATCGGGTGCAGGGCGAGGCGGGCAGGTGCGGATGGGTGTCCACGGGGACGGGCAACGCAGGGTGGAAGGCAGGAAGGGCAGAGAGGAGGAGGGGAGACGGGCAAAGGATATTGCGTCAGCGGGGCCTCACATCCGGGTCCCGGCGCGTTTAGGCGCCATCCATCGCATTGGTTATGGAGCATCCATCCTGCGGATCCGGCGCTGCTATCCGCCGGCAACGCAGTATCCTGTATCGGTTTGCGGAGGCGTGCTGGGGGTGGCAGCCTCCGCGTTGATTAGGATGCGCATGTTCGTTTGCATTGTACAGGGTGCGTCAGGATGAAATTGTGAACTTGAAGCAGGATGCGAAGTGTGTTCCGCTGCCCATTTTTATTAAGGCAATTCCTTCGGTAACTAATGATCTCTGATGCCAGCTAAAGAAAAGATGTAAAGTAAAAAAGGCGAAGTGAAACAAATGAAACGGTTTAGAGAGCATGTTGAAGTACGTCTTTATAGGCGTCCTAACTTACCTTCTCCCTCTTGTGTCGAAAGTATGTGCCCGTTGTTAATCCGTTGTTCCATACTTCTTGGTATGCTTAGGAGAGTTATTTCAGAACCACTATAGTAGAGTTTGTTTTCGTTTCTATATAGTGTCAACGCCCAATTCTGTCGCAATTAGTATAATCTAACTCTTCATTCGTAAAATAAGAACCTAGTGGGAAAAAATATCCTGTCTTCACAGTTGACTTTACTAATACGACCTCAACAGCCCACGTGCTATATTCCATGACACCTATAATAATGCGAGCCACCACAGGTATAGGACGCAGTGAGGGCGCCCCTACTGCGTCATTCACGACGAAATCCAAGCTCCCAGGACGGATTCTATAGGGCTGATTTGGAAGAGTCAGACATTCTTCTCTATTTCAGCGTTGGCATTATTGAGAGGCTGGCGCGCTCCTTTGTAGGCCGTGAGAACTACGTTTGTATAATCCGCATAGATTTTTCATTTAACTTAAACATTCGATAGAACAAGGTTATTGTTACGTACATTTTGTATGTAATAATTGAAGTTGGTAAAAAATAAATCTTGTTCAGTGATGCCCTATTTACCGCTGTAGACTTCGTATACTTTGAAAAAAAATGAAGAAGAAAAAAAGATGCTGTCGCCAAATAAAGTATGTGGTGTGTAGCGTTGCTTTTCTGGAATGAGGTCGTCCACTATTTAGGCGCCCGTTGCATTGATTATTATGGAACATTCATCCAGTGGATCCTGGGGCTTATCGCCGGTAACGCAGTTTCCTGCACCGGTTTGCGCAGCCCCTGGCTGCTGGGTGTTGTATTCATTAGCGCGTAGTGTCTCGTTTTCATAGTCGTTCGATCAGCGTTTCCCGAAATGTTTTGACCGTAGAAAAATTTTCCTTTTAGAGAAAATGCCGAAACACGCGGCCTCATAGTAAAAATCACTCTATGTTCGTGAAAACAAAATGAATGTCATAATATAATACATTCTAAGTTGTTTACTTAATTATGATTGTTGAATTAAGACTTCTCAGATGTTTTTTTTTCTTAAATAGGGTAATAAATACTCTGGATTATACTTTTTAATTCTAGACAAACACTTTGGATAAATCTTGAGTGTAACTTGCTGATTTCATTTTGTAAAGTCACTATGTTTTTACGGAGAATCGGCGATGTTGCCACCATGTTCCGCTTGCGTCCAAATTTCTTTCATTCTAATTCAAATTGTTTTCAGGATCCACATAGACTGTACAAAGACCATGCACCGCAATTATCTCGATCCTATCTATTGAATTATCTCTAAAGGGCAACAAACGGAGACGTGATGTGACGTCGTAAATCACAACATGAATATGGAGATGAGGAATGACAGGAGATGGGGATTTATGATGAGAATTTCTATCTCTCTGGTTCAGATATATCAATGATCAAAATTTTTTCGAGTATCGTTAGAAAGAAATTTGAGATTTTTTTTAACTATTGGATAGAAATGATATAAAATTACTTGCAAAGTCTTCAAATAAAATGCATAATTTACAGCATTTCCCAGAAGTATTGCGATGGTAACCGTTTAATATAACGTGCCTCTTAAGCTTATTATTCTGACTTTCTTCCCGCCCTTCCAAAAGTGGAACACAGCATTCTCAGATAATGAAATAAAAAGCTACTGAAAAGCTGTTTTGCTTCGCTAAAATTAAATTATGTTATGCTGTAACATTCCCTGCGTTACACTATAAGTAAAGAACCAGTGCTAAGTACTTAATCAAAATACATGAGTGCAAAATACAAGAGTGCAATGACGGAAAGGAAGTTTCTATGAATATTCAGAGATGTTCAAGGTATGGCACTATCAAGATATAATATAAAAAAAGAGATATGAATGTACAGTTAAGAAAAAAAATATAGAATGTTTTACATGAAGTTGTGTATGTATATGAATGTGAAAGAATGCAACGTATGAATTCCGAAGAAGAAAAAGAGGAAGAAGAAGAGGAAGAAGAAGAAGAAAAATCTGCAACATAACGACCATGGATTTTGTCACCTTCAAGCAACTGCCCCCCATGCCCGTCCAGACGAAATCCGTCGTCAGGAGAGAGACTTACTCCTTGCGTTTAATGCCGCTGAATATTCACTGGAACGTCATTTGGTCGCGTGAATGGCGAGTGTATGCAAAGCGGAGGCTATTGCGCGTGCTGTCCCCAGCGCCTGTGACTCAGCGCCCGCGCCGGAAGCTCATCTCCATTTCACTCTCCATCTCCGCGCCTTCCCCTCGCGTGCTTCTTCTGCGCCGCGGCGCAGCCTCGGAAACTCCCTGCTGCTTCCAGCTTCTTCCTGTTGCCAGGATGTACGTATTTAAACTATTCAAACTCGGATATTATATATTTATTTGTTGTTTGTTTACCCGAAGAAAGAAAGGGTATGTTTTTCATTGTGAATTTGGATTGTTTCTTCCCCTTCAATGTTGATGATTGAAGAAACAAACGAATGATTTTTAGCAGCTCGTAAGTTGAATAAAGTTATGGAGTTGTAATCCTGCCTGGAGTAGCCGAGATCGTTCAGGCAGGATTGGGTGATGGGTTGAAATCTTGCCTCACACATGTTCATTGCATCATTGCTTGTGGTTTCAGGCATGATGATGCACAACTAACAACCATATATCAGTTTTGAGATCTGTTATACTTCCTTTCCCCTCATACCTCCTCCGGCGTAAAATGTCAATTATGAGCTTACAGGATATAATAATAATAGTGCGAAATGAAGAAGGTGGCTCTCATATCTCTAGTTGGGAGAAAGTGCTGAAATGTAGTCCAATGGCTACCTCGGAATGAAAGGTAATGTGACTGCTCTAGGAGGACCATGGACTACCGTGGAACCGTACGTTGGAGGATGGATCGTTATGTGGAGATAAATGTACGGAGTATGTGGCTACGTAGAGTGACAAAAAAGCTCTCTTGGATGCGAGACGTCTTCTCACGTCAGTCAATTTATAACTTATAACTACAGTGCATTTATTTTTGTTATGATTTATCTAAAACTAACATACATAATCATAGAGGAAATAATGTGATTATATGCAATGGCCGAGTCTGTGCTTATGCATTGCGTGCCAGGAAAGTTTTGTAACAATGTAACAGACCAGCATTTCGTGATACGTGGCCAAAATACCAACATTTGTATGTCAGAGAAAGTTAGTTGTAATCGAAATGTGAGTTTGGAATCTTGATTTGTCAATCCTAAATCAGCGTTTCTGGGTGCTGCCTGAGTCGACTGTTCTGTTTACTGCCATTCCCTCCAGCACCGTCAGCATTGACATCTCGTTCTGCTCTATTTTTCCTTTCTTTACAGCCTTTGTTTCCCTTCTTCTAGACACTATGTCTGACCTCCGCCTCTTCGAACACTACAACCAATTGCGCGGCTATTGCTCATGCAGTTCCCCCGACCGCCTTCATTGCTCGTAGGTTTCTTCTCAAAATTGTTGTCGCCAACATTTTGTCACCGCCTCCGCCGTTGCTGCGTGTGCGGTTTCCTGTGTTGATATCTTCTGTCGTCTTTTCCGACGCCAACATTGTCACCAATGTCTTTGTTGCTGTTTCCTTCGTCACCCGTGCTGTATCTTCGCCTCCGGCATCATTTTCTCTTCCACTTTTACTGCCATCTTCAGTCTCGCCTCCACTTCAGCTTTTGAGAAACTGGAGATTTTGCCTTCAACTCCGCTTCCACAAAACAATTTCCGCAAATTCCTTCTCCTTCGCCTTTATTCCTAACTGTTCCCGTCTTTTCCTTCCCTCCTAATTTCCGACTTTGCCTTTTCCTCTTACTCTATATCTCTCCGTTCGCTATTACCTACTCACTGCTCTACAAACTACCACCAGTATCACCTTATTTTCACTACTCCTGCCTCCGCCTCAATATCCCTCTCTCCTTCACTTTCACACTACCTCCGTCTCTTATTCCGCCTTTTTACTGCCTCCTTCATCGCCTGCCACGTCCATCATCACCGATTCGGCCTCAATCTCCTGCTTCCTCACTGTTTCCTGCCTTCGCCCTCATGCTTATCTCCGTCTCCTCTAACCGGGAGCGGTAGCTCAGTGCATCAACTGATGCCACTGCAGCGCCTCTGACCGGGAGGTCCTAGGTTCGAGTCCTGACGCTGGCAGGATTTTCGGCAGGAGCTTTCAGGGTTAGTCGCTGCCTGGAGGAGACTTCTAGCGGCCGGCTGCTCTGATCGGTAGTTTTCCGTGGTTTCTCCGATCAACACCAGGCGAATGCCGGAACAGTACCCTACCAAACGGGCCACGGACCGCGCGCGATCTGTCCTTCCCATTCGTGTTCCTATCCTCTTCTACACACACACACACACTTACACTAACATGCACTACACTACCACATATTCCGGGAGACCGGTCGGGAGCTTAGAGCTTGTCCCGGCTGGGCGGTGCCCCGCTGGTGGGAGAGTCCTGGTTAAGGGGAAACCTCACTAGCCGACGGTAGGTCGGCGCCGGATCTCGCCATCCAGCGGGGGAAACACGAAAAAACCAAACCAAACCAAACCAATCCGTCTCCTCTACCTTTACCTTCACCGTCACTTCCAGCGGCTCCTCTCGCTCCAGCCACAGCCCATCGTCCACATTTACCTCACCCGCCTCCTCCTCGTCCTGCCTCGCGTCGCTCGCGCCTACCTCCCCAGCATCTGCCGCCGCCGCCGCCGCCGGAGCGGCCGGCACCTCCTTTGCCTCTTTACAGCAGCATTTGTCGGCCCCGGAGGCCTCTTAAGGAAAGGTCGCCATAAAACACGGGCGCCGGCGCACCGTAGCTTCTCTTCTTACCTGCAGCTGCTTCCTTCCTATCTCCTCGAGCCCTCGTCGTGCATCTTCGGGGTGAAAAAGAGGGGTTGTCTCGACCGACGCGGTTGGTTACGAATGGTCACCTACTTGTAGGAAACTGTGTGCTACTGTGTATTCGCTTTGGACGGAAGTAAGGATTCTGTAGGAATTGCGTTTCAAAGTTTTCGCACTGTTTAATTTCTGCCAGTTTAGCTTTAAGAATAATTTTCTTTTCATCTCGCGTATAATTTGGAATTAGGTGTACACAGAAGAGTTTTCGATTGAAGGAAAAAAGATGGTGCTTTTTAGTACTCATGTATTTTTTTTGTGAAAGCAATTTTTCTGACATCTTTTAAATTAAAAATGAATATTATTATTTTTGCTTCGTTTGAAAATTCCGAAAGAATCATATCAATTTTAATGCAGAAGTTGTTCTTCATCGTAAATTACTAATTCGTTTTTGTTACATCATCAACTCATTGGCTGTTTACTACAGATACTTTTTGACAAATATTTCTCAGTTAATTACACTATTAAGTATCTATCGAACTACGTACATTACCCCATGTTCAAGGCGTTTTTTAAATATTAATTTTTTAAACACAATAATGAAGATCCTACGTATTTGCAATCAGAACATTGAATTAGCTTTCCATAATGAAGCGTCTAAGAAATTAGTTTTGAACATTCTTGGAAAATCAGAGTTAACGAATTAATTACTTTTAAAAGATGGAGGAAAGATATTACACTCGAATTTTCTAAGAAAAAATTTGCATAACGTGTTATCGAGGTGATGTTTGCCTGGTTATATGTGGATGTAGTTATAGGAATTTATTAAGTGTAGGTGAGGTCAGGAAGGTAAGCTACCTTTGACATTTTAGAGAAGAAACTTTTTCTGGTGATGCGTATAAAACCAAACTAAACTTTCTTGTGCGGGTTTCAACAGAATAAATTGTGACATTTTGTTTCTTCATACCCTTTTCCCTGTTTGCCTTTCACGTGATTTCTAATCATTTCTCATGAGTATTTTATACGAGATAAATAGTGTTCTAAACGTATAGATAGTATGTCAAATCCGTAGAAGTTTATGTAGATTTTCGGTTGTTATTAAAAAAACTCCATCAAACTTAATCGCTTCCTCTTTTTCAGTAAATGAAGAGGCAGCATTAAAATGCTAAGATACGAAACATAACATAAGAATCCACGTTTTGTTGCTAGACTTTTTCTGACATGGAGATACATCAGCAGTTTTTTGATATTCGCGATATATTCCCAGATTAAAACTACGAATACAAATTTTCCCCAGGAAGGAAAAGTATTAAATATTTGAATACGCTGTAAGAGCTTGCTACCGTATGTTGTCCAAGCGGAGAAACGCAATTAAGTACGGCACAAATGTCGTGAAACCCTGTGCGCTGCACTACAAAATTTCGTGACACTGACAATGTCCCCGAAGAGTCTTCTTGGGGATTTCAACTCGTCCCGAAACCGGCGCATAACGGACCGGCTAGTCCGAACGATCGCGGACCCTTCTCACGAGATCCCCGCAGGGCGGGTTTCCGGTGGCGCACCTTAACCTCTTTACTTCCGTCCGCGCCGCCCGGAGATCGCGCGGACACGGGTACCGCCCAGCCCCCAATCGCCGGCGCCCCTGGGGGCCACGCGGCGGTCGCTCCGGGGACAGCGGTAAATAAAACGCTTGGCTGGCAGGGACCCCGGCCGCTGGGGAGAGGCCCCCGCCCCCGCGCCCGCCAGTCCACGCGACGGCTCGTCCCGATAAGCTCATTAGCGGGGTCGCCCGCCGGGGAGTGGGGGCGGCAATGGTGGAGGTGCAGGTGACGGTGGTGATCGGGTGAAGCGGTGGGTGACGGAGATGTGGTCGAAGTGGGCGCACCGTGATACCGTGTCGGAGGCGCGATGGAAGAATATTCTTTAAGGCGGCCCCACTAGTGATGGCAAATTTTACCAAAACATCGATGTTTCGATACACCGCTAAAATTAATGAAATAGTAAATAATATCACTTATCCAATACGCAAAAATGAATCACTTTTCTGAACATTTGATTAATATCTTACAATGATGCTTAATTATACATTTGTGAAACGTTTATAAAAATATTGCAGCAACAACAATAAAGGGGTAGGGGTTTAGCGCTTAAATGACTGTTTGCAGATTCCGTTAGACGCATTTACCGGGCAAGAATGTAAGAGTTGAGAAGGAGGTTGCCGATCGAGTCGATTGCTTTGAGGGCCACTGTGCCGGTGGAAGGCGGAGCGGCGGCCTCTGTCGTTTTTTGTGAGTCGGCGGCCGCTGGACCCTGCGGGCCTTCCCGTCGCGCGGGGCCAAAGCGGCAGATGCCCGCCACACACCCACTGCCCGCCCGCCGCCCGCCGCCCGCCGCCCGCCGCCCGCCGCCCGCCGCCCGCCGCCCGCCGCCCGCCGCCCGCCGCCCGCCGCCCGCCGCCCGCCGCCCGCCGCCGCCGCCGCCCCCGCCGCCCGCCGCCCGCCGCCCGCCGCCGCCGCCCGCCGCCCGCCGCCGCCGCCCGCCGCCCGCCGCCCGCCGCCCGCCGCTCGCCGCTCGCCGCTCGCAACCCGCGGCTTGCGCCCGCCATTCCCGCCCGCCACCCGTCCTCTTCCTTCCATCTCCCTTTGCCACTGCCTCCACCGTTATCATCCGCCCCAGTCCGCTGCACTTCACACGTCGTTTTCGGTGGCGGCGATGGAGGCGGTAGCGATGGCGGCGGTGGTGATCGAGGAATTGGTGGATGGGAGGCAGTGGCGTTGACTGCGGTGGGGTGGTGGGGCGGCGGCGGCGGCGCCGCCTGCAGCGCCGGAGTCACCTGAGAGGCGATGGTGGGCGGGAGGCGGCGGCTCTGCGGTCACGGAGACTCCCCAGGACCGACTGCTGCGGTCGCGAATGCTGTCCTGGGGACCGCAGGGACTTCCGAATGGGGCCATTCTATTTGTTTTATTTGCTCTTACTCGAAAGGGCAGGACTTGGGGTAAACAGATACTTTTGGCCGATTTGGCAAAGTAGAAGTGTATAGTTAGAACGTGTTAACGTTTTATGGTATTTCAGTCTGTCGAGTCGGTCAGTCAGTTAATCTATCAGTCAGCCAGTGAGTGTAGTTTTTGATGTACGTCAAATATTGAAGAATATTACAAAAAATACTTTATAAAACAAATTTAATTCCTAAAATGACAGAATCCATCTGCCAAATTGCTTGTCTTGTCTGACAGTCTTCTCAATCCCAATCATACTGTTATTATGTAAATTAGTCTGGCTAATTTTGTCGCTCTTGTAAAGAATTAGGTGGATTTGCTAATATTTTATTGTTGTTTTTTTTGTGGAAAATAATTATGTCTTGCTTCTCGCCAATAAAATTAGACTCAGAAGCGTGGATAGGATGGTCTGAATTCACACATAAGAATGTATTACCTCTTCAGAATTGAACGATTGTACTTTTTGTTTGAATTTTGAACACGAAGTTGCAATTTGTTAGGCCAGGCATTTGTTTCGTGATACTTCGAGTTCTGTGGTCTCAACGGAAAGACGTGCTTTCTGCGTGTTCCACCAATTATTCACGTTGTTTTTAGTTACTACTGTCGTTTTATTATTCAGGTCGCGCCCTTGTAAAATTAATTATCGGTACTCCTCTGTTTTTCAACTGGAACCGAGTGACTCATATTCTTCTTCCCTTGTTCCTTTTCTTCAAGGTTTACTCCGGTAAACGATGGTTATAAACCGCCTCGTCGAAGGATATTACTCTTCATAGTCGGAGGTGGAAGGAACAACTCCGCATGTCGTCGTTAAATAAGCAGTTTCAAGTTGAGCCCTGGCATACAGGTAGTGTTGCTGAGTCGTAAAAGAAACAAGGGATGGGTCCTAGAATCTTCTCCTAGCATTACCTAAATTGTAAACAGTGTGTGATGGAAAGGAACGAGGAGATTTTAATATTCAAAATAATAGTCGAGTTTGTTATGAAAAAGTTCATAAATTGTCTTGGAAGTGTTTCGAATGGTGTCTGCAGAGAGCTTGTAATTGTTAATGAAATGAAACGTTTGGAATCATTTATAATAATCTACAACACACCGTGATCTAATCTGAGATTTTGGTATACAATATCTTGGCTTTTATTCACCAAGTGGAAAACTCGTTACTGTTGTCTTTTAAAGTATGCAAACGTGAACTATTATATTGAATAATTGTATTTGAGTTCAGAAATTTGCGTTTTTTTTTTTGGGTTTAAGGTTTTCTTATAAAATATCGTATCGCAGCAGAATTTAGGTCCGAATTATGTAATGGCTTCATCCTACTGAACGAGTTCCTTTGCTGAAATCACTGAAGATTTCTTGAGTAACATTTCAAATGACATTCTTTTGTTTCAGGTGAGTGAGCGAGGGCGGGCATCCATTTTTACATCATAAACCGTACGATGGTGAGCGAGGAAACAGTTTTCATTCTTTCTTTTTCCTCTTTATTCAAACAAATCATTTTCTTTTCATATATACGACAATAAACTGGTATATCCCGTTAATTTGCTGAGTTGAATATTAACGTGCTGTAACAAAGGGAGAAATAATTATCATAAAACAGAAGTGAACACATGTTCATGCATTCCGTTTAACTGCGCATGAATGAAGTCTGTGTGTCTGTATGTGTGTGTGAGTGAATCCTTTAGACTGCAAGGTTTACAGTACAGCCGCTTTGCGCTGCAATTTAAGATCCGCACTGCACTGGTTAATGGAGTGTGTTGTCTGTAATAAGAGTATGTTTCAGCTTCTTGCGAATAAAGCTACTGTCGGCTTTCCTTTGAGATTCTATTGATATCGTCTGCTTTAACGAAAGTTACGACTACTTCTCGCGATACACCTGGAACAACTAGAGAGCAGTTGTTTGCAATGTGCGCAGAGCACGAACATTAACTATTTATGATAATATTAATGTTGGTATTTGCAACAGTTTGCACATTTTACACACTTACACATTTTGCTAATTTACACATTTATACATTTTAATTCATATGACACATGCCCTTTTAAATTTAGTAGAATTAATATGCGATCATTCAAACGTAAATAGAATATCGAAATGAAAATTGTCTAGATAGTCTAAAATTTAGCTAACCATCTTTTCAAATGGTATAAATCGCTGTAAGCGAAATAGTTGCCCATACTCTGATGAGTCACATGTACTCTAATTCACAATTAAAATTATAAAAGGGAGCTATTATCTACAATACAATTCCAATTACTATGTTACAGCAAACATATATTCCAAAGCCTTTCCAGAGTTCACTCAGACCTGTCCCGTTTACATCAAGTTAGTCAACCTCCAGAGAAGTAGAAAATATGGACCGAGTTTTGAAGGGCTGAAAGTGGGGAATATGGATTCATTCCGACTTATGCCGTGGTGCTGTGCGGATCGTGTGTAGATAATTGATGTTGGGAGTTTGGGAATTATGAGCGTCTACTTTGGTATGGTTGTCGGACTTTGAATATTGAAGGAAAATTTCGAGTGCAACAGCTAGAATTGTGAACTTAGGTGAATTTGTCGGCAACATGACTGGAAATATTTGAAGCAGATAATAATTTACTGAACTTTAATATTTTAAGCATACGCATAGGAAGAACTGGAAACTTTGAAAAGGTGCCCATATTCTTATATAAATTTGGAACGGGTTACGTTGAATTAATATTTAATAATATTAGAAGGGCAGAGAAGATAAAAAAAAATTTTATATATTTATATATATATATATATATATTAATTTCCTTGTTCGTTCTCTTATGATAATAACCTGTAAAATATTGGACATCAAACGTTTCATTAGTCGTTAACCTCGGTCATTAAACGAGAAAATGATTTTGATTGTCGTATAATCGTCGAATACTGCGGTCTTGGGACCGTTCCCTAAGCATTTTCTCTGCGTTGCGGGGGTCCGAGCCCGTGTGTGCCCCCGCGGCCCCTCGTCCTGTCCTTTATTGCCTGGAGCACGCAGTGGGGATTACGTGACGGGCCCCTTGCAGCAAAAAGCTCAGGTCGCCTCGACATCTTGCCGAGTCTTCTCCCCCAGGCAGATCGTTCTGTCAGGCTTTGGCCTGCGTTGCTCATGCGGCGGTTGATTAATGACGATTATCCACGACTCCCGCCTCGCGTTACTCTTTTACTTATTATAACTATAGCTGGAACTTTTAAGCGCTAAAAACGAAAAATATTTGTAAACGATAAATATAATTTAAATATTGAAAAATATGTGTTAAAACGACGAAAATATTTATTTCTTACCCATATGAAATCAGTAACCAAGATCGAGAGAAGTCTGGTAGTAAAACGTGAAGTCGTCATCTTCAACATTCTGCACTCTTCGTTGATTGATTGACTGATTTTTTCGTGTTTCCGGGCGCGTCAATTGCCTTGCTCGTTAGTCCCGTTAGTGTAGTGCATGTTTTTTTCTCGGGAGATAGCGGTGATCTTCCCCCGCTGGATGGCGAGATACGGCACCGACCTACCGTCGGCTAGTGGGGTTTCTCCCTAACCAGGACTCTCCCACTAGCGGGGCCCCGCCCCAGCCGGGACAAGCTCTAAGCTCCCGACCGGTTCCCCGGCATGTGTAGTGCATGTTAGTGTAAGTGTGTGTGTGTGTGTGTGTGTGTGTAAGGAGGAGGATAGGACAAGGAAGAGGAAGGACAGATCGCGCGCGGTCCGTGACCCGTTTGTTAGGGTACTGCTCCGGCATTCACCTGATGTTGATCGGAGAAACCACGGAAAACTACCGATCAGAGCAGCCGGCCTCTAGAATTCTCCAGACAGCGACTGAATTCGACCTAGCTGACAAACTAGTGTCGAAAATCCTGCCGCCGACAGGACTGGATCCTAGGACCTCCCGGTCAGAGGCGCTGCAGTGACATCAGTTGAGTCACCGCTCCCGGTTGCACTCTTCGTCTGTGTATGATATAATTTGGCATCAGTTCGTCTTATGAGTGTGTATTATCACTCGGAGTGTCATTGCCTGAGTCGACAGTAGTGATAGAATAGCCCTCAGAGATCTTCACAGTTCATGGACCAGATTCACTCCACCAGGAAAGTCCCATAGTAGCATGTGATGTATGACCAACCACTGTATTCAAACTTGCACATTCCCCATATATCCAAAAACTCGAAAGTATTAAAATTGAAAATGCTCAAAATATTAGTTTATTCATATACAATTTAGCGAAATATATAATAATATTTGTTTCGACGAAAATATTTATTTTTAGGTGATAAGCAATTTGGTATATGGAATCTTTAGGGTGCTACTTGAACTTTCAACGCCCAAGATTAAGAAGAAAAAAATGTGCATTTATCTAAAAGTCAGAGCCCTAATTAAACTATTCTCTCGGAGTGTTCTCATTCCCATCACAAAGAGAGAACTTACCACGCAGAGACATAAAGTAAAATGAATTTCATCTTATTAGAGATTTTATACCAATAAACGGAGATTTTCTTAGTAATCGAAAGAAGGGCCTTTCTGAGGTCCTTGTAAACTGGATACCTGTAAGTCGGCTAACATCTCGTCATTGTCTGTTAGGCTGTATCTTGACCAAATCAGATGACCGCATGAAATATTTTCTCTCCGAATTTGTGACAGTGCGTCAGAGAACTCCGCGAATATTTAGGAATGTGTTCTCCTAGATTTGCGCCCAAAACAGTCAGACCTTACTGTGAAACTCCATGTCTCTAAATGCAGTAAAATTCCATCTCAACTGGGCACAATCAAGTGTCTTGACCTCCGGCACTGACACATGTTTTCTTCCTCCCTTAGTTCCTCTTACAGGATGTCCCTAGAATTCGTCCTTCTGATCTGCCTGGGCCGAAGTGTTTGCAAAACCGTTCAGTATCGCAATTGGAGCAGCAGGCATTCAACCTCAATTAAAGTTGCACAATAATGTCTTTCCCTATTATCGCTTTCTCAATTACGAACACCAATGTAATGAAGAAAAAATAACCTCTATCATGCTGTAAACATCCCTGCCTTGCCTCCTGTACCTATCATGTTTCATGCCCTCCTCTCATTGCTGTGAATTTTGCGTCAGTCTATCCATCTCTACTACTCTCCTAACGACCCGCGGGTCCATATCCTTTCATTTTTAAACCACTTCTCCAGCCGCATCCTGATGTCATTCGAGTTTGAACATTTCAAAGCCAGTCGTTCCTCCCCTCCCTTCCCCCAACCCCCCCTACCCTGCTCCCGCCCCCGCCCCCGCTCCCGTCCATGTTCACCCCTCGTTCAGGTTCAGATCTCAAGGGTGGATACACAAAGTTTTGCAGGGGGCGAGGGATTTCAAGTCGGATCCCTCATAAATATTTTGAAATACTTTTTAAAAATAAAATCTACTTTCAAATAAGAAAATATGTGAGCATATTCAAATTGGGACACGACTTGTGATAAGTACTATAAGTAGTTTAATATATTAAGTAAATTATAAAAGTTAAGGTTAGGGGGAGAGTCATGGCTTCCGTGCGCCCTCCACCCACACACGCACACACTTTGATTCGCGAGTGCATCTCCGCCCCCGCTTCTGCCCCCGCAGTTATTCCATTTATATTTATTCACGGCATATATAATATATTATATATTATTAAACTGTATATATATAATAAATTATAATTAACTATTGTTAAAATGTATATATATATATATATATATATATATATATATATATATATATATATATATATATATAATCCGCCTGCACCAGCTCCCACCCCAGCGTGGCTTCTGCCCCGGACCCCCCGCTCTCGCTTCCGCTCCCGCTTGCGCCCGCACTTCCGTCACGGTCTTCGCCCCGCTCGCAGTCAGTCTTCACGCCCACGCCAGCTCACAGTCACGCCGCGCTCATACTCATCCCCTCACCCCCCCCCCCCCGGGCCCCCCCCCCCCCACCCGCCCGCCCCCCTGTGCCTCCCCACCCCATTCCGCCCCATGACTCGTGCGCAGGCAGGTACTAGACCCCAGCAAAAAGAGCGCAGCTCCCTTCCCTCCCCATTAGAGGCCTAAAAGAGCATCGGAGGTCGTCGCGCTCTCGGAACAGCCGTGTTTGGGAGGGCGGGACCGCCTCCCCCGATTTGAATGTGAATGCCCGCGCCTCGGCCACGGCGCTGTTTATATACAATGCCGTAATGATCGTTAGGCCGAAGACGTATCGGCTTACGAGCCGGCGACGGCCGGGAGGGGCTGCGGGGCGCGAGTCGACAAGGCCTCTTCTGTGCGGCGCCGCTGGGGGGAGGGTGGGGGAAGGCATGGAGCGCCGCGTTGAAGGATGCAAACCTGGGAGGCACTCGTGAAGGAAATTTGGAATTCTGAGATGGGAGGACACCCATGAGGGTTCTCCAGAGATGAGGGTTGAGATTGGATGATCATCCCTAATGAGGATTTTTCTCTCCGCCGAAGAACGTCATTAGCATATGATAATTTATTTTCGAATGCTTAATTGTTTGAATTTAAATTTGAGGATGCAAAATGTCTTTAACATAAATATTTCCATTTCAGGAACATAATTTTTATGAAGCTGTAGTTCTGAGTGCTTTATAAGCTCATGAATATCAGTGACATTGGATTTACATCAGTACTTCAGTTTCAGATTATAATTTGAATCTTCCTCGATAATTATATAAGTTATTCGTCAATAAAATTGAATCTATATTTTGCTTTCAATTTAAGATTTTAGTAGTCTCAAAATTTTGAAACCTTATTAAACATAATATTCCTTCAGAAAAATAAATCTTATTTAGCATCAGAATTAAGTTTCATAAATATTTCTTGAAATGTTATTATTGATTAAACCTTTATTTATAGGGAAACTAATCATTCCTTTTCATTGTTTAAGTTTGATGATTTCGGCCTTTTTCTAGTTTAGTCACAAAGTGATCAATGAAAAGGAATGATCAATGTGATCTATCTATTCGATCTGACTATTGGGACGAGTGTTACCTGCTGGATCGCACGTCAGGTGGAACTGCTGTTCGCCCGCGCGCAGTGTTGCGCCGCGAGGGCTTTGTGCTTCAAGTGCGGGATCCGTGTGCGTTTGATGGCCCCGGGGCCGCTGGGTTCGGGTGGCGCTTGCTGTGCGAAGTGGAGCGTGAGGAAACACGGACTCGGTGTTCATATGCTCGCTGCTTGTATGTCTGAAGCAGCTACTAACACACTCGCTGCGTAATGCGTAGTGAAGATGGTAGTTAATAAAACTTAGATGCAAACGTCTCGGGGGGGGGGAGAAGAAATAGCTGCTAGTATGTCACTTCTCAGTTTTCATGAGTCTGCATTCGATTGATTGATTTCCGGGCACGTCACTTGATATGGTCATTAGTGTACCAAAATTATTATGGTAATTAGTGTACTGAATGGATTATCCTGGGAGTTGGCGTTGTTCCTCCCTCGCTGGAATGTGATGTTTGGCACCGACACGAATGTGGGACTGGGGTTCTTTCTCCAGGTTTCTCCTCCAGTTCGCCACCGCCGCAGCAGGGACACGTTCTAGGCTTTTGACTAGCCTCCCGGCATGTGGGCTAAAGAAGTGCATGGAAATGTGTGTAACGGGAAAGATTTGACTTGTGAGGCGCGAAGAAGAGGAAGGAAAGATCACGCGCTTTTTTGTAGCCCGTTCGTTAGGGTTCTGCTCTGGCATTCGCATGCAGTTGATCAGAGAAACCATGGGAAACTGTCAATTAGAGCAGCCGGCCGCTAAAAGTCTCCTCTTGCCAGCGACTGAATTCAACCTAGTCAGCCCATTAAACCTATCTAGCTAATGCCGAAAATCCGCCAACGTCGGTACTTGATTCTGTGCTCGATTCCCTGAAGAACACAAATATAACTTTTGTGACAACGGAACTCGCAAAAAGTGAAGGTTACACGAACCATTCTGAAGCTCATTTTGTAATTTCATACTTTAACTGGAAAAAATTCCCATCCAGTTAATTCGAAATTAATTTTGTTTTTGCAATGAATTAAGGTATCTTATCCGTATAAAGCGTAGTGGAAGATTGTTTACAGATATTTATTTTTCGATGGAAATTATAAGATAGCTGCTTAAATGTCGCTTATGAAAGATAACGCCACTCAGACTCAAAGGACAAAACTGACCAAAAAACTAAATCAAAAGCGTTGATGAAAAAAATGTAGTGTAATACTCGTCAATGTGAGCAACATGGAGCAACTGCTCCAAAAATTTTAAAAATAATGAGAAATGTTGGTCGCAAATACGATTTAGTCTACGAATCAATCCTCGCCATAATATTCCTAGAATCAGTAATAAAATTCTCTCATTGCATCTAAAATCGACACCTTAAAATGTTCATACGTTTGAAAGAAAGAAGTATTTAAATAGAAGTATTTGAAATAAAGAAGATTAGAGGATGAAAAAGAGAAGAGACTGAGACAGAGGAAGCATGCTAGAACCGTGAAACGCGGAACTTTTTATTTAGGATTGTGGATCAGCGTGTTAGACGAAACAGTCTCTGCACCTTGAGTTCTGTCACGCGGTTTGGGTGAATGCAGATCGTGTGCATATGACATTTCACAGCGGACGCGCTTCCGATTCGCGGGACGCGATGCAAGGGGTCGTGAAATCGCGCCACAGCTACCAATACAACAGCTGCGAGGCTCTGAACTGTGGTCCATTCTGCTATTACCATGCACAAGAGAGGAAACCTGCTAAAGTTCCCAGAGCGTTGGTTAGATATTTACAAACATATATGAAGTAAATGCAACTTAGTGGGTGGAATATTTACTATTCCCTGTATCAATCGGGATGGGTGTAAATTAAGTATGAGTACAGCACGGTTTTGCAATAAAGAAGTGAAAATGAAAAAACATCAGTGCGAACTAACATATTCAGACTATGATTAGGGAACATAAACTTCCTGACAGGCCCACCATTTTTCTTAATCTCATGTTTCAGGCAGTGACCGAATCTATTTATTTCTGTAGGTGAGAAACAGTAAACAATGTATTTAACATGATGAATACATAATATTTGTTGACCACATATGAGACCATCCTAGAAGTGCAATGGATCGAGGAGATCGATAGGGAGTCAATCGAGATTGAGTCGTTAACACTGCATATTTATAATTATTTGGTATATAATGTTAAGACTAGAATTCATTTCAAAATTTAAATGACTAGAATTCATTTTATAAAATGCAGAGCGGAAAAAAATGAAGTAGCGCTGAAATAAAATGCAAGAAAAAAATCTCTATCTTGGGCTTCAATACTCCCTAATACCGTTTGTGCTCCTGGCAATTCGCGGACGTCGCTTCCATCGACTGGTCAGGCGCAACTATTGCTCCATTGAGCGTGCGTTCCCGTGCTAGCGGGGGCGTGTGCGATCGGAGCCGGTCCTCCGCGGAGGGGGTGAGGAGGGGGCGGGGCGTGGCGGGGGGCGTAGCTTTGTGGACCGCCCCTGACGCGGCGGGGGTGGGGCGGCGGGGTTACCTGAAGGGGCTCTTTGTGCCTCGCGCACTGTGTGCAGTCTGCCCCTGGCATCAGGGGCACAGGGTGGCCACCAATGACACACTAACTCCCCCGCGCTACGCCGAGCTGGTATTCAAACCACGCAAGCGGGATTTGTTGAGCTGTAATTTTCGTGGTATGTTTTTCTGTGAAAGGAGGTTTTAAACTTGCGTGTGGAGATGCCGGTTGTTATGTTGTCACAGAGTCTACATAAAACAAGCATTGTGCACTTTATTCAAGAGACTGTCTAAGCAGTGAGTTTACTTTTCTTAGCAAATCAAAAGTCGTATTATGTTGGACCTAACGGTTCAGGTGATCATCCTTTTCTTAACATAAAGCCTGTAGTCAGAATACAAATTTTCTCCGTTCTACCGTCTTCATTTTCAGTTCAAGTCGGATGAGTCTTCGAAATAATGTTGCATAAATACCAACTTTTAGTTTTGTTATTGTACTTTTGAAGTGGACCGTTATTGTGATATTGCGCCGGTGCGTGATTATTGTATATTCGGAGGAGAATAGAACTGTTTCTGTCACAAGGGTTGACAATTTCGAATTACCAAGATGCATCTTCAGTGCGTCCACATTGATCTGTCTTTCCGTTGTTACATTTGGTCTCCAAACGGATTTTAAATCCAAAGATGTTTCTAACGATGTACTTTCACCTGATGAAATCATTGATTGTATGGCTCCGTAATCCATCTTTAATTTGGATCTAAGTATATGGCACAGTGTATGAATCTGACTTCGTCTGGGGATTCTGATTGCATTCTGAAACATAACTTCGAAATACAAGTGATGCCATATTCATCATGTTTAATAGGTGAAAACACGAAATTTTGACAATATATTAAAATTAATACAATTAACCTATATGTGCCGTCATTTGTTCATTATTCATTTTCAAGAACAACGAAAATACAATTACAATAACAATACAAGACCAGCCTCTCCTTTCATCATAAGGATATAGTTGTCGACACGAATGTACCTGGTGTTTCAGCTTCGAAAATTGTTTTAAGTGCTTAGATTAGTAAGTACCTATTTATAAATAAACGCAATGTTTAGCAATCGTCTCACACATGTATCCCTTCATAAAAATTCTTCAGTGATTATATACAAATGGTGCATTACATTTTAAAGCTAAAATAGGTAACGGAATACTCTACAATAGTCCACTAAAAACATGCATGAACAGATCCAGAAAAGATTCATTTCAGAAACATGTTCAACGCTAACACACAGAATGGTGATTGTTTTGTTCCAGAATTAGTAAACCTCTCTTGTATCATCAGCTTCGGAGTGTAAGATCGACATGTATTTTGGGGTTTTCGATTTTTTGTGTGGCGTATACGTAGTACTTTCCGGTTGTAACTTTTTTACAGTTTATCCTTATGTCTTCCTACAGTACTACGATTGATTGATTGATTGATTAGTAATTCCGGGTGAGTCAACTACGAAGATCATTAGTTCCATAAGTGTAGTGTATGTTTTTTATCGCGCGATGTAGCGGCAATCCCCCACCTACTACGACAGCTTGCCGGTTTTCCCAGCCAGGTATCTCCCACCAGCGTGGTATCCAGCCAGGTATCCCCCACTCGGGACACGTTCTAAGCTCCCGAAAAGTGTGGTAGTGTAATGTATGTGAGGATAAGTGTGTGACAGTAAGGGGTGAGGATAGGACAAGGAAAAGGAAGGAACTATCGTGCGCGGTCCGTGGCTCGTTTGTTAGGGTACTGCTCCGATTTTCCCCTGGTGTTGATCCGAGAAATCATGGAAAACTTCCAATCAGAACAGCTGGCCGTTAGGATTCTCCTTCGGACCGCGGTTGAATTCGACCCACTTAATTAGCTAGTGTCGAAACTGCCACCGTCGAGACTCAAATCCTAGGACGTCTCGTTCAGAGGACTGCAGGGACATCAGTTGGTGCCCTGCGCCACCTTTCCCGGTACAGTTCTACGATGTAATAGCAGCGATTCAGCTATTATTATTATTATTATTATTATTATTATTATTATTATTATTATTATTATTATTGAGTGTTACGGATATTTAGATATATTCTTATATCTTTTCTATGAGAAAATATTGAAAAAAGCTCCATGCCTTTAAGATGGCTGTATTTTGAATTGATCTTGGGCGGAAGTCTTCAAAAATATTACTTGTGCAAGTACTCATCATTTCGTTTGTCGCCATTTCTAGGACTTCGCAAGCTTGTAGACGCATTCGTTGCTCGGCTTATCAGCGGCGTTCAAAGCGTTTGCGTTGCGGGTCGCCCGGTGCTGATTCCACAAAGAGTTTCGCAGGGTGTATCGGGCCCTTTCTTGGGCGTCTTCGCGGCGACCCGGCCTTTGTGGAGCGCAGGTGGTCAACATGCCTCTGTCCACTTGCGTCCCTCTGGTCAGTGTCCGCTGCCGAGTGTGTGCATTTCCTTTGTTCGCGTTTGTCGGTGTTCTCGCTTTCGTGACCTTTTTTGTTTCTTTGTGTGCCTTTCCGAGCGAAAATTAGCTGATCGTGGGTTGTAAATGGTTCTCTAGATGGAACTTTTCTCGTTGAATTCCTAAAGAATTTCCCTTCCGTTTCTTTTTCCCCAGCGGAAGGCTGGTTTTATGAAATAATATGCTTGAATAGATTTACAGCAAATAATGTATTTTTTTAATACTGATTTCACCCGTGTGAACATTCTGAATTTTGTAAGTTTGAAATGTTTCAACTTTCAGTGTCAATTTTGACATGCAATTACTCCAAGCCTCATTGTGATGTTGAGATGATTTATAGTAAATGTAATAAGTTTTTAGATTTGTTTAATTCATTTTGGTGAAGTAAGCCATTGTTTTCGATATATTTGCAAAAGACGGAAAGAGTCCACTTTTTATGTTTTTCTTTAAGGGATAGGAAAGGGGGATAATAATGTTAACGAAATTTTATGCAGACAGTAATTTTACTTTTGTTTTGGTCACATGTACAAAATTTTGTTAAGATTATAATAATATTGTAGATTTGAATAAAAAATAAACAAACTTTATTTTCATAATAGAAAAAATTAATATAAAAAAGTAGCCTAGTTATGCCAAGTGCCCGACAAAACACATCATCAGTAAAAACTGCATCGAAATCAGTTCAGCCGTACCAGAGATTTCTGTGGAAAAACGGACAGACACAAAAAAACATCCTAAAAACAAATTCTTCGGTTTTATGTAATGTAAATGGCATGTCGTCAATGAAGAAATAATACCGCGTAAAAGACTTCGGACATGCGTGGGCGTATGTCGTTTTTCGTTTTGTTTGCAACTCTTGACACAGCAGCTACCATTTGATAGCGTAGGAAATGTAATTTAACTAATAAAAATTGTAATAATCACATTTCACACGCAATCAAACGGCACCTGCCGTGTCAGGGTTGTCCACACATCAAAAATTAGAGACTCGACGCGTGTTCGAAGTCAGTTGGGACATATACGGTCTTGGGTTGGGACATCTACGGCCAATATGAGATTATAAAAAGACAATGATGTTGAAATCACAGACAGACACTCCAAATTTATTAGAAGAAGCAACGAAGGAATTGAAAGGAGGAAATGAAAACTAGTCACATGATTAAAAAACTAGGTCGGAGTCGTAATAAAACTGTCTTTCAAACTCCCTCATGTCTAAGATTTTGTTAGCGAGTCGTTTGTGGGGTATTGGAATAATCGACGGACTCTGGTTAGAATATATTCGCATAATTAATAGTCCGATGTATACGATGTTGAACTATCGTGTTTTATAGCAATAACAATCGTGTGAATAAAGTGTCAATAAATGGACGGAATGGATTCGTTGATGTTCTTCTTTTCGCTGTGTACTTTAGAGGCTCTACTGTGATGATCCTATGACCTCGAATACTTTCTACTATACAAGAAGTGTCTTCCTTCTTTGCAGAAGTCAGCGTGTAGCCATCATATTTTGCTCCTAGTATTCATTTCCTCAAAATACTGTCAGTTCATTTGACCTTGGTTTGATAATCGCAAAACAGTGGTAATACGTGATAACATCTGGAATAACGACTAGTTTGCACATCCTGTCTATCTGAATATTTTCTTGCCTTTTTTCGACACTGATCGTGTTGCTCATCACTTCATTGCACATGTTTTAATGGATAGAAATAACACTCTCTCCTTCAAGCATATCGTAGTGATACACACGGCTATCTGAATCTTAAAGAGGATATTGTGATAATGGGACATTTCATAGGATATTGTGCTTTCAATGCAGAAAACTATTATTCTCATTTATCATTGTCAGAGGTTTGAAACTGTCTGGTAGAAAATTCAGAGATAATATTTTCGATGGTCCCCTTTCTAAACAAGAATTTCACATGTTTGTTAGCTTTTGGATTTTTCTTTGATGATATGAGCCGATCATGATTGTGTTATTGGTGATTTGTAAACATGTTGTAGATTAACCCAGAAGATTATGCACAATACTATTTGCATTTCACCAAAATACCTTCCAAAAATTTACAACCCTCAATGATAAGCCAGTTTGGTGAAATCGATCCGTTAGTAATGCTAATTATAGTAAAATAATTGAACAGTGTTGGCGCGCTTTGACCAACCAATTATGTTCCCATTTATGACGTTGCTTGTTGATAAATATTCCCTTACTGAAAATAGCTTGAAATATGCAATTATTTCAAAGAAATTTGAAGTAACTAAATCATTTTTATTTGGTATATATAGTAGATATAATAAACATTTTCCTCGAGTACACGTTTAACCTATCTGGAGTGTGCCATGGTCTTTTGTAGCAATATTTGCGGATTGCTTAAAAGGATTTCTCAATAACACAAACTATCGTTTATTTTGTGTGTTTATATCTTCAACGTGATGATTTTCAGAATGACAGTAATCTTTGTCAGGCACTTAAAAATGTATGTGTATCTTAGTTCGCCTTGACATGACATTTTTTCTTCCAAAAATATACATGTAACATTGGCTCATTTATATTCAATTCGTTTCTTCCGCGAAACCTCTACGTGTTAGATGAGCAGAGGCCTACTTATGAATTTGGGGAGTATCTTTGAGTTCATCTTATTTGTTTGCGGAGTTGTCTTCCAACTGCTTGGCTCATGATTGCCGTGCATTGGTCCGGAGAGCACACAAGTGTGTTACAGTTCGACAGCACAAGAAAGCTTCTTCACTTTTCATTTGTATATTTATTCAGACGTTGCTTGGGCTTTGAAACGTTTAGTTTATTACAACTCTACTAATTTACCTTTCGCGTATTTATTTGCGCGAATCGGGGACTGTAGACGTTAGTTTATCTCCCGATTCGAATGCTGACTGAACAGACAATGCAGTGAGTGAGTCTTTGCAAGAATATTTTAAAGTCATATATACACGACACAGTTTTCGTGTAGATTGTCTTGCGGAAACTTCAAGATCTTGAACTAGAAGTATAAAAAGCCAAAAGTCGCGCATACGTGGTCTGTATGTTTTCTGTAGGAATTCTGTACGAAGTGCCTCAAGACGCCGCTAGGGGGTCTACTGAGAAACAAGTGAATTGCGCCGTCAGAGTACTTTCAGTGGCTGTATTTCTGTGCGTGAGTTCTGGCTGTGATTTTTATTAATTATTAATTAACCACGAGGAGCATAGAGAAGAAAAAGGGAAAGTGGGAATATGCAAAAAAAAGTATTTTTTCACAATGTCACTTCATGGAATCACACATTGACACACCTCGCTACAAAATCGAAATGACCGATTACTGTCGCGTTGGATAAACAAATTCGTTAATGGACGTACAGTCTGGACTACAGGTTTTTTGGCGACCAATCTGCACGAAAACGGTACTTATTTTACCTTTTTTTAGAAGAAAGTCAAAGGAAATAATGATACATTTGAAAGACTTCGACTGGACGACTGGAGAGAATCGACTGGCTTTATTTTTCGAAATTTGTAAATATAAAAATATCGTAAGAAAATTGTTTTTCACAAGCGTTAAATCAATTGATAATATTTAGAAGTTCATTTCCTTCTTTATTGTTTAAAATAATGCGCTATTGGATGTCCAAATAAGGAGATTGTAAATTTTTTTAATTTTAAGAATTGTGTAATTATATTTGTAATTTATTTGTTTGGTACGTACAGATATTTTGGTAAAATAAAAATATTAGTGATTGATACCATGAAATAAAGCTGATATATTTAAACAGTCACGTATTTTTTCAACAGAATGTAGAAATACTAAATGTTTCTTGCCAGAGGTTAACATTTTCTATACACAATTGCGAGACTTTGCTTTAGAGTTTTCGTCTTGAATGCATGTTTGTGGAGCGCCGCAAATCTACTATTGTAACTTTGCACTGTCTCTTCCTGAGCCTATTGCCGTCCCATGAGGAAAGGAACACAGCGAATTAGCAGTCAAGTTTCGTACTCGTGTTTTCGTGGGGTGACGGGCCGACTTATGATGAGAGACGCCCCGCGAAGGAAAAGGGGTTGGGCAGAGAGGGGTGGGAGGCAGCGCCCTGGGTGGACAGATCAAGAAGGGAAGAGGACGATTGGTCGGAGGAAGACCCAAAGTGAGCGGTCAAGATGAGGTAGGCCCCAAAAAAACCGGGGGGGGCTGATGACCAAGGGGGGGTGAGCGGGCGAAGGAACGAATAAATGCACTTACGAAAGTATAAACAGCGAAACAATAGTGAATTAATGGGAATTGAGAGCGGGCGGATGAGTGTGTGAATGAGAGGGCGACGTAAATGGAAGAGTGAGAAAGAGCAACTGAGTGAGCAGAGAAACAGGTGACTGAATGAGCGAGTGGGTGAGAGAACGACAGTGTGAGCGAGCGAGTGAATGAGTGTGAGCGAGCGAGTGAATGAGTGTGAGCGTGCGAGTGAATGAGTGTGAGCGTGCGAGTGAATGAGTGTGAGCGTGCGAGTGAATGAGTGTGAGCGTGCGAGTGAATGAGTGTGAGCGTGCGAGTGAATGAGTGTGAGCGTGCGAGTGAATGAGTGTGAGCGAGCGAGTGAATGAGTGTGAGCGAGCGAGTGAATGAGTGTGAGCGAGCGAGTGGGAATGAGTGTGAGCGAGCGAGAGAATGAGTGTGAGCGAGCGAGAGAATGAGAGTGAGCGAGTGAGCGAGAGAGTGGGTGAGTTTGAGCGAGCGAGAGAGTGAGTGAGTGTGAGCGAGCGAGTCAGCCACCCAGCGCGCGAGCAATCGGGCGAACGGACGAGTTACGAATCTGGACGAAGAAGCGTCGGTTGACGAGGACGCGAGCTAGCGGGGCGGGCGGGCGAGGGAGCGGTTGTGCGAGCGAGCGAGGGGGGCGGCGGGCGATTGGGGGGGGGGGGGGCGAGGCGCGTGGGCTGCCGGCCTTTGGGCGCCGCGTGAATGTCCATTGTTCCTTTGTGCGACTGAAGTGCGTGCGTGCACGCGTCCACGCGTGGGGAGAGGGAGAGTGAGAGGGGCGGGCGCGGGAGAGGCGGTTACTCGGTGCGCGATGGAATGCTTCAGGCGGCGCACACGAAGCTTCCTAAAGGCGCCGCAGGCTGTCGCAGCGCCTTGCTTTAAGACTTGAGATTACAACATGCCGTGTAATGTTCAGGAGAATTGGACGGCTTGTATTTGTCTGTGGGAATATACTTAACGTCATTTTACTCTTCCCTATCCCTTCTCCCTGTCTCCTGTCTCATTGACACCCTGCCCCTTCTCTCTCCCTCCTCCTCTCTCCTCCCTCTCCCTCCTCTCCTCTCCCTCTCTCCCTCTCCCTCTCTCTCCTCCTCCTCTCTCTCCTCCTCCTCTCTCTCCTCTCTCTCCTCTCTCCCTCCTCTCTCCCTCCTCTCTCTCCTCTCTCCTCTCCTCCTCCTCCCTCCTCCTCCCCTCCCTCTCTCCCCTCCCTCTCTCTCCCTCCATCTCTCTCCCTCCCTCTCTCCTTCCTCTCTCTCTCTCTCCCTCTCTCTCTCCCTCTCTCTTCCTCTCCCCCTCCCTCTCCTCTCTCTTCCTCTCAGTCTCCTTGTATAACGCTTCTTTTGCTCTTTTCTCTTCCTCTCTTTCTCTTGCTCTGTCGCTGCTTTATTATATTGTCTCATTTATCATATAAGCATTTTTATCTACTATCGTGTTTTTTTCTAGTCAAATATTTTACATTGCGTCCAAACTGTTATCTTACAATGCTTCCAAATGATTTGAATAATTTTTTTAATGTTCATCCAAATTGCAATGTGTTTATCATTATGTAATCTACAAGTAACTTTGTTCATATTCTGCACCAATGTTTACCTTGTCTTTTCCCTCGTTCGTCAGTTAATCGTTCTTGATGTTTCTCTGGAGGTACCTAGCGAATATGAAAAAGATTAAGTTCGTATAATGTGCCGAAATGATTTAAAAGAGTAAACGTTCACCTCATATTGCGAAAATAATATTGTGTATTTTTCAGTATTTAATTTATAAAATAAATGACTCTTTGTTAAACGGGGTAAAACCTTCCATGAATACGAAAATAGAAAATGGCTTATATCTAACAATATTTTTTTTGTGTGTGGGTGGGGTATGTGCTTATTCATTTAATATATTCGCTTAAAACGAAGAATTGAAATAAATGGAACAAGGCTCAAATATCTCGCAAAAGTGGACAATCGAAATGAAATAATTTAAATATCTTATAGGAAACTTCTTTAGATTCCACTTTCGTCTTTAACAATTCTAATTATTGTAAGAAATGTATCGTAAGTCAGTTTCAAAGGAAAATGTATTTACTAGAAGAAACAGATATGCATTTTGACATCAATTGTAGTAATGTTTGCATTGCATGTAAAAAGTTCGTCACCTCTGCATTATCTCGTAAAGTCCGTATAGTTTTATTACACCTTCATTCATGTGCTGTTTAAGTATTCAGAAACATTCTTTGTGATAAACTCAAGCTATGTTAATCAAGCGTGTGAATCTCCTAGTACTACGGCTGGATTCCGTTGCGTGCGCACTTATTGACGGGTTAGTCACTGTGCGCAAACGAAAGCGGACCGCCCGACCACGTTTCCATTACCCAAGGCACGCGACATCTCCTCGGGCGGCGCGCAGTTCTTTGCGTCTGCGCCGCGCGCTGCATTGTTGCGCAGGGCGCGCGCAGCGACGTGGGTGGGCTCGCGCAGCAATTTTCATCTGCGCAGTCGTAGACAACGCCGCCTGCCACTGCTGCCATAGCCCCCCCCCCCCCCCCCCACCCCCCCCGCCACTTCCACCATCACCACTACCTCCTCCATTATCACTACCTCCTCCATTATCACTACCTCCTCCATCACCTCCTATCTCCACGTGCACTATCACCAACACCTTCACAACCCTCCCACCCCACCACTACTTCCACCGCCCCTCCTTCCTGCACCACCTCCTCCACTACTACCACCTCTTCACTACCACCTCCTCGACTACTAACACCTCCTCGACTACTAACACCTCCTCCTCTACACCACCTCCTCCACTACTTCCACCGCCACCTCCTCCACTACTACCATCTCGACCATCACCACCACCTCCACCATCACCACTCCATCGTCCGAAGTTCTTGCTTTGCTCTCCTCTCCCGGAGGTTACTCATGCAAATTGTCCGGCAGGTAGCGGGTTCCGCGGAGGAAGGTCGAGAGAACTGAATTATCCCGGCCGCAAAGTACTACTTCCTCGGCCTGCTGCAAATGCCTGCTCATCGCCTGGGTTGCAAATCGTTGAAATTAAGCGTTGTCGAGTTAGGTTGATATGGCTAGATGTTCGAGAAATTAGGTAGTGTCTGGCAGTAACAGAGTTGTGGTCATGTCAATTAGCATGTGTGTTACTAGTAAAACGTATGATAATTTAGTTACTGCATGTAAACAAACGCGATATTTCTGTCAACTTGAGAATATTCTGTCGATTTATGAAATATGTTAGAACGAGGCAATTCAATGGAAAAGCCAATTCTTTGAATTTGAACCACATTAAAATTAATTTCTAAACAGGGTAATTTCAATTCCTTAGTCGCAATTAAACCATTGAAGAATCGTAACAATTGACAGAGAGAACGACAGTGACGCCTACACCCGAAGTATGGTGAATGTGTTAGTGAAAAAGCGCAAGTAAAAATGAAAGTTGTAATCGGTAGTTATTATGTAAATCAGAAATAATAACAGTAACATTAGACAATTTAGGTTTAAGGAGCTCTAAATTTGAAGATATAATACAAGCAAACCAATGTAAATATATTATACAAAATAAATTTAACTACTACTACCAACCTCTGTCTGTCTCCTCTCTCAAAGTGAAAAGCCTGTCAAATGGCCTGCTTTCCTTGTTTGATAATTAACTTCTTTGATAATGTAATGTCTGACGGCACTTATATCCTAAAGAATTTCTATATTATTTGTCCTTGAATAACTGGACGTAAGATTAGTTCTTTTTACGAGCCTTGTTTGAAAAAGAATTATCATGAGTAGTTCTCAGATGATTAGCATACAACTTGACATTCTTTTCGCTTTTGCCTATTTGTACAACAAACTTGTACCTTTCATATTTTAGTCTTTTTTGATTCGAATTTAAAATTTGTTTCGTCATGTTTTTGTCATTTTATTTATATGTAATATTTAGGTAAAGTTTGCTAATAATTAGATTTTTATTTCAATTTGTAACTATGTGCTTTCTATAATCGTATCAGTAGTGAGAGTGAGAATGTGAGAATTGCAAATGTGAGTTTTCGATATGGGGCCAACGGCCCTTTGGGCATTTTGACGCCGCCCAATCATTAGAACCAGTTAACGCCCGTGGTGCATACTGCCATGGTCCTATTATTCTCTTTCCCAAAACACCAAAACCATTAACTTCACCCTAACTTCACCCTAAACATTGGACGCCATTACCCTGCTCTTTACTAGTTCGTCTTGATAAATAATAGGTGACCACTTCAACAAATTTCTTATCTGTGGGTGCGAGAACCGGCCTGACAGGAACCGTGAATAATACTATTATTGTTGTAAGAAAACTAATTCTCATAATTTGTTGGGAACCGGTTATCATTAATTAAACACACAATTTAATTCTGTTTTTAAAGCTGATTAATAGTCAATTCATTGAAGTTATATGGAATATTACTTTAAAACAACAAATCTTATAATTTTGCCTTAAAAATATAGTAATCTTGACCTTGCTACAACATTAAGAATGTCAAAAGTTTTTTGTCACTTCCCTTTCGGCGTCAGATGCTGCTGTCCGGTATCACGGCACCATCAACTTGCACCAATTTTTCTTCGTGACATGTCCAACTCCATTCGTTGCACTTCTACAATTAGCTTGGCACTATTGTCCTCCGACAAAAGTGTACAATTAAAAATTGTTACGCGTACTACGCGTCTCCATTTGTTTAAAAGAAAATTCTACCGTGATTACATCGCGTCTCCATCCGAACCACGAGACGTCTAATCATCGTCTGTCTGCTTCATCGACTTTTCGAAGCGCCTGTTTCAAAACAGTCGACGGTCCTGTTTTGCACTGTTACTTTTTTAAGTTCTATTTCCTTTCTATTGATTACATATAACTCCCCAATGTTTTCTTAATTTTGCACCATTTCCGAAATGTTTATATTTTTCGTATCTTCTTAATTTATACGCGGATTCCTTTTATTTTCCAAAATACTGTATCTCGCCGCTCGTCATGTTGTAAACATGTGATGGCGTTCTCCTCCCACGACACACCATTACTAATTTTTAATTTGGCTCAAAAATAATTATATCCTGCAATTTTTGCACTCCAACACTGTCCAACATTGTTTATTAAATTTTGTTCTAAATGTTCCACACTTTCGTTCCTGCGTCGTCACCGAAATACGAATAATATTTCCAAATTTCCTTCTTACCCCTTCCACCTTTTTTGTTTGCTTGTTTTAATTACTACTTAAAATGTTTATAAGTTTCTTTTTCCGGCGCATAGTGGGATCATTACAATACATAGTTTTATTTAACTAATTTTATAGATTCAGATTTAGTTTAATTTAGATTTAATTATTAACTAATGTTGACTTCGCTAGATTTGTCTTTTCGTATTTCTCTCCTATAATTCCGTCCATAAGAGAATATGTAGCATCATTCAATATTGTTTTCATATTTCCCTCGTAACCACAATCCTTTCGATCCAGGTAAGTAATGCAGTGTATCTCAAGCTCATAACAAGATCTAACGTATCAGTAAAATATTAATATTTTTTAAACCTCCGGGTCCCAGCCATGGAGGCCATGGAGGTTCGAGGAAACAAGTGCCTTCTGTGTGCGAGAGACTTCGTGTAATTCGAGTGTGAAGAAGCAGCGTTTCCTTGTTTCCAACTTGCAAATTGCGTCGTGGTCTGAAGTGTCTGATGTCAACAGAATTTCCTCGTTTAAGATTTCAAATGCAATTGGAGATGCAGAGTTCATATTCACATATGGAGACATCCCACAAAAGGAGATTGGTTCTAACGAGAAGGGAAATATTGACCTACAGTATGAAAAGACTACATTTCATAATACACTCAAGAGTAATTTAAACGTTTGCCGTTAGCGAGCGTTGCTAAAACTTTTCCAAATATTATTTTGTTCTCATTAATCGGGGACATCAGTGTACTTCTAGTTTCACAATCCCCAAAGCCGCCTCAATTAAATTATCGTCAGCTGTTTCTGAACGAGTTGTCACGATGGAATGTGAAGTGGACTCGTTCCCAGCGTCATCAATTTTGCTGAATCAGTCTGTACGAAATGGCCAGTGTGCATCCAAGATTGAATGCAACTGACTTTTCACTTTTTGTGCAGAAGCAGTTCACAAATCAGCTGTTAGGAAAACTGCTCACGTGACTTCCTCATTCTGTGTTTCTGTCAGTGTTTCTCTGGCCATTCCATACAGAGACATGCTTTTGAATTATGCGACCTACATATTTCTGCTTTTATTTTATACCTTGACATTTGACGGTTAAGAAAGTTGTATGTTCAAATTTAAAGTTCTCGAGCCAATTTTTAAATTGTATTTGTCCGACAATATTTTCTACGGTATTGTTAAAACAGGACCTCAAACTCAAAGATAGTCGGATAGTCGTTCATTTAAAAAGAAAAAAATTGTAATAAAAATTATAAAGAGAAAAATATCACCTGTATTTTATAAACATATAAGTATTTCTGCAGGGAAAATGGAAATAAAAAGGTTGTTCCTCTGTACTTTCCCCGCAAAAAGTCTACATGTGGAGCAGGTGTTACAATTTATATCGCGTAGAGGGATGTGTCAGATGTTTTCATGTTAAAAATACAACTGGATTTCGAGATGCATGACATGTTAGTGATACTTGTTAGAAAAATGTGGCATGAGGACGGATCCATCGCTTTGCATAAAACAGATTCTCCTTTAAATGAGCATTCTGAATGCAATGCACATGCCATCGAGTTGTACGTTTTATGATCGTGACGTCATAGAATACAAACACAACGAAATAAGGATGTCGAGAATTCTCGCAATAAAAGTGGTGTATGATTGCACACAATCGAACTTCCTCTGCAAAGACGATTCTGAATTTTATTTGAGTAATTCATACTGTACGTTCCCGATGTGTTTTGAATTATGTATACATATATTTCGTTGTTGTACAATATTCTAGTTAACGTGTATATAATTACATATTTTACTTATTTCTTCTTCATTTTCGATTGCTGTAACATTTGTTTTAGCTGTAATGTGTGACTTATGTGCTCCGCTGGAGCTCTACAATAAGCAAAAAACATCCCACCTATATTTTATGTAGGTCTCATTGAAATAATATTGGAAACCACGGTAGTTATTGTTTCAAGCCTATATTGGAATTAAAAACCCCTGCGAAATTTTATAACAAAATAGTTTTGTTGATTGTCAAAATAGTTGTCGATTGTAAAATACTTTCAACAAATACATTTCGCGCCCAAAGTGAGTGTTCTCTCGTTATTATTAGACAATGTTAAAACAAATGAAAATAAAAACGAATTGATATCGATCTAAATGTCGTTGAAAAAGGAATATGGTAATCAAAAAGTTTGGACTGGGAGCGGTGACTTAGTTCATCAACTGTTCTCACTGTAGTCCCTGTGAAAGGGAGGTCATCGGTTTGAGTCTTGACGGCGGCAGGATTTTCGACACTCGCTTTTCAGTTAGGTCGAATTCTGTCGCTGTCTGGAGGAGAATTCTAGCGGCCGACTGCTCTGATAAGTAGATTTCCGTGGTTTCTCGGATCAACACCAGGTGAATGCCCAAACAAATTCACCACGGACCGCGCGCGATCTTTCCTTCTTCTTCCTTATCCTCACCCCCTTACACACACACACTTACGCGCACACTACCACAAATGGCAGGAGACTGGTCGGGGACTTAGAACTTGTCCCGGTTGGGGCGGTGCGCCCCATCGATGGGAGATAAGTGGTTGGGAAATCTCGCTAGTCGACGATATATCGGCGCCGGATCTCGCCATCTAATGGGGAAAAATCACCGCCACCTCCCGATGAAAAAGCATGCACTGTACTTACGGGACTAATGACTTCAGTAGTTGACGCACCTGGAACCACTAACAATCAATCATTCAATCGAATAGTCTGGAGACTATATTCAACTGTGTTTCAATATTAGTAATTGTTATATACATAAATTGTTTGCGCTTTCATGTACTATATTGCGTATAAAGGTGGCTATTCTAATTCTCGGACCTAGTACATAGTCGCAATTTAGTGGAATAATGCATGTTCGCTCAGTTAACCTCGCTTACATGAACTTCTCTTCTTCTAGAACCGCTTTGTTCGCAATTCGAAAGTTTGGAGTGATATATCCATTTAAATCTCTCGTGACAAAAACTTGCAGAGCAAAAAGAGTGTAGATTCGCGAGTGCTAATTTTATGTAAATGCCCAGAGAACAGAAATGTTTAATTTAATTTACTCCGAAATTTGCATATGCCGAGAACTTCTGACGCACAATATCCCGGTGGACGGCCTCAAAATTCCTTTAGGTTTTTCGCAATTACTGAAACATCTCTCTAAAAATGACTCCCTTTACTGTTTCATAAGTCTTCTAAACTTAACAATGTGCCTAACATGTACTTGTGAAACGCCTTAATGCATATTGTACATTAATAACAAATGGATTATGAATTTTGTAAGTTGATTCTACGTATTTAATAATTATTCCTTTTGGAAGTTTCATCGAGTTTAGAACTCGTTTTTTTTATTTTACAAGTGTATAGCCCAAACAGTTATTTCATGAAAAGAATCGATGAAAAATTTATTTTTTTAATTAAAAAAATTAAAATTTTTTAATTTTTTTTATTTATGAATTAATGCGTAAAATGAACATTTGGGAACAAAATCATCGTTTTGAAAGGAAAACAATGCTGACAAGTGAGTAACTACACTGCTTTTGACATTTGACCGACCATTCGAAATTCAGGCGACAAAAGCTACGGACAAGAAGAGGGCACTTAGGCAGACTGCAAGTGTTTTGGAATCTGTCTAAATGGCCTCTTTGAGCTTGTACTCGGCATGTGGCACCGCTGACTCACTCGAGCGTGGAGCATTCCCCCGTGTTAAGCCAAGAAGGCTTACGCTTCTGCAATTAAAGCTTGCACGCCCATCGCGTCACGTCGTCTCGCACAGTAGTCCGCAATAGCCGCATGGGCCAAAGTGTTATTATTGTGTGGTATGCTTGATTACTTATCGTGTATTTCGAACAATGAATTTTGTATCTAATGAATAGAAAAGTTAAGTCCAATTGCGCATAAAAACGTGAAATAGAAGCAACAGCTTACTTTATTAATTATTATTATATGTACAAAAGTTCTAAATTAAAAACGGAGTAAAAGGAAAATTTTACATTATTTTATTGAAAATTAAGTTAGTGTTCAAATAGAGTTTTATTATTATTTTTTTAAATTTAAAACCTCGGTTGGCTCGTGGAAAGCATCAGGGCTTTCTGTGAGACGATCCCAGGTCTGTTTCCCGGACGTGGCAAAAATGAAGTTGCACCTTTGTAATGCAAATCGTATCAGTTCCTACTACTATAGCTGCGTGACGAAAGAAAAAGCTCAGGTCAACTATGGTAGGTATGGAGATAGACGTAGATAATAAATAAATAAGTAAATAAATAAATAAAAGATAAGAAAACAGCCCAGATCTATGAATACCGGTGGGAAAAAGTTAATATGCATATTTTGTCTAATGGCACTCAAACGTTGGTTTGAAATATTGCTTTCTAGATAAAAATTTGAATTGCAGAAGCATAGAAACACTCCAGAAACATGTAAATGGTTTAATATTTACAAAAGAAATTAACAGTTGTTCAGAAAGAAAAATTAACCCAGAAATAGAAGAGCACCCAATTTAATCAATTCAACTGCTTTTTTATTTCTCAGCTGGATGGCGTCGGATCTCGCCATCCAGCGGGGAAGATCACCGCCACCTCCGATGAAAAACACATGCACTATCCTTACGGACTAATGACCTTAGCAGTTGACGCGCCCGGAGTCAGCAATGAATGAATGAAGGAATGAATGAAACAAATATAATAGCTCAAGATAAGTTGAAAATAAATTACCGTTCTTGTCTGGCTAAACGTGGTATCTTTTTAGCACTGTGTATTAGAGATGAAGAAAAGTAATGATGTTTTCAGAACATCGAGATTTTCCATAGAAACATTGATATTTTATTTTCGATTTTTTTAGATCGATATATTTTTCCAGAAGCATCGATGTTTAAAAAGAGTTTATATTTTTCGATGATTTTGAATGTGGTAATATTGTTAAATTACATTTTTAACCTTGTCTGAATAAAATATTTATTAGAAAATGAAGGTCACTGTGCACATTAAGGCAGAATACACTTTATACTAATATTTATATGTTATGGATATTAAATGCAGGACGTTTACTTCAATTACATATGAATGAAAGTGGATGAATGGTATAAGAGCAAAACACGATGTCCTTAGTTTTTTTATTTCCTTCTTTACATTCGATAAACATGATTATTAAAATATTACTTATTCGTGACCAAACAATAAAATATACCTGTATTTCATTAAAGGACAAATTAAAAATGGTAACAGGATAATACCATCATATATAATACATGGATGATTGGTTGATTTCTTTCATCGATATCGAAAACCTTTTGGTGATGTACAGATGTACCGATAGTTTGATCAAATTTGCCATCGTTACTCTTCATCCGTGTCTTTTGTCCCGTGTCCTCGGAGTGTTGGTTTGGTTTGGTTTGTTTTTTTCGTGTTTCCAGGCGCGTCAACTGCTCTGGTCATATGTCCCGTTAGTGTAGTGCATGTTTTTTCACGGGAGATGGCGGTGATCTTTCCCCGCTGGATGGCGAGATCCGGCACCGACCTACCGTCGGCTAGTGGGGTTTCGCCCTAACCAGGACTCTCCCACCATCGAGGCACCGTCCCAACCGGGACACGCTCTAAGCTCCCGACAGGTCTCCCGGAATATGTGGTAGTGTAGTGCATGTTAGTGTGTGTGTGTGTGTGTGTGTGTGTGTGTGTGTAAGGGGAGAGGATAGGACGAGGAAAGGGAAGGACAGATCGCGCGCGGTCCGTGGCCCGTTTGGTAGGGTACTGCTCCGGCATTCGCCTGATGATGATCGGAGAAACCACGGGAAACTACCGATCAGAGCAGCCGGCCGCTAGAATTGTCCTCCAGACAGCGACTGAATTCGAGCTAGGTGAAAAGCTAGTATCGAAAATTCCTGTCGCCGTGGGGAGTGGGAACCTAGGACCTCCCAGTCAGAGGCACTGCAATGACATCAGTTGATGCACTGAGCTACCGCTACCGGTTTTTTCATCGACATCGAAAACCTTTTGGTGATGTACAGATGTACCGATAGTTTGAGATAAAATTTGCCATCCTTACTCTTCATCCGTCTCTTTTGTCCCGTGTCCTCGCAGTGTTCGTCGCGCCCTCGACAAGTGGCGGCGTGGCGTGTCTTTCGTCGCGTGGCGCGCTATCGCGATGCTTTGTGACTCCTGGCGGCGGCGCTGCGTGTGAAGCCGCGTCGCCCGATTCCCGCGTCGCGCCGCGTCGCGCCGCGTCGCGAAGCCATCTGCCGCGTGGTGCGTGGCGCGGCGCGGCGTTGCGTGATGTCCGCCCGTGATAAGCGGATTCCTTCCACGGCCGCTTCGAAGCGCAGCTGTCGCTCGTCCACTTGCTGCGGTTTCAGATTTTGTTCTTGTTGGACGCACGTGGTGGAGAACGCCGAGACGTAGTGACGCCCCGTCGCCGCGCCGGCTTTGTCGTTTCTCACTGCTGCGGTCTCAAGTAGATGATACCGGCTGAGATGGCTCAGGGAAGCAATTGTTGCTACTGTTGTGCTTCTGATCGGGAGGTTGTGAGAGCTCCCGACTATTGAATCGTTTATTTTAGAAACCCGTCAAACGCCAAAATGTAAAATGCGCTTTAATGGTGGAATAGTGTTCCACGAGGATAGACACATCGCTTATTCAATATTTACCTGAAAAATATTCATTTTTGTACTGCTTTAATATTAAAAAATTTTTGAAATCTGAATTTTTTCAATTTTCTCGAAATGAGAAATTTGGCGTTTGACGGGTTTCTGAAATAAACAATTCAATTGAGAGTTTTGTGCCTATCTTAGCGGGCAGCACTATCTATCTTCTCTTCATGCGCAGATGCTCAAAAGTGAGGCGAAACTTAAACTGGGCATGCACAGTGCTTTAACGTTCGAGGGTGCAGAAACTCTCTAATGGCAGATTTTCGACGCTAGCTGTGGTCCGATTAAAATAAGTTGGTGATTGACAATTGTGCTTCTGAAGCTATAGCTTCATACAAAATGAATATATGATTTGGTTACTTTTATTAGTTTATTTTTGTGTGCCGGGAACACGTGCTCAGTGGTACGCGACCTGTCAACTTCGCTCCTGTCCTCTCACAACTGTCAATCACCAACTTCTTTCAGTCGGACCGTAGGGAGCTGGGTCGAATTCAATTGCTGTCTGGAGGAGAATTATAGCGGCCTGCTTTCCTCACCTCTAGTTTTCCCTGGTTTCTTCGATCAATATAAGACAAAATCCTTGACAAACAAGCCATGGATCGCGCCTTTCCTCATCCTTGTTCCCTCCTCAACACCTGTGCACACACTTCCACGCTCTACACTACCACACACCGAGAGTTCAGAGAGGAGTTTAAAACATGTCACGGCTGGTAGAATATTAAAACACTTTTCTTAATTTTTTATTTTCTTCGATAAAGATTATTATTAAAATATTACTTTATGTTGTCAAACAATAAAATATATCGGTACTCCGCCCGCTGGCGGAGATACCTGCAGGTGAACCCCCTGCAAACTGGCGTGTAGGTCGGCGCCGGATCTCACGTTCTAATGGAAAGGAACACCGCCATTTCTCGGGACATGCATGCAGGACTCCCACGGGACTAATAAACACAGCAGTTGTCGCGCCCGGAATCCCAAAGTCGATTAAGAAGCTGATGCCGAGAAGGACATAGTTTTGCATCTTATGAGTCTTGATTCGTTCTCTGAGAATTTCGCGAATTGTTGTAGTCAATATCAAAATCTAGTTGCTGAGATATGATATAAAGGAAATGGTTCCTAATAGACACTCACGTTCTTGTTTTTTATTAATAAAAGTATTATTTCGGAGAACCATAAGTAAGTTTGAGAACTATATTCTTAAAGTCAGAATTAAGCAAATTCAGTACGCTGTGTTGAGTGCCAAAGAAGAGAATAAATTATTTGAACCCACCAAATAAGCAGAGAAGTGAACTTCAATCCGAAAACGAAGAAACTTTACTACTAGTTTTTCGTTATGATCATCCGTTTAATAATAACATAAGTTTAATTCCTTCTGGTGGCTCAGTGTTGGGCTCATATTTATAAATACATCGTAAATCTTACAAAATATGATGCGAAGTCGTGATGTACCTTATTCACGGTGTGAGAATGTTTAATGCTATTGTGAGATAATATTGATGAACATTAAATATCGTCAAATAAGAGTTTTATATGTAATTACACAAAACATTCAAATACTTACAGGGTGGTGACATGAGTTTCTGTCCTGTAAAATTTAGTTTTGTGGAGTTATCCGCTCATTGAGCGAAATCAATGAAATCAGGTATTGTTCGCCCGGAGAAAGTGAAGTGAAGTGAAGTGAAGTGTGTTTATGTGAGCGAAATGAATTTTCCAACTCCCCGGGAATCCGCACACCGTTTGCGGACGCCGCAGAGGCGTATCATTTTCGTTCCATCCCCTTGCGCGCGAGTTGGTGTGAGTCTGCTCGTGACCTTAATCGTGGTGGCGATCTGAGGCATTCCCCGCTCCTTGCCAGACCAGCCCCTCTCGGCCTCGCTGCCTCCCCTCGGGGCGCGTCGCTCAGCGCCCCCACCCCCGCCCTCATCGCCCGTCGCTCATCATCGCCCAGGCGCCGCCCTGACGGCCGCATTGTGCCTCGCCGCCGCCCTCGCTGGGTCTTTGCCGCCGCCGCGCCGCCCCGCACACTGGGCCAAATGACCCAAAACAAAAATACAAACAAAAATAGTTTCAAAAAACGAAAGATTCCATTTTTATTTATCAAATAAAAGGGTTTTAACCACTTTAGATGAAGTCTAACTTTACGAAATTGAGATCAGTTTCGTAATAAGAATTATTAGAGTATTAGGCGGCGTCGGTACCGGGAGCGGTAGCTCAGAGCATCAACCGATGTCACTGCAGCGCCTCTGACCGGGAGGTCCTAGGTTCCCACTCCCCACGGCGGCAGCATTTTCGTCACTAGCTTTTCAGCGAGGTCGATTCAGTTGCTGTCTGGGGAGAATTCTAGCGGCCGGCTGCTCTGATCGGTAGTTTTCCGTGGTTACTTCGATCAACACCAGGCGAATGCCGGAGCAGTACCTTAACAAACGGACCGCGCGCGATCTGCCTTCCTCTTCCTTGTCCTATCCTCTCTCCTTACGCACACACACTTACACTAACATGCACTACACTACTGCATATTCCGGGAGACCGGTCGGGAGCTTAGAGCTTGTCCCGACTGGGGCGGTGCCTCGCTGGTGGGAGAGTCCTGGTTAGGGGGAAACCCCACTAGCCCACGGTAGGTCGGCGCCGGATCTCGCCATCCGGCGGGGGAAGATCACCGCCATCTCCGAAGAAAAAGCATGCACTACACTAACGGGACTAATGACCGAAGCAGTTGATGCGTCCGGAAACACGAAAAATCAATCAATCAATCAACGGCGTCGGTAGCCGAATTGCTTAACCACGCTCCGTAAAGTCAGGGAGGTTAAGCAACTCGACCCAATGCGGTTTATTGGCGCTGAACCTCTGGCCGAAGGAATAAAAGGCAATGATCGATTTCTGTTGACGATCACTGACAAGCGTAACGGAGGGTTACTCTACATTCGACGTCATAACGAATGGCGAGAGAACGTAGTTACGGAAAACGTAACAGATTAAAAAAAAAAATGTTCTTGTTAACCTCTGGCCTGCTATTAACAGCGGCGATCAGTTTAATAATGAAAAGGAAAACTGAGCTCACAAGTGTTCTAATAATCCATGTTTGCTGTCAATCTCAGTCTGTCACCTTTCACGGGATGAACAGCCCAATATTAGCTGAAATTTTAGTACTTTGAAATACAACACATCGGACCAATACGTAACAAAAAAATTCCTGACGGCCAAACCAATCGACCTAACTGTCTCATTTGCTCATTCTTCAATCTGGAAACGCAATAAGATGTCTTACGATTCTTGTTTCGTACATAGCTATTACTATTTGACGTAAAGTCTTACACTCCTCTCAACTCATCCCCCTACCTTCAAAATGTTAGCAACACGATCAAGGTCTTGCCAATTTTAAGTTGAGGAAAAACAGTACGTATTGTGAATATACGATAGTGTTACTTCCTTATGTAGTTCGTTCTTCACACGAAAACTTATCAGTTGACGTAAGAGGGACGCGGTGGACGACGCGCTGACGCTATTTCGGGCTATTTGATGCAATTAGACTGTTTTAGTATGTCTGGAGGTCACGATATTTCAATACAGTTGTCGATAATGGTTTTGGACACTATTTAAGAAGATGTTTTAATACTTTAGAGATAGAAAGGAATGAATTTGCGAATGTAAGTGCATGCTTGTATTTAATATAAATAAAAAAGTATACTTCAGTAACTTTTACATAATTTTAAACAAGTCGAAGATAATCATTTTCGGCACACTGTGCTGGCGGCGTTTCGCCTTCCCCGGAGCTGCTATTGATGCGTTTGCTTGTCTCGCTATCGGCAGCGGAGTCCGAACAGCCCTGCGTCGCCCTCTGCCGATGCCCAGCGAGGAGTTCTTCCCTCCCTCCATCCCACCCTCCTCCTCTGCCATTTCCCTGTCACTTGGCTGTTTCCGCCTGTTTGCTATCCGACTTACAGCTTGGCATCGGTTGGCATTCTATCCGCTGACCACCACTGCCCGTGTCCGCATGTTCTCTTTCCTCTGTTTGAAGGCAGCATTCAGCTACTCACGCTAGTTTGCCCGTCCTGTTATTCGACTGCCATAAGGGAGTGGTTGAGTGTTTTATGGTTGACTTTGTGAGTTTCTTCTGGGCCGCATTGCATTTGAGCCAATCAACGAATGTTGATGGTCCAAGAACCGAACTGCACGTTTTCATTACGGGAGCATTAAACGCTCATAAAATTGCCTTTTCACCTGCTCCTGATATTTTCATTTAAATGTGGAGGGTCTTCAGGAATCGAGCCGCCTCGGGACAGGCGTGGTGTAATAACTCTGGAATGAGGCGCATGTCAATCAAGGCGGGTAATTTCTCAGTATACTTATATAGTTATTTTAATTTATGTAGCATCAACTACAAAATGTGATTAGCGACTAATTTCTCAGTATAGCGCTCTATGTAATAATAAATAAAAGGTTCCCAGTGAGTTATATTATATTAAAAAGTGCAGCAATGAAGTAACGATGTACATGTAACTTACAGTATGTATATCGTTATCTCATTACTGCACTTTTTTCCTTTTACTATCAACATTACACAACTGCTTTTGCTTTCTCTCGAACACATCTCTCTCAGTTTCAGTTTGTGCTCATACTTTCGCCCCAACCTCCGTTAATACTACCTGTTGCGTCGGCACAGTTGACCTCAATTAGACCCCCTAGCTTAGGTAGCCTTTTATCACAGCCTTTACTGCAATAGGATTTCCCGGCTCCCCTTCATTTCCTCTTGCCCTTTCGTATTGCTCATGCCCACGGCCCCTTGGCCCTCCGAGTAGTTCGCTTTGCCCTTTGCCGCGTTTGGGAGGCTCTCGTTACCAACGCCACCCACGTTGTCACCGCGGCTAACGTCAAGACGCATGATCTAACGGAAAGCAAAAACAGCAAAACATTTGGACTGCAGTTTTGAAACCAGCATTAAATCATGTTTTATGTACAACGTGTAGCAGTATGTACAAACAAAACAACGTAGAATGATTTACACCTCTCTACGTTTGACTATAAATGTGAGAATTGTATTTGAACAGTTTTTTCGTGAAGGTTGGGAAATATCTATTTTCACCATTTATTTTACATGGTAATTCGAAATATCTTGATTTTATTTTCGCGGTTAGGAAATTGCTTTCTCGTTATTTTATTATTGTGCACTTTCGAAAAAGAATAGCATGAGAGAAAATAGGTTTTCATTAAATGCTTCTGACCGGGTTGTCCTAGGTTCGAATCCCGATGGTGGTAGGATTTTCCACAGTAGCTTGCCAACTAGGTCGAATTCAGTCGCTGGTCGATTAATGGTTCTAGCGGCCGGCTGCTCTGATCGGTAGTTGTCCGTGGATATTTCGATCAACACCAGTCGAATGCCGGAGCAGTACCCTAACAAACTAGACACGGACGGCGCGCAATCTTTCCTTCCTCTTCCTCGTCCTATCCTCACCCCTTACTAACACACACTTACACTAACATGCATTAACTACTACACATGCCGGGGACCGGTCGAAAGCTTAGAGGTGGGCCCGACTGCTTTTCTGCCCAACGAGCCACATCTCCCTTGCGGCATCGCTCAGCCCCTTCTCTAGTCTCAGCGACCTTCCGACAGCCGCTGCCGCCGCCGCCACCCGCTGCCGCCGTGCGTCACGCGGGGCAGCGAGGCCTGCCAACTGTTTCCACCCTCTCGACTGAAGCGCTTCATTCTGCATTTTCGCCTGTCTAGACTCCTCCGCCGTGAAAATACGATATTTCGGATAATAATAATAATAATAATAATAATAATAATAATAATAATAATAATAATGTGATGATGATGATGATAATGATAATAATGATAATGATGAAGAAAAAACTCCTCCGGAGTTTCGTATTTTCATGGTTACCACACCAGCACAGAGATTTGCTTTAGGGATGATGACTTATTTTTCGTTTACTTGTTTTGTGCCGGGCAAAACGAGAGTGCTTAGTATCATGTCTATGAGAGAATAAGTAATTTATCCTTATATTTAAATAGAAGGGTAAATGATGTATACCTTAAGATGTTGTATAATGCACTGCAAGAAAGTAGCTGAAGTAATCCTGCGCCGCCCATGTATTTATTTATCAGAATCACTATGATGTATTGAACGTCCACATACGCTCTGCCCCACCTCGCCGGGCCACGACCGACAACCTTGCCACCTAGATGCATTGCGGGTTGCATTGAAATTAACTTAAAAAAAAAAACACCTTTAGAGCTAACTGTGAATCTCATCCGTCCTAGTTTTTTTCTTGGTTGGTCAAAAGTATTTTTTAAAATTTCAATAAAATATAAAAATGTACGTAATGTGTTGAGAAGTTCAATCTGAGCAAATTTCGGGCACGATTCAATCAACATTTGGCTGCAATCGCCCCAATGGTCCAAAATTTTATTCAGAAATATGTTCATATCATGTCATGTAAGATCGTTTTTTATGCCTATTCTGTCTGTGTAAGCTGGTTTGTCTAGGCTATAGTTCTGTTACTGTTGTTTGATCATATTGTGTTTAAATAATACATTGCATTATGTGAATAACATGAACGTTTTACTAATCTAAAACACAAAATCTCTGGAGCTAGATACAAAATTCCTGAAGAATAAGCACAATATTACGATTACTGATAGTAAATTCTAGTTAATTTAAACTCGGACAAACAGAAAAAACGGGAAATAATCGTAAAAGGAAATTTGTCTTAGAGTCGTGACATTCCATTGCACATTCCTATGTACATTTTTTGGCCCGTTGGCTTCTCGTTCACGAGAAACGTCAGCCAAAGGGGGAAAACAATCCCGCAAATGTTAAGCAAAGCGTGTTTTGCCTACGCATTCCGAACTGCGTCCGGAGAAAGTTGGCCAGCCTAGGGCGCGTCTGCGTGCGTGCGTGCGAGGGTGGTCACGCGAGCGGCTCCGGGCCAAGGGCGGGGGCGCGGGACGGGGGGGAGAGGGCGAGGGCGATCGCCCCGGGCGGCGTGGCGGCCGCGACAGAATTAATCTCAATTCTCCGCTGATGAAAAGGGAGCCGACGCGCGCATGGAGTGGGCCCGCCTCGCTCTGGCGTGTCACAAGGCTCGCGCACGGGGCGAGCGGTGGCGGGGAGCTCTTTGAGGCCGCTGCTGCTTGAAAGCGAAGGTTTCTGCGGGGGTATGTCTTCACGTATGCATGTGGTGTGTGTGTGTGAGTGGGTGGGTGGGTGGTTCAGAATCTTCTGTGGCATAACAGCGTATCGGACCAAGTTTCCGGGTTCGAACCTGATCGACGCCGTGGATTTTTAACGACGAAAAAATCCTTCGTACTCCTTCTTTCGGAGCTGAAGAAAAGCCGGCTCTTCAATGTAGATTTACTGCATGTAATAGATGAAGACTAAAAGAAGCCTCCGAGTAAATTTTAAATCGCTTGTTTCGTCGCTCAAATGGTACCTTCTTTCTCCGCTAGACGGTGAAAGGAGAGTAGCGGAATTTGCGTGATCAGACGGAAGAGCAGGTATGATGGCCTCGCCATGTCAAATGAGACATTGATTTAAATTGTGTTGGAAGAGAATACGTCCGAGGTCAGATGAGATTTGGCTGTCCTTGAGTCAACGCATTCTACGCATGGTTGGCCAAGTTTTGGACGTGATACTACGGCCTTTTTAGTCTATCAGCCTAATCGCCCAGACTGCGTTGACTATGGTCGCGAAAGTCCAGACTCTGAGTCATTCATCTTCCAAAGGCGCCGTTACTCAATTCGGCCCTTGACCTGCCATATGCGGACTTGGAGCAATTTCGTCTTTCTAGATAATTGGGATGAAAGTTTCATCGTATCCCTCAATATCTAAAAGTCAGGGATTGAGATAGAAAGCAAGACGGAAGAGTTAGGAATGCAAGTGGTCTGCTGCCTGTTGTTGTAGATTCTGCTCCTTCATCCGCATATAATTGCTCGTAGAAAACCGAGGAAATAACCGAGCTGAGCACCAGGCCTCGTCAGACCCACTAGGGCATCCAGACGCAGTGACATCAACCAACACAGCTTCTGGCCAATATTCGACGCCGGCTTTCAAAATTCATTTCGGTGAACGCAGTTACATTATCGGACTCGCCACTGCATAATTATAGCATCATATCCGGCCTTAAATCTTCTCTCTAGACGCTGGTCTGATAACTAATAACACCACAATTTTCTTGCACATATTAGATCTACTCAACTTTTTGAACTTTCATACATTTTAAAGAAAAAAAGTGAGCTTTTTAGAAACAAGAATGGGATTACGTGACGTAGCAGGGTTCTTTAAAGCTGAAAACGGAGGAGAGCATTAGACACGGATGGAATTAATTTTGTAAGGATATTCCATGCATCTTTTACGTCCATGCTACGAGTCTTGCAAAGCTAGTGTTTTTTGGCCTTTGAAACCCACCTTCTGCCGAGGTTCATCCAACGACTTGTCGAGGCGTTGTGAGAGTACATGATCTGACATAATGGCCACCTCCAACGTTTCGTGCAAGCTGCCCTTTCACCGGTCAAGCGGCGTGGCTTCTCTCGGGCGCTCCCACGTGCAGCTGGGCGTCAGGTGTGCGGCCGCGTCGACCGCCACCGCCGCGAGGCCACTCAAGGCCACCGGCGCCGCCCCATTTCACCTCTCCTCGCCTTACCTCTTCACAGTTTTACAACACTACTTCTCATGTCACATAACCTTAACCTTACCTGACATAGTCCGACCTCATCTCCCCTCACGCCACCTCCACGCCTTACCTCTTCACCGTGTTACTCACTACTCATCATGTCCCGTCACCTCCTCATATCATCCGACCTCATTTCCCTCACGCCACCTCCACGCCTTACCTCTTCACCGTGTTACTCGCTACTCCTCATGTCCCGTCACCTCGCCTCCTATCCTCCGACCTCATTTCCCCTCACGCCACCTCCATGCCTGTTCACCTTACCTGTTCACCGTGTTACATCACTACTCATCATGTCCCGTCACCTCCCCTCATATCATCCGACCTCATTTCCCTCACGCCACCTCCACGCCTTACCTCTTCACCGTGTTACTCACTACTCATCATGTCCCGTCACCTCCTCATATCATCCGACCTCATTTCCCCTCACGCCACCTCCATGCCTGTTCACCTTACCTGTTCACCGTGTTACATCACTACTCATCATGTCCCGTCACCTCCCCTCATATCGTCCGACCTCATTTCCCCTCACGCCACCTCCACGCCTTACCTCTTCACCGTGTTACATCGCTACTCATCATGTCCCGTCACCTCACCTCATATCATCCGACCTCATTTCCCCTCACGCCACCTCCACGCCTTACCTCTTCACCGTGTTACTACTACTCATCATGTCCCGTCACCTCCTCATATCATCCGACCTCATTTCCCCTCACGCCACCTCCACGCTTACCTCTTCACCGTGTTACTCACTACTCATCATGTCCCGTCACCTCCCTCATATCATCCGACCTCATTTCCCCTCACGCCACCTCCACGCCTCACCTCTTCACCGTGTTACATCGCTACTCATCATGTCCCGTCACCTCACCTCATATCATCCGACCTCATTTCCCCTCACGCCACCTCCATGCCTGTTCACCTTACCTGTTCACCGTGTTACATCACTACTCATCATGTCCTGTCACTTCACTTCATATTATCCGACCTCATTTCCCTCACGCCACCTCCACGCCTTACCTCTTTACCGTGTTATATCACTACTCATCATGTCCCGTCACCTCTCATATCATCCGACCTCATTTTTCTCACGTCACCTCCACGCCTTACCTGTTCACCGTGTTACATCACTACTCATCATGTCCCGTCACCTCCCCTCATATCGTCCGACCTCCTCAGATTCATGTCGCTCGAGCTGACATCACCTCACATTACATCAACTCACGCGCCTGCCTCTCCCTATGTCAACTCATTTCATCCGACCAATCACTTCACGCCGCCTCCCATCTATACTTCGATTAAAAAACGAGATCTATTGACACTTGGTCAGCTGTGACGCTGTCATCCAATCTAGAGCTTGAACGTCACTATAGTGACGTCACTGGTGACCATAAAGCTCCCGATTGGATGACAGATTCACAGCGGACGAAGTGTAGATGTCCCTCGTGTTTTAATCGAAGTATTGTTACAAATAATCTACGTCACCGCGTCGTCCTACTTCATGTCACTTCATCTCACTCACTCGCTCATCTCATCTCATCTCATCTCATCTCCTCTAGCCTCATCTCATCTCATCTCATCTCACCTCATCTCGTCTCGCCTCATCTCACCCCGGTTCATCTCACCCCGCCTCATCTCATTTCATCTCACCCCGCCTCATCTCACCTCATCTCAGTTCATTGCATTGTACCTCAAACTTCAACATCTCACCATCTTCTCCCTTCTTCACACACTTGTCTCGTCTTCACCCTTCACATGACTTTCTCTCCTCTCTCGGTCGCACCATAATCATTCCCTCACCATACCCCTCCATCGCATCTCCCCAGGCGGTTGTAAGCCCACTCGCGTATTCGCCTAATTGGAAGCTGCGACGCCGCACCCTACTGCCTGCCCACTCCACTGCGCGTGCCAGGGCGGACTTCTCCACTTGCAACACCGCCTGGGATTAGGTCGTGGGCGAACGCGCTCACCGAGCTCTTAAAAGGTTTTTATCTAGCAGACGGATACATTTCGTTTTGGTAGAACAGACTGCTTATATTCGCCTTGGAAAAATTCGACTGTCCACGAGAAACATTCAAACTAACTTGAATAGCGCTTAAGAGGACAAAGACTTCTGTTAATCGTGGAAATTCCGATGTGGTTTTGTTGACGCAATTACATGAAATATGGATGTCATCTCCGTCAACTTTATATTACGTTGACGGAGATGATTTCTATTATTCTCTCTTAATCGTTATATTTATTTCTTTGCCTCGTCACTTTATTTTTTTCTTTCCTCGTCACCTTATTCTCTCTCTCTCTGTCCTTTCTTCTACATATTCTTCTTCATCTACTACACTACTTTTCTATTCCAACCTCATTCCATCTTATTATTATCATTTTATATTTCTCGGTTATTTACTGACTATTCCTGATACCTTCTTTTGTTCCTCCAGTTCTTAGCTTAACTGTTTGCAGATTTGTTGTAGGAAAGTAGAAGAACCCGTACCTTCGACCTGCCTTCATTTTCTTATGCCAGAATGTTTAATTAAAATTAAATAAAAATCATTCGTGTGTAGTCTTTTTAATATAATGAACGTATTATAACTATCCAATCATTGGATGCGTTCGTGTCCTATCTCGTTGGACGCGTTCCCTTCAACACGTCGTCTTGTAATCATCTTGTATCATCATTAACAATTTTAACAGTTGTTCCACAATTTCTTTGGTTCTAATAGGTTTTATTGCTAATGTTCGTACTAACTTCCTAAATTTCGTACGTTCTTCAGCTCATTTTATTGTCTACATTTTCATTGAACTTGAATGTATTAATCTTCTTCAGCACCTTTGTAATGTGTTATTTTTTATGACCTCACAATCCTACAATGCTACCCGTCTCTTCGCTTGGTTTCCCCCGCTGCTCCCTTGAACACTCCAACTCCGGCGAGTGCGTTGGCGACCCACATGCGCGCACTCGCCTAATTGGAGGCTGCGTCGCCTCGCGGAGCGCTCGCACATACACACGCACGTGCGCCGTTGGCCTGCGCCGGATTAGCTGGGGCTAGCGGCGCTCGCTGCGATGCGGTCAGGTGCCGCCAAAGCCCCCGGCAAGCGCAACGCATGCATTTCCGAGCACAACCCTCTCGCAGCCCCTGCCCCCCTCCGCCCGAACCCCTCCTAGGCCCCGCCCCGTTAAGCGCCCCGCCTAGTCACGATCCAACCAGCCCTGTTCCACATTGCCCCGCCCAGCCACGATCCGCCCCTGCCCAGCCCCGCCCGCCCCGACCCGACCTGCCCTGACCCGCCCGACCCGCCCTGACCCACTTCTCCATGCACCGCTCAGCCCGTCCTGCTCAGCCCCGCCTCGACCGCCCGCCCGCCCGCCCCCCCGCCCGCCCGCCCGCCCGCCGCCCGACCTCGACCCGACCGACCGACCGGACCGACCTGACCGACCGACGCGCCCGACCCGACCCGACCCGATCCGATCCGATCCGATCCTGTCCGCCTCGTCCCGGCACGCGCCGCCCCTCCACATTCCGTCCCACTCCACTCCGCTCCGGGCCACTCCGTCCAGTCTCCCTCCGGCCCTTTTCCTCAGCCCACTCCACCCCGCCCCGCCTCGTATCACCCCGCTCGCTTCACGAACGCAACCCGCCCCGCCAACCCCTCCCCCGCTTTCCCTCCCCATTCCGCCCTCGCCAACATGCCCCGCTCTATCCTGCTCCATGCACCTGCCCCGCCTCGCCCGTGCAGAGCCGCAAGGCACGGAACGGTAAACCCAGGCGCCCTCTTAGTTCTTGCTTCATTGCGGTATATGCATTTTCCAGTAAGGGCTCTCCCCTTATGATGAGTTGAACACGCGTGGAATGCGTGTATGTTAATGAATATGAAGGTGATGATTCAAAAAGTTGTGTGGGTTATGGTAGTGGAGTTAAATTATCTCAGAAAAAATAAATTGCTAATTTATTTAAGTTGTAAAGGACCCTTTAAACTTAGGAAAAATATGACTTTTGATAAATAAAGAAATGGGCTGGTTTTGATTTCTCACCTTTGCACAAGAAGATTAAATTGCAACATTTCCATCTGTAAATACGTTTTATCTTAACATATATTTCAATTATTGCAAAACGCCTTCCTATGTATCATTGTATACAAATGTTTTCCAGTCTCCTTTGAAATTTATTACAAAAATATATTTTTCCTTTAGATCGTGTTCTGCTTCATTTCGTGCTATAGGTTTTGGGAGACGCCCAGCCAATTTTATCTCTTTTTAGCGAAACATATGCGAAAGTGAAAGGCGAGGGAAAAATTCTTTAGCCCGTTATAACTGCCGTATTTTATAGAAGGCTCTGAAAGGCTCCTTGTAAAAGATTGCGCGTCGCGTTGCCGAAGAAGCGATGGGCCGGCGCTCCAGGGAATGTTTATGTACTACATGGGGATGGCTGCGCCGGCGTCCGTGTTCAGTGTTCACGGAGCCCCGAACCGGCGAGGCGCGTCTCGTTCACACGCGACCGGGCCCGCGTGCGTGAGGGCACGCGTCCCGACGCCGACCCCACCGGACGGCCCGCCCCCGCCCCCTTCCTCGTTCCCAAGCCTCAGTCCCCGTCCCCGCCCCCCCGCCTCCGCCCCCGCCCGCCCTGCCCCGCCCTGCCCCGCCCGCTCCCGCCGAGTCCACCGTTCTCCCCTGCCCCCATTCCTTCTCCCTGGCCTTGTCCTCCGCCCCTGCTCCCAACCATCGTTCCCTCGCCCCAGACCCCTGTTGTCCCGCCGCGTCCACCGTTCTTGCCTCCGTCTGCCCGCTCCTACGTCCACCGTTCCTACCTCCGTCTCCCCATTTCCTTGCCTCCGTCCATCTGCCCTCTCCCCTCTGTCCCAGTTTCCCCCTTCCGTCCTCCTGTCCTCTTCCCTCTGCCCCGATTCCTCGACCCGTCCACCTGCCATCTTTCCGTTGCCAGTCTCCACGCGCCTGTTTCAGCGGTCCAGTCCCTCTATCTCCGTCCCACTACCTCGTCCTCACCTCGAGACCGCTCTCTCGTCCCTCATTGTCCTCGATCCAACCTTCCACCTCGGCCGCGAAGCCACCTCTTCTCCCGGTCCCGTGTCCATTTCTGTTCCTGTTCCCACCCCACTTCCTTCCGTACCTCATGTCCCGTGCCCCGGTCGCTATTCCTTCTGCCTTCCTTGTCACCATCACCATTAGGACATCCATCTCTTTGCTGAAGAGCAACTAACAGCCCTGGCGCGTAGCCATATTCCTTTCTTTTTACTTGTAACGTACTCTTTTCCTTTCCATTTTCTTATTCTTTTGTCGTTTTAATTCGAGATTTCCTGTTTGTGGTACCTTCTAATTGTATTGAAATCCCCCAAGCTGTTTCCGTTTCCCCCTGCATCTCTGACAGCGTTACTGCTCCTGGTTTCACCTTACCCTCTTTCCGGTTCTCCTCGTTCCCACGTCTGCTGTCACCGACCTCTTCACTGTCGCCGTCTCCTCCCTCTCCACACGACCGTGTCCGCTCAATCTGACATCGATGCTATCGCCTGCGGTACTTACCCTCTCTCAACTGACACGACTGCTGCGGGACCAATTCGTGTTTTCCTCTTGGTTTTGTCATATTGTTCTTTTATTTTTCTTTCCTTATATTTTTTCAATTTAATTCACACTTTCTTGATTTTACGTTTAGTGTCTTCTTCTCTTTCATCGTAGTTACTTGTAAATACTGTTGTACTTGTAAATACTTACTGTTAATAAGCTCATGTGTTATCAATATTCTTGACCAGTATTCCGTTATCTTATACTTTCCTATCTTGATTGTCTTATGCCCGTTGCCTACCTTTCCCTGACCTTACAATACTCTATCTTCTTTTTTTACTTATTGATGATTATTAATATTAAAACGAAAATTAATTATTATTATGAATATTAATACAAAAATTGTTGTATTATTATTATTATTATTATTAATACGAAAATTATTAGATTTGTGAATTTTTCTTCCCATTCCTCTTCTCCTCTCTGATGTCCATAATAAATACCGTTTCTCATCGCCATCTCGCTTACATAGGAGAAAGGGAATTGTCGCGATCAACTGCTTTTTTATAGAAACAACACAGTTCGCCGACCTCCCTTTCCTGAGTCTTTCGCTGTGGCGTTTGCCCCCTGTAGTGCGAATGCATGCTCCCCAATTGACGTTGCCACGTACGCTTTATTTTTTTCTTTTCAATCTTTTTGTTTCTTTATCTAATATATACTGGATCTATTTTTACGCCAGTTTGCTTAAAGTGGTGCTGTTCTTTTTCTGGTCCAGATTTATATTCTGGGTTTACGTTTTGTAGTTTCTACTCTTTTCTTTTCATTTGTTTCCTTTTTTTAATTTAGTCCAGAATCATCTTTCATTTTCCTGGTACATTATTATCACCCAGCTTCTTTCTTTCCCGTCCCACCTTGCTTTTTTCAGTTTCATATTTCATCTTCCAGTTCTCAATCAGGATTTGAAATCATTGTCATTAGAATCTCCCGGCCTAAAAAATATGTGTGCCCAAGTCCTGCAAGCTCTGACTCCAGGAAGTGTACAGCCTATACCCCGCAACCAACCCGCCTTGTGCTCCACCTCCAGCAACGCCCCAGCGCCGCCCCTCCCACCCTCACCAACGCCTTCGGCCCCGCCCACACGCTGCTCCTCTCCACCCCGCAGTGTGGCCGACACGCGCATGCGATGCCCGCCTCCTCGGTTGGGCCTTGTTTTTCATCTTTCTCCTTGTTCTCGCTTCTATGACGCGCAATTCGTCGCCCCATAGTAGTTCCATTGTTGGTGCTAATCCTCATTGGACGCATGTGGTGTTTTCCGCCTAATCATTCCGCTTCCTCTTGATTTATCTTTTGTGCCTTCTGGGCATCTAAGTGAACCTTCTATTGCTTCTGTCTTTCCAAATTTTCTCCTCGTGTTTTACCCCTTTTTCCTTTCTTTTAATTTTTTATACGTGTTTATGTATTTATGTTAAATTGATATCAATGATGCTGTTTTTTTCTTTTTATTTCTATTTACCAATCTATTTTCTATTTAGCGAATACCTCATATCCAGCTACGTTTGTGCCGACACTTCCTTTCTCAAAGACGTCCTTCGACGATCAAAATAATACCTGTTCCGGGTCTCAGCGTGCGTTCCTTTGATCGCCCTCTCCCCTCCTTCGCTGAGACAGGTCGTGTGGCGCGCAGCGGGCGTCGACGTAGAACAAACCCCGAACACGGCGACCCACCCCACCCTCGCCCCACCCCACCCGCCCGATCAATTCAGCCGGGAATCGGATCCGCGTGGGAGCGCGCGCCTTGCTTCGCGGCCCTTCCCCTCCTCCTCCTCCTCCTCATCTCAGCCCCTCCCTGCCCTGCCCTCCCTGCCCTGCCTTGCTCCATCGTCGTGGCCTTCGACCCCGGGCCCCACCACCCTGCGTTGCAATCGGCGGCGGATGTGCGGAGATCCCGAATCCCGCCTCCTATCGTTTCTTCTCTCTTCATTTCCTACGTCCAGATTCTACTGTTCAGTTCAGTTGAATTGTTTCACTCTCATTCTTTTCTCTCCATCCGCTCCCCAACCGTGGTGCAACGTTCCCCCCCCCTTGCCTCATTCCGCCCAAACATTCCAGTCTGCTAGTTTCTCCAATTTGCTGCTTAATCATTTCCACCTTTCTCACCGCTTCTTTGCTTCTTGCTTTGTCGGTTATTTCTCTGCCGTCATGGCTCCTTTGCCATTCCAAACCTTCGCTCACATTTCCGCCTGTCCGCGCCTCTTTACCCTCCGTTTTCCTCGTAGAACCTCTTTGCTGTTTTTCCCCCTCATGTCTCTGTGAATGTCAGCGAGACCTGCGTCTCATTCCCTTTCATATTTTCCCATCTCCACCCTTGGCCAGTTTTTGACGCTCCATCCACCTCTTTCCGTTGTCAGTCAGTGGGATCTTGGCCTCAACTTTCTTCCACTTGAACGCCCATCCCAGTCCGAGATATCTTACGTCCGTTAGCAATCAATTCCTTACCCGTCTTGTCAGTATCGCTTTCCCTGTATCAGCAGCAAAACATTACCGCTAAATGATTGGGACGTAGGCACATCAAAGATACATCGTATCAGAGTAGTTGCGTTACCATTACATCTACCATTACACCAATACTCATAAACAAGCGTACATTAATATTTCTTTTCATTCCAAGCGGCTAATATATTTACTTTACGCATTTTCTAGCGGCTAATATATCGTGCACATGTTGTATGGACTTTTCACATGTGATAATTTCTCTTGAACACGTGTTTAGTAGAGTATGTTTGATAACAATATTTTAGAATACAAATCTTCTCATTTATCCAATTATTTGTTATCATTCGGCAATTACATATCTTAATGCGACATTTCGTTTTCAATCATTGAAGAATATATTTACACATACGTGCCAAGACTTATCTACAGGTTGTGAGAGAAAGGATCATACACAATTGTCCTTATCTCCCTCATTGATGTTTATAACACAAATTTAACATACAAATAATATAATTTGCATATGACGTTTGGTAAGACCAAAAGTCGCAGTGTTCATGTGATAAAACCAAATTGATTGAAAAAAGAAGCGTTTTAAAAGAGGAAACTGCAGATGGTTAATGTTTTTGTGAAGAATATTTATTCTATCTGGTGTTGGTCAGAAACTATCTGCCTAGCATTTCTTGCAAATTAAAAAAAATGTAATAATCAAAACTCCTGATAACACACAGAAAACATCTAGTATTACTCCTCGCGTGCTACCGAGCCATTACCTCTGTAGTTCTCTTTTGCAGCACCTAACTTCACCCTTTCTCGAACACACAGGAGCCCCTTCGCGTTTCCCGAGGCTCCAGCCTTCGCCGCCTTTTTTTTTTTCTGGAACTTCACCGCTCACCCCCGCCCCTCATCCCCGTCCGCACCTCTTGTTCCCGTCCGCTTCGTTTCGCCAACGCGAACGAGAATCGACAGAAGTTGCGAAATTCGATACCATTATTTGTTGTCCGTTCTATCGATGTATTTTATTTTATGGAAGGTGAAAAAAGTTAAATTTTTCTTTGCGTGTGCTATATGCCGTTCTTTGTGGTGTGGTGATATTGAAACACATATTTTATTTTTGGTTGTTTATAGCTATAAAGATATTTGAAGTCTCTCTGCCGCAGTTTTTCCAGAAACAAATTCCCTTTTTTTCGTACTAGAATCGTAATACGAATGCCAGAATGTTCACAAATAAAACATCTAAGTTGTGAAGGGAGTTTGAAACTCCCCTAAATTTTAGTTAAAGCTACTGTAATATTTTTATTCATTTATTGAAGTTAATACAGTAGACGTGGTAGATTAAAAATGTCAAGTTATGTTGCTGTTCTTTGTGAATTCAGTAATGCACTCTAACAATAAACTCAGAAAAGATGGCGGGCACGGAGGCGATAGCAACGGAGGCAGTTACTGCAGTAAGTGGTCAAAAGCATTTTGCTTTTGGTCCCCTTCGTTAGACATTCGTTAGACATGGAAGCAAGAGGAACATTTGCTACATAAAACCCCCAGCATCTTCGAAACATTCCTTTCAATAATTATCATCGTTTTAATATGTTACATTGAAGCTGTTTTCGGTAAAAAAAAATATAGAACTGAAGCACTGGATGTATGTACTTGAAAATAGGGGTGCATGTCCCCCTCACCCCCACTCCCAGCGACGTCTGTGGAAGGAGGTGCTTTCGTAGTGCATTTTCTCGAATCATTAAAAATATATTGTACGCCAAATGCGGAATTATCTTAAAAGTTGCAGTTAGAAGACAACACCAGGTCAGCATAACTCTGTTAATTCTTTTACTTTCTCGCTATGGAGAAGAGAGATGAAGAGATTATGTAACGCTGCTCGAGAAAACAGGGAATTTTTGGCAGAAAAACTTTTATTACAGGGTCCTGGTAACAAAAAAGTGGATAAATCCTGTTGCTAAATTCAGAAAAAATATCCTCTAACACGTAATGTAGCTAGAATCCATGTTTTGTGGGTCCTAGAAACCGAAAAATCGAATGACGGCAAAACTTTTGTATTTGAACTACGCTAGCGGCTAAACCGTTCAGCAGATTTTCTCCAAAATGTATATTCCCCAATCGATCTGGCTAATATCGCGGCCCCTTTCATTTGAAACAGAGATTTTAATTTTGGGGGGTACTTTACATGATTCCCTTGGACATTTTCCATCCTCTGAGACCATTTTCTTAACAAACTAAATACTATGTACTCAGTACAAGAAATAAATATAGTGTGAACTATAAGTTAATTTACTTTAAACATATGTTTCTCTGTCAATTTTTTCCCCAAATCATTAACTTCTTGCGTGAAAATATTACTGTAATAAGAATTTCGTCAATTTAGACGCCCTCTTCGCTCGGTATTGCGCACTGGAATCGCCTCTGGATGTGGAACGTGACCACGCCCACGGGAACGCGGCTTGGCGCGACGCATGCAAAAAGCGGCAAGGGGATGGGGGTGGGGGAGGATTGAGTTCCATGGGTGGCAGCGGAGGAGTAGGAAAAAGGAAGGAAGAGATGGCAACGAAAGCAGTACTGTCGACAGAGGAAGAAAACAGGACAACAAGCAAAATAAGATGTAGAACAAGGAGAAGGAAGGGGAAGTAAAGAAGGAGCGCAATAAAGTGAAGGAGAGGAAAAAGATCTGAAATAGGATTAACAGAAGGATAGAAACAAAGAAGAGAAGAGGCAGCAGCATGAGATCAAGAGTAAGAAGTTGCAGGAGGAAGAAAGGAGGGTATTTGAGCGATGGTGGCGATAGTGGCGGCGATCCGCTCGGAACAAGTTGCCTTCTTTGAGCAAAGCCGCCGCCTGGGCTGCGGTCACGGCCGCTTCCTGCTAACGCGCCGGGTTCGATGCCCGGAGGCGTCGCGTCGGGCCGAGTCGAGCCGGCCCCGCCCAGCAGACAGACGAGAAGCGCCCTCGGACACACGGGGGTGGGGGAGCACGGAAAAAGGAATGGCGACACACAAAAGGAATTGCTGAGAGTGCGATATTAAACGTTCGCAGGAAAACGTTTTTATCAAAAATAACATTTTTAAATCTCGTTTTTTGAACGATTGTGATTGTTAAATATAACTACCAATATGATAAGACAGATGGAAACTTTTTCGAGTTATAAACAAGGGAACATTTTGCTTTAATAAGTTTCAATGGGTTAAGAAAATGTGACAAGAACCGGGTGCTAACTCTGAGCCACAAATGGGACTGTTTGAGTATTACACTGAATTCACATCACTGTATCATTCACAGTGTCATAAAAACTACAATTTTGAAGGTTTTCATCGTGCCCGAGTTCCTTATTAGTAGAATATTTTACGTAAAAATAAAAATATAATAAATAAAAATAATGTATTTTGTATTATAAATAATACAAAATAAAATACAATGTATTTTGTACGATATTGAAGATTGCCTCGAGATTAAACAGTTTAGATTAAATTTTGTCGGAAAAGCAACAAAATAATCTTTCAAAACACGCAAGGCAGGATTCTGTCTGCAGACGTTCGTATGTAAAGGAGATTAAGTGACGAAATGATATGTTAAAGAGACGGAGGAGGCCGAGAATATTGGAAAAGGATTATGAATGAAGTTATTGACTTTGAGCGTGTCAACAACTCTGGTCTTAGTAAAAGAATGAATACCAATACGCCTTACTGACAACTAGGACTTGCCTGACACTTTTATTACTAATGGATTATTGCCGTTTTTATGGACTATTACATTTTTTTAATGTACTGGTATCTTTTGTACTCAACATTTACTCATACTTTCCGTTTCTTATTTCAGGTGAGTGGAAATGAAAATAGATCACTATTTATAAAGCCGAATCTCGCAGTGAACAAGTAAGTTGAATATTTTTCCCCATCTGTTCCATTTTTTGTTACTTTATCATTAAATTACATGAAAAGTACGTCCGGGTATCAGTATTACATCAAAAGGATATCAAAGTTATCGGGCCAAAATAGATACTCCCCAAACGAATATTTTTTTGCGGTTAATGATTTTTGTGAGTGTTCTTTCATTCGATTTCCATAACAATAGAGTTATGCGCAATACTTCATTGCTATAAATATTCTAAGAAAAACTATAATGTGAATATGTCCCACCATGAATTTCGTGGTAATGTACATTTGATATTACACATTAGTAATTCTAAAATACTAGTATGACTCCGCGCTTTAAAAACGTAATTCAAGATGGTACTGGTGAGCTTTCTTCTTACTTTTTTGATAATGATTTCTTGCTACCTTTAAAGATGTGGTTCTAGTAGTCTTTCCCTTTGAAGCGTAGGAAATTAGTCTCAATTACAGCGATCGATTCGTTTAATAAGGAGATTAAAAAATGAAGAAATGTTGTACAAGTTTTTACCGGTTGGAAGGCACAAGACCTGCTACCTCCTTGCAGAGTGGAATACAAAATGCTGCCTCTGCCCGTGGGCACTGTTGGCCAATCACCCTGTGGTGTGGCAGGTGCCAGAGAATCTACATCATACATTCATCTCATCACCATTAGCAATCTCTTTTTTCGCCTCATTCACTGTGCACCGTAATTGTAAAACAATTTGTTGTTGTGATGCCGTAAATTGAAATAAAATAAAATAATAAATTGAAATAAATTTTTTAGTTAGTAAAAGCAACATCAGATTTGGTAGAAACAAAATAAATTATGCTGCTATGTGAATGAGATCTTTTTTCAAAATTAGTGTTTTCATGATCATTTCTTGCAACATCTGTATTGTACCACTGTTGTCTTCATTAAAACTGCTAGTAACTTCATCTTCACTTCTTTGACCATTTAATAACCACTTATCACTCTTTATTAACAGAATCGTCCCTGAACGTTGCCAATTTCTACGTGATTACTTTCACTAGTCTACTACGTCAACACGTTTACTTTTATTTCATTTCCTGTCGTGTCTTCCACCATCTTGAGCATTTGCATTAATTGGCACAGGTCAACATTGAGTTTCTATTTTTACAGCAATTATCTTTCATCCTTCCCCTCATAATTAACGTTAGAACAAAGCGGTATACAAGTTTACACCGATGTACGTGATACATAGGGACTCGCACATGCACTCGTAGGGCGAACTCTTGCAAGTCGAGAAGAATAGCCTCATCATGAAGAGTTCACCGAGCACAATGAGAGGGTTTGGAGGGAAGATTTTTTGCAATCAGCTAGTATTCAGTACAAATAAATAATTAAAAAGCAGTAAGACAGTAAGATTACATTTCTATTCCTATAATGTGCAATACGTACTGCATATTACTTGATGTTAACACTTTATACGAAACGTACTGCACTAATGGTTTATAGTAGTTTTTGGCATACAGAAGGGCGAATAATCCTCTGAATAGCAGTGGGAATTGTGAAAGTTTTTCTTTTTCTGCTTCCTCGTTGCTGGAAGTGCAACCAAATGAATCGACTCCTTTCATAGTGGGTGATGTGAGTTGATTCTTTTCTGTAAAAAATTCTGCAGCTTTTTCAAGTATGTGGTCGACTTATTTTTTTATAAAAGTGATCCACGCCGTGATCGAATCTATGAATTCTCACAAGTGGGGCCCCATCAAGTTGGGAGCTTACTGAATGCAAGCATTTTAACCTCCAATCTCACTGCCGTCATCAACAGATACGGCATCTGCACAGGAGTTTCCATTCCATTAACCTCCAACTGTTCTGCGCACGGGTGTCTGCCCATACAGCTGACGTCGCCGGGGTGTAGCGAACCCTCGTCGCCGGAGGCCCTCTGCCAGGCGCCCTGCACCGGTCGGACAGCTCTAATCACGCGCCGAAAGCCCGCAACACTCCGGAGCCTCCGACCCGCGGTGGCCAAGCGTGCCATGTTTATTTATTTATTTTTTTTATTTTTTATTAAAGCTTTTCAACCTCCTTAAGGAAGTTATTTGCTTTTCGTCATTTATTTTCCAATATACATAACATCAATTTGTATACACAACACTGATTTTGCATTTAACACTACATTATAACTTTATCATTCTGTACATTCTCATATTACAACAGTTCCATGAATCATTCTTATACCTTTATTTTACATGAAGACAAAAATGCATAAATGTATTTCATACCTGTGCTATTGGGTTGTGCCATTGGGTTGTTTTCCCGCATATTCCCATACTGTGCATTCCGACTGAACTCTCATCCTCGATGTTTACGACTCAGTTGATATCTCGCGAAAACAAGGCCCCAAGGAACAGCCCCTCCCCCTATTGAATGTTCGTTCTTGACGACTTGCATTATGGAGCAGCATTATTTTATATTCTTAGTATTGGTATATTTTTTATATTCTTGGTAACTGTTGAAATTTACTATATCACGTTAATGCAGTATTCGTGATAACGTGCTAAAATATTTAATGTATTGCATTGAAAATCAATATTTTATTTGTCGTTCTTGAAAAGTGTGAGAAGTACGTTTTGGAAAACTATTTTGTGTGGTTTTGTCCAGCGGCATTTTTACTTCTACAGACCACTAGTTATATTTACTTGATTTCACTAATTTGAAACTCCCAAAAAATTATTTAGAATTGCAAGAAATTTTCAGTCTCCTGGTACGACTTTAAAATTAACATTTCTAATTGTGGAGTTCGCCCCCTCATTGTTTTGCAGGCTTTTGTTCCGACCCACCCAACATATACCAAGAAAAGGGTTAGACGGCTTGTTTGCAGCCTGTGTTTTATCTGTTTTTTCTTTTTTTTTTTTTTTTTTGTCGAGGAATTCTTCTCTGAGCATACCTGTGGCGTGGTTTCCTCTTCTGGAACGTAATTACTTCTCCTGTGAAAAACCTTTCGTCGTTTGTCCCCACTCAGCTCTGGAAAAAGGAGGCATGCGGTATTGGACACACATTGCCCGTCCTTTCCTGAATGTGAAGCGGGTACGGAAACTTGGCAATATTATTTTCCTATAAATATTTTTAAATATAAAATTGACTTCGAAATAAAAAGCGTAAAATTTTAAAGTCCATATATTTAGTTATTCCAATTGGAAATGACTTAACGTGGATTTTCTATTGCTAAATATACTCATTGCAAACTCGAAACACTATTCGTACTTCTAGATTTTTTCAATTTCATGTGCGTTTTTATATTTTGGAAGTGTGTGTTACAGTTTTTAAAGACATTTGTTCAATTTGAAACATTTCAGTGACTTTGCTGGAAAAAGAAATATATAGCTTCCTTTTTGCAATGACTCTGCTTTACTCTCGAAAAGAAATGTCATTTACATTTCTGGGTAACATTTGAAAATAAAACTTGTTGTTGAATATCGCATGTGTGCCATGTGATTCTGTCCTTCTTTCTTTATCCGCACAAAAATAAATATGGACCCATTTCCTACAAAATATTGTTTTCGTATTTTTGAAAAATTGGCAGGATTTTGATTGAAAATTACACGAAAAATAATATATTGAAAATGTTATGAACCATTTAATGTGCTAGCATTAAATGGTTAGAAAGTAATAGATTTAATTAGAATGCCATAAGATTATTACATTAAGGTAAAGAAAGAATCATTTGAATCGTGCTACATTTACGATAATTATAGCTAAGTAAACAAATATACATGACGAATTATTTTAAAGTCTATTAATAACTTTCCCCTTTCCAGCCGATTTAAAAAGCATTTGCAGTGGGTGGAAGTATATGTAATGCGGAAACTGAATATTTAGATGGAAAAAAGTTAGGATAAAAGTCAGTAGTACAATTAAATGAAAATATATGATCCATACTACAAATTGACGCGTAACGAGTAACTTTTTAAAGATATTAAGTAGCATTATGGAGCTCATACAGCAACTTCAAGCAGCATTTGATTTCAGTACTTGAACAAAGTGAAAATAGATCATTTTGTTCTAAGATCTCAAATTCCGTTGATTGGTTCAATATTTGAGGTCATTAAGAAACTAATAACGCCCACGATGGTTTTTTCTCCCAAGGTATAATTGACTTGTAGTTAAAACGTGACGAATTTCTGACATGATGTAACTCGCACGTTATTTTCCAAGAATTGCACTATATATGCAATTTAAAGAACCTGATAATGTGATGCTTTTCTCCATCCTGAATGTAAATGTACCTTTCAGCGGCGAGTCATGTAATGGGTTCTTAGACAAAGACCAGAGTCCGAGTAAGGTATGGAATGTGAATCCAGAGGCGATTGTTGTCCTTCCGGTTCAGTAGTGCATAAACCTCTGGTTTTGCCGAGGTGAGCTCAAACCATTTACAGAGGAGAAAGCACTATGTGTCCCTAGAAAACATGTCGCTTTTAAACGTGTTCTTGTATTTTCATTCGTCACTATTTGGAAGTACTCTGCGAAACCTGGATATTTATTAATCAGTGTCATTTTTTGTCCGAAAAGGAGTGAATTCAGTGGTGTAGTGTAGTGGGAGCGGCAAAATTTCACAATGAATCTTGTAAAACTTTGAACCACTTCTTTTCATATTTTTGTCGCTCCCTAAAGGAGCACCGATCTCATATCCATGTATGCATTCATTGCATATTGTAGAAGTTGGTGGAGCTAAAATAGCATGTGCTTTCTCGCCCGTACTTTCACTCAAAATTATGCAAAAATTGTACATGACTTTATATCAAAATCTATGTTTAAGAAACATATTTCAGTTAGGGAATAAATCTCTATCTTCTTATTTGTAGTTGTAGGAAGACGCCGAAAACATTTTGAATTTTGGCAATTTTTGATAAATTAGTGTTTTCAACAAACGTGAGACCTGCATCATTTTCTTAAACGGCCTCATACTAAACAACAACAAAATTTAATCGAAAAAGATCGAGACATTTTTTTTGAAAATGTCCCAGGGACTCCGTGTAATGTATCCCCTAGAATTACAATAATTTCAAATTCAAGAGGCCACAACATCTATATAAGCATACGATTTTATAATAAGGCAGTTTTTTTATCACAAACTCTCCAATTTTATTTATATAAATGTACCTGTTCCTATGTATTCGTTTTATCAGGTTAATATTACGCATTTACATAGAAGAAAAGTTGACAAAGGCTACATGTTCGGGCAAATCTATTCAAAGTGAAATTGAGAGTTCGTGGGAAAGAAGAGAGCAGCATTCAATTGCGGATTCTTCAATTTCGAGTATCTAACACGACGTTGATTGAATTACATTCATTAAAACGAAGTTCTTGGAAATTGATATAAATTGGATGGAGGGCGATGTTCGCAATATGAGCTCTTGAAAGCAAAAACAGGTTTCCAAAATGATTAAACAGTTCTGAGAACAAAGAAAGGAGAGAGGAAACGTTATACCAAATGCGCTGAAATTGCATAGAAAGTGGAATATAATTAAATTGTGAATGAAAAATGTCAAAGAAGTCCTTGGATATTTATTTAAAAAGTTTATTTAGTAACGTATAAAAAATTTAAAACTATGTGTCGGAAGAAAAATACAAAAATACACTTGTACCCAGACGTAAGAAGGGGGAATCAATGAAAAATGGACTAATAAAAACGATGAAAATGGAAGTTAAGAATTTTTCGGTTATTATAGGCATATTTATTTGAACTTTTTATTTACGCTATAAACATTTACCATTGCGTATTTTTTATTATTAAATAAATATAATGTTTATATTTTCATAAAATTAGTAATGAAAAATGTTTCTTAGAAGTTAAACTTTTGTATTGACTTTATCATTTTAATGTTATATGGAAAAATAAAAATATGCATTGTGTTATATGTAAACTTTTGTAGCTGCTGACTCTAACTTCTGATGAATGCTATTACTACATCGTGCGTCATAATTTATATTTCTATATTTAATTAAAATATGCTATACGCTTACGTAAATAATTTCAGATAAAAATAATTTATACACAGGGCCGGAACTGATAACGAAAACAGTATATTGCAAGCTCAGTAATCAGGCTTGAAGAAATCATAGGATGCGTTTACCTCTTTGTACTAGTACACTTTTTTCGTTATCTCAAAGTCTAGGTATTCTATCATTTACTGAAGTCGAGGCATCATTACAATCGTGCTTCCTCGAAACATCAGCTAACTTCGTCATTAGTTGAACCTAAACGCATATCAAGTGGTGGAACTGGAATCATAATGACGTCCATTTTATGGATTCGCATTAGCTGACCAAAAACTGGCATTAGAAGTTGCCGTCCTCGGCGGAGTGGACGGTTGGGGCGAGCGTCAGCGTGTTTGGTTTCCCTAATCGGATGCGGCCGAGTTCGGACGCCAATCCCGCAGATTGACTGGGCTTCGCGCGCGGCCGCCCGCCCGCCCGCCCGCCGCCCGCCCGCTCGCCCGTCCTCGGCCGTGCGGTTTCCGCGGACGTCCCGCTGCAGAGGACTGGGACCCGCTGGCGAGGCGGCGCTGGCAGGACACGCCTAACTCTTGGTTTCTGGGAGAAGCAGTGTCCCAAATCGCCAGTCTCTACGAACATAATTATTGTAGTGTGCTTGGATACATACTCCGGGGATATCACTTAAGGGCACATGTACGTGAATATTTAAAAAAAATAGATTTTTCAATTTTATATAAAAATCTGCTATTATTTTTGAACAAAACTATGTATATGTGAAAGATTTTTTCAAAAAGCAATTTTTAAAAATTTCCAGTCAAGTGGCGACGCTCGTTTTAAATGATAAATGTTGTTTCATTTTACTTCTTGTACTCCTGAAGGTTTTTTTTTGGATGGAATAAATTTTGTTGCAACCGTTTGTTATAGTTTGACGCCACTATCATGTTGTGATGCTTTTTTACTTTGTTTACATTTGTTTCATATTATCCATGTGTTGCTGTCTGTTCAGCGTTGCTGCGTAGTCACTAACAAACTTTACAGTGAAATTCCCATAGGTTATATTTTTTATATAAATTTTTATATAAATGCTATGTAAGATAGAAAGCTGATATTTTTTGTTTAGGTTCAGGACTCTATTTACAATAATGTAGATTACAATACATTTCGTACATTAAAACAAAACAAAAGAAATATTTAAAAAATGGTCAATTTTAAGAACATATTTTACAAATTATTCCACAAAAAATAACTAAATTGTTTAATAGAAGTAAAATATCTAAATAATTATGTGCTCCAAAAGCGGGCCAATGTCTTTACCTAGTTGCTATAGTTTCAGAGAACATACACTGAATTTGTTAAAGAGCAAAATAAAAAACAAAGTGTCAACCTAATCTAAAATTTTAATAACAAAAAATACATTATACTACTGCGAAAAGTATACTACTACTAATAATATACCTGGAAGAATGATGTAACTGACGCCTGTTTATAGACTAACGTATACTATACTTCTGAAAAGGAAGATGAAGATGGAAATCGGGTGAGTTTCATTGATTCACGTACTAGTTTTGTTGTATTGCTGTGGTATTCCGCTATCTCAGAAATGTAGATTTGCTCTCCCCCTCTTGTTGTAGGGTGCGTATGCATGTATCTGTTAGTACTTTACTACCTCATCGCACCCCCTAGCTCTGCGTTCCGAACCCATGTTTCATGCAGTACGAGACACCACCCCAACGCACTGCCCTCGGAGAGCAACGCGTTCGGCCAGCGTGCTTTGCAGCGCGGTCGGGCGCGGGGGCGGAGCGTTGCTAATTGCTCGTCACGGAGCCCTGCGGCGCCTGCAATTGCTCGCCCCGCACTCACCGCCCTCCCCCGCCCCCTCGGCGGCCTTTTCACGGCTCCAGCCGCCACCCAGCTCCCTCTCTCCCTCTCTGTCTCCTCCGCTGAGCACCGCTCGCTCCTCGGGTGGCTCTCTACCGCTCCGCCAGGGCTCGCCTTTCGGGGACGATCTCGCCATTCCACGCGCACGAGGGCTCGCCGTCCGCACGCACGGCACGGCTAAAGACCGAAGCATGGCTAATCTTAGGAGCGTCGAGATAAATAGCTTATTCGTCAGAGGGGGATGAACCTGTTGGGAATGACGATCATTTCGGACTTCATTCCGCTAATGTTGGTATCAGCCGCAGGGCGCTGCAGCGCGCTGGCTAAACTAAGGGGTTTGTCAGAGTCGTTTTATGAGTTCGAAAGAAGTGTTTTGGCATTAAAAGGGTTAGAAGTATGCCCTCCACTTACTTAGGGCTGTTTTATATAAATAGAGGAAAGTGTCCAAACCCGGGCCCGGTTCTTGATGTGAGCCCCTTGCTTTAAAGCTCTGTAGAGTGCTGTTGCCAATTGGAAACATACTAAAATAGTAGTTCTTTGCCACACCGCAGTCCAGACAAGCGGCAGTGTTTTGATCTTCACTTGTTGCCGGACAGTCGGCCATTAGTGCAAACAGTGAAAAGCCAAGTTTTTTCAAGTGCTTATTTTCAATTGCCTGATTTTGCTACTTCATCGATAAGTCTTCTAACCATTACATTATTTTGAATCAGACATTACAAGCCATTGATGTACGGTAATATAATTTATATTATTTGCCTTGTAAATGTCTTGTAAATGTTATTGGTTCCTATCGCGACCCCTCAATATTTCGTGTTGTAAAATAAAAACAATGTATTTTGCACTCCTTATGTCTGCGGAGTCTAAAAAAAAGCAAGAGCAAGAGCTGAAGCCTAACAGTTCGAGAAGGCAGGAGGAGGTCAAGAGACAAGTTCAGAATTTAATTCCAGAGAAGTCGAAAAGAGATATTTTAGACAGTGGAAGATACCTTAAGAGAAACGATAGACGTGTGTTACTACTTTTATTTCTTACCTACAATATCTTTTAATTGTTTCGTATAATAAATTAAAATTATTAAAAGACTGTGTTGGTCTCATCTAATCCTCTTTTCGTCCCTATGCATTCCCGCTCGTCCTCTTGTCTTTTTATTGACATCTTCATCACTCTCAACGACACTTGACGTCTTTCATTGGGCCGCCGAAGTCGGGCTTGCCCACCCGCGCTCCCGCCACCGCACAGAGCCCCCCCCCCTCCTCCGCCTTCCACGCCGCTCCCATCTGTGTGATGCGGCTTCTCGGCAGTCTCTTTAGTGCCCACCCCACCCTCATACTCACTTTCCCCTCTCCGCACCGCTTCGATCACGCCGTCGCCTCGCGTCGGCGCGCTCCAAAACGTGCACTCCGGGCTCTCGCCCACTCATTTTGAGGGTAAACACGAAGCCAGACGCAGGACAGAGCCAGGCGTAATATGTATTTCATTGCATTATCTTTGCTCTTATACTTTATCCCTTTTTGGGCTCCGCCATATTTACGCAATTTGTAATTGGTTAGTGCTAGTGGTGTGAGCGTTCAGAAAACTGAAAATCTGAGAACTAGATAACAAAAAATACAGAAATATTGTCTCATCATTATTATGTAGTTTCTAACGAGTTTGTATGGAGTGGATTAGAGTGCCGCGTTCTTCTTTCCTCTATTACCTCATCTGAAATGTATGAAACTCGACGTCTAAATTTTCACTTTTCCTAGTACTCCTTTTAGTAGTGTCCTGGTCGTCGTGGTCAGTATTCACCAGGATTAAAATTGCTTCGCAAGTTCTGCTGTTTCTCCTGTCGTGTGTCCTAATCTCTCTTGTTAACGTGCGTTTTCCCCTTCCTTTTTTTTCGTGATGACAGTGCCATGTCAAGTGCTATGGACATAGCTCGAATATATGAATGGTTTTTGGAAAGTGATTACGAAGATACATGAACGATGTTGTAGCAATATTGAAAAATAGTTATGGGAAACGGAAGAACTACTAGAAAACCTACCTCTAACCCTCTTTGTTCACCCCAAATTCCTCATAGATCGTCGCGGATTTGAACCCCGGTCACAGCGGTGGACGACGAGCTGTCGCCACTTGTCGCAGAATGTCACTTTCTGGAAAACACGGGAAAAGTAAAAAAGAAGGAATATCATTGCTCTAGAAAAGTCATGAAAAAATCAGGTAATTTTTAGAAGAATAGTTTGAAGTCAGAAAGCTCAACAATTAGTATCACGGTTGTTCGAATATTTGCTTTAAGAAGAGTGAAATTACAAGTTTTTATCAGAAAACAATACACTGGAAAATCGGGGAAAGTCAGGGAAATTTGTCCCAAGAAATAAGTCACCACCCTGTCTCGGACGTGTACTCATCCTCGATCACCTCCCGTCCATCACTTCCCTCTGCCCCGTGACCGTCCTCGCCATGGATGGCGGGGCCGCGCCGTCCGTCGTCCTCTCTCGCGGTGCGGGTGCGGCCGCAACTTGTCGCTGGCGCGGACGCCGTCCCCGGGGAGGCGTTGGCCGCAATTAACTCGCACAAAGCCCTGCGCCCTGCGACCCGCAACTCCTCCGCCCGCCACTACCAACGACGCTCCGCTACCACTACCACCACCTCCGTACTATTGCATTTTGCGGTGGTGGCTGTAGCAGTAATAATTGTGGTGCAGTGGCAATAAATCTTCCTTTTTTAAATTTTTTATTATTTTTATTATTGTTATTATTGTTATTATTATTATTATTATCGTATTATTATCGTTATTATTATTATTATTATTATTACTATTTTTCATATTTCAACTATTAATAGTTAAATAGTTGGGAAGGGATTCTGAAACTAAAGAAAGCGTGCGCAGATGATTTTTTCTCCCCCCCCATACGTCACATACAGTTTTTGACTAAATAATAATAATAATAATAATAATAATAATAATAATAATAATAATAATAAGTAATGGAAATAGTGGTGGTGCTGGTTGTAGTGTTTTTATTGATAATGTGGGGTGGTAGTAGAGGTGTTGTATTGATATATTGGAGGTGTTGTTAGCAGAGGTAGTAGTTAGAGGTAGTGGCCGTTGCGGGGATTGTGGAAATGGCGTTGATACTGGCGGAAGTGTTTCTTTCATTGCTCCACTCCATCGCCAGCATCCTTGCATCACTACCAAAACCACCACCACAGAGTGGTGGCGGTTGCTGCGGGGGTGCAGATGGAATAGACAGCTACTGCCGCCCACCTTGCTAATTCCATCCGCTCGCTCAGGTCTCTTGTCACCCCCTCCCCCACCACCGGCTCCGCGGTCGCAGCCCGTTTCTGATGCCACAGCCCTCTCGCCTGCCTTTGCGCTGCGGTCGGCCCCTTGCCCGTCGCGCCATGGCAGCCGCCGCCGACTAGGCCTCTGTAATCACCTCATGCTGCATTCACAGGCCCAGCTATATCTCTGCTGTGTCGCGTGTAACCTCGCCTACCGCGTCCACCGCTCGCGTTTGTGTCGTGGGTGGTTTTCAGCACGACACATGTCGCCCTCCTCCCTCCTGGTAACTTCTTTAGTTATTATTCATGTTACCTCCAGAAGTTGCTTCGAGTCCTGACGGCGGCAGGACTTTCGACATTAGCTTTTCAGCTAGGTCGAATTCAGTCGCTGTCTGGAGGAGAATTCTAGCGGCCGGCTGCTCTCATCGGTAGTTTTCCGTGGTTTCTCCGATCAACACCAGGTGAATGCCGGGCAGTACCCTACAACGGGCCACTGGACCGCGCGTGATCTTTCTTTCCACTTCCTTGTCCTATCCTCTCCTTATACACACACTTACACTAACATGCACTACACTACCACATATTCAGGGATACCGGTCGGGAGCTTAGGATTGTCCCGGCTGGAGCCGTGCCCCGCTGGTGGGAGAGTCCTGGTTAGGGGGAAACCCCACTAGCCGACGGTAGGTCGGCGCCGGATCTCGCCATCCAACTGGGGAAGATCACCGCCATCTCCCGAGAAAAACATGCACTACACTAACGGGACTAATGACCAAAGCAGTTGACGCGCCCGGAAACGCGAAGAAATCAATCAATCAATCCAGATGTTGCTTTAACCGTTGTGTATCCAGCCTCCATCTGTGTACCTGTTTTGGGCCGCTTCTACGCTAGTTCTCGCTTCTCTACCCCTCACTACTAAACACTCCGCCGCATCTCTTCCATTCAACAATCACCATTACTACCACCAGCAACAATAGAGCACCACCACAGCAACAACAACACTGCCACCTCACCCATCTCCAAAACAATATAACCACCACCATCATCACTATCATTAATACATCCATCACCAGACTTCACTAGCTCTGTAATCGCCTGAGGAACATCAACTACTTCAAGCACCATTTCTAATACCTGAATCGTCTGTCACCTCTCTCTCTCCATCATTGGTGGTTAATGGCAATGAATGTAGTGCTATTGAATTAATGTTGGAGGTAGCGTTGGTGGTGGTGGCGGCGGTGGAAGTAGGGCGGTGACAGTGGTGGCAGCTGTGGTGGTGCCGGGGGCGGCGGCTCTTTCATTACGCGGGTCCATTCCGCCGCAGTCCCACCCCAGGGGCTGCGTCTGAAAGTCCCTGCGATGTAGTCCGCCTGCCGCTTCGTAATTTAGGAAATGAGATTTGAGTGGAAATGACTCTGGGTGTGTGTGTTTCCTCACTTTCTTTGTCTTTTGAAAGTCTTTACGGTGTTGTGTCTTTACTTTTGAATTCATTCCTGTGTCCGTATTTTAGATAAACACGCTCTTGAAATTGTTGTCAGTTTTTCTCGTCACATGCGTGGTTGAATACCTACCTCTTTTGTTTCTCTTTAATTTGATATGTTTTCACAAAATTTTTAATTATACCTTTACCTTACAATGTTAAGGACTACTTTCAGTTATTCTGAACAAACCAATGTTCATTGAAATAGGTAAAAAGGACCTGGAACGTTGCCTATGTTGGAGTTTACTAAAGAGGAAAATAAGTTTTTTGGTGAAGTCAGTTTGTCTTCGTTCCCTTTCATTCTGCATTTCTTAAATCTGAATGGGACAATAAAAGTACTATTTTCAGTTTTGTGAACCGTGTTCTATTTTTTCATAAGAAGGAAAGAATCTGCTATTGGATTTTTTTCAACCAAAGAAAATGAAAACGTGTTTTTACTTAAAAATCTGATTAGCCGTAAAGTAAGTAAATGATTTTAGACGAATGGAATCTTTACTCAGATAATTTATAAAGTTTTGAGGTTTCCACTTAGTGTTTCCGGAAATTTTGAGCCGTCTCAATTGTTCGCAATTCTCACGATTTTCCTGAATGAAAAGACTGATATTAACACCACCGTATTTTTATGACTGACATTGTCAATAACCACATGAATTTAATGTCTACTTTTACGACTAACGTTCTGATTTTGTAGCGCAAATAGCGATGGGTAGATGTGTATCTTCCCAGGCTGCCGACGCGTTGCTATGATATGCGTTTTCCATTGCGCAAGCTTTAAATATTCCACTGAGTTTGGGAGAGGGTTGCAAAGATGGATCGCTTCATCGGTGCACCGGATTCTTCGGTGTCTCAGAAGAATGGATGAGAATCTTAAAGTTGCTGCCTACCTGACAAAAAATTAAGAATATTGTGTCTATTTTGTTTTCCCATGTACTTTTGATTTCTTTATGATCTTAGAAGTCAAATTTTTTAAAAAAATCTTTATTTGTTTATAAATAATTTGACAAAATGCAGGTTTTTATTTAAGACATTCTATCTTCCACCGTACGCGGAACCGATGCCTGTGGGTTAGAGTATCACGTGAGGCAGTGATTGTTTTCATGTGTATTCAACTGACTTCTAGAGCATTGTATCCACAATCGCGCCGTATCTTCCATGCCATTTCTTATCCTGTCACATCATTGCGTTCAGAATCGTTAATTATTTATTGCTCAAGATCACCGTAACCTTCACATGGTAGAAGATTAAGAGAAGTTCGTTATGATCCTTAGATCCTACACTATATCTGAGATCAATATTTTGATCATTCTGTGATGATATGATTTGAATGATGATTTAATGGTGGAAGAAGGAAGGGAAAACGAGAGGATCCACAGAAACCGCGAACCCTTTTAATACATCATAGACTTTACCTGGATTGACTGCGGTTTGAGCAAGGCACTCAAAGATGAAAGTGGAGAAGTCTGCTCACTATTTTCAACTAACATATTAATACACTAACGGTCGCCTTCCAAAGGTGAAGGACTGTGTTTTTTGCCCAGAGAAAGGTATAACAAAAGCACGCGAGCGCCGATCCGGTGGTCGAGATCGCTAAGGCAGTAGTGTCGTAATGATCTCGGAGCGAAGGGTCGCAGGTTCGAGTTCTGCCTCGGGCATGGTTGTATTCGTGTTCGTCCTTTCACCCCTTACCATATCGTTTCTTCTTCACAGTTACCATGACGTTAACTCCAATAGTGATCGTTAATGACCTAGATGTTGATGTGACGTTAAACAACGAGAACAAAATACACGCAAGCCCCCTCCCTCGCCTACGCTCAGAAGAGATTTGAACTCATCAAACACTTGCTGGGAGTATCAGTCGTAGATTCAATACTTGCTATCCCTACTCACGGGTCCATTTCCACATTTTACCCGCATCGCTCAAATTCCCGTGTGAATAATACTCACAGGCGTCAACACATCTCTCACCTAATAGAGATTCATAGATTTGCTTCATCCCCGAAGAAGTGTCCATTCCGTCCAAGAACGGAAATAATATAGCAATATGGTGTTTAGTGGAACCATCGAAGTTCATTATTAGAAACAGGTTTACCAACTTTTGTTTTTTTGCGCAATACGTACTTTGTTTCACATTATATTCATAAATAATGTTTAGGCGGTGAATTGACAAAATCTATTAAAATTGCGATAATAGCGAGTTTTTAGATGCGAAACAACATCATAATCATTCAGATCTATCCAGCAGTAAACTAGATCTCAGACCTGGGTTTTACCGTATTTTTAATACAAAATGGTGAGTATGCGATGAATATTTTCACGTCTATTCGCGCGCTGAGGTCCCGCCGCGGGTGGGGTGGGGTGGGCGGCGGCGGTGGCCACGCAGCTGGCAACCGCACCACCGCGACGAGTTGGCTCTGCCGGGCTGTGCAAATACTCAAGGCAGCTCTCGCTTCATTTCCTAGCCGCTCCAGCGCGCCGCCCCGCGCCGCCCCCTCGCCCCTCGCGCCGCCCCGCGCCGCCCCCGCGCGCCGCCCCGCGCGCCGCCCCTGCGCCGCCCGCCGCTGCGCTCTGTTTGCGCAAGTGATTACATCGTCATAACTGTGACTATCCGACGCCCGCCCACCTTCAGACCCACCCACTCGCTCACCCGCCCACCCGTCCACCCTCCCACTCACTCGCTCACCCGTCTACCCTCCCACCCACCTACTCGCTCCCCCATCCGCCCGCTCACCCCCCTGCTCGCCTCTTGTTAGTTGAATTCGCGGTTTACAGGTCGCGGGATTTGGGATGTTTTTGCAATCAAATAATTAGTTTTAATGTGGTGCTGGTTGGGGAGGTGCAGAATGTATTGAAATGTAATTACTAATAATAAATGTCAATCCCGCTTGCTCGGTCGACGGGTTCTATGAAGTACGGATGCTACTTACTCCGCAACCAATTACTCAGTCTGCCATCCATACGGAGTGGCGACGAATCTGAAAATAGTTCTGAAATGTCTACTCAAGGATTGCATGTAATGGTAAATGAGAATCAGATTTCTTTCAAACTATGAATTATAATTTATTATAAATGCCAAAATTATCAACTGACATCAATTATAACTTATCGTTAGGTCATGACCATTTTCTCCTTATTGCAATAGCAGCGTTGTAGCCCCTTTTATTCTTTCTTGCCTCTTTGCGCGCACGTCGCTCGATGTCGTCACGTAGAGTAGACCAATCTTCCTTCTTGTCGAAGTCCACGATGATCAGCGACCAAGTTGAAACTTCCTCCATCACTTCAAAAACACTGCCTATGCTCTTTCTTGCGCCTCAGGTGGGTACCTATTTCAAACATTACTTTTCCGAAGTCTGAATAATATCCTTTCACAATTCACCAATTCACTGGTAAAATTTCTATGTCAAGTCTTCTAATTTCACGGCGAAAATATTCTAAGTTCACTTTCCAGTTCACTCATGAAGATATTACAAGTCCGAGTTTGCAATGGTACAACACGTAATTTTTACAAGTTCTCGTTGCTCACATAATTCGGAAATATGATAAGTTCAAGTTCAATGTTCACTCTCAAGAAGTATCACAAGTCCCGATTTGATAATTAACCTCAAGAAAAATCGCGCAAGCGATTCGCTCACCACCACGACACGAGTCGGAATGCCCTAATTCCCAATCTGCTTCACCCTTCAAAGCTCGGTGTGTTTTTCTCTCTATTGTTTTTTTTTCGCGTTGCTACGGTGCACCTTGCACTTGCCTGCAAATGAACTCGTTGTTTGGCGTTGCTACGGTGCCCCTGCGTGTTTACTTTACAGCTCTGCCGTTACTACGGTGTCCCCCCCCCGAACTCGCGTTGCTACGGTTCATCTCTATCTGCACCATAGAGACCCACGTCTCATGACGAACTCGCGTTGCTATGGTGTCATCTGCGTATCTGCACCATAGAAACCTACGTCTTTTGGAGTATCTACAACATTTCGACCTTGATTTGCCTAAATCAAATGTCCGTCATTTTTGGTATGTCACAGTATCGTTTTTACAACTGTCCGAGGTGTCTGTTTCGGCGGAATGTTCTGAGTCCAGGGATTATGGAGACGATGATGGAAACACTCCTATGATTAGTGCTTTAGGGATATTGTAGCTCGCTCAGAAATACTCTTTTTATGGAGCTCTTTTCGTTGTTTAGGTGCTGTCTGGATTAGTGAGCGCGATATTCAGTTTAACAGACCCATTTTGGATTATAGTGTTATTTTTGCCCACATCATACCCAGTGTGAATGTCTTGTTCATCCTACACACTCTGTCGTCTTCGCTAGCATATACTGATTGATTTCTCAGGCGTCCCGGGATTGTATACTTGTTCTGTATATTCTTGTAAACAGTGCTATATAATCACCATTCACTTTGTCTCTCTTGGCTTTAGAAACACACTCTGCAATGATACCGGTAATTTCTTCTCGTTTCAACTGTGGTTGTTGGATTATGATGCACACGCTTCTACTTGAAACGCTACTCGCAACTGACTGAACCTTGCAACGTATTGCAAAGATTGTACAGGTGTTGACAGTGCCAACTACACATTTTGCTTGAAGAAACATTTCAATTCAGACATGCGTTTTCCAAGTTTTTTATTTTTAAGCCGCTTCCTGTGCGTATATTAGTAGATGGATAGTGGAGGGTTTCGCGTTTTCTTTGTCCTCACTAAAGGTCTGTAGTTTTATCAGTAAATAGTAATACAATATTCGTTAACCCATTTTTTCCACTTCTGAGAATTAGATGCTTAGACGTTTCTTTTTTGTATTGTACTTCTCTTGCCTTGAGGCAAATTAACAGCAGAGGAAAACTGTACTGAAAATGGGAATTATATGAATTGGTGTTACGTGTATGGAAGAGTCAAGGAAATGTCATACGTAGATGTATAACGTGTGTCAGTGATGGTTGAATGTTGACATTTACCGACTATCGCTCATTCATTACAGCGAGCTAAAGAGGCGTGAAGCTCCCGTGTTAATACATGTTGTTATAAGTGAGAACATTCAGGAGAAAGACACTTCGTTGTCTTAAGAGATATTCATATATATTTTATATTCATTTGCCGAGGGATCCATTTTTTTCCTTTATCACTGACATGATTCTTGAGTGTGTTGAAGACTTATAATGCAGGATGAATATCAATAAAAGAATATTTGATGTAATTAGCAACATTGTTGATTATTATTATTATTATTGTTATTATTATTATTATTATTATTAGCGTATTGGCCATTTTTGAAAAATCTACACGTCCTTTTTCGAGGCCCAGTCATATTCTATCGTTGAGAGAAACGTGATCAGCTTTTAGGCTGTATACCTTTGTAAGACAAGGTAATTAAGCCTTAAACGATGGATTATGAGGTGATAGGATGATGATGAGGGCTGAACGGACAATCACAAAATACAACTATGCCTAAGCAGGACTCGAACCTTCAGTCTCCTCGGCGCAGACGACGGCTGCCGCATCGGCCTGCGCCACTTTGCCATCTTCATCTTCTTCTTCTTTTCCTTCTTCTTCTTCTTCTTCTTTTTATTATTATTATTATTTTATCTTCTATTACTTTTTATTTTATTGACGTAATTTTAAGTAGTATATTCCATCAGTCATATACTTGCCTCTGAGCTTAAGGAGGTCGTGATTTTCGAAGCCGGAAGGAGAGAGGAGCGTTACGTTTGCGAAACAGCTCCGTGCAGTGGCGAGGGGAGAGCGGCGTCGCCCGGCGCGTCAAAGTGCGGAGGCGGCGTCGCCGGCGCTCCCAAACGAGAGCCGCCTTTCACTGCCGCGCGTCCTACTGCGCCTTCCCTCGCCCTGCCTTCCCTCGCCCTAGCATTCGCACCCACGGTCATCTTCTCTCGGACACGCCCACGCCCTCTACTCCAGGGTGGACGCTTTCTGGAAAACGTGTCTATTTTGTTTTACCTTGGGTAGAGTAGTCTAGGAGTTGTTATTAACTGTCAATTTATTTCTAAGTTTTATTGAAATAAATCTGCAATTGATAAAATTACGCGTTACAGCCAACGTTTCGAGAGAACGTTATGTTCTCAAGACGTTCTTTGCTGTGCGTAATTTTATCAATGGCTGATTCATGTCAGTAAACCTGGAAAATAAATCGACTGTCAATAATAACTCATGCGTGGTAAGGTATATCGCGCAGAAAATAGATCACACCGCCGAAGATAATAGCTTCTAGTTGCGCCCGTGCATGGGACAGTGCTGGGTAAAAAAAGTGTACACTCTTTCTTGGAATAAAAGTGTTTTCTGTGCCATGATTAAGCTTTTTCACAAACCTTCTATAAATTGTGGTTGGTCATCAGATGGTGGATAGGGTAATATTTTCTGTTGTTGATAAGTGTGGACGCTCTGTATTCTCGATGGGTATGCGGGGAACGGCGAAAGCCTTTGAGTCTGCCAGGCAGAGGAGAGGCAGGGAAGAACGGCGAAGCAACCCGGAGGCGGCAGACGACGCCTGTCCCCGTCAAAGCGTCGACTCCGGTGAGGCGTTCTATCTAAAGCCGTGTTTGACACCTACAAGGGATTTGTTATGTACATACTAATGCTCCCTCTTCATTGTGACGCGGGGCGAGGTTCAGCCGCCCTGGGCCCGCCCGGACCGTGTCCAGAAGAGAGCCGTGTCGTGCGTGGTACTAACGAGGTAGGAGAACACCCGAAAGGAGGGGACGCTACCATGTAGGCAGAAGTGAGCAAATCGTTTGGGATTTGTCGAAAGAGGAAGTACTAACTAAAATTGTTGCGTAAATCGAAAAAGAGGTGTTAGACGTGTGTGTTACTTTTTATGTAAACACCTGGCTATTGGGATAAACATTATTTTTGGTGACTTGTAGGGAAACAGTCTTTTTTGGAAAATTTTAGGTGATTGTTTGAATTTCTATTACTTCTGATTATGAGTCAAGATATTTTGGACGTACGAGAATTCTAAAAGCTGTATATAATTGATACAAACATTTATTTATTAAATATTCCAGTAACATGAAGTAAAATATTTCAAATATGATGAATTCATTAGTCAACATTTAAAAAATGTCAGTGAAGTTATATCACTTAAATTATAATCATAAGTCAAGTTTTAAAAAATATTTTCTTCTCGTTATGATGAAATACCAAATTCTTCCGTATCTCTGTGAAAGTGTAAATTTTTGTGGTATAGGAGGAAGGTGAAAGTCGAATACAGTTTTTAGAGATAATAGAACGTACCACTAATACAACTATAATAAGTTATCTCTTTGGATGGTTGCCGTTTCAAAATTTGATTCGGCCAAATTTGGTCAAAAAACAGTAAAAACTGTATATGACGTATAAGAGAGAAGAATGTATCTGGACTTTTGACTTTATATTATTATTACAATATTGTATAAAGAGTTTATTAGCTATTTACATGTAACTTCTTGACTTTTCCAAGCCTGAAAAAACTTGGCTCATTAATCCATTTTTTTAAATAATTTTTTTTATGAAATGCATCTTCATGTGTTCAGAGGTTAAGCCCTGCACTTCATAGAGTTTATGTCCCTTGACGAATAGAGATAGTTCAAATATTATTTACATCTTTCGGTAGTTTTTTAAAATTTTCCATGATTATCACGCTTGCTATGGGAAAAATTAATTGTGACATTTTCAAAATTCTGTGATCCCTACACTAAGTCATATACTACTTAAATTTTGAATTTTGAAAGGGGAGAAAAAACAAAAGCTCCCATGTAGTAAAATCTATTTTCAAGGATAAACAAGCAATAAATTTTGAATTTTGAAAGGGAGAAAAAAACAACAAAAAACTCCCATGTAATAAAATCTATTTTCATAAATAAGCAATAAATTTTGAATTTTGAAAGGGAGAAAAAAAACAAAAAACTCCCATGTAATAAAATCTATTTTCAAGGATAAATAAGCAATAAATTTTGGCTCTTATTACTTCCTGCCGCTACAACATGGAAACGATAATTTGAATAATTGTATTTCCCACTGAATTCTAGAAGACGTGCAGAGAAAACGAAGTTACATTTATGTCCAGAAGCAAAACAAGGGCCATCTCAGCATTTGCTCAATAGATCAGGAAACTGGACGAAAAACCTGATCGAGATGGGGTCATTGACCGGAAGCTGTAGTACAATAGTTGTTACAGATTGTTTATTCTCATTTATACAGTCCAAATGGTAAATAATGCATTATGTATCATAGTTAAAATTAATGTTACTTTTCTTGTGATGCTCAGTATAGTCTCTAATTGTATAGAAACAGTTATGCAGCAGAAACGATTTCACTTGGGATTTAAACTTTTCTATTGAATTTAATCGTTTAATGTCATCTGGCAAAGTGTTGTAAAATAATGTACATGTATTGTATGTGAATTTTTTGTAATGAGCTGTTGATACTGTCACCTGATGAATATGATTTCTACGTCGAGTGTTATAGTAATCTATTGAATTTAATTCGGCATTTTCTGAAAACTATTCCGCCCTTGAGCAAGTCATTTTTACAAAACCACTGATTCGTAAATAAAAGACACGGTAATGGTAGAATTCCTAGATTAATGAAGAGAGCTACATGAATCACGTGGGTGAGATTTGGTTATTATTCATATAATTCGTTTTTGTAATCTAAAAGTCTGGGAGCTATAAGATGTATTTCCCAGAATATTATGCCATATCTCAGGCGGGAATGAACATTCGCGAAGTACACACAACGAGCAGAATGAAGGCTGACTGAATTTGCAAGAATTCTGAGCGCGTAGCATAATTATCTTAATTTTGTGTTCAATTCATTTAAATGGACGTTCCATTTAAGATTTGACTGAATTGAGAGACCTAAAATTTTTTTTGCCTTAACATAAGTCAATGGTACACTGTTCATTTTCAATGTTTGAAACACAAGCATTATATTGGTAGTCATGCGTAAAACATATGCTTTTAAAACGTCACAATCTCGAAGTAATGAGAGATGACAACACTTAAATGTCTAGTATATTTTCAAATCATATGAAACTTGTGTTATCATCTTGACCTGACACTTTAAAGTTCACTCGTTTATTTGAAATGGGACACTTACACGTATGCGTGCATTGCCAAGGAAAGAAATTTCTCTTATGTTTTCTGGTCGTGTCAGCGGAACATATTTTCGAGTAGTGTTTACATTGCTGCCGTGTTTTAATGAGATAAAAGAATATGTAACATGATATTTGAAAACATTCTCTCGGGCAGAATGTTCACTCCCTAAATTTCTAGACATGTGTATTATTACGACCTTTCAGAGGTTAAGTGTGGAGGACAACAATGCAGTTCAATCCCGTCTACCATCTGTCTTCATTTTCATGAAATCTGAGAATACGTTAAAGAATTCACGCTTACTAATTTTATCAATTCATAAATTAATACTTATTTTTAAACAGTGAATGTTCTTGATGTATTTCAGGATTATTAGACTTCGACCAGGAACGTTTCACCCAAAGCAATAATTTTCTCTCCGAAACGATGTTGTGTGGTCTTCCGAGAAAGTTCCGTTATGTACGAAGCAGCGCAGTTGCCAAGAGCAGATTAATTCAAATTTAGGCCCTTTGCCTACCGAGCCGGAAGATTCTCCAACTTTTGCTTCCCATCTGCAGCTCAGTTCTGCATTCTGCTTAAGTCTCAGAGGTATTGCATGCATAATATTTCGCACGCTAGTAAGAAAATCTGAGCGGTGTCGCTGCCATTGGACTGATGTTCGGCAACTTAAAGGTAAAAACAAAATCATCATTCCTTTAAGAAACATAAACCTCACTGCTCGAAAAGGTAGTTATTTACATGTGAATAATTTGATCTTTCACCACAGGGCGTGAGCTAACTGAGTTTCATTTAACATTTTTTACAAAAGCGAATACTGTTATTTTTTAGTACCTTTAATATTGCTTTTCTTAATGCCGTCTCAATACTATGCTTAAGGTAGAATGTTTACTTCTTTTTTTTTATCCTTTTTACATTTAAGTAATGCAGGTTCAAGCTGCCTAGGGTTTTATGGGGGAAATTAATTTTAGTTAATTAGGACCATTAAAATGTTTTAATTGGTTCATATGTTCCTTCTGACGTGTTTTCCAAATTTGAATTCAAATGTTTCTGATATGACAGAGTTAGGTGTAACTCATACTTCCAAGCGTACATGCATACATACTTCAGAAAACATGGTCTTTGAGGACACAACTGCGTGTATATCCTCGCCACCTAGTCCAATCTTCTCCAACTTTGGAACACCGCTAATATACCCATCTCAATCAGGTTTTTATTCAGTTGTCCTGATCCATTGAGCCAATGCTGGGATTGGACCCTTGTTTTACTTCTGCACATAAATGTAGTTTCACTATGCCCACGTTTTGTTGAGCTCTCCTTTTGCTTGTAGGTGTAGAACTGGGGGCGAATTACTATATTGTTAGCTATGCAGAAAAATCAAATTTGCTGTTCGTTTACCAATGCATATAAGTTTTCTATAGCTCGGGAACCCGAAATGTCATATTTTCCAAATGTTGCTAATCTTGCCCTTTTAAAATTTTGTTATTATTATTTTGTTTTTTAAACTTTCATTCATCTTTCAACTATTTATTGTTAAAATGTTGAGAAGGGATTCTGGAAAACAAGAAAACGTACACATACACAAGATGTTCTCTGCCATTCGTCAATACATATTTTTAATGTTTTTTGACTAAGTAAATAAATAATGTTTATATGTGTGCGATGTTAAAGCTCAAAAGAACTTTGAATGAGTCCGAAAATTCGAGATGGCATTGTTGAAAAAATAACCTTTCCGCAATATAAATGCAATAAAAGCTCTTGAACGTCAGAAAGAGTGTTGGGTATGTGCCGAAATTTTCAAACTTTTTTAGATAGCTTTTTCAATAATTGATCAGTGCTATCTTTGATATGTTGAATGTTTTGTTGCCATTTCACTGTAAATAACTAATAATTACTACGACGTTATTGACTCACGTTCTGTTCACAAACGGAGTTAATTACATAGTTGTTCTACTAAAATCGCTTTAACAGCTCACAGACTGTGTAATACATTCATGAAATGTTCCTGATAATTTGTGGAACGACGTTCTATTAAATTAGTTGTGTTAACGTTGTGTGACTAGTCCCATGATTGTTCAGTGAAAAGCGAAAGCTAATCACTTATTTTTCTACGAATCAGAAATTCACAATTTATTTTTGGGTTGACAGTCATTGAGTGAAGATACACATTCATGTCAAATAACTTCATTGTGATATAAATCGAATTTTAGAGAGTTCATTCTAATGTTGTTTTTCAATTTTTACTATTCACAATATTTTAAGGCTTATACCAAACCAAAATTCGAAGTTCTTTAGTTTCATATATTTAATGTTATGTATCATGATACTCGTTTCTTCGATGAAGAATAAGTTAATTTAGGAGTAAATTTGAACTTCGTACCATCGTGATTTTTAGCAGTCTTGTGTCGTTTTTCGAGCCCTACATTTTCCACGAATTATATTGAATCAGCGAACTCTTAAAAGAAATTTATTCGTTAAGGCGCGTTTTACTGGTAGTCTGGGGGAAAATCCAATTTTTTAAAATGAAAGAGTTCTCATTAGAGGGCATTTGCCTTGAATGCTTAGTCGTCATCCCAGGAAAGCTCATAAAAGTTATCATAATGCTCGTGTTTAGTGTGCAGTTTGCTGTTTATTTTTATCGTTTTTGTTGTCATTCTCGTTTCATATAGAAAGACAATTGTTCTCCTTTGCCTGCAGTTTCATTGTCGACGTGCTCCCTTTTCAACTACTTGTCGTTGACTACCTTCGTATTTGTTATTTTTTGCCATTTTCATTCCCTTTCCATTTCACGTCAATCTTTGCTTCTTGTTTTCTGTTTCTTTTGTCTTTTCCTTCTTCCAACTTACTTGAACATTGCATTCGTTGGAGACTTCAACATTTTCCTTCCTTTTCTATCCCTCTACTTTGTGTTGTCTTCCTGAATTCTTTTTTAAATCTGTTTCTTTTGTCATTTCGTACAAACCTGTTCTTTCTCCTCCATATACTCGTCCCACAAGAAACCGCCAATTCTTCAAGTTTCCGTTGTCGCTGCTGGTACCGTCTTCGAGGGCACCCATTGCAAGTAACAATGACATAGTTCCTTTTGCTGCGAATGTTGCTGTGAACCATTATCGTCATTACTGAATCTCGTATTTGCTAAGGATAACGTATGTAACTACCTTCATCACTGCAAAAATTTACAACTTCACTCTTTACCTACCAATTGTGTCACTGTCTCCCAACTTTTCCTCTATGAACCAACTAATCAAACTACTAATACCAATATCGCCAATATCAATCAGTTACTAATAATGCCTCTATTCTCTCGCTTACCATTACTTCATTATCTTTGATCTACAGCTTCCAACTACAACAGTATGAAACTGATTACGTCAATGGTCTGTATTAACTAACCTCACCAAATATCATCACCTCTGCCCTCTTGCCAACCCCTAGCTAACCATCGTTAACTCCATCTTCTCTACTGCCACTTGCTGCAACTGAAACACGGCCTCCGCTTCCTCCGTTGCCTGCGCAGCCGAATTCTCTTCCCCGCCGCTCTTACCCGCCCTCTCACTGCCGACACTACCTCCACAGTCGCCGCCCCCCCTGTTACCCCCATTGCAGGTGTCACCCCCCTCTGACCCTCCCAGGATCACAGTGTCCACCACCGCTCCCGCACTCACAAACCGAATGAGGTGGCTCAAGTCAACAGCTGTTGCCAGTGCAGCGCCCCTGACCGAGCGGTCTTGGGGTTCGTGCCCCGACGGTGACGGACGTTTACGGACGACGGTGACGGAGTTCGATAGCTAGGTCGAGCTCAACCGCAGTCTGGAGGAAAATTCTAGTAACCTACTAGCCTATTTGGTAGTTGAGACGAGGTTTCTCATATCATACTAGACAACCGCCAGAGTAATCCCTGTACAAACGGGCCACGAACCGCACGCGATCTTTCCTTCCTCTTCCTTCTCCAATCCTCTCTCGTTCCGTACATACACTTATACGTACACTCAATACATACCTCACATTTCGGAAGATTAGTCAAAAGCTTGTCCCGGCGTGGATTGTGCCGCACTGCTGGGAGATACGTGGATGGATTTGGCTTGGTTTGTTTCTTTCGTGTTTTCGAGAGCGTCAACTGATTTGGTCATTAGTCCCGTTAGTGTAGTGCATATTTTTTCGGGAGATGGCGGTAGTCTTCCCCGGGTGGATGGCGAGATCCGGCGCTGACCTACCATCGGCTAGTGGGGTTTCCCTCTAACCAGGACTCTCCCACCAGCGGGCACCGCCCCAGCCGGGACAAGCTCTAAGCTCCCGACCGTTCTCCCGGAATATGTGGAGTTAGTGCATGTTAGTGAAGTGTGTGTAAGGGAGAGGATAGAACAAGGAAGAAGAAGGAAAGATCGCGCGTGTTCCATGGCCTGTATGTTATGGTACTGCTCCGGCATTCGCCTGGTGTTGATCGGAGAAACCACGGAAAACTACCGATGAGAGCAGCCGGCCGCTAGAATTCTCCTCCAGGCAGCGACTGAATTCGTCCTAGCTGAAAAGCTAGTGTCACGTGGATGGAGAAACCCCCCAAACTGACATGTAGGTCGGCGCCAGATTTTACGATCTACGAGTAGGTAATCGCTGCCGGAACATAACGTGCCCTTCACCTACAGGACGAATGACTAGTCTAGTTGAAACACAAAATATAATCAATTAATCAATCCGCCACTACCGCCACGTCTCAGAGCTGCCATTGCCGCTGCCATCAACCGTCCCCGCCGCGCCCCGCCGCGGCCTCATTAAAAAGGCAGGCGGCGCGCCGCCGCGGCCGCCGCGAGAGCCAGCCCTAAGCGGATTGTCGTAATGCCAGGCGCGCCGCTCCTCCACCCCCTCCGCCCCCACCCCCGCCCTCGCCCCCGCCCTCGCGGCACGGTGGTTGGAGGCACATAAAAAGAGGGCAAAATACAATGTTTTTCGATCTGTCAGATTCATTTAATAGAAGGCCCGCAAACACGGTGGATTTTTAGACGGACATACGTTTATCAAATTTTGGAAACTACAGTTCTACATCGTTATTTTTTAATGTTATACAGTTGCATTTTTCTCAGCTTTGTGACTTTCTGACAATGTTTCTTACAAAACAATTTTTGTAAATATTTTTTAACCCAAACCTGCTAGGAACAATATTATATTTACAAATATTGACTTAAAAATATATGCATATTAACTAGATAACGTCCATTGAAGGTACTGCCCTGACATACGTCAGGAAACAGGTTGAAGACACTATTAATACGATCCAATCAAGAAGCTGAACTTTAGAATTCTCGTCCAGGCAAAAGTTGCCTGTCACACGGCGATTTAGATGTCTAAAATCAACCACCGTTGAGTTCGAACTGAGGACTTTTCAGCTGTAGTTGCGAACTTCGTTTCATGGCAGGAAAACATTTTTGCCCACTTTTTCCCCCGTCCAGACCACAGTGCGATCTCACGGCCGCGTCGACACTCCAGTCGCGGTGGCCGTGTTTGCCTGAAACGAAAACGTCCGTGAAAAATATCCGAAATCGCATTCACGCGGCCTTACTTTCGGGGCCAGATGCATGCGGCCTGTGTGTCAGATGTAATCCTCACGGAGCTTTTCCCTCGCAGCCTCCGTGCGGCAAATACATTGAGCCGCTGTAAATAACTTGGGCGTGGAAGTAGGAGCTTTCATTGAAGAATGTGCTCAGGGTATCCTGCCAGAGGTGGATCCAAAGGGAGGGATGGATGGGGTGTTTGGAGGGCATATGCTTCTCCCTCTGAGCCTTAGAAGACATACGAGATTAATAAATCGTGATTTAGAGTGATATTTAATTATTATACAATATTATTTGAATATGTACATAATATTTAATAGATATGATATTTAATAACCAGGAAGAGTTTTTAGAAAAGGCAGTCAGACAGTTCCTGGATCCGCATTTGTACCATAGAGTTTTTACATGAATACGCTAGTATCATTCGAATGTGTACAATGCTTAACGTCATTCATTTGGTTTGCATAATGAAGAATAATTTGATATGGATGTTGGCAGGAAACTTTGATGTGTTATAAATTCATGTTCGGAATGTGTTTACTGCGAATATTTAAACACAGAAAAAAGTTATAAATGAAATACGAGTGATAATCTTGAAATTGAGTTCCCTTTTCTTATTGTCCTGTTTTCCTTGGATTTTTAGAGGACAGCTGAGATATAGAATTCAGCTTTCGTATTTTATTCATTTAAATTATTCGAAGAAAAATCTAAACTGAGAAGGTTAGGATTTTCATAAGAGTTTTCCAATGATCTATTTATGCAAACAATCTTATTTTTAAACTAGTGTTTTACACTAATTTTCATAACGCTATTTTCAAAGCAATATATTTCGAAGTTTATCGCTTCGATTAAGGAACAATTTTGGTCACCGGTTCCTTTTGATTGTGAATAAATTCACGGTAGAAGAAATATTTTCAATAGGAATAGTAAATACTCGTAACCACTGGAAACACAGCTCGTTCTCTATGCGATGAAAATTATCCCTGAATCATTGTATATGTTATCATTCAAATATGAATTGAATCTCGTTTATCATTCGTTTAAACTGATTCTGTTTGTGCCAAACAGCACTAACTATTCTAACTAGTCAATGTTCACGATACTCTTCCTAGTAAACTGAGCTCGTCTAGATTCTGTGAATGCTTTCGTTAACATTCTTTTCAATTTAAGGGAATAAACATAAGAATTCAATAACACTTTTGGAACAGGGGAAGAATTATTTTTTGGAAGTCACATAATTTAAAATGTCATGCGATGAATTACGAATACGTCAATAGCAACAACAGAAACATTTCGTGATAAATTTCTCTCTGCTTACTGAATCATGGAGCAGCGTATACACAAAGTTGATTCATTTCAGTATCATGTGATTGAAATCCGTGCGAATGCATCACATTACATTACATATAATATAAGCCTACTTTACATACACAATACCTTACTTACATGTACGCCACAAAAACTTTCACTTAACTTATAAAAGATTAAATAATTATTGTAAGTATCACTCACGTCTTGCTCCTGTGTAAAAAATTACCTTTGTGTTCCTCCATCCTCATCGTTGAAAAGCATTCTTCTGAAAATTCTAGTGAATAACTTCGTCTGAGTTTCGTCTCTCTATTTCAGCAAAGTAATAAAGCTATACTGGATTCGTGTCCTTTTAATGTAGAGGGATAGTATAGTGCCTTATTCCGCTGCTACATCAACAATTCATATTGCAGTCAGAGTTCGGCGGCAGAGAAGCAATGTTTAAATCAATCAAATATGTGAGTGATAGTGGATTTCCGTTGTTAATTCCAGGCTCAATATTTCTTTTTCACTTCGTCTGTTAAATGTTGAAAACAGATGAAATCGAAGCTACTGAGATATTAACGAAACGCAAGTTACTTGAGACCGCAGTGGATTCCTGTTCATAGTCTTAACGACAACGCCGAAGAAGCTGGAAACAATGGAAAGCTAAAGCGACTGTGCATTGCCTTTGTTTAGCATATGCATGAATGGTGAATTAAGCGATGAAACGAAAAAAGAAACCATTTCAAGTTAAGAGCATTTGTTTCCAATGATTTATTCATGCTGAGCTTACAATCTAAACTATTGTGTGTTTTTAGAACAGTGCAAAACCCGAACATTCCGTAAACCTGTTATGATAAGTACTTTGGAAATGAATGTTCTTAAAAAGTAGGGAGTGATTTTTTTCTTGAAAATTCTTGAAAAGATGGCGAGACTCATCAAAAACGGAGTGTATTTTGAACAAAGTTGTGAGCAGGACTACGCTTAATTCCATATTTTACAATTCGCAATGGAAGATTGGCGAATTACTAAACATGTTCTTCAAATCTTATTCGTCAGATTTGTGTGAAAATGTTTTACTTCAGTAATTATATAGTAATTATATTTTCTACTCATTTACTTTCAGAAACTAAGAATTCTGATTATGCATTATCAACTGGTTTTAGCTAGTGTCACCAGTACGGAATATTACGACTTCGTTAAAATTTGTTCGTGGAAGTTTAACTTTTCAGGTGTTTACGCGAGTAAGTAATTTAACGTACGAATGTAAGCTTCACACAAATTAAATTCTATCGTACTTTTCTTCTTCTTCTTCTTCTTCTTCTTCTTATTATTATTATTATTATTATTATTATTATTATTATATTATCGGGAAGCTTGCTGAATTGGTCATAATTTCTCATTTCTTTCGACCATTAATGCAGATTGCTAGATTTCGTACATGAAATCTTCAGCGAGTAAAACTGCATTACTTCTGTAAGTGTTTAATATTTGAGAGCAAAATAAGATGTGGTGGGTAATTCAACCACTTCTACTCCTTCCCTTTCTCTTTTTTTTCCTTTCACTGCTCCTCCTGTTTCTTCTTCTCCCACTGCTTCCTTTCCTGTTTCCTGTTCTCTCACTGCTTTTCCGTCCCCTTCTTCCACTCCTCCGCTTTTTAAATATTATTATTATTATTATTATTATTATTATTATTATTATTATTATTATTATTATTATTTCCTGCTAGAAAGTTTTCACTCGGCGGCAGTGTTTTGCAGAACATATAAAGACATACAAAGCCGAAGACGAGTTTTCCTCTGCCTTGTCACACTCCTCGCCCTTCTCGTACTTCTCTCACTGCTCTTCTCTCTCCGTCCCCTTGGGCCGGAGGCTGCCGCGGCCCCGGGTGGCTGCCGGTCCGGCTCAAGGGGCCACGCTCCTCCCTTCCGCGGCGAGCGTAGGCCGAGAGTGGAAGGAGGAATGGCGTCGTCCCTTTCAGTCCCTCTACGATTCGCTCCGTTCCCAGTCCCCTCAGTTCGCTCGTTCCCAATCCGCTCCTTTAATTACGCATTTTTTATACTGAAAATAACTTGTTCCGTTATTTTTTTCTTCCCTCCGTGTTTTCAGGACTCTCTTCACCCTGTGGCTTCTACCGTTCTACCTCGTGCCAGTCATTTCGCTTCCACCTAACCCATTCCTTTCCTGCTCAGTTTCGCGTCACCCTTTTCCCAGAATGGTGCTGTTACGCCCCTTTTCCATCTCATAGCTGCTCTTTCTCCTTCGGCACAGCTAGTTCTCTAACTGCGCTTCATACCTCTTTTTTCCGTATTCCCTCCCCTCGCTCCCCCCATTCTCTGCTACACAACACGGCAGAAGGGTCTCTTCCCGCTCCACTCCACTCTTCCTCTCGCCACCTCTCCGCCTCGCACCATTTCTCCCGATAAAAAAAGAAGAAAGGGGGAGAGAAGGGTCTCTTCGTGCGCGGCCGTCGGCCGACCGCCGCGCCGCCGCGGCGCAGCGGGGAGCCTCCAGAGCGAACGCTGAGCTCCCCGCCCCTCCCCAGCCCAGTCGGCGCCTCTCACCGCCCCGCCCCCGCCCCGCGCACTTCATCACATTCGGCGCGCGCGGTTATTGGATTCACGCGCGCCTCTCCGAAACGCGGGGGTGGGGGAAGAGGGGTTGGGTTGGGGGAGGGGAGGGTGCCGCCGCCGGTGCGCCGCAGAACGACGCGGCTGGCGCGGAGTGCTAGAGCGAGCGGACGGGGACCAGGGGGGGGGGAGGCGGGGGGCCTAGAGCGCCCGGGGGCGGAAGGCCGGGGACGCGGATAGAGGCGGTGCGGGTGCTTGAGCGAGCGTCGGCGGGGGGGGGGGGGGGGGGGGGAGGGCGCGCGGGGATGGAGGACGGAGGGTAAGGTAATGAGGTGCTCGGCCCCGGGTGGAGGCCCCGATGAGGAACGACGCCAGAGATAATGCGTTCCGTTACGCGTTACCTCCAAATACGTTACGGCTTTGAATGGTGGTGAAATATGACATTAATTAACTCATTTGGTTTTATATTAAATATTACACACTTGTCTGTAGTAAGTAATCAACATTCTAAAGGTTCATAAGGTGCTTTTATTGAAAGTTTCAGAATTCAGCTAACCCTTGTATTGTGATAAGCCAAGTACGCTCGGATTAGTTTTTAATGATAAAATCAGTATCTAGCGTTGGAATATGGCATTGTTTTCAGACACGGAATCAAGGAATACGCGTTGTTAGGACATCGGATCAGCGAGGTTTAATATTCCATGCTTGGAGTAGAAGTTGTGCAAATGGACACGGCCCGGAACACTTTATGTGCAGAAGGTGTGAAGAAGGCGTTGGATGGTCGTGATCTTTGGAAAGGACGCATAAATTCATTCTCTGAAAGAACGCGTTGTTAGGACATCGGATCAGCGAGGTTTAATATTCCATGCTTGGAGTAGAAGTTGTGCGATCGGAATTTCAGTGTAGGCTGGATAGTAGGTAAATGATACTGAACTGGGGAATTGTTTAATTAGAAGTTTGAAAGCTTGCTCTTGTGTAAATTGTGACTTTAAATTGTAATTGGGAATTTTAGTAAAGTAATAGTCGGATATTTGAATTAAATAGACCCATGTTTCGAGGAGATATTGGGCTGGCTCCGTTGATGGAAGAATTTTCCAATAAGTTGATGAATATAGTCAGTTGCGAGTAGGTGTTTCTCATGAAACACAGATAGAGAAAGCCGCGACCGCGTATTAAATTTGTGGGGATATTAAGTTCTATTAAAAGCAATATTTGAGGTCATTCTGGAACATTTCTTCAATTTAGGAAAGGAGGCGAGAATTGGTTCGACAAAGATGCCATAGAGAACATTCTGCTAGTCAGCCGAGAAGCCAGCTCTCAAGATTACGAACGTAAGCTTACAACTATAGTCAAACCCGTACAGTGTTTTTAATATTTCGAAGTGAAAAGTAATTATCATGAGAAGGAAAGAACTGTAATATATTTAGGAACAAATGTTAAATTTTTATTGTTGAAACAGGCTGATAATTTATAATAGTTGCCATCAATGTATTAATTGATTTCAATCAATAGAACTTCCAGGAACGTAAAAGAAATGAACTTATCCGCATGTTGCACAGGCGCTTGAGGAACAGAGGTAAAAGCATGGTGGAAAAGATAATAAACGCAAAGGTTGGTGGTTCACCAGACAGGGGGATGGTGTGACATGTTGGATGCCGGTAAGGTAGCTTGAAGAGAGTGGGTGGATGGATGACGGATATATGTAACGGAGGTGATGTTAGTAACAGGGTGGAAGAAGGTCAGAAGAAATCTGGAGGTCAGTGCTTGCAGGGTTGCAGGCGAGACTGTATCAAGGCCGTGAATGCAGGAACTGGTTTGAATAACATGGAGAGGTCGAGAAGGTGACAAGACATGGATATAGAAGCGATGACGGGAGGAAGTATGCATGGAAAGTGGCGTAGCTGGAAGGTAGTGAGGTGGCTGGAAGAGCGCGGTTGAGTTATCCGTATAAGGAAAAAAAGTGAGACGCCGTGAATGCAGGAAAAAAAGCTGAAGTGGGAACAGAGTAAGAGCAGAACGTAGATATGGAGGATATGACGGGAGGAAGTATGCATGGGAAGTGATGTAGCTATAAGGCAGTGAGGTGATAGGAAGAGGCGCGTGCAATTTGGTCGTGTAGAGGTGTTGCTGGGCGGGGTGCAGTAAAAGAGGCGAGGAGAACCGCGTGGCGCAAGGCCTAAAGAGTGATAGGGACAGGACGGGAGCGTGATTGGGTGATACGAGAGGGCGGATGAGGTCGAGGCGGAGGCGGCGATGGGTGGGCGGGGCGGCCCTCAATTCGCACGGCAGCTGCGACGTTGAATTCCCGCTCGCGAGTGCCGGCCACTTGTGAAGGGGCGTGTGCGCGGGGCGAGTTATGGATTCACGAATGAAAAAGCAGGAGGTGGCCGGGAGGGGCGGACCAACTTTTTCGTATGCCTCAAGTTTATTTGCTCTGATTCGGGGCATTATGCGTCGATTTCGTACGTCGCCGTATGCTAAAAACTTTTTTGGGGGAAGAACGAAAGAGAGATGTGATAAAGAGAGCGCTGAGCGAAAGGAGAGATTTTCTGGAAAGATGCTCTTTGGTGTGAACTTATTTTAGATCTTACAATCGTATTCAGGAGAACTTCATTATCTCACGTGTTCTACAGAGCTCGATATTAAGTCAGGAGATTCTCTTTAATATTCAATTGGATTATGAAAAACAGAAAACTGCATGCACTTGAAAACTATAAAAGATGTTTTCCTGACCAATTTCATGCAAATTAGGCTAATGAGATACATTTTCATCTGATAAGGATGTGTGGTCGGATATGTTGTTCGTATAACATGGGGTAGGAAAAGGATGGTAACAGCCCGCAAGCAATACGAAACTTGTATGACAATTTTATCTGATTGATTTCATAAGAATGTTGATTAGGTGACTGAATAAAAAAACTTCTAAGTTATCTACAATTAAAAATTTAATTATGCACTTTTTAAATTGAGAAAAAAATGTTTGTAACAAAGATTTCAGTGAATTATGATCAACAATGTTACGTGTTTCTCAAATTACCACATTGTGTCTCCACTGTTTTTCTGATACCTCATGTACATTTTACATTCAGCTGTAAAGCATTTTCAAATAATAATTATGCTCCTTTTGTGCACTCCACATTAGATGAAGATTGTATTTGTTTACATTTGCTGCTCTAAAATGAGGATGGAAAATGAACTAAACACTATGAAACGAAAGTGGTAGCAATAATAAAATAATATTATGATGGAATAATACGATAATATTATGAGGGAATAATAACCATAATAATAGTAATAAGAAGAAGAAGAAAGAAGAAGAAGAAGAAGAATAACTTAGGGAAGAAAGCGTACTTAGAATATGAAGACATCACTCCATCAAAATGTAAAAGACTACAAGTTTTGAGAACTGTACTAACACAAAACCATAAGTGTAAGTATTTCTTCACCGAAGCTCCATGACTTCGTACTGACAAATTGTGTCTTGAGATTGTCCTCCGACACCTTTTTGTAGTGAAAAGAAAACAAATAATAGTAATAATGATAATAATAACGGTGTTTTTAATTAAATCACTTGCAAATAGTTTATAAAATAGAAGGAATCGTGTCAAATGCGAATAACTAGTGTCCCTAATACCAGCAGGAAGTTGAATGAAAATTATGACTTGGAAATGTCCTTGACGTAGAAAATTAAAGTTTAATCTAATTCAGAATTACAATATAGTGCTAGAATGGAGAGATAAAGAGGAAGAAATCATGGAGGGGAGAACTGAAAATAAAACTTCTTTCGATCTAAACTATTTGATTTCAGAATCTTAAAAAATGAAAAATTATATGAGTAGTGTTGACATCAGAATGGTAATTAGTGAAACTGGTGGTTATTTAAAATTTTGTAAATTGTGTAAAATCATCAAATAATTGTAAACGGGATTTTGCTGGATCTGGAATAGTCGGTCTGATGTTCATTCATAGGAATGGTACAAAACATTCACAAATGAATATGAATGTGTGACGCTGCTTTAATGTAAAACGCGAATGAGAGGAATTATTACTAGTCCCAAGCAAACACTTAGTATGTTACCCTAGCTACTCTGAAATTCGCATTAAGTCTTAATTGCTGTTAACTCTAAACATACCGATGCAAGTTAGATCATTTTCATGTATTAAAACACATTTTAATGGCAAAAATGAAAAAGTGAAGTATGTTCGAATATTACAAATACACAGTATGGCAAGAGAATTTATATTTAAACGATTTGTCCATAATTTTTATATATTCAAATACGGATCTACGAATGTTTTTGTACGGAAATCAAGAAGATAGGGTGCAACTAGATTCAGCTAATCTGAGAAACGCAAAAGAGGAACTACGCGAAACTAGGCACAATGGCAATGAATAAAATACACGATTCTCCGTATTGTGGAGAAAGGTAGCGCATTCATAGCTAGCGTACACCAAGGAGAAATTAGCGATGGCAATAGAAAAAAAAGGCCAAAGAAGGAACTCCTAATGTCTGGCGTAGCGTGAAGGAGATGCGCACGAAAGCCGTGGAGGCCCACAAGTTAACATAGAGTTGCAAGCAGCGCCTGAAGTCTAGTTTGCAGAGTCTGAGAGCGCTAGAAACAGCAACCAGGGGCCGGGCGAAGTTTCTGCCCTGGCTTCTGAGGGAGCGGAGATCCGAAGGGGATGATCAGTGGAGGGAAGTTAGAGACGATGCATAAACAGCGAAGGACGTTGCAGCGTGCGGGAGAGTCTAAGTTAAAAAAAGGGAAAGGGAGGAAAGGGAAGAAAGAAGCTGGGGGGGGGGCGGTCAGCGAGCTGGGATGCTGTGGATGTGAGGGTGCGCCGTGAAGGGCAGGGGATGAAGGGAGAGAGCGAGCGGCACACAGTGGTCCGGATAGCACCAAAGGACAGGCTTAACAGACACATTCGTCTAAAAGTACTTAATTTATGAACTGTTGTCCGTCATTCTCAATTATTATAAATATTTCTTGGCTATTCTTTGACCAACATCATTTTGCAACATTCTCGTTTTGCTTTCAAAAATTTTTAACAATAATTTTGCATAATGTGATTTTCTAAAAGAATATTATCAGTCATAAGTGTAATAACTGAATGGCACAGAGTTCTTTATAAACATGCTTAACGTTTTAGAGATAAGTGCGTCTAGCCCATTTACGTTACAGTTTCACCTTTTCATGTTTGTTTATCATGTCTTTGCTTTATAACTAATTTTGCCGTTTATGCGTCGTTTGCAGTGTCGTGTTTCAGCTCATGGACTGTCTAATTTAGAGTTCTCCGTCCTCTTCACCGGCGAATACCTTCTAGTAGTAATATGTTTTGCTCTGGTCCATCCGGCCTTTGACGGGATGATAGTGCGGCGCCTCCCCGCCTTGTAGAGGACCGTTACACAGTTCAGGGTTATGGGAACATACTACGTTCAGAAAACGGACAACGAAGTTCTCACCTCTTGAAGGAAATCAGAAATCCACGGTTTCTTTTGTGACAGTTTTTAATGCCGAGATATGGTCTCAGTCCCTTGTGTTTGCCCGACGGATTAAACGGATCCGCCAAATCTGCCACGTATGCGTGTATGGTCCTCTCGTTGGTTTGTGGCGTGACACTAAAAAAGCCAAGCGTGTCCGAGGCAACTGACCTTCTGTTGGTGTAAATGCTTTCTTGGCTGTCCGGGATTAGCCGCGTCATGGTCGATGGAGCTGACGTTTGGCCATCATGTTGTGGCCTTCTTCAGAGCTATACATGAGTATAGCTCTGAAGAATGCCACAACAAGATGGCTGTTCGGGATTAGCCGCGTCATGGTCGATGCAGCTGACGTTTCGGCCATCTTGTTGTGAGCTCTGAAGAAGCCACACAAGATGGCCGAAAGTCGCTCCATCCATGTCCTAATCGACGCCAAATTCAATGACTCCGGCCGCGGAAGCCTACGACTCTATATTCTGTTGGTGTGATTTCGGCCCACTGTCCGGCGCCAGTGGCGCTGTCGGCGGCGCCGGGCGGGGCCGCATCGCAAATCCGCTTACGGTCTCCATTTCGCCCTATTGTACGCGCGCGTCTGAAGCGAAGGAAGGCGCCCGGGATCCCACGCCCACCCGCGCCCACCGAGGCCCTCTGGCGGCCGAGGACGACTTCAAGGACGCCGTGCCGCCACCGTCTTTCCCAGCTACCCCTGCCCACGAAGGTCTCCCCTCAGATTTCTGATTGGTGAGCTGGTCGGTAACGTAATTTATTTCTTGCGATGTGGAAAACTTTGGTAGTTACACGATAAAGCAAAAGTAAAAAGAGGTTTCTGCAAAACAAAAATGTCGTCGAAACTGAAAGTATGGTTTATGACTGTAGATGACAATCAGATCGTGTTTGCAGTAAATGGGTTTTCAACATGTACCAACAGTATGATGTCACAAATTCGGGAGGTCCAGAAGAACTTCAAGGACCTCTGGTTGCCAGCTCCTGTGTATGCCTTGGCAAGCTTTTAAAAACAACCGCCCGCCAGATTTCTGATAAGCACTTTTCGCAATGAACAATGTTCATTATTGCGCATTATATATTTTACAAATAAAAAAGTCATGTATGCAAGTTTTACAGTTAATAATCACATGTTTTACAACGTAATAGTCACTATACATTCATATGAGGAAGTCGTCACAGAATAAGTAATGAAAGATTCCGTGCTCATTTCAGTCGGTCCGAATCGTAGGTGCGACAAAAATATGAAATGAATTCGTTCACATTTTATAAGATATTATTATTATTATTATTATTATTATTATTATTATTATTATTTCCTATTTTCTGTAGATAAACACTGATGCCGGGTTCTCAAAATCACCCAAGGCAACAATGGTTTGCACGTAAAGTGGAACAACAATATATTTTGTTTTTATATCGGTCAAGTCAGGCTTAAATTTACGGACTATATTTGCTGTTCCCAATAATGTGGCTTTTGAATTGTCCGTATATGCTTTTAGTCAATTCTAACTTCTTCGCGATCTCTCGCCATTCCTTGGTGACCAATCCATTCGCTGAGACCACTGCTTAAGCACTTCCACTGCGCGCAATCCATACATGTCCTTCAATTCAACAGCTAGGGGTTGGTATTTCCTCTTTTCTCAGCAACAGTTGTTACAAGCCGGTCATCTGTAGGAACCGCAACATCAATGATGTATGATGTTATAGATATTTTAACAAACAGAACAATATCTGGTATACTTGCTTCCACTGTTCGGTCAGTGAAGATTACACTATCCCACCGAATTCGAGCTCGATCATTGCTGATTACTTGCTCAGGTTTGCACTTATAATATGGTTGTCCACTCTCTAGGAGGTCGTATCTTTTGGCAAGGGCTTCGTGGATTATTTTGGCGACGCAGTTGTATCTCTTAAGGTATTCTGTTTGTGCTAATGCGGGCGTCCACAGCAAATATACTGGATTGACTCGTTGGTGGATTTACATATAGTTGGTGGATTATCGTTGATACTCGTTGGTGGATTATTATTATTATTATTATTATTATTATTATTATTATTATTATTATTGTTGTTGTTGTTGTTGTTATTATTTATTGTGAAATTGTGCCGCTCGACATTGGCCGCCTCTGCCGCCCTCAGTACGCTGCGTCACTGTGGACAAGATGTCACAAATTCAGTTACAATTCGATTTACGAAGTTGTCTTGACCTATTGCTGGTAGAGAGAAACAGTGCTAAAAGCTGTTACTTCACTATTCTAAATAGTTGTTACACAGACTATTTAGAATACATTACTTTGACTGATGATAGTACTGTAATTGCGCAATGGTTATTGATTTAACTAAGAAGGCTCGGTAAATGTTCCATAAAGAGCGTGCAACGCTCCTATCAAATAGTATCGGCAAAGCTCTAAAGTCGTTCGAAGATTTGAAGATGAGGAGTTGGTAACGTAATTAATCGCCATTAAAAAGCCTTCTCTTCAAACGTATACGTGAAGGTTATTTATCTAAAATACCATCATGCACTTGAACTGTGTTAAACAAACAGAAAATTGTCCAACATTCAATTTATTCAATTTCGCAAAGTAATTTATTAATATGTTTTGTTATAATTATAATTCGGTGTCGTGGAACGAAACAACGTATGTTAAACAAATTTGTAATCCTGAGATTCATTGTGAAAGATAATTGTATGTATTTTGATTTTCGTGCATTTGTTGTATTTGTATTTGGTGTTTTAAGCGCTCGTTTAGAGACAACGTTGTGTCTCTTTTTATTAAAATCCGAGAACAACATTTCTGTTCCAAGAAAATGCATAAAACTGCCTTTCATTTCGGGGTTATTTATATCACTACATTTCTTTTCTTCACTTCCAGAGCTTCCGTACATTTCTTTCGAGTGACAGATTTTTTGTATCTTCCTCTGAGATAAAAAAAATTCAAAATGTCATTGTATATTCTTTCATTTGTGATAATTCAGCAAAAATGTGACGTTCGCCAACATCATTAAAGCTACATCTATTCGCATACCGACACGAGTCACAATAAGATTTTATATTTTGAGGACTTTTTATATACATATTTTAAATAATTTACTGCTTCTTGGCAACATGACACTAAGAGCACAACGTTCATTACTGTCGAAATGCACTCATGAGCGCTGCGTAGCCAACGACAGAAAGATAAACAGGCTTCGCCTGAGAATCGCTCTCTGCGTTCCCCGCGAAGCGCGATGCTTTGTGTTTCTTGGTCACGCTTTTTGATGCCGCAGAAAGAAGTAGGGAGTTGTTTGTACAGATGTTCCACAAACGCTCCAGACGAAAGCAGTTCTTAAACGTGTGGCGGGAACGCCATCATTGTTCAGGACTTTTTTTTTTCTTCCATTTCGAACATCCTCGAGCGAGGCTGACGTTCATGCACGATTTTGTAATTTGATGCCTAATGTACTTATTAATCAATTATTGACTGAACGTTTATTTAAGTTTCTTACTAGGTGCTGATTTGGCCGTATAGGATTCAATTAAACATTGGTGTTTCTCTAATACCACTCTAGAAACGAAATATTGTACAGTGTTTCTGAAAAACCATTACTTCTTGAGCAGCGATAGACAGAAAAGGATTATATTTTACTATCACCTTGCTAGTGCATCCCTATAAACTGGACACACTATACCCATGATTTCAGAATGAAATTCTTATCATAAACTGCAAAATAATCATAAAGTTTGTGAATTCTGCATGTCTTGCGCTCGTTTCCCCTGATCGAGTCAAACATTAATTTCATGTGTATTTTTTTAACAGCTATCATTCTAGTAATTACGAGTTCAATATTGCTTCATCATTTTCGCGTGGCCATTTCCTTTGTAATCGTAACGTTTATCGTGATCCAGTAGAGCATTGATAGAATATTCATTTACTACCAATTGCTTTACAGTCACACTAGTTTTGCTATCGTTCTCACGTTATCTTCGGATGCATGTGCATCGCATTAACAACTAAATTCATAGTCGTTACAATTTTTCGCAAAATCCGCTCCAGTTTAGCAGATATTTTTAATATTTGCAGATGATCTTCTGACACTGATTTACTGAATAAAAGTGAAATTTAGAATGTTCTGTGAAAAAACCCTTAAAGGTTCTTTCAAGAAATATTTAAATTTTAAGGGTTCCGATTCTGCTATTTATACACTGGTTTTATTTAATAAAAGAAGATAAGTTAAAGCTTGCGTGATTGACGTTTTTAATTCATTCGGTAAATAACTTACAGCATTCTGGATTACTATCTACATATTTAAATGTGTTTCAGTATAGTATAAACAGTACGAAAGCAAGTATACACGATAAACATAAAATTAATGTATTGTTAAGCAGGGACTTGAAGAAAAAAATAGAGGTGATGATGTACTGTGAGATTCAGATTGAAAAAGATTAAATTCTTTGTCACTCTGAACTTTACGTATGTATAGTAAATGTGCATTGAAGTATATCTATTTTAGTATTCAACTTACAAGATTCCACCTGCAGTTTTCCATTCATTTTTGATTTTCACTTCTTGTTACTGGCAGTTCTCATCAGAACTGTGTCCTTTTCCACAACATTCCAGCAATGTGAAAATTAATGGCCTAACTCTTTTTAAGTTTATTACACAGAGTTTGGGATGTAGAAGAGTGTGTATACTACCAGTGTCTAGAGCAAACTAAGGATTTCACAACTCACACTTTCTTATAGCGATGCCGATTTGCAAATATTCAGTTCTAGTGACAGAGTACTTTTTGCCTAAATGTTATAAATGAAAATAGAAAATGTTTCTTGCAACAATTTTGCATTCCGCCGGAACTACTTAAATATTAACTCCTTCCATCACCTGACTCTCGTCCCCTCCTGGACAATATTCATACCCCTCCACTTCTCGAGGCAGTTCGTTCCATCAGCTGCCGCCGCTCCCAGCACCTCGGGGCCGCCCGGGCTCGCGTCGCCGCCGCCACCCCACTCCGCCTGGAAGCGCAACTTGGCGCGTGCTTCGCTTTGTTTAAAATTAAATAGGCAGCACGACGCCCGCGCCCCGCCTCCCGCTCCAGCCCCACCCTGCCGTCCACCAGGCCTCTGCGCCCCGCCCCGCCCGCCAGCCACCCCGCCCTCCCGCCACGCTCGTTTCGCTGCTTGCCCGCTGACCTCCTCAGCCCCTCTCCCTGCCCCATCCTTCTCGGCAGCCAGCCACCACCTACTCCCTGCTTAACTCTACCTTGCTTCACCGCCCTGATCAATCTCTTCCTTCCCTTTCCTTGTCCTATCGTTATCTCTTTCTTTTACACACTTACATTTATATGCACTACACTAACAAATATGACACACCAGGAGACCGGTCGGTAAGCTCGGAGCTTGTCCCGGCTAGGTCGGTGCCCCATTGGTGGGAGATACCTGCGTGGGAAAAACTCCGCCCGCCGACAGGTAGGTTGTGCCGAATCTCGTCTTTCAGCAGAGGAAGATCAGCGCCAACTCCTGAGGAAAAGTATGCGCTACACTTACGGGGCAAGTGACCTTAACAGTTCAAGCGCTCGGAATTACTAATCAATCATTCGAGCACCCCACCGACACCCCCCCTTCCCCCACTATCCACACCACCCAGCCTACTTCAAAGCTCACCCGCTTCACAACCCTGCCGACATGGAAACTAGCTCTCTCCCCGATCACCATCTTTCGCTGATCCCCTCCCCTTCCCACAACTCGGTTTGCCCTTCCCACTCAGCCCTCAGCCTGCTCCCTCACCTCCTTCCCCCGCCCCTTGTCTTTTCCGGGTCCTTGGCCCCCCTCCCACACTTTCAGGAGACTCGTCAGCATCCTCGTTTTGCCTCAAACCCTTCCCCGCCCCCACCTCCGCCCCGCTCTGCCGTCGGTCCCCGCCCTCCCTTTCCCCCCCCTCGTCGCCTTTTCCCAACTAGCCGCCGACCTGGGTCCGTCCTTTCCCTCATTTTCTGTAGGCCCGCTCGCGTCCTCGCTCTACCTCATCCCCTTCCCCGCCCCCGCGCCTGGCGGCTGTCGCCCGGTCGCCCGGGGTGATGCATGGCGCGCCCTACCTGCTGTGTTGTTTCCCCGGCGGGGAGAGGCGAGACGCAGGCAGCGCCTCCGAGAGGCGGCGGCGGCGGCATAAAAACTGCATTAAAACACCCGAATTCTCGTTGAGCGCCGCCTGGGGACGCGCGTGATTCACGAGCCGGAGGGATTTGGGGCGCGCAGCCCCAGGACGGGGGGCGGGGCGCCGGCGGCCACGGAGGCGGAGGCGCTTCTGGCCCTGTGGTGGGGGGCAGGTTATCAACTCGAAGCACCTTCATTTTTCATAATTTCTATTTGCTATTTACTTTTGATAACGCTTTTTTATTTAGCTACTATTAGTTTATTGCTTGGTAGCGAAATCATGAACTCAAACGTGTTAAAATATGAATACAATTGCTGAAAAATCTTAATGCGGATGCATTTTCTTCGTTTCTGGCTCAACGACATTTAGCAACTTAGCACAACGACATTACAGCACAACGACACTTACAGCTACAACGACACTTAGAGCACAACGACACTTAGAGCACAACGACACTTAGAGCACAACGTCACTTACAGCACAACGACACTTACAGCACAACGACACTTACAGCACAACGATACTTACAGCACAACGCACTTACAGCACAACGACTCAGCTACGAGCAGCAAACGATACTTACAGCACAACGACACTTACAGCACAACGACACTTACAGTACAACGACACTTACAGCACAACGACACTTACAGCACAACGACACTTACAGCACAACGTCACTTACAGCACAACGTCACTTACAGCACAACGTCACTTAGAGCACAACGTCACTTACAGCACAACGTCACTTAGAGCACAACGACACTTACAAAGCAAAACTGTAAGTGTCGTTGAGCGAGAAAAAGAATAAAATGCATCCGCATTAAGACTTTACCACATTAAGACTTCCCTATAAGGAAGGAAGGATCACGCGCGGCTGGTATTCTGGATGCTGCTTAGGCATTCGACTGGTAGCTATCAGGGAAACCACTGATCTGAGGCCACAAACTCACTTCATGCTAAATGCTTCACACAAATCTCAGACACCTGGTGGGAATCCAGCGCGCGACCTCCCAATAACCAGTGCGCTCGAACCGCAAGGCGTTGTCGTAACGCACGTGTTGGTCTTTGTTTTTGATTCAGTTGACTTGTTGATAGGTGTTGCAGTCATGAAATGAAACGTTATCATTTGATTATAACTTCAAAATAGTTATCTGGAATGCGTATTCATACACACACAAAATACAACCATATAATAATGTTAATAATAATGAACAAAAATCAAATGATCCTATATGTACAGCACTTGTACACAGATTCATACTAACGCATACTTCATAAACCTACACATCTTCACACCTACTCATATTTTTGTACGTCACACAAAGAACTTTACATGCATATCCTTACATAATATAAATCTAATCACCTGCATACATTGCACATATTGGTGCAAACATAACTCTTTGCTTCACGTAACTACTTCATCAGAAGCACAAAAATTAAAGTGCCATTTTCTTATATTTGCATATCATTTGTGTAGTTTTTTAAAGTCGGAATGTATGCGGTACTCTTTTTGGATTGTTGTAATAATATGATAACAAATTGATAAATACTTGGGAACTCTTCAACAATAAGTTTCAATTTTGATGTATCTTATCCCATCCTTTTTCAGAAGTTTGCACGTCCATCACAATATTATTTTTAATTAGATTAGGATTTGCTTACGTTCTCACATACACTATATACACATACACTTTCTTGCCCTCCCGACGTAATAAGAACCGCTGAACGGTAATTTTAATGCAGCCCAATGTTGTTTTCTTCAGTTCTGCATTTATAAAAACAATGTTTAAGAAGCTCGGCCTATCAATAAACTCTTTCTATATGAATATGGTGTTTACCAATGGGTATTTTTTAATATATTTTTCAATTTTTCTGCATTGTATTTATGATCCAAACATTGAATTGTATTTCCCAATGTCGTCTCCCACCCTTTTGTGGAAGGCACTTTAGATTGCTATTGTGAAAGTTGCATTAGAACTCCAAGTTCTTGCAGAGGGCCGTCTGGGGACGCGAAAAGATTCACGAGCGAGGGAGGATTCGGCGGTGAGGTCAGGGATCACGGGGCGGGGAGTTCGTTGAGGATTTGGAGGGGTTGGGGACGTTCTGCCCTTCTGCAGAAGGCCCTTCTGCGCAGTTGCAGGTCGATCCTTCCGAAGACGGATGGTGGCCCCTGTAGGGCGCGGTGTGTTTCATCGGCTATCGTGAACCCAAGCTGCGGTTTCGAAGGCTTGTCATAACACTGTCGACGTCTGCACTGCACGCCAGATTGGCGTGATGTATGTGTAAAATATTAACAATTTACAGATTTCATGCGGATTAAATTTTGAAGTACAGAGAGTTCACATTTTTGAATTGTTTTTTTTTTCAATCATGGGTCAGTAAATGAATAAATGTGTACATGGTATTAATTTATGGTAATGTGTGTTGTGGGTTGCATGTATACGTTATGTTTTAATAATTACTAAATAGGGGTGATCTGTACTACAATTTCAATCATTGTCAACCATAGTCAGCGCACATATCTTTCAAAATTATGCCACTCTTTTATTAAACAGCTCTGTTCTTTGTATGTAAAAGGGATCTCTGCAATAGATATAATACACTGATGAGTCATTTCATGCGGTAAACAAGAACACACGGACTTTTTTTTCTCTATTAAGGGAAAAAATGTTTCCTATATCATTTTTTGTTATTGCACAGCGACGATTTTCCTTCTATGATCTCCAGAAGGGTGTGCTTAACGTGAGGCGAAAGAGCTGAGGTCATTTCTAAGTATTGTCCAAGAAAAATTCTACCTTTTTTTGAACTATCTAAGAAAAGAGAAAATGTCTGTGTTGCTGAAATTGAGGTTCGTAATACCTCAGCAATCTATTGATGGACCCGCCTTTTCCCCGAACATTCGGCCGTCAGCATCTTAACTCGATATACAGCCTTCAGAATTGTTTATGATTGCGAATGACGTTCATTAGACTACAGTAGCGCTTAGAACTTTTTCTCTTGGTAATGCGCGTGAAGTTGCGATCACATACTACAGCTACGACGAAATTGGAAAATCAAAAACACTTTATTCGGAAATGTATGTTTCTGATATAAAAACGGTATAGGGATACTGTTATAAGGAACACGCTGATTTGTTGTTTTACCCTATGAAATGATAGGCATATGATTCTTCCCTGCCCAAAATATATTTTAGCTATATATAGGCAATAATTATAATATAATTAGCGATATTTAGACTATTTACTTTATATAAATAGGATAAATATACACTACAGCTGCAAGCATAAATTTCTACATTGCAGGAATTAGCTTGGGGGAGTAATCTGAAATCACACGCTGTCAGAGCGCTTAATTCCGGCTGTCGCCCGCAAGGAGGGGGAGGGGAATTCGCGAGGGAGGGCGTGGCGCTGCTCGCTGCGAGGGGCGACGAGTGATTCAGCGGGGCACGTGCCGCCTCGCGTCCTCTTGAGCCTGTGCCGCTGCCTCCTCCGCTGACCCCTCCTCTTCTCCGCCTCCTGCTGACCTCCCTCCCTCCCCCTCGCTCAGACCCTCCCTCCCTCCCTTCTCGCTGAGACCCTCCCTCCCCTCTCGCGCAGACCCTCCCTCCCCTCTCACGCAGACCCTCCCTCCCCTCTCCCCCAGACCCTCCCGCTCCCCTTTTGCTCAGACCTCCTCCTCCCTCCTCCCTCGCTCAGACCCTCCCTCCCCTCTTGACCCTGTCGCCCGTCCTGTTTTGCCTCTCGACTCTGTCCTTTTCCCCTCAGCACCCGTTCCATACGGCTAGTCCATTCCTCTCTTCCAGACTCATCCCGACTTGTCCCTTCCCTTTGCCTCCCTCCCCTTCCACCCCGCCCCTTCCGTTGAGGCCTCGACGTCGCGTCCCCTCCCGCCCGTTCTTAACCTATCCCCTCCCCTCACGACCCGTTGCCTTCCGTCGCCTTTCCTCTCGCCCCCACCCCTGCACTTACCGCATCCACCCTCGTTATCCGCGCCCCTGCCGCCGGCTGAGACGCGCCCTGGAGTTGTGGAGTTGTGCCAGCCCCGGCGAGAGGCAGTCTATCGGCGCGTGAAACACGGGGTTTTGTGTCCGATGCTGCTGCTGCTGCTTGGAGCTGCAGTGGCGTATCCAGGTGCTTAGGGGTCATCCCCGACCAAATCAGGAAATCATCAGGATGTTTGATGCGGCATGTAAAAGTCGCACAATTGTAAACGTAATTTGTTCATTCATTAGGAATATTAACATCCGTTTTGTATATGCTCTGAAAAATTCTTTTTTTTACGTCTTTATTGTATATTTTCAATGCTTCACAATGATCCTCGGATAAAACAATGTCAGACACTATCTGCGGTCATTTTATTTGTTCTTCCATTAAGACATCCACGAAGAAAAATTATTTCACAAAGGCTTGGAAAATGCGTATGAAATGGGGGGAAACGAAACCACGATTTATTAGGCATTTGGCGGTTCTGAAAGAGGACTTTATTGTCTACAAACTAATTCTTTGGATTTCACTATCACTAACGGCAAATAAATCAATATGTTTTATACTTTTTTACATTTACTAAAAATCAATTTCTACGTAATAAAATGTGTTTTAAAATTGGGAAAAGGTAGGGAAGTGGAAAGAAAGTTTTTCTGAGTAGAACGCCATGAAAGAAATTGGTAAATAGTAAATACTTTTTTATTGAAAATAATGTTTTAGGTTGGAAGAACGAGTACCATGTTCCGAAAATGAAACCAAGGGCACTAACACCCAATACATTTTAGAGCATCAGGGGCAACTACTACTCGAAGCATTGTAATCAAGAATCAGCGCGATGGCAATCAAATACTGAAAAATTCGACGAATCTGTTCGCATTGAGTCGTAATTGAAAATTATTGGACAATGAATACCAACGATACAGGAAACAGACTAGCGCCCCCTCTTGTTTTCGCCTGCAATATCCTTGCGGACCAGCTTCACGGTACTCGCACCATCCTATTACCACCGGTGATTGCCTCAGCCGAACGGATGGGAGGAAAGGGTAGCTTGGGAGTGATGGGGGTGGAGTGATGAGATCGGGGAAGCGAGGCTCGGTTGGAATAGTGGATGCGGGCTGTCGTTTTCGGGCGAGGGGTGGGAGGAGCAAAGAGGATAACGGAAACAAGCACGGAGTGGTACCCGTAAGGTGAATCTGCGAATTGGGGTCGCGAAGGGCGAGAGGAACGGGTGAGGGAGATTGATGAGCGAAATGGTGATTTCTCGAGAGTAATGGCTGGAGGCTTGGAGCTTCCTAGAATCTTTTAGGGAATGGCACGGGACGTGATTTTCCTGTTATGAGAAAGAAGGTTCTTTGATATCCACTTAAACTACAATTTACTGTCAGCAAGAAAGTTATTGATTCCCTTTGTAGGAATAAAAGAAAATGTTCTTTGCTGCACTTGTGATGAAGAGAAATCTGTTCTCAAAGGTTTAGATAGTGGTTAAAAAGATGTTCAATATATAATTTCATGTTATGTTGACTTATTGCAAAACATTCTATAGTTGAGGTTGGCTCGTTTTATGTTGGTTTTATTCTTTTCAGTGTTGTTCAATGAAAACTCACTCTGTAGACAAGGTCAATATTTTTCGTTTTATTTCTATTGTTTTTATCATTGAGTGAAATTTTATTATTGATTGAAATTCTCTAGACCATTTGTATCACGTTGTAGGATAAAACAGTGTTCAGTCATCCTGCCTGCTAGACGCACACCTGCAATAAGTTATCCGATAATCCATTCCTCCCTACATGAAATTTCTCTTACAATCTGACGATATGTACGTTAGCAGTGAAAGCTCGCTAAGTATCTGAATACATGATCCTCTAGTTGCCATATATTTTTTTATTTTGCTACTTCAGTTCTTAATACCACAATACATCGAGCGCCAAAGTGACAGTTCGCGAATACAAGTGAACATCACATGTATTTCAGAGAAGTATCCCTCCACCGCGACAGCTGTTCAGTCACGCCCCTTCGTAAAGTGCTAATGGCTACTGTGAAAACATCCCTATGAAGAAGTCTTAAGAGCTCGGTCATTAGTCCCGTTAGTGTAGTGCATGTTTTTTCTCGGGAGATGGCGGTGATCTTCCCCCGCTGGATGGCGAGATCCGGCGCCGACCTACCGTCGGCTAGTGGGGTTTCTATCCAGGTACTCTCCCACCAGCGGGGCACCGCCCCAGCCGGAACAAGTTCTAAGTCCCCGACCGGTCTCCCGGCATGCGTGGTAGTGTAGTGCATGCTAGTGTAAGTGTGTATGTAAGGTGTGAGGATAGGACAACGGATAGGAAGGACAGATCGCGCGGTCCTTTGTTAGGGTACTGCTCCGGCATTCGCCGAGTGTTGATCAAAGAAACCACGGAAAACTACTGATCAGAGCAGCCGGCCGCTGGAATTCTCCTCCAGACAGCAACTTAATTAGGATCTAGCTGAAAAGCTAGTGTCGAAAATCCTGCCGCCGTGGGGAGTGTAACCTAGGACCTCCCGGTCAGAGGTGCTGCTGTAACATCAGTTGATGCACAGAGCTTACCGCTCCCGGTCTGGCTTACTTCATAGGTGAAAATCGCAGTATATGACATGGCAGCCAGGGACGCTGCAGTGAGAGCAGTTGTTGCTCTGAGTCGGTACGCGGCCGGAGGAGTTGGGTCAGGGGTGTGGGGCGGGGCGGGGCGGGGCGGGGCGGGGGGCGCCAGGCGAACGTGCTCACGCTATCGCTCCCGATAACGACTCTGCGCGAGCGGGGCGGGGGCGGGGCGTGGGTGGAGGGGGGCGGCCGCGCGCGTGGCGCGGGTGGCGGGCGCGGGCGATAGCGGCCCAGGCCGGAAGTGGCGTCTCCAGGGAGGAGGCTGCGGCGGCGCTGGAATGCCCTGGTGCATTGTGTCCCCTGCCCCGCCCCCGCCCCCCCCGCTGGACCCACCAAGTGGTTGCCTGGGCCCTCTCGTGCCCGCCCCCAGGGGGGTTGGCGATGTCTGTGGTTTCGTAATGATATAGCGCCTGGGAAGTATTTATTTCTGTTTTATCTATTCCCTTTTGCACGTTTAAAGTGGGTGGTGGGTAGAAGGTTTCAAATGAATCAACTATTGCTCTACCACTCTCAAACAAACCTTCCACTGCGCCTGCCCGGTCGTGGCCTCTCCCTCCAAAGCTCCTATTTCCCCGCCTGCCTGCGCTCTTTGTCACAACATAGCTCTCTCTCTCTCTCTCTCTCTCTCTCTCTCTCTTTGTCTCTCGTGGGTCTCGTGGCGCGGTAATTCAGCACTGCGAGTTTGGTGATAACAAACTAAAGAGTGAAAAGGATCAGACGGAAGGCAGCTTACGTGTTTCTACAGTAGAGGTTGTCCAAACGATCAACAGAAAATACAAGCCGCGTCTTGAAGAAGAGTTTCGGTCTCCAGTCCCTGTTTGACCGTGGCTAGTGAGCAGTGACAGTGTGCTTTCCACTGTAGCTACTGTTATTCACAAAAACCCAATTATTACAAATAATTCAAAGAATATCCACTGAAAATCGATAGGTCGTTCATCAAATAATCATTGAACACGGCCACATTCCTCTCCGTCTTATGAATGGATTCTTCCGATTTATAAAAGGGCGTGAGGCAGCAGAAACAATTGGTGCATCCTTAAAAGAAAAGGAAACGTTTTGCAGAGAAGCGTTTGCACAATACAGTGCTGAAAAATAGAAGAAATCCTGCCTTCCTCTTTCCTGCGTTCCTCTTTTGACGAAGAGGGCAGTGATGCCGAGTGACGGTCAGCGCGATCGCTGCGTCTTGCAGTCGCCTCTCCTTGTCGCCTACGCGCTTCCTTATCGCCGAGAGGGGAAATCTCAGCTGCCGCAGGGTGGGGCAGCCTCCGAGACTTTACCAAAGGTACGTCCGCCATGATGTTTTTGCGAGCGGTTCAGCTATAATCTTTAATGCTGCTTTCTTCCTAGAGCGGTAAAATCACGTGGTTGCTTCATACCTGACGTGAAACCGTATTTATTTTTCAGAACAGTTTATATTGTTTGTAATGTTATAGTTTAAAAAATATTTTGGTTTGAAACCTTTTTTTGAAATACATAATCGTTGATTTTTCACTTTTGACAAAAAACAAACTATTTTAAGAATCGCATATAAAACAAATATAATCTAATATTCGTTTACTAGCCCAAAGTGGCTCCACCGAGCCACAACCGACGTGCGAGTATTTTCATGTAAAAATTTTATTTCCTAATTCATAATGAAAATACAAATTAACCATACCATAATACAGTTGCTCATTTCGTCTATTTTTAGGCGTAAAAAAATACTTGAAAAACCGTCGAATAAATTACTTGTTTATTTACTGAAATCTTACACTTTTCCTCTTCATTTTAACATGTATAATTTCCTTCTCACATAATCTCTCTCTTACATGTTTCTCACCCTGATTAAATGCGGTTTGCATGACACTCGATAATATAAAACTGCAATTATTGTCTAAACTTATTCCAGAATATCCTAAGAGAACCGGGCAAGAATTGTGCCAATGAATTGGCCAATGAATGTGTCTTGCCGAGGGGAATTGAATGAGCTATTGATTACCTCTGTAGGTGTTCGTTAGTGTACCGAAAAGTATTTTAGTTGCATAAAAAAAATTACAGAGTTCTTAGAATCTTCTGGATGGATGGGCAAAAAACGAACAGTTTCCTTCTACGGCCCATCGAATGACTCCTCATTTGTCTCTATTGTTGGACCGCTAGGGGTGAGTGCCGGCCAGACAGACACTAACACAAGTTAAAGGATTGCTGAAGGTTTATAAGGATACGAAATAAACAGCGTATTAAAACTCCAAATAACAAAAGAATCTCGCCGTAAGTTTTCAAGATCATAAAATCACAAACCTTTTTTATAACCCATTAATGACCCACAATTATTTTCAAAATTGATTGAGTGCAAATACTATCTCCCGTCAAATAATGTCTTCCTTCAGTGTTTTCTCTCATACCTTGAATTCTGTTTTCCATTTTCTTCTTGCCTTTCTTTTACCCTCCTTGCAACTGTTCTACTTTATATAAAATCACCTGACTTGTCGAATTAGGTTTTTCATTATTGGATACTTTCGTTTCGTTCGCATTCTTTGTACTCTTAGCATTTAATTTTGTTCCCTAAATTCCAACGAACTTGAACTCGGTACTTCCAATTTTTAAATGCACTGTTCGTTTTAATTAAATAAATGTTAATTTGCGTGTGGCCAGAGAACTAATTTGTTATTTATTTGTTTCAGGTAAGCGAGTGGAACAACCAGACGCCACTGTTAATGGCCCCTTCTTGAAGGTTAGAATTTCGATTTGATAAAACTCGTGTAGCAGCAATTACACGGTGCGTAAATATTTTTCCCTAGTTTTTAAAACTTTTCGTATGATATTACTCTATGAAAATCTTTGGTTTGTATTTCACCTTTCATGTAGCGCATTGCCCAGTCACAATTAAAATTGGAAAAATGGGAAAAATAAATTTTTCTAAAATTGTACTTCACAGAATGATAACAGGCGCACCCGATTTCACTCTGCAGCGTTAATCACCCATGTTCAAGATCAATTCCTTAACCGTTTGAAGTGAATTGATACGTTACTCCCGCCTTAATTACCTCAGTTACCGCATCGACCCTATCGACTTCGGAGATCATAGGTTTGAGAGAGGACGATGGCAGATTTTTCGACAATAGCTAGACAGCCAGCTCGATTTCAACCGCTGTCTTGAGAGGAATTCTAGCGGCCGGCTGCTCTAATCGGTAGTTTTCCGTGGTTTCTCCGATCAACACCCTAGCAGTACCCTAAGAAACGGGCCACGGACCGCGCGCAATCTTTTCTTCCTCTTCCTTGTCCTTTTCTTCGCTCCTTTCATACACACACGCTCACACGCACCACACTACCACATGGTATGTCGGGAGATCACCCGAGGGCTTAGAATAGTGCCCCGACTGGGGACGGCGCCGCGATGGGGGGGGTTCTTGTCCCGACTGGAGCGGACCGGTGGGGTCCGGTTAGGGGGAAACCCCACTAGCCGACGGTAGGTCGGCGCCGGATCTCGCCATCCAGCGGGGGAAAATCACCGCCATCTCCCGAGAGAAAAACATGCACTACACTAACGGGACTAATGACCAAAGCAGTTCACGCGCCTGGAAACATGAAAAAAACAAACCGACAGGAAGTTCACCGACATGTCCCGCGATAAAACATGCACACACTCTCGGGCGTTGACGCTTCTGAAAACACTAATCGCTCAATTAATTTAGCGTCGACCAGTTATTTTACTGCATTAACTTTTCAATTGTAACCATGAAACATTATCATCATTTTAAATGTACCGCGAAAGAAGAGCGTGTGGTCGTAAGACACCGCCACAATTAACCACGCGACAGCCGTCGCAGCGCCCTTTCAACCGCCCCCAGGCGGCGTCATTACCCTGGCCACCGCGGCGGCTTCGTCTACCTCTGCGCGCGGGGACCCACGGGGCCAGCGGCTAATGAGCGCTATTCAATTTCCTGTGCCGCGCGCCCCGCCCCGCGCTTCCGCCCCGCCCCGAGCCCGCTCGGCTCATCCCCGCTCCGCTTCCGCCCACCTCCTCCACTTTCCCCCTCTTCGCCCCGCCCCCGTCGGGCCCGCTCGGCTCAACCCCGCTCCACCCTCCCCCTCTTCTTGCCTCGTGCTCCCGGTCACTTTCACTCGTGCCTTACCCTCTACTCTCTACTCCCCCAATCATCCTCGCCCGCTCACTCACTCACTCTTTCGGTTGCCTCCGACGTTTGCTCCTTCTCCGCCTTCTCACACCATCACTCTCTCCCCATTCACGTTTCCCTTCGTCCCCAATCACCCCTATTCTCCTTCACCCGGAAAACCCTGCTAGACGACTCAAGGTCGGCGCGGAAACCCTGCTCTAGGTCGCCGCTGCATCTCACCATCCAGCAGGGGGAGATCACCACCATCTTACAAAAGCATGCACTACACTTACGGGACCAATAACCTATGTGATATGATGCGACTGACGCGATATCATCAATCAATCAGTCGCACTCGCCTTGGCCCGGAGCGTGGGTTGGGGGTGCGGTGGGCCAAGGGGTGAGAGCCGGGGCAGGGAAAGGGGTGATGAGGCGGGGCGGGGCGGGGCGGGCCGGGGCGGGGCCGACGTGTCCTGCGCGTGGGCGAATGAGCGCGGTCGTTGTGCGAGTGGTGATGCTTTGTTTGATTGATCGTCCACTTCACTTTCTGGGACGTCGACACTGGAAGGTTCTATTCTGACTGCGTATATGGAATACATATTTTTGGGTCCGTTACTTTTATTTTTTTTAAAGCTAATACATTTCACCTGGTATTGAAATTTCACCTCTGTGTTTCTCTTACTGCCAATGACATTCAAAATTCTAACGACACTGCAATTATTTCAGATTAAACACCATAATATAATATTATAACACAATAAATGCTTATAAATAGTATCTGAACTATTTTTATTAAAATAGTGTACAGTTCGTTTTACGTTTTGCTCCCAACCTCCCTCCCACCTTCGTTTTCACCCGCCGCTGTGAATGTGAGGTTGTTTTCTTTATCAGTGTTGTTTATTATTGTTACTTATTCTGTGGCTCATATACATGAAACGAAATAACGAGGGAAGACTACATAAAGTGACTAATTGTCATGGTGTATCTCTAACGTTTTATAAAGGTATAATAAGAAGCAGCTTTTAAATGCAGTTAAACTTTGGCGTTGAGTTCTAATGATTGGTGTGTGTGTGTGTGTGTGTGTGTGTGTGTGTGTGTGTGCGCGTTGCGAAGGCGCGCGCGTGTGTGTGTGTGTGTGTGTGTGTGGTGCGTGCGTGCTAATACAATTATTTTTTCGCTGATATACAAAATTTAATTTTTAATTTTAAATCAAGCTGCTTATAGCTTTCCGTTTTGAATAGGTATGAAAACTCAAGTTAATTAAAACTGACTCATAGCTGCATGTTGATAAATACTAATTTCCTATGGATTCAACGAGGTATTTATAAGCTTTGGAATTAATTTTTAGCATTTGATCATATTTTAATACATATCGTTTATTCGGTGTTCTAGTGAAAGTCTGTTATTGATTGCCGAAATCTGGTGTGCAGTTTCTAAATTTTTTTTTTATCGCAGTGAACTGTAAGTGGAATGTTAGGAGTTCTGCATCATCACTGCCTTTAACATTTTGTTCTTAAATGTGTGCTTTCCAGCTTTTGTACTATCTGTACTTTACTAACATAAATTTAACAATCGCATTTACATATGATCTTCTACGTAACTGAGGTAGCCTATTTATTGCATTTCATTAGGCGTTTTTGACCTGCACGTTCCAATTTACTACCTGTTGGAAATTTGCGCTTTCTCTCTTCATGTTTCGTTTTGGGTTGAGAACGAATGCTTCGTTTTGCAATAGGCGAGAGCTAACGCTTGGTTTTGTAACAGGATCCTATGAAGTTGAGGGACACAGCCACCTGTGAAATGCATTTATAGTGGTACGTGTATTACACGAAGTTTAGGTGTATCTAAAATTTCCAGATTTTATCCGTAAAAACAGTTACGTGCTTAATTCGTATTCACAAAACAAAATACGTCATAAATTTTTTAGTCAACGAATATCGCTCACTGAAATCGCCACTGCATACTTTGCGAATAAATCGGCTGCGCGCATCAAATTACGCGAAATAACCGCGCTATTTACGATAATCGTCCGTACATAACCTGACATTCCGAGCGCGCGTCATAAATACCGGCAAAAACGCTATAATTAGCATTCATCCGGCGCTCGACCTGCAACCTTGCGACGCGCCGGGGGCGGTCACGTAGCGCGCTCTGGCAAAGCGCCGCGCCGCCGCCCTCGCCCTGCCTCGCGACCCACGCCCCCGCACGTCCGTCGTGACGCAAGTTCCGGTCCCGCGGCGCGCGACGGAGGGGGCGGCGGTGGCGGCGAGGGGCAGCGATGGCGAGGGTAGCGATGGCGTGGGCGGCGGCAGTGATGGCGACGGTGGCGGCGAGGGCGCCAAGGGCAGTGGTGGCGAGGGCGGCGGTGGCGGTGGTGGTATGGGCGGTGGCGATGGCTGGAGGCGGCGGCGGTGAGGGCGGTGGAATGGGCGGCGGCGGCGAGTGGCGTGGCGGTAGCGAGGGTGGCAGTGGCGGCGAGGGTGGAGGTGGCAGTGGGGGCGAGGGCAGCAGTGGCGTGGGCGGCGACTGTGGCGAGGGCGGCGGCGGTGGCGGCAGCGGAGGCGGGATCTGCACTCAGTACACGTCTCTGATCCCAATGGGCTTAAGCCACATGAGCGCTAAAGAATGTGACGTTTTGGTAGAAGTTGCAAACACACTTGAAAAATTGCTTGATTAAATGAAATACATTTGTAAGTAATGTGTAACCAATAGTGTGATGATAATTGGTTAATACCGGCTGGGATGGCTCTGAGTCGACATTGCGTTTCCTTCTGCAGTGTCGCTGACCCGGTGGTCCTACACTCCTAGCTGATTCTGCAAGTCCCGGCTATGGCCAATTTTTGACTTTACCTATAGAACTAGATAGAATTCAACCATTATCTGGAGAAGAATTCTAGTGGCCAGTCCTCTGATGTAGTTATGCGTATTTCCAGAGTCCGTCATTGCCAGGTGAAAGTCGGAACAGAACTTTAATAAATGGGCTGAGCGGGATCTTTCCTTGCTCATCCGTGTCTCTCCTCTCCCTCTACATACACACAAACACACATTTACTAAACATGTTAGGAGATCAGTCGGGAGCATTGAGCTTGTTCCGGCTGGGACGGTGCTCCTCTGGAGGAGAAAGCTAGAGGAGGAAACCCGTCGAGTAGGTTGCCGTCGGATCTCGTGTTCCAGCAGGAAAAGAACACATTCTGCAGAATGATAAGCATTACACATACGAGATAATTTGATGCAACAAGAAACACTAAATAATCAATCAATAAAACACAAACTGGTGGCCTAAGTGATCTAGGTTGTTCATTAAGGTAATCATTCAGAATATTAAAATCTCAGCTGTCGCGAAAGCGCGACTACAAAGATTAACGGTATTATCTTAGTTGGTGACGATAGAATGCCCGTTTCTGCTCTGGTTAGATTCATGGCCTATGCGGAAGAAGACCTTGAAAGAGTTGAGGAAAATTAGAGTTGTGCCTCCGGAGATGAGGAAATTCCCTCTGTACAGCGGCACCCATGGAGTGGCGAAGGGCGGGGACGCCGGCGGCGGATGCCTGACGGTTGGTTACCTGCCCGCGTACGCGCCTAGCCGCCCCCGCCCGCCGCCCCCCGCCGCCCCGCCGCTCCGCCGCCCCCCGCCGCCACAGCTCCGGCTCCCCGGGGAATTTATGCCGCCAATTTGCTTGTCCCCGCCGCTGTTTACTGCCGTAAATTATAATTTAATGGCCGGCCGGAGGGGCGCGAGCGGGTGAGGAGCGAAGGGGGGGTGTACGCTGGAGGTGATGCAGCCGGGGGCGTTCACTCTGGAGTGGATACGGCCACGGGGCGGTAGAGTGAGTGCACAGGCCTAATTTTGTTCCCCTCCGCGCTTAAGTGATGCCAACCCATTTGCGAAACCCGGCAAGTGTAGTTGTCGGCGCGAAAGGGTAGCAGCCTTGCAGCTTCCTCTATGGCTCTAATTAAACGGGCCGAATATTACTGAATTCTAGATGATACGGTAACGGGAAGTTATTTGACATTGTTTTCATTTTTTATTGGTAGTGGGTTGGTAAATGCGAAACACATGACCCTCTGCGAACCATTGTGGGGCTCATTTTCAGGTAAATAGTCAACTTTTGCGCTAAGCTCCATGATTTTTAGTTTCTGTTCCGATAAAATGAAATTAATACATTATTTGAATTAATATGTGGCCATACTCGGTCGATCAGCTTGGCGCTAGTTTGAGTTTCCATGTTGCTATCTCCATGAATCCCGTCTTGAGTCATCATGGTTCACTCCTATCCTGCAAGAAATGTGGACCGAAGTGAGACTGGGTCCCGTCACAAACACATCGACGGAAAAAGGTATGGCAGCTACGCAGTGGGTTGCCATTAGAAGCGGAGAGAACGAGGATGAATGGGACGACAGCCATATAATTCATTTCAATCCAGTGATGCCTTATTTTATGTGACGAGGCACAGTCCATTAGGCCTGCTCTTCCGCGTGACCAGGCAAATTCCGCTACGCTCAATCTCAGGTATCACTTGGGCGACGGCGTGAATTTAGCTCAGTCTTCTTTCAGGCTTTAGATTCTTTTGCAGGCATTAACTCTACAACATGGGACCGCCGGCCTTACTCCCTCTCCAAAGGAAAACGCATGAAGTATTTTTTCGCCCTTGAAAATCTACGGCGTCGATCAAATTTGAACCCGTGAACATCGGTGTAACAGCCCGGTACGCTAACCGTTTCCACCGAAGCCACGAAGATAAAGGGCAGAAGCCGGCGCGCGTTTACTGTGCTAGTTAGAGCCCGCCATCCCCCCATTGACCCGGACAGTTAACACGCTGCCGCGCATGACGCTGCGAGTTCCGGACTGGGCGGAGAGAGCTATGGCCGAAGAGAGTACACGTTCATGGCGATCACGCTCTCGCTAGTTTCATAATTGGATGCGTGTGGGTGAAAAGTTTAAATCACATGCTGTCGAAGGTTGTTTCCGTTCAGAGGAAAAGGAAAATTGATTTCCTGATTCTGCTAATATCACGACGCGAATGAAAGTACTTGTTCTCTCCAAAGTAAGTAAAGACAGAAGCATTCAGGAATATTGGCGGAAGCTATCGATGATCGATCATTGACTAATGTTTATATTTAGATCAATGTTCTAGAATAGGTAGTTAATTGATATTTTAAATTTGTTCGTTTTCGAGAAAGGTCAAATTCTAAAGTTTTCAAATTTGAGGCGTTATCAAATGTTAAATACGTATCATGTTCGTAAATTTATACCGCAACTCACTTATATTGGTGCCAAACGTTTTGAATTACACAACGCTTCAAAAAAAATTTATATTTTAAAAATAGTGGTTGTGTTGCAACTTATATAAATTTCTGGATAATTTCTTATCACTAGACTTTAAAATGTATGAGCTTGGTTTTATGTACTTAATGAGTGCAACAAATCTTATTTCAAATATACTATTATTTCTCGTTCTTTGTGCTTTCATAACTTCTTAATTCTAATGCTTTTCTGTTATATTCGACCGCTTATCGAATGGATTCGAAAAATTCAAAACGATATCACGTACGAATACTCACGCATTGCAATATATTTCGTTGTATCTCAAATTGGCTGCGTTTCTGTTCTGCAATAACTCTCCATATATTAGGGGGAACACAGAAAACCACTTCCACTGAAAAGTAATTCTTCAACTGTTATTTATGTACAAACAAATTGGTTATCACTGGGAGAACGGATATGCAGGAGGTTGGTTGAATTATGATGTGGGGGAACTGCCCCCAAACAGAATGCCATTGAGAATGGTATATTTGAATTTCATGAGTCTTATTTCGGGTCACACATCATTCGAGATGGAGGTGGTTAATTCACGCCTTCTTCTTTTGAATGGATGTCGCTCAGGCCAGAGCAGTTCTTAGAAGCCGAATATCTTCTAAGGAAACTTCTTTCGGTTCTTTTTCTTCCAAAGAAATCCCAACATTTTTACTTTTTTCATAGCTATTCAAGGCATTGATTACTGTACCTTGAATAAACACTTCCTCCTCTACATTCAGAACTCTGAATATGCCCTCAAGTCGTGCGAGATGAAGCGTAACATGTCAGTGAAATGAGATAACTGAAGGTGATGGAATCGTTGGCTCAATAAACTGGCAGATTTCAGAACTTATAGCTAGTTCTATATTTAAAGTTTCCGAAGATTTCGATCTCATGAATAATTGGAGTAAATTTGTTTTCCTGTTGTATGGATCTCTTCAGAACTTGCTCAGACAACATCTAATGAGCTTCTCAACTTCTTGGGTTTCTTCTATTGTTTTCCAATGGAACAATTGTAACGTGTTCTTTATTGTGCATTTCCTGGATTTCATTCCCAGGAATATTGGAACAGGGCGACCTGCAATGCAGATGTGAACTTGATTTCCTCCTCTGGGTATCGGGGTTCATTTTTCGATCACTGCATATGGTGGCCTCAGAATGGAGAATTCTACCTAACAGTTTTTGCGCAAATGTTTTGTTTTTTATGTATCTTCTATTGTCAGCCATAGAACAAAATAAACAGTTTTCAAATTAGACTTGTAGAAAATCTTTCAAGAAAATGACTCGTTTCTTTGTTAGACACTTCCAAACATGCACAATGATTTTCTGTAAAATTTGCCCAAAGTTAGATACAACTAACTTATTCTGGTGCCGCGATTTTGGAATTTGTAGTAGACCAAGGGAATTCACGGCAGATTTCTTCGAAGTTCTTTCGTTTCCCTTACCACTCTTTGCAAATTATGAACTCCATCTTTGGACTCGTTTCTATTCCTATCACGATGCGTATGTCATACCTGAGATATAAGACGATGGCTACAATGAACTCTGGCAGCGATGTTTTTCTTTTGTCTCTCTCTTCACTGTTCAAGTCATAAGAGAAACGAAATATACAAATTTTGAAATAAAACTAAGCTTGTTTACTCTCTTAAACCACCTACGATTCTACAAAGTTTTAAAGTGATATGATATATTCTACTGCAATTTCCAGTAAAACTAACATCCATTCCAGTGCGATTCTTCTTGTATGCATCATAAAATTATCATGAAAAACTAAACGCTCTAGTTTAATGGAGCGCACACCCGCAGTAAAAGGAAACAAATCTCTCCAAATTTCCATTGTCAGGATGGGTATTTGTCAGCGCTAATCGCGTCATTAGATTCACAAATCTGTTTACTCTAGCGTGGTTTCAAGATGAAACTTTTTACGAGCGGCTCATTAAGCGCCAAAAGACACCCTGGGCCACAGCGGGAGGGGCAGAGTGGGGGTTAGCGGGACGACAGTTCGGGGAATGAGGGCGGTGACGTGCTTCCCTCTTGTTCCACAGGAGGTTCTCTAACATAGAGAGAAAAAGCACCTGAAAAATAAAAAAAATTAAAATCCAGGTCAGTTGGCGCATGTGCCTGAATTGCCAGTTGGCCATGTGCAACTGAATCCTTGTAAACCTCGAGGTCCTGGTTTCGTACCTTGTCGGTGGCTGGTAATGAGTTTCAAGGCGGTCTGAATTACTTTAATCGTACCCTGGAACTGATGTCACATATTATTATTATTATTATTATTATTATTATTATTATTATTTATTATTATTCCCTTCTAAGGTACCATGAAGGTTGAAACGTGGCGGCGGATAATACACTGAGCAATGCGCAAACTTTCCCTTGAAGGTACTGGGTAAGCAGGTAGTATATTGATTTGCGCTGACATATTGTTGTATTTTAGTACTATAAATAAAATGTGTTGTCTTTATCAGTATTTTTATGCGTATTTTCAAGATAAGTAATTTTTATGGCTGAACCGCATAGTTATATCTTAGCTAACTTGTTCCAAGTTCTTTTACATTGAATTTACTATTGAATACGTAAATTCTTATCTGCATAATGGTTTCAAAGGTTTACTAAAGTCAATTTGCAAGTACGTAGGAAAGTGGTCAGTATCATATATAAATGACAAACCTATAATATTATAACCATACAATTTTGAAAAGTCTTCATATAACGTCAAAACACCTCTCCTGGTCATCAGCGTAATTTTCAATACCAGTTCTCAGAGGGTTAAGAAAAAGATAGTCGGCGAAAAAATAGAAAACATGGGCCATTTTCTATACAGCCTTTCTACATTGCACAAAATATCGATGTTCAAAATTAATACTTTGAGCTTCAAATTAAAACGTCGATGATCAACAATAAAACAAATGTTTATAATACGTTACCCAAAAAACATCGCTGTTCTTAAAATCGTTTAGTAACCTCCAATTATAATGTTTACTCCGGGGATATTTAATTTTGCAGTGGCCGTATTTATTAATTTGTAATCGAAATTATCTGACAAATGAAAGGCAGAAAATAATGAAAAATAACAGGCAGGTTTTTGTTATTATGGTACTTTTTTATTCATAAACAAAACATCGACAACGCAAACATATTGAGCAGAAAATACAGTGTAAAAAAATGCTACAAGAAGTTGATCTTTATACATTCGATAATTTTATAACCTCATGTACGGTTTGAAAGCGTGGCCATGGATGTCGCATCCGAATCCCCAGCTCCACCGCCGAGTGCTTGGTCGCGGCCGAGGCAACCGCACGCGTGACAAAATTCTCCTGGGGGCTCACGCATGCACGCACGCACGCGTGCGCGCGCCGGCACGTCGAGTGCCAGCCTGGCGCCGCGGGCGCAGCCTCGCGTCGCCGAGCGCTTGACGTGATGGATCGACAGTTGCCTGTCGCTGCGCTCCCTGGGACGTGGGCGGACGCTGAGTTTTGCCGACGATGAAATACGATGGGGATTCGCTGATCGCATCTCGGTTGAAGAGGCTGCGTGTGGAATTCGGATGGTCAGTGTCCCTCCACGATGATTGTGTTGTTTTCGGTAAAAATGCTGCTAAAAAGCGAAAACAGTCTTTGTAAATAAACAATTTAAAATTTTTTAATTAAAGAATCAACAATTATAAATTTTAGTTAATAATATGTTTTACAGCTCATGTGTAAGTAAAAATTAAATTTGAGATAGTGAAATTAATCTTTCTTAAAGAATAATATAGAAAGTGTAAGTCTCTTATCTTATTATAGTAGACAATTAACAGTATCAACCATATACTAACTGATTCATTACATGTAAACGATTTCTAGAATTAAATGTTTCCTTTCACATTTTTTTGTCTCAGTTGGTACCACTGACAATGAGTACCGAAGCAGAATTGTAAGATATCTTTGAAGTGTAAATAGCATTTGAGTTTTGGTATTATTATTATTTCTATTCGCAAAGAAGAAAATATTCTGACCTTTATGAGAATTTCATCTACGTCGAGGTATCTCACACACGGGGTACCGCCTCCTCTTCCAGGACAAGCTCTAAGCTTCCGACGTGTGTGGTAGTGTAGTTCACGTAAATGCTAGTAAAGTATAAGTGTAGGAGAAGGAAGATGAAGAAAAAAACCTCGCGCGGTCCGTAGCCTGTTTGTTAGAGTACTACTTCGACGCAAAATCCTCCACCGCGCAACTCTAAAACCTCCCGATCAGAAATGCTGCAGACACAACGCTAATGCCGTCTCCGAGCTACCTCAGCCGACGAAGGGCTGTGATAACACAGTGCCCAGGTGAGCATTAGAATACCAGGTACTCCACTAAATCCAAGATCCTCCGGGAGGGCATTTCGTTTCACCCCACGCCGAGACCGTTCCTCACCGCCCGGGGCGTGGGCGGGGGCGTGGGAGGAGCGGACACAGCCATCGTGTAATGCTAAGCAACGCGGCCATTGTGCGGGCGGCCGGGGGCGCTTGGATCGGCGCCCGCTTCCGCGCCCGGTGGGCGGAGGCGGCGCGGGCGCGGGGTTGGCGCTCTGTGCGCTGGGGAGGACGGGTGGACGGGAGGACGTGCCAGAGCGGCGAAATTTCGTTGCAGGTGCGAGAGATGCCTCGTAAATCGTTCGCGTTTCGCGACATTGCGAGGGAAAAGAGTTAAGTGTTCTGGGGCGTTGATATAGTGGATGTGACTTTTCGGAATTGTTAATTAATGACGGGTGATTTATTGTTCTTCGAGGGCGGTGATGAAATTTAGAACTAAGAGAAATGAAACATTAGTAGATTTTCGAAGAATCCTCTCTTTCTTTTACTCTGGGTTTTGAGATTTGATTGGTAGAGATAATGAAGTTGCAGTTTCAACATAGAAAAAACTAAACAAAAGTATACAAAATGAAATTAATAATAAGAAAATGCCTTTCGCTTTAATCCAATGAATAGTTTAATTCTTCTATTACTGATCAAAATATGACACACGGGAAAGCGCGGGGCTAGCCGCTAGTACGTGCCATTCACTTCCGAGTCCCAGTGTCCTAGGAAAAGTGTTACAAAATGTCCGAAAGTAAATGGACAGTGTTATGTATCAACGGGCTAAGCGCCACGTTTAAAAAAAAAAGAGATACGACGCCATCAATTGCATTGGACCATGCTCTAAATGTACGTAACATTTTGGCGCAAAATCTGCAAAAACAGCCTTATTAGTGAAAAATGTAAACGCCATCAGTCACATGGCGAGATGATTTTATGGGGAAGGATTTTATGTTTCGCAACCATCAGCTAGGTTGGTGGTTACAAGATGCGTTTGCGCTTAGCTGATTGATACATAACAAAATACTAAAACATACTACACCAGCCATACTAAAACACATCAAAAAGGTAAGCGCCCTCTCGCGGCGCTTAACGGATTGTTGCAAAACTCTAATGACAGCCTTCTCTTTCCGTCTAAGTGCAATACGAAAATATTGACCGTTAATAATAAAGGATTATAATATATTACTGTGGACATTTTCTTCATGAACCAAATTACTTCGGATTCCAAAAACTTCGTATTTCATTCTCGTTGACAGTTTTCCTTAAACATTTTGACATGATAGGGAAGAGAGGAAGACACTAGCAGGAAGCAGAATATGTTGCTTGATTGTTTTTCGGGCACATCAGCTGCTATTGCCGTTTAGATCCATAAGTGTCCAATGCTACGTGCTATTTCTCGATCGGTGGTTGTATTCTTCTCCGCTAGAACGTGATATCTGTAGATAGTCGGCTGTTGCTCTCCCTCTGCGGTGCACCGCCCTAACCGGGACAAGCTCTAAGCTCATGATTGGTCTCCCGGCTTATTTGAGAGTGCAGTGCAAAGTGTACGTGTTTGTGGGTAAGCGGAGAGGTTTGAAGAAGGTGACGATGGAAAGATTCCACGCAGCCCGTGATTCGCTGAGGTACTGCTCCGGCATCCGTTTGATATTGATAAGAGAAACCATTGAAAACTACCGATCAGAGCGGCCGCCCGCTAAATTTGTCTTTCAGACAGCGGCTGTGTAGCAGGGTAGCTATTGTGGGAAATCTTTCCACCGTCCTGACTGGGACCCTAGGGTTTCCCGGTCAGCGTCTTGACTTTAAGCATTTTTTGTTTGACCAAATTCCATCGGGCATGACAGGCATTGGATATTTTTTCTTGTTGACAATTTCCTCGGACATTTCGACCTGGACGAGTACCGTTGCTGGGAGACGCGCCGGGCGAAGAGCAGCAGAGCGACGTGTGAAGAAGGTCCTGCGCCCCGCCCGCGGAAGGCCGACGCCAGCGCTCGGGCGGGGGAGGGACGGAGAGGGAGGGCAGAGGTCGCGGTCAGCGACGGACGCAACCTCCGCACCGCCCCCCGCCAGCGAATTCCCCAACAGGGGCCAAGGGGGGCCCCCCCTGCGGCCGCCGCGTCGGTGGCGGCGGCGGCGGCGGCAGCGGCGGCGGCGGCGGCGGCAGCGGTGGCGGTGGCGGTGGCGGTGGCGGTGGCGGCGATGATGATGGCGCCGGCTGCGGCGGCGGCGGCGTTGATGGTGGCGGTAGCGGCGGCGTTGATAATGGCGGCGGCGGTGTTGGTGGTAGCGGCGGCGGCGGCGGTGGTGGTGGTGATGATGTCTCTCGTACTGTCCCCGCCCCAGGCGCGGTTTTCGCTCCCTTCGCCGCCGCCGCCGCCCTCTACTCCCTTCGTGGTGACTTCTCTCAGTTTGCTTTGTGCTCACGATGACTTAGTTCGGACTATCTCTGCCCTTCCCACCGGGAGCGGTTATTCAGTGCATCAACTGATATGCCAGCAGTGCCCCTGACCGGGAGGTCCTAGGTTCCCACTCCCCACGGCGGTAAGATTTTCGACACTAGCTTTTCAGCTGGGTTGAATTCAGTCGCTGTCTGGAGGAGAATTCTAGAGGCCGGCTGCTCTGATCGGTAGTTTTCCGTGGTTTCTCCGATCAACACCAGGTGAATGCCGGAGCTCATCAACCCTAACAAACGGGCTAAGGACCACGCGCGATCTTTCTTTCCTCTTCCTTGTCCTCTCCTCTCCCCATACACACAAACGTACAGTAACATGTACTACCACACATGCCGGGAGATCCGTGGGGGACTTAGAACTTGTTACGCCTGGGGCGTTGCCATATCACACGAACATCTTCACCCAATATCCTCTCCCCCTTGCTTTACCCCGTTTGCCCCAAGTCTTCCAAAGACGTGGGCAACTCCTTTTTCTTCGATAGTGTGATCACGGTTCTCATCGCCTGCCTTCGTGATCGCCGGCACCGACTCGATCCTTGCCGTATCGTCCCACCGTACTGACTTATGTCACTCGTTCCCCTATACCTCTTTCTAGCTTAAGACGAACCACTCATACGAGACTGTGCTCAATCTTCTCTCTACCATTTCTTCTTTAACACAAACTTGGTTCTTTGTAACAAGTGTAGCTTTTCCAGCCCTCCAATTAAAAAAAAAGTCTGTCTCTTGTATCCATAACTTTCCTTTCAACCTTCCATTTCTTTGATGACTGTATTTACAGTCTATGTCTCCACCTAGTTGGAGGGTCGGTTTCATATTTTCTGATGCCCCGTCGTGCGTTACTCCTTAAATCTCATGGTTTGAAAATATTCTTTAAGTTCACTTCTTCCTCTCTTCGCCTATCCTTCTCATTCTCTATTCCCAGAGAGATCTTTCTAGCCTCATTTCTTTATGTTCTGTAACTTCCTCCGTCTACGCTCATCTTGTATCATGTATAACACAAGTTTTAAATCACAAAAATCTCTTCAATTCATTCTGTTGTTCTTTAATGTCCTGATATATGTTCTCCAATTCAACATTTTTTTGTCAAAGATGGATGAACGCATTTAGATAAATGCTCAATCACTATGATATAATTTAATTATTTTATACACGAAGAAATGTTTATCAACCGATAAAAAAATAGAACATGTACGAATTTTTTGGAACTCAATGTAGAAACATTGCGCGCCAGGAAATTCTCTCGGCAGTGCTACCTTGCTGGTGAGAGAGCTGCAACGGAAATTATGTTGGTAGCACGACCTGCAGCTTGGAAACATCAATTTAGTATTCACCACAATCATAATAGATGCTGGAAGTGTTACCCCCTTCACTTGTTTCCCAGTGCTCTAATTGCTAGCAACATAAATGCAACTTTTACTAGGAGGCCCCGATCCCGGCTCGGGGCGGAGATACTTTTCTGGCGCACTGTATTAAGTGTATGGTGTTCCTTTCTTGTTCTCTTTCGTCCCTTTATCCTCTCCTTCAATTTCTCCTCATTTAATACCCTCGTTTCCCTCCGGGTCTGCTTCGTCTGCTGAGTTGCCTCGTGCCGAGCACACTCCACCTCCCGTGGTTCCCCTCATTTCGCCCCTGCCTCCAGCCGGGGAGCTTCCTCGCTCATTCATATTCCTCACCGCAACCACCATGTTGGTGATTTTTCTTTTTGTCTCCACCGGGGTCGTTTACGTGCCCTCGTTCCGTCCTCCCGCTGCCCCTGCCTCGCTCTAGTGGCGCTCTTACTGCTCTAAGTGATTTATTTCGCGTCCTTGTTCCTCTTGACTACACGTAGTAGTGGTAGTAGTTCCCTTTAGCACAGCGTACATTATTCATGCCCTCGTTACGTCATTCTATTCCTTTGTTTTGATTTCGCTTTCATCCGCTTTGTTTTCCGTCGTCTTCAGGACGTCGCGACGTATTGGTACATGCGGTGTGAAATATGTTACAACGATACGGAACATTGATGGACGATCAACATGTGATGCCAGCCTTTGATATCAGTCGTACATTCGTGTTAACGTGCTTCCAGCCCGTATGATTTATTGACTTTCAAAGCTACAATTCAGATAAGTTTTGACGTCCGGAGAAGGGAGTGATTTGGAGAGTGCTAGACCAGCAGAGAACAAGTCGTAATAACGGCGTTTGCTTCAATGAGAGAGAAGGGGAAAGTTCTGAGGCAGTCAGGGAATCGGACGAACTAATGGCGAGGATGTGCTTACAACAGGTGTCAAGCAGAGATTATGTTTGCGTCACTAGAAGGACGTTGATGCATGTGATGCCAGCTGGTTCATCGTACTCGTGTAACGTGCTTCCCGCCGTAATGATTTATTGACTTTCAAGCCAATTCGATAGTTTTGACTTCGGAGATTGAGTGCGACGCAGAACAAGTCGATAACGCGTTTGCTTAATGAGAGAGGAAAGTTCTGGATCGAATAGGACGAACAATGGCGAGGTGTACTTAACAGTGTCAGAGGTTATATGTTGCGTCAGAAGATTGAGCTGTGATGCAGGTTCATCGTATTAGATGGACTCGCGACAGCTGGAAAGAAATGTTCTGATTACCTTGAGCTTGTATTACGCCTCCAATTGGCGTATAGAGTTTAGGAGTTGATAGGAGATTAAGGATGATATTGTGAGATGTGGTCTTCGGCGTGAAGTAAAGCGAAAAGTAAATGAAGTACCTACTACAAATCGTGCCAAAAAGAATGAAGAAGAAATAAAGACTGGAATTCTGGAAGTTGTTGAGCGCCAAAAGTACAACCTACTTTTTGTGTGAAAAAAATAGTTAATGAAATATTTCCAGGGATTATTGTACATAGACCAATGATACACACGTAATTCTTTGAAACAGTGTATGGTGAGTGGATGACAATGTTCCTTTCCTTCCAGAGAATTTTGAATTAAATCATATTTTGTCATTGAATAAGAAGTAATACTTTGGCCCTTAGTACATTTGTAAATTTCAGTCTTCAAATTATCATCGATGTGAAGAGTAGGAAAAAAGATTTAAAAGAGCAAAAATGTGGCAATAAATAGTACACACTCATAGACAGTTTATTTGAAAGTGTTTTGCTTTGAGATTACAAAGTGTTCTGTACCGCGTCATGGAACACAGAGGTCCATTTCACAGAGCATTATTATAGAGAAATTGAATCATTCTGTAGGGGAAATGTGGAAATAATTTTCCACGTTGAATTTCTATCAAATACATACCTAAATCCCTGTGAATGAGAATATGAATTATACTTTTGGAATTGTTTTCTGCATTTTCACCCGTAAATTCCTTGCGAGCTTTCCTCTAGTGAATGATACATGTTTTAATGGAATACGCTGCCACCGGGTCTTAGAAAAGAGAAGCTTCGAAGATTTAGTTCCTGTCTTGGGTAGGGCCATTAAATCAACCGAATTCTACATCCCTTCACACTCAGGCTGCGTGGTTCACATAGCTAACATAACTTTAATGTAGTTTTAGTGAATGAGCGTAGTCTACCCAGTGTGGATCGCATGTTTGAACTAAGCTGCCTTGCATTTCCTAGCTAATTATCGCTGACTCAATTATTTATGATAGTAAAAAAATGAAAAATGAGCCGCTCTTACAGCGCAAAGGTTTGGAGCAGCGTCGAAGTTTGCGGAATCGAAGGTTGGAGGTTCGAATCTCGTGTAAGAAGCAGTGCTTTGATGTGTTTAGGGTTTCGTTAGCTTCTCATTCTATGCGTTTTTCCCATCCATAATAGTTCGTATATTATCATCGTTCATTCATGTAGTGACTCCCTACCAGCTTCATTCACTGGAAGGCAAAGTCAACTTCTGAGATCACTGATCACCTGCCCAAGATTGCGAAGGAAATGAAGGTGTAAGCTTTCTTCTTTTCCTATTACCAGAAGTATTTGTCTACCTAAAACAAAGATATGTCCAGCTGATCTGAAAACAAAACAGGTATATTTCAATGAGTTTTGTTAAGAGGTCTTTACAGAGTATAATGATAATTTTAATACCGACTGAGGTCAGCTTTTTTCCCTCTCATCAATTCAGCTTGTCGATGTATTAAAACGTCCCGTTGAAAAGAAAAATCTTCGGAAATAATTTTGTTCAAGCTTACATTCGTATTCATGTACTTTGATCCCAAGATTTTCAATTCAATATGATACTACAAACATTGATCTGAAGCATAAAAAAATATGAGGTGACGTCGACGTCTTGCATTCCGTTTCTTTTTTAACTGAATTTTTTTTACGAATCCAAAAGCCATGGATCCATTGTTGTTAACAGAGGCAATGTACGAGGAGAAGACGACAAAAACGAAGAAGATAATGAAGAAAAAGCAAGTCAAGGATTCAATAAAGCCCTTTTGGTACTAAGCGTGCAAAAGCACCTGCATCCAAATATTCAATAATAAATTGATTGATTGATTGATTGCATTACTTACATTGTATCATCAGAAAATTAGTCAAGTTATTAAACACGGAATTACATCGGGATTAGAATAATCTGATAATAATGATTGATGGATTTTTCGTGTTTCCGGGCGCGTCAACTGATCTGGTCATTAGTCCCGTTAGTGTAGTGCTTGTTTTTCTCGGGAGATGGCGGTGATTTTCTCCTCGCTGGATGGCGAGATCCGGCACAGACCTACCGTCGGCTAGTGGGGTTTCCCACTAACCAGAACTTTCCCACCAGCGAGGCACCGCCCCAGCCGGGACAAGCTCTAAACTCCCGACCGGTCTCCCGGAATATGTGGTAGTGTAGTGCATGTTAGTGTAAGTGAGTGTGTAAGGGGAGAGGATAGGACAAGGAAGGGAAGGACAGATCGCGCGCGGTTCGTGGCCCGTTTGGTAGGGTACTGCTCAGGCATTCGCCTGGTGTTGATCGGAGAAACCACGGAAAACTACCAATCAGAGCAGCCGGCCGCTAGAATTCTCCTCCAGACAGCGACTGAATTTGACCTAGCTGAAAAGCTAGAGTCGAAAATCCTGCCGCCGTGGGGAGTGGGAACCTAGGACCTCCCGGTCAGAGGCGCTGCAGTGACAACAGTTGCTGTACTGAACTACCGCTTCCGGTTTCAATAATAAACAATGGCGCATCGTCGAAGGTATATTACGTTTAAATCGTTAGCTTATAGAAATTGTGCCGTCGTGCTGTTCCCCCGGAATGCTGTGATGCTCTGCCCTGCTTGCCCAGAAGATCGTCCCGCTCCCCCGGTCGGCGGCAGACCGCCCGCGCGGTCGGCCCCGTTCGCCTTGACACGCAGACGCACCTTCCCGCCCGGGCGGAGGCGCGACGACCACCTGCCGCGGGCGCAGTGCGCCCGAACACCAAGCGGCCGCCACGCAGCCACCTTTTGATTCGATTATTTTGCATGCCCTGGTGCGGCAACTGCTATTCTCATTACTTTCCATTTTAATTCTAGACAATGTTAACTTTTGATTACATGTAGATATATTATCCTTTATTATATAAAATGATGGTGTTTGCATTATTGATGTAATTGATTCAACGTTTCGATAATTTTATTACTTTGACATCTTTAGAATATTGGTTTTGTTCACATTATCATTCGTATTCTAATAAACAGACTATGTGACATAACAATATTTTTTAACTATTAAATAAGAATAAATAATGTAAATTCCGTCTTTTTATATACTATGTTGGCTATTTAAATTTGGCATTCGGTTAAAAATATATAACATTTTTACATATTATCGTGTATTGCATGCTATACAGTGGACGGTGTGCCGCGTATACGGTAGTGAAGTGCATGGAAGTGTGTGTGCGTGTTAGTGGAGATGAGGGACAAGGATGAAGAAGGAAATATCGCGCGCGGTCCTTCACCCGTTTGTTCCAGGCCCTGCCCCGGCATTTGCCTTATACGGATCGGCAGGGGCGGATTTATACACGTCACCACCGTGGGCTCTATTGATGTTGTCGCCCCTTGAGAATTTGTACTATTATTTAAAAAAAACTATATTGAATTTTTAAAAAATTATATCAAATTAAAAATTATTTATTAACAAGATATTATGATTTATGTGATATTGATATCCTTATACTGATTTGGGAATAAATATTTTCTATATATTTTTACATATTAAAAAAGTACATCGTACTAATGCCGTGGCTAATGCCGTTTCTTTTGAAGCAAAAACTAATACCGAAACTGATTTCTCATTGTTTCATTAATGAAATATATGTCTAAAAAGAAAAGGATAGAATATGAGTTAATTTCAATTTTTGTTTCAAACACGACATTAAAATTCAAATAATTATAATTTTTGAAAAATTTGCCGTTCTTCAAAACGTGCCGCCCCGGACAGCGTTCAGCCCATATGTAAATCTGCCCCTGCTGATCGGAAAAAGCATGGGAAACTACCGATCAAAGCACCCTGCCGCTAGAACTCTCTTCCAGAATTCGACCTAGCTATGATCGAAAATCCGCCACCATCGGGACACGAACATTAGGACCTCCGAACAGCATCATCACTGCGGAGGCAACAGCTTGTTTGTTTGATTAGGGCTTCATACTACATTTGCAGGTAAAGGAGAATCAGTGATTTTTAATATGCAGAAAAATGTCTGAAATTATTATGGGGGATTCAGTATGAGAGTTGTAATGCACAATGCATTGTCTCTGGGCGATGTGAGTCGGTGTCGTGTTGAGTGGGCGAGCCGGGGAGCGGCGGGAAGATGGTCGGGTTGGGAGAAAGGTGTGCTTGGGACTGCGGCAAGTTCACATACGCAAACACAAGTTAAGAGCCATCCTACACTATTAAACCTATAAAGGAGGAAAGTCGAAGTGTCAATGTGATTAACTGTGTTAGATCTGAATTTTTCAATATTCTTGTTCGACTTTTATGTTATTTTTATTATGGTACTTAGGAATATGTTATTAAATATACGGTTTCTTCAAATTTCTAAGGAAGTTATAATAAGATATGTTACTCTCATAGTCAGAAACTACTTGAGCTTGTTGGACATTTTGCTGGTATCACTCATTATGTTACCACAGGCATCTTGCGTCCGGAATAACTTTTCTTTCAGCATGGCGCTAGTACCTAGCGAGTAATATGCGTAGCTTTGAGCTGAGGCTTTTATGGGAGACCCGTAACAAGGTGAATAGTTTCGCTTACACTTCACAAGCCATCAGAACGCGTCGTGGTTGCCATAACAACCGACATGTCATCTCGATTTGAATTCAGTAGCTGTGACGACACTAGGTGAAGAAATTTTGGTGAAGACCTTGAAATATTTTTCGCACAGCAGAACCAGGAAAGGAAACACAAATTGCTCGTTTCCGGACAGCCATGCGTGAGAGAATGTAAGAGAAATGAGCAAAAACATTCCATGGTTGATAGCCAATGAGGCTTTAAAACAGTATTAACTCGAATCTTCTTTGTGATAATCTGATACATTTATGTGGTAATTCATTAGTGAAGTGAAAATTCACCCTTTCACATGAGGGTACACCGCTGTGCTATTTTGTAGAGGATTGTAATAAATAAATAGTACCCAGACAACTATAAGCTTGAACATTTTTTTGATTTGAGAAAAGATGCCAGGTATCAATATTTGTACTCTAAAGATCTTTTCAATCACGTATCGATCATCACTAGAGCTAATCTGAAAATTAGTACAAGAATTATATGATTATTGAATAGAATATACGAAATATCAATTCCTGTACATATTTGCTCTGATGATGATGAAGATCGCTTCGCGATCGGAAAGATGATTAGAATAAAAAAATTGATACCTAACAACCCTTTTCCTGAAATTATTGGAAGGGATGAAACTCATGAGCATATTATATCACTAGCTTGATCGTATTCAGAGATACTGTAATTGAAATCAACAACAAATATGTTAAGTATTAATTTCATTTTAAAACATTGTAACTATTATAACTATCTGGGAGATATCAAGCACTACACTTACGAGATTCGTGATCTACGTAGTTGATTCGCCCGGAATAAATAATCACTCACAACCGCCATTATTAATTTTAAAATTTCGGTGTCATTATACGAATGTAGAGACTCCCAAACATACCAATACGTCCTGACGTGCTATTCAAGTAACTCGTATAAGGATTGAGTGGTTGGGGCCCCTGTTCTCCTCGACCCACTGCGCTCGTGGGCGGGCGGGAGGGCCTGGCCCGGCGCTGTATCGGCCGTTCACCCGCTCCGCCGCCAGGTGCTCTCCCCGGAGAGATTTACGGCCGGGGGGGTGCGCCCCCGGAGCGGCCAGGCGCGCCGCCTCGCTTCGTCCACCGCCAGCTCCCTCGGCCACCGCCCCTGCCGCCGCCAGTGGACGCAGGTCGCGCCCCTCGCCGCCCCGCCCCCGCTGCCGCTCTAGACCCCACTACTCGTCCCCCACCACTGCCATCGCCTCTTCAGGGCCCACTGTCCGTCGCCTTGCCCCGCACCTACCCGTCCCCCCTGCCTGCCCTCCACGCCCCCTCTAACAATCCCTGCCCATGCAGTCTCGACACTGCCGTCGTCCCCGCTAATAAACGTGTTCTGCCTTCATCCCCTACTATTCCTTCCACTGCCAACTCTCCCGTCCTCTCGCCGCGGTCATTGCCGCTCCACCCGGAGCGTCGCACTATTCGCCTCCTCCTCCTCCTCCCCCCTCGTTGTCGACTCGGCTTCACCTCCACCCATTGTCCCTGCCGCCGCCGCCGTACGCGTCGAATTTCCGGGCCCCGCTTGTTCCAGGGCGCCCCTCCGAGGGCGCTCGTTTCCGGGCGTAATTTCGGGGGAGATTAGCATAGCGTGCGGGCGGCGCGGCCGTGCGGAGGATAGGTGCCCGCGCGCATTCGAATCCCGGAGTCGATTACCTGTACACGGCGCGGCCGCGCGGGGAGGCGGGGCGCGACGTGCGAGCGGGCTTCGCGTCCGTGCGTCTCTGGAGCCCTCCCGGTAATTACTTTGCGCTTGATTCACGTCTTCCTGTGCCGCGTGGTGGACCTGACCGATCTCAAAAAGAACTCATTCATTGCTTGCCGGGGCAATTACGAAATAGATTCGGGTGTAAATAATGGTATCACATAACGACAGATTTTTATTAAACAATTTTCTTATACAGCGGATTAGCGCTTCATAAGAGAGTTTTGATATATTACTAAATAGCTAAGTTAGTATTAGCCTTAATACGAACGAATGAGTGAAGTCCTGAATTTCAATTTATGTAATATGTGGTGGGGTGATTTGAAAGAATGGTAGAGTGCTAGAAATTAGATTAGAAGACATTAGATATGTAGGGGCGAAATCAAAATTAACTCTTATATCTTTATGAAGGAGAGAGAGAGTATATATTATCTATAGTCGAGGCTATTTCAAGAAAGGGCAACAAATAGGAATGATAATTATGCTGTACTTCATGGTTTATGTCTCTCGGTATGTTTAATTCCGCGGTTCCTTGTTGCATTTTTATAACAAATTTCAAACGTTATTTCACTGTCATAAAAAGTTTCTATTATTTACACCAGAATATCTCAAATGTTGAATTGTGATGCAGATGCTTGGAATATGTGTGGGTTTCGCTTGCACCCGCTATGTCCCAATCACAAGTTATAAACATCCTGACCGAAATTCGAAGCCATAATCATTTCGTATAAAGGTTGAAACTACGGCCTTCAGTCCTGCTTAGTCACTTATTCACCTCTATAAAGATTTATTGCTTTAAAACAGAGATATTATTTCCTGAAGCGTATAAATTAAATTATTACAATGTTACAAAAACGAATTTTAATGATGAATGAGTAGGTCCAGAGAGCAGCGTCATGTCGACTTAATACTCGGAATACGCAAGACAGGTTTTATATTTCATTATTGATTCATAATGTATCCATAAAGTTGAAAAATTGGAAAGAGTGAATCTTTATTTACTTTATTATAAAACACGAGAAAATGACGATGTCTTGTTTCAACTTAATTTACTTCTGTGATGTAAACAAATCTGTTTTCGCTTCATGACACCTCGAATATAGGAAGCCCACCTTCTGAGCGGTATCGCTTTCCCAAACAAACCTTTTCCCGTATAAACCCGTTGAGCCCACTTCTGAGCCCCGAAAGCACTCGTAAAGCGACCATCACATCTGAATAACAACGAGCAATTAGTTGCACGGCCGGTTCACCTGCGGATCCTCTCTCCAAGGAGACCCAAAGGGAAGAGAGGCCGGTGCGTTAGCGTACGGACCTAAGCTTATTTTACGTCCCGGATCTTGCTCTGGAGGCTGTTAACGTCGCTCCTTGTCTCCGTGTAAGTAGAACGACCATTCAAGATACGCATTTTTATTCCTGTGGGCGGTATCTATTTGTTTACTCTTGGTCGCCAGAACGTTTATTATAATTTCTTTCTTTGTTCCAGGTGAGTGGCAATGAATTGGGGAGACGATTAACAGTGCTGGATAGAGAGCTGTTGATGAGAAGTAAGTCGATATTTTTCTAATTGTTGTAATTATTTTGTTGCTGTGGTATCAATATGTTACTATTTATTTATACCGGTATATCTATTTAAGAAACCGTATCTGAGACTTTCTAGACCGAGAAATCCCAGATTCGAGTCCCGACGGTGGGGGATTTTTGACATCTCTTAACAGTTCTGGATTAATAATTTAAAGGGCCTAAGCATACCCATCTAACATTAAAAAATAGATCGAAGAATCCAATTTGAATGTGAAAATGAACAATTACCTTTACTATATTAAAAATTAATATTAATAGCGGAATGAATGTCGGAAGTCATCATTTTGCAATACAAGTCTGATAATCAATTGAGAATTGTAATGAGTTGTTACAATACGAATATCGTTCAACGTTTTATACACTTAGAAAAAAATTCCGATCGCTTAAATTTGACCATTCACCTAGCGAAATGTAAAGGTTGATGTTGTTATGGTAAAAGATGTCACTATCATCAAAACATTTGAAGGAATTTCCCTTTTCATTCTTTCTTTTTATTGCGAAACTGATCATTGTGAGCCATTGATTAGTACACCACTGCGGTTCTGATGGCTCTTATTACGAACTGATCTCAGTTTCGTAAATTTATTGATACCAACTTTTAATTATTATTATTATTATTTTTATTATTATTATAAACTTTTCAGTTTCAAAGTTCAGTTTACTTTTTGTTTTAAAAATTGGAATTTGCAACTTTTATTTAATATTAAAAAATTATTTAGGTCCCTTGTTTAGTTTGCCTATTTATAAATCTACTCCTGCTTGTTAAGAAGCTACTTCGTGTACGATGCCTCTGCCTTGGATTAAAATTCCAGACAGGTTGCAATGTCTTCTCCGTAGTGTCCTCGAACGGATGCTGGAAGCAAAACCTTAAACAACAGACTACAGATCGTGCGTGATCCATCCTCCTCTATCGATCCCATCCTTAGAGCCAACTGAAATAGGATGTTCCTCCATGTGACTGTTGCCTATTATCTCCAAAAACTCGCTATTCTGTGAGTGGGAGAGCCAGTGATCCATGCGTCGATATTGCCGTAACCAATACTTATCTCGCTGCATTTTTAGTTTTTTAAAATTTACAATTGTTCGTTGGAAAATTATTCATCAAAGACATCTAAGATGTTTTATTAAATGTTGCCGTTTATTCCCAATTTTTATAAACATCTTCAATTTTATCTGCTGAGTATCACTGAAAAGGCGCTGTTTGCGCCGAAAGGGGAGGAATGAACCCATTTCAATGAGAACAAGATTGTGACAGATTTTGCGTAAACCGGTTGACTGCCATTTAAATATCCAATATTACAGTATTATTACTGTATTACAAATTCATTTGTAATCATACCGATTTTTGCTGATACTAAAAACAAAATTATAAATGAAGTATGAATCGGAAATATCACAACGTCCCTTTTATTGCCAAAGCAAGGAAAGAAGAAAAGAAGAAGTTTAGAGAAGATGGAAGACGGAGTAGAGGGGGAAGAGAGGAAGGTAAAGAGGCAGGAGGAGAATGATAAGGAAGGGAGAGAGAGAGAGAGAGAGAGAGAGAGAGAGGGCTCATTAGGAAGCATCCCACTTTGCTAGGCGGCCACTGGGAAAGAGATAGGGCGCTAGGGTGGCGGAATTTGTGGTGTTGGGGCTTTGCGGAGGCTGGAAGTCGGCGCGGCGCGGAGAATTACGACGGGTTGGCGCCTTGCGTGGCCTGCGCCCGGAGCGGCCCTCGCATTTTGTGGCCGTTGCGCCCTCGCCCACTCGCCCTGCGCTCTCGCCCTTTATGGCCCGGGCGGTCCATTCTTTTGGACGCTCGCAGCCACTTCCTCTGTTCGACTGTCTATTACATAACGTTTAACCTACTTATGACTTCCCAGTTTGAAAATTGATTGTAGTACATTTCTGTTGGTTATCACTTATGACATACTCTAATGCATACTCTCTAGGACATTCGTTCATCATCTAGGGCCGTAGCAAATATTTATCATTTTTCCTATTCACTTGTAGCCCGCGGAGAAATTTTTGAAAGATCGCAGTGTCACGCTCGAATTACACTTATTTGCCTAGCGCGCCCGTATGGGCACGTTGTTCGAAGCTATAGATAGTTCAACATTTCAGCTTACATGTAGAGGTAATGCACTTAGAACTTCATGTTGTTTTCCTTAACACCGTAAAAGGAGACACCAGTGCATTTCAAAATTTTGAGAAAAAAATTGATTATTTTCTTAAAATTGTATAATGAGGTAATGAACTTAAAAAAATTAGTTCTGGCAGATAACAACTAATTTGGATTTATTCCATAGAACTCACACACATAACTCATGAAAGCACTTCAAAACCCCTCTTTCAGTATTAGAACGTAACTTTGAAATCTCTTAGTCAGTGTCATCAATTTCCCTGTTTAATAAAATATGTCGGCACATTATATTAACAGCATGTTCTTCGGGATAAATGGAATATTCCTTTAATCCCATACAAGGAACAACATTCATTCCAATAAAATTCGGAACAGACCATCAAAATTCATGACTGTGTCTGACAAAACCGCTCGTGGCGGATGGCCGCCTTAAAGGCTCCCCACAGACTGGCGCGGTATATCCGCAGCACTTGCGGCGCGGAAAGTTCCCCAGCTAGACGCGTCCGCGGAATTCGCGGGACCGTTCACATCGGAGCGTCAATTATGAGTTTGGGGTTGGTCAGCGTTTGGTGACGGTTGGCAAACTTGCTCGACCCAGAGGACTGCGTTACAAATTTCGCCGCCGTCGGCCCGGTGGCCGAGATCGCTAAGGCAGGAGTGTCGTAGTGATTTCGGTCCGAATGGTTGCGGATTCGAGTCCCGCCTCGGACATGGTTGTATTTGTGTTCGTCCTTTCACCCTTATCATCCTCATACCGTTTCATCTTCATAGTTACCATTACGATTAACTCCAATAGTGGTCGCTAATGACGTAGATGTTGATGTGACCTTAAATAACCAACTGAAAATAAATTTCGCCGCCGATTAAACGCTGCCAAACCGTTGCCGCGTCGCTCGCCTGCCGCGCAGATCTGAACGTGCTCGTAAGGCAACACGTGACGCGAAACTTCCGCGTAGGCTGCGGATCTTCCGCGTCGGCCTGTGGAAGCCTCAATCTCCAAGGCGAACGGCGGCGAGTGAGCGCTGTTGACTCGGGCGCCGCCGCCTGACGCGTCCTTCGAGCGTTCCACGCCGCCTGCCCGCGTTCCTGGGGGCGCGGCGGGAGAAATGCGGCGGCAGGTGTTCGCTTGGCCCAAGCCCCTTCGGAGCGCACCGCGCCGCGCGCGTGACAGAGATATTAACACATGTAGAGCAGGCGCTCGCAGGCGCTGTGTCCATGTGGTGGAGGCGGTGGTGGTCCTGGTGGTGGTGATGATAATGGTGGGAGTGGTGGGGGCAGTGGTGGACCTGTTGGGGGACTTCTGTATTGCCAGCGGGCACGGCGGTAGAAGTGACCGTTCTGTCGTGGATGTGGCTGGAGTGGATGGTTGTGGTGATGGGATAGTGGGTTGGTGACGCTGGAGACGTTTGGGGCTCGTGGCGATGGAAGCAGCTGGGGAGTGGCGTGGGAGCAGGATGTGGTGTGGCAGTGGGGCTGGGCTGGAGCTAGGCGGGGAAGCGGCTGTTCTGGCGTGGAGAAATTCGTCTTTTCTGACTTTTGTGTAGCGTTGATGCATTTCAGAGACTCTTGTGGTGTGTTTTTTTTACTGTCAGCTTTTCTTTTCGTGTATTTGTCATTGCTGGAGCTCACGTCGTGTAAAAGACAAATTGTTACAAAACAATTGAAAAGAGATGAATGAAACTTCTTTTAATAGCGTTTTAGAGAAAACCCACGTGATGTTACTGTGCACTTTCTAGTATTCCCCTCCCTTCTGAAATCCTAAATCTTTCACTGGCCACCATTTCTCGGAAGATCGCAATAAATCGAGACCGATATTAATGCGTTTTTATTTCAGTGTGGATGAAAGAAGCCTTCTTTGGAACAACATTTCAAACATTAACTTTACAGGATTAACAGTCACTGCAGCCTGAAAGATATTAGAGTTTGAAAGATAAAAAAGCAGCATGCAGCATGAAAGATATAAGAGATTTATTAGACTTAACGCCTTTCAGTTTATGAAACCGAAAATCTAGAAAGAAAAACCTGCAAATATATTGAAAAAAGTTCTTGATCACATCATCGTAACATGCCCGTTATTGGATAGAGATGAAAACGAACCCTGTAATAACTAACTCCTTCACTACACTGCAATTTACAGCAGGCAAATTTATTTATTTATTTAGTCAAAACCTGCATGTGACGTATGGGGGAGAAAAACATCTGCGCTCGCTTTATTGAGTTTCAGAATCCCTTCTCTACAATTTAACTATTAATAGTTGAAAGATGAAAAAATAATAGTAATAATAAATTTAGCGAGAGATTAACATTTCAAAAACTAGATATTTTCGTAGCCGAATTATAGAAAACTTATTTTTAACGCTAAACGAACGAACAGATTTTTCTGTATTGCTAACAAAATAGAAACTCACTGTAAGCTCTACGACCACTTCAAGCAAAAAGAAAGCTCAACAAAACGTGCGCATAGTGAAGCTATGCTGTAGAAGGCTACAGTACATTTCAAAATATTTTAACTGTTCTTTTTGAGAAAAGAGAGAGAAGGAGTTATTTTATATCTTGTGCTAAGAACGTTGCAGGTGAGGTCAAGAACCGACAGTGGCGTGACTTCAGTTTGCTTCTTAGAAATCTACTCCATGTCGAAGTTATATGGCTCCCCACAATCTTCGCACCGCCGGCCATCGTATGGAATAGGAGGGACAATGACCTTCATTAAGTAGTTACACTGTAATTTAACCTCTCCTAAATTGTAATTCTCTTTTGCATATTCATCGTTAATGAAATATTTCTCGGTAATTCAGCACAAGCCGATGGTTTTTTTTTTTTAGATGTTACTGGATAAACCAGTGAAAGAAAGATTTTGTGCTCAACCTTTGTCACAATTGAAGATCTGGGTGTTCAGGAAGAGCCTTTTTGAGAAACGTAGAGATAAGAGATCTTTATGTACACTCAATAGAAACGAGAATAAAAAAATAGAAAATTGATCGGTACAAGTGTTGAGAAAATGGAACATACCCGGCTTGCGAAAGAATTTACGTCCTAAGCGTAAAGGAAAATGTGACATTAGTAAACGAAGGAGGAGGAGGAGATCCTGCAAGGAATAAAGCAGTAACTTTAATTAAAACGTTGAAAGAAATATTGTCAAGATAAATGTAGAATGCAATGCCACTAATAAGTTCATGATAATTTTATTCCTGAAAAAAATAATATCTTTCGAGGATTTTTCATACAAAATTTTATCCTATATATCAAACTATTAGTAAATCCGATTCTTCATCTTCTCTGATAAACAGGCCAAATGTTCTTTTGTGAACACAACACGATCGTCTTCTCATTTCCGTTTCCATGGCCATGAAGGGAACCCTCAAACCAATAAACGAGGGCTACTTCGCGTGATGTCGACGTTTATGCCTTTGCCTTACGCGTGTGATCATTGGGGTGGCGTGTGAGTTGACAACCTGCTCCGGTGCTGCCACCACGGCCGCCGAGACTACTTAGTATTCACGTTTATTGGAATACAGGGAAGTTTTTTTTTCGTGTCCTTGCGCACGCAAGGAAGAGGGAAAGTGGATCCGAGTGTAACAAATTATGTTGAAAATGAATGATGCAGTTGAATGTGCTCGTTATTGTACCATGTTCGCGTGGCAGTTACTTTCATAGACCGTTACATTATAATACCGGGTGTCCCACCAACTATGGGCCATCTCCATAACTTCTAAACGGTTCGGGATATCGAAATGCAGTTTGCGCTCAACTATGCAGAATCATGGGGCAAGTGATAGGATGTACAGATATTGTTCGTAGTATTTTTAGTTTTTGAGAAATGTAATCACCTTTGATTTTTGAAATGGAACTGTATATTTTTTCTCGCCAGCAATGGATAGATAATAAAAAGTGAAATGCAATGATATATTACGTGTTAATATTTTGATAGAAATTTGAGTACAAAATTAATTTTTTGACATTTTTTCATTTTGTCTTCTTTTTGGTCTATTTGACCTTCTGATACCTATTTTTGACATTTTACCTTTTGAATTTGTGCATTTTGTGCTTTTTTCGTCATTATTTTCCCTCCTGGCACCGATCTCTGTTGAGTTGGAAACATACTTGCAACATACTTGCTGACGGGTTTCTGAAATAAACGAGTCAATTATTATCACGATACACTTTCACCTAAATTTTATTTCATTTAAATAATGGTATTTTATTCGATTTAAATAACTAACACGTGGTTGTGTTTTATTATTGGTCGATTCCGATATCGATATCTACGTTGAATGGTATTCTTATGCGATTCGATTCCTTAGAGAATCGACTCCAACTTTTCGATTCTGGGATCGTTTCCAGAATCGCTTCGTTTACAGGAATCGAACGTCCCTACTAGTGAGTTCCCTCGGAAAGAATCCCACGCTGTGGGAACGGCAGCCCTAGCGGAGCCCTGTCGTCTCGCTTCCATAGGTTACACGGGTGGGTTGGGCGCGGCGCGGCGTGGCGTTCCCCGAATGCCTGGCCGGCCGTAAGTCCCGAGCGGTGCCGCTCCGGGCGCAGCATTCCACCACGTGGGCGGAATCAGCCCTCCGCAGGCCAGGATCCCGCGACCTCCGCGCGCCCTTATCAACATCCGGTGGCGCGACCAAGGGGGAAAAGGTGGCGGATGTGCGAACGGTTGCACGGCGTTGGACTGGCCGTATCAGGTGTTTCTGGCGAGCGGAGCACGTGGTTGATAGCCTCGGTTTGTGAAAGAGGGTGGGTGATGTAGTTGACATTTATCTCCAAATATCATGTACGTGCGAAAAGTTTTCTGCGAAGTCTTTTTCCCTGAATTTTTCTTATCAGGTGTTTCTTCGATGGAGTACGTGGTTCATAGGCACGGTTTGTGAAGCAGGTTCCTGAAGTAATGGATATTTATCTCCAAAAACAATTTAGAATAGTCGTGCGAAAATTTTTCTGCGAAGAATTTTGCTGATCAAATTTCGTTTCGTGAAAAAATTCCTTTTAGTCGTTTGTCTCATAAAAATGTAGGTAGCAATTGTGTTATTTCGTTTTAGAAATTCCAGAATATATTCTTAGTGCTTTGAAAATAAATACTTCGTTCTTTATTGAATGTATAGTGATATAATGTATGAAGTAAATGCAAATTGAATATACTTTTTTTTGTAGGGTACAAATTATTGTTTTACCTACTTAGAGGGCATGAATAGTATATTTTAAACAAGTTTATTGTTAAATTCTTGTGTTTATTCTGAGAATCTCTTTGTAAGCTCATAATAACAGCATACTAAAAGTACATTAATAGTATTAATTTCAAATTAATAATATACTGTACAACTAGTCATATACTAACTAAGAGGTTGATTTGGTTGTTACAACTAACACATATACGTCATACCCGAATACAAATTTTTTACCGCTTTCGATCGTTCTCCGTTTCAAATGGAGGTTATCGCAAAGTCCTGGTTTATTCCGAACTTACATGTGTGGTGAGAACAGCTACTGGAATGCTGTTGCTCTAACTAAGAAACAGACGGCGAGTCCGGGTCACTTCGATAAGGTGAGCGGTAGGTTCGTATTACGTTGACTGTACCCCGCAATCAATTCGAACCATCTCGCAGAGCTTAACAATCTCAAGACCTGGAGGAGAAGGCTTTCCTTTTGCCTTTACGCTGCTGCTGTAGGTCATGACCGGAACGAAGGAGATAAGTATGGTATGCATGAATGTGTGCGAAGGTGAAAGTGTGTGGCGAGAGGAAAGGATCAGGAGACGAACCTAAAATTCCTCGAACAGCTAGCGAGCACCTGGGTTTCCAGCCAGACCGGTCCCGCAGCCCCAGTCAGCAGTGGGCTAACTGGTAACTCCTCCATTGAACGAATCGTCAAGCTCAGGCGGCAGGTTGGGCATGGCTGTCATAATTAATGAATCAAAGTCGTAATTCAGCGGGCAGGAAATCACGGTTTACGAGATGAAACTAAAGTACGCGGGAAAGGTTGGGAGGGGGAAGGGCGTGAATAATGTGTGTGGGTCTTGCGGGTGGAAAGCACTTTCTGGCGGATATTAAAAAACTTCGCAAGGGGCGTGCATTAAAACGACTTTTTCATGAGACTGCGCAACATCTTTGTTTATTACCATTTGTTTCTTATTTTCGGCACCGTTATTCAACAAAAGTCGGAAAGTATTCGTAGTGTAAAAGTTAATTAAGCATATTTAAGAAATGTACACCGCAGCATTTCCTGTGATAAAATAGCTTGTTAATTTGCGCGATATCAAGGGGGATATTGCAACATTGATAGTGCAAAACCGAAAAGTACATTTTTCTTTGATTTCTGCCGGCAATATTAAGAAATTTCCTTTTTGTTCATAAATATAGAATGAAGCAATCTTTCGGCAAAATATCCATTACTGCTCATCGACTTCGCTTCTCTCAACTGCAGTTCATTTGCGAATTAAGAAATTCAGTTATTTAGGCAAATGACGTACACATTCTATCCTTCACACCTTATGATTTTTATAATTAATATAATTTAAAAGAAGTTGCATCGAGGATTGCTCATGGGCAGCGTACTAGCGTCCCGTGTTGTAGTCCCGGGTTCGATTCCCGGTCGAGGCAAAAATAGAGTTGTAGCTTTCCTTTAAAATCGCCCCAGTTTCTGTAGCTGTGTGACGAAGAAAAGCTAAAGGAGGTGGATCTTACTATAGTTACTATAGCTAACAGTTACGGCGAAGAGAGTACGTCATGTTCGCCTCATGTCCCTCTTACCCCCAAGCATTGGAATTTAACTAGGCCCAGGCATGGGGGGCACCGGTAGCTGGCCGGCGAAGTTGGACTACTGACACAATTTCGCCAAATACATGCATAAAAGAAATTTGGCAGTAAACATTATACATATTAACTGCAAATTTAGTGGAAATCGCATGACGACAACAACCTGAAAGAAATATTTACTTCCTTTCGTTAAAGTAGGAAAAGTACGAGTACAGGTTGTAGGCCGAACCATTATTGGAGAATCGTTTCTCACCACCGTTTTATTATTTTTCGCGCATGTCTTCGCCTCAACTGACATCAATTGATGGAGTTGTTTTTCTCACCCCGCCACTTGACGACGCTCTCCCTTCGGTTTCTTCGACATATTGGGGGAGGAGCCCCCCGAAGCCCTTTCTGCCCGCGGCCTGACAGCGACAGTTTGTCACCTAAATCTCGTATGTCGGTGCAAAAAACTGGAGCAGCCAATATGGCATTGACGGCCGATCCTTCCAGGCGGCGTAATAACGACGCCCCCTTCCCCGCCCACGGCGCCTCACCTTGCGCGCGATGCCTCGGCCGCTCTAATCGAATTCCCCGGGCGGCCCCTGCACCTGACGCACGAACTGGGCCGCCTGCCCGCCCCGCCCCCCCCCTTCTCTCCGCACCGCGATGCCTCTAGGTGCAACCCCGCCTCCACGCCATCGCCCCCATGCCTTCGCCTGCCAGCGCCTCCGCCTCCTGCGCTTGCCGCCCCGCTCCCTTCGGTAATCACCACGTCTCCTCTAGGTGAACCAACGTCTCCGAGCTATCGCCATTGCCAACGCCGCCTATCGCCGTCATGCTATCACCGCCGCCTCCGTCTCCTTACCTTCACCGACCATTCGCCTTTAGGTGCAACCTCTGCCTCCCCCATCGCCGTTGTCCCCACCGCGTACCGCCCCCATGCCTCACCGCCCCACTGCCCCTTCGCCAACCACAGAAATGTCTTCGCGCCTCGCCGTCGTCACTGCCGCCACGCCCTCACCGCTGCCTACCGCTACATACCGCCACATGAGGAAAGGCCCCTCCCACCTTTTCTCAACCGACAACGCCGCCCGTAGTTGCAACATTTTTCTCCGCGCCATCGCCATTGCCCCGTAGTACCCCTTCTCTCCTCCCCTCTTTCCGCTGCCTATCGCTGTCATGCCGTCACCGCCTCCGCCTCGTTTCCTCCACCGACCGCGTCCTCCGGGCCCCCCCCCCCTCCACATCATCTCTTCCGCCGACTTGGCCTCTGCCACCGTCGTCATGCCATCTCCGCAGGCGTCGCTCGGTACTCGGTCGCCACGCCTTGTCTTCTCTCTTACTACCGCCTCTCTTGCAATCATTCACTATCACTAGTTCTTCCACCGGTCATAATCAGTAACCACGTGTACTAGAATCCTAAACACCACCTACTCGAGCACGTCAAAATTCCACTATTAAGAGTGAGTAAGCAACTCACCCATTTTTGCCCCAAACTCCATGACTACGATCACTAATCCCCCAACTCTCTTTTCAACCGCCTCTTCCCCACCGCCATACCACAATCATAATCATCACCGCCATCACCACCACTACTGCCGCCGCCTCCCCCATCTCCACCACCACAGCTGCTCCTACTTTCACATCCCCTCCACCTCCATCGTCACTGCTGCTACCGTATCTGCCACCAGCATACCCCCGCCGCCACCACCACCACCACCAATACCACCACCACCACCACTATCATCACTGCCACCACCAGTACTACCTCCATCACCACCACCACGACTGCCGCTCCCGCCGTTACAATCACTTCCACCAACGCCACCGCCACCGCCACCGGCTCCCAGGGGCCGAGCGCGTGCGGGTTCGGAGGCGCTGCGCCGTGCGCGTGGGCGGGCAGGGGCTGAGGCTCGGGGGCGGTCAGATTGCGCAATTCATCATGGCGGCCCGGCGACGTCCGGGGCCGGGACGGGGTGGAGGGCGGAGTGGCGCCGGGTTACGGGCCTGCCTTCATCGGGGCGGGGTGCGGTATGCTGTTCATTGGACGGGCGGGACCCATCTCGCTTAATTGGGAATATCTAGTGCCTCGGAGTTCATCATTTCATCAGACATTTGCAAGTTAAGGTTTTATCATCAAACTGCGAGTAAATTTACAAAATATTTTTTGTATAAATAATTATTGTAGTAAAGATGTCTACTCTACAAATGGCAATTAGGTATTGGTACCCTAGTGGTATTTAATAGATGCCAACCTATCTAAATGAAACTGCTTGGCAGCGTTATCTCTTTTCAGTATAAAAGTTTAAGACTACAGAGATGAGAGGGAGAATTTGACAGAAAAGCTGAAATAAATGTTAACTGAAATAATGATAAATATTACCATAACAAATACATTCAGATGGTCTCCGTATTGGGGTTTAAACTACACATAAAAATTACATACACAGCCAAACAAAAAAGTTGAAGTAGTCTGTTCAGTCAACCCTTACAAACGACTAGGCAAATGAATTCGGAGGAGAATATTCATGGCAAATTTCGGCGTGACTCATGGTATCGTACAATTATTGTGTCGATTCTATATGAAGATATCAGAGCGGAAGAATTTTAAGTTACGAGGATTGTACATTTACTTTCCGTGTATAGACATTACTAATTATGTGGAGAATGCTGATTATGAAAATTATGAGCACGCGACCAGTCCTTCTTAGTTTCTGGTTGGTTTTTATTTTCTTGCCTAATCCATATTTGCACAGTAAAGAGCGTAGTAAAGTATTGTAAAGTTGCATGCGAAAGTGGCAATATTTTGTCGGAAAAACTGTGGGACCTGATATAAAAAATGGATTAATCGTGATCCTATATGTAGCAAACGTAGTTCTTCTAACATGTGTTGTGTAGACAAATCTACGTTTTGTGGGACTTGAAACCGAAAAATTTGTGGTCAACACTAGCACCTAAAACGTTCTGACTATTTTCCCCAAAATTAATATTCATTGATCGATCTTATTATTTTTGAGGGTACGTTATTCGAAGTGGCAACATTTTCAATATTTTCTCAAAAATGCCTCCAAATAAATCGTTTAAATTTTTCTCGGATAGCATAAGTGCGCCTCAATCATGGCGCAGATCTTATTTCTTTGGACTCTCTGAATTTTTGGAAATACCAAAATATTAACACCTCAAAACTACAATCTTGAAGATTGATTTATCCTTAGTGAACGTTCTAAAACATTAAGATCTTTCAATAAGGTCGTGTACAATTTTTTGAAGAAACAAGAAAGAGTAGATTTTTGCATACTTTTTACTTCAAGTAAATTTAAGAAAAGTATTAAAACATTGTTTTCTCAAAAGAGACACCAAATGTTTTGTATCGTTTTCGAATGGAGCGAACTATGCTTATAGAAATGGCGTAGGTTTCATTTTTGTTTAACTCTGAATTTTCGAAAGTTGCAAAAGTTGGGTGCTGAAGTATCTGCTGTTGTAGCACATTACTTGCATTGTATCATCAGAAAATTAGTCACAGTTATTAAACACTGAATCGCATCGGGATTAGAATAATCTCTTCTTAAACTAAAGTAATATTGCAAAGTTGCTATTTGGCTATTGAGACATTGAGAGCCAGATTGGAGAACGTAAGCGATGACCATGCCGTGGCTGAGGCAATGGATGGGACGGTTCTTTTGATTGATTGATTTTTTCGTGTTTCCGGGCGCGTCAACTGTCTGGTCATTAGTCCCGTTAGTGTAGTGCATGTTTTTTTCCTCGGGAGATGGCGGTGATCTTCCCCCGCTGGATGGCGAGATCCGGCGCCGACCTACCGTCGGCTAGGGGTTCCCCCTAACCAGGATCTCCCACCAGCGGGGCACCGCCCCAATCCGGCGCCGACCTACTGTCGGTCCGTGGCCCGTTTGGTAGGATACTGCTCCGGCATTCGCCTGGTGTTGATCGGAGAAACCACGGAAAACTACTGATCAGAGCAGCCGGTCGCTAGAATGCTCCTCCAGACAGCGGGTGAATTCGACCTAGCTGAAAAGCTAGTGTCGAAAATCCTGCTGCCGCCGTGGGGAGTGGGAACCTAGGACCTCCCGGTCAGAGGCGCTGCAGTGACATCAGTGGATGCACTGAGCTACCGCTCCCGGTAAATGGGACGGGGCCAGGGCGTGGGTATCAGAGGGGACGGCGAGGAGGACGACGGAGAACGCGGCGGAGGCCGTGGCAGAGACGCCTGCCGTGATGGATGGACGGCGAGACGCGCGCGCCGGCCGTGACGGCAGCCGTCGCCCCCGCCCCCGCCCCCACCCCTGCTCGCCGCCCGCCGCGCCTCCCATGTCACCGAGAGGGAAGCTCGTCTTCCCAAGACTTCTGTCCCGCGCCGCGCTACTCGCTGCTGGCTTCTCGCTTTCCCGTCGGGACAAAAAGTTAAATGCGGTTGACCTCTTAATGCCACCCGAGGTGCTTGATCATTTGCGGCTCGCGGAAGTGCGCAACTTGTACCTAGCACCGTACTACCGTGCCTTTGTGAGCGGTACATTTTAAAGCACATGAAATTTTGTAATTTTTGTACTTGCTTCTGTGGACGTATTGTTGAGACACGAAGAATGAGATCCTAGATTCTTTTTTAAATTTTGAACACAGCTCTAAAGTACTTATTATGAATTATTTTTATGAAAGAAACGTCTTGGGCGACAGCATTCTAATGCAAATAGAAGCCTTTCGTAAGTAGAAATTATTCGTGAAAACCCAAGAGATACATTAAATGTTATAGTTCTCCCCGAATTTTGAATTTGCTGGTTGAAAACTTTGCTGTTTAGTCAAACTGAAAACTGTTCTCGCTTAATCAAATCGAAGGAAAGAGCAAATTATTGCGAATGTAAAATAATTTGAATTACATGATTTAATGAAGAAACTTTTATAACATTTTAAGATATTGTTCTTGTTCATTTGTAAGAGTTCATTTTTAAATTATCTGTACACTGACATCAAAAGGGTGAAAGAGAGCGTACAGGGTTTGAAGTAACGACTAATGACTCACGTTCCATTGTTCAAGAAGAAAATACTACATGCAGTAGCTTTTCACATCACTGATGTACCGAATAATTAAACATCTACGTCCTAGCCTCAGAAGTCTCTAACATACGGACACTGCCGCTTCCTAGAGTCGGCAGTAACGTGAGCAATAACATATCTTGACGTATGTGGTAGCTCCTTAGAGCCGACATGCAGAGTTAACGTGGTTACCTCCATTCCATTCGTCAAGCGGAACGTCCGCACCGGCACGTCCGCGACGCTGCGCCAGCGCGAGGCTCCACACGCACTCGGGGATGGAGACGCGCCGTGAGGGAATCTCCTCCTCGCTTGTAATTAGAAAGGCAGAGCCAGAGGCTGATGGATATGCAGGGACTGCTGATGACTTCTACATGAGAGACACTTACTGGACGCGCCTCAGCACTAATGTTTAATTAAAACTCGAAAACAGACCTGTAAAAATCACTACCAGTGCTGTTGGATGATTCAGACATTGGGCCAGTTCTCTTTCAGTGATCAGTAGAGACAGGAAAAATATGTAATATGAAACAAAAATAGTTGCAATGAAGTCAGTGAGAATATGTAATAAATATGTAAAATCGGAAATAATATGTGATATTAAAATACATTAATTATAAAACACATTTATCTAATATGAAATTAAATTTTCCAAAATTTCCTAAACAAATTTTAAAAAATAATACAAAATTTAAAAATCATTTGAAGAGCACAAGTTGACGCACACTTTGCATCAAACAACTTTTCCGTTCACATTAAAAGCTCATCTATTACCGTAGTTTAGCACCAGACTAGACGCAATAGAAGCCCTCGTACAAACTGGAATATCTACGACCAGCAATCACCGCAGCGTGCAGCATTTTCATCGACGTGTGACCGTCGGTGATCGCCAAGTTTCACGGAAATGAAGATTGAAGATCCCGAAACTGGCCCCAGTGATACTTTTCGAAAGTTGAAAACGTCGCTGACGAGCATTTCCGGCCTCTGAGATATCTGAAGCAGGCCCGCCGGACCGTAAGGACATCCGACCGCGTCTTAACCTCGATTTGACAGCACTCACAATCAGTAATAATCTAGGAAAAAATTCTGTTTTGAAAATACTTCTTTTCTTAAAAAATATGTATAACATAGAAGAAAATTGAAAAAATAAATAATACTTTGTGAAATACCAAAATATATAAAAATATGTAATATAGTACTAAATATGTAAAAATATGTAATATAGTACTAAATATGTAAAATATGTAATATAGTACTAAATATGTAAAAAATATGTAAAAATTTTGATATAAGGAAAAAATATGTAATTAATAAAAACCGGTATATAGTGATCTTAGTGAATATCTTGATTATTCCGAGTTTGTTTCAGAGAGATATCAACCTTGGGGTTCGTGGAATGATATTTCAATTAATTTCGATATTTCACAATGCTGTTAGGATCTTTAATTTGTTAAGAGGTGAAATTACTATAACAATAATTCCGAATATATTATAACAAAGATAATACCGATTCACATTAGAAGCTCATTGAAAAATTATTACTTTAAGTTGAACAAAATGTTAAAATCAGAAGTGGTAATTTCTCGTTTATATTCAGAAATGTTCTTCCACACGCCAATATCCAAAATCCATCGATTGCTCTGACTTGGGACACGCGAGGTTTCCCTTGTTGTGTACAGCACGACTGCCATCTCTATCTATAAAAATATCTGGGAGGGATATCTGTTGATCATTGGCATGTCTGAAAAGTACCTACTTATTTTTTATAACGTATCCTGCGTCGGTACAGAGTATATTTTCTTTCCTCCTTAGTCAACAACCCTTTGAATTGCTTAGCAGACGAACACCTGGTTGCCAGTAAATGTGTGGCGACACTAGAGACTCATGACCCAGCATTCACATAATCGCATTATTGCCTCCATTCCATTCGTCAAGCGAGAGCCCGCGCCATCACGTCCACGCCGCCCAGCGTAAAGCACGACACGCGTCCCAGACGCGTGTTTCAGTGAGGGAACGCCCGCACAACGACGCAGGATACAGTGGGCCAAAATAAGTCGGGTGTGGAAACAAGGAAACTGGATAATCTTCAATATTAATAATATTTTGGTTTTAGCGAATGGATGTAAATGCTTACCGATCCATGAATGTTTATACACATTCATACGTATTTTGTTCTAGGGATATATGGGATACATGTTTTGGAAACAAGGGAACGGATAATTTTGAATATTAATAATATTTTGGTTTTAAGCGAATGGATGTAGAATGCTTACCTGATCCATTGAATGTTTATACACATTCATAAATATTTTGGTTCTGAGGGGTTTCCGGGAAATTAATATTTTTGGGTACTGGCGAATGGATGTAGAATGCTTACCAGTAATAAATGAGATGTTCACCCTTTGTTCTTATGCTTCAGGATACAGGATATGTTGTCGTGTACTGGGTGTTGATACTTGTGAGAATTTCGCTTCTGTGAATCCCACAAATAAGAATAAATGTGTGAAGTATCAACGAATCCTGATCCCAAAAAGTCTCAACCTTTCTGATTGGAGAACGAATTCACCATTGACGGCGAGCGTAATTCAGCAAATTATTGTTAAATTAAAAACAATAATTAAAAATAAAAGAATTATTTTTAAATGAAAATCGAAATTTAGCTACAAAATGTATATGAAGTTATCACAGTTTTGGATAATTAATTATCATAAAAATTATAATAATGCAAACGAATTTTGAAAATGTTAAAAATGAAAAGGATTTAAATTTTTAAATATATATCATAAATTATCAACAATAAATGTGTTTTTAATTAAATTGAAATTACAAATGGTATCGATCGTTACTTTCAAAAATAGACGATAAAGAAAATTTAAATCGACTTTTAAATAATCGAATCTTAGCGACTCGGGCCTGTTTTACGTAACCCAAGGAATACAGTAGCGCCGAATTACGTATCGTTGCTTCTTGTCACTGGAAGCTTCCTTTGGGCCCATCGCTTCGCGTGGCGTGGCAGAGGCGGGGCGTGGGGGCTCCTGGGAAACCCACAGGAATCCAGGGGGCGCCGAATTCTTGGTCCTGGCGCGGGCCCTCGCCTCGCCTTGCCTGGGCGCCGCACGAGCCCCGGGTACGAAAGGGCTGCTTAGCCCGCGGGCTCTCCGTCGCATGCCCAATGGGCAGTGGGCGCCCGCGACGCGACGCGACGCGTCCCGGCCCCGTGCTGGACCCGCTCGTTACGACGAGGTGTTCGCTCGGGGATGGCCGCTTTGTTCGTGACGCCGATGGCTAAGTAGAGCGTCGCCTCGGAATGACGGTGGGAACCGTTGCGGCTGTGCGAAGGTAGAGAGCGCTGTTTTATGGAAATACCTTCGGCTTCACGCATTTTAAATTCGCGCTACAATAGTATTGACAAATGTAGGGATAAGCCTGGCCTATAAGGTGAAATATTAAGCGTTACTTCAATGCCGCTTAAGATATTACATCAGTATTACATCATTTTAGCAACGAGAAGAAAGAATAATTAATTACTTCCCAACACTCTAGTATCCATCATTCAGCGGCGCTTTACACGCACTTCGATAAGATATTTTTTCCTACACCTTTGGCTTTGAATTGAGGAAAAATGAGTCGGTTTCTTCATTATATGACTATCAAAAGGTTGTAGATTATTAAATTCCGGTTTGTGTCGTAAACCTACAATTCACGATTTACCTAATAAAATTGGTACAAATAACACCGTTATGCGGGGAATTATGGAGTCAACGGTTGTCTTGCAGAGGTGTAATAATGTGTTATAGCAGATAAGCTTCGCGCTCATGCCGCATATAGGCAGAACATTTCGACAATATTTAGTATTTTATAATTAAACAATTCCCAAGTAAATGATACATTAGTGGCTTATAAAATACTTCTTTTTTCTTTTCTTATAATGTAAACATAAACAGTTTTGCAGCAGAAAAAATTACATTGTTTTAAATTTTAATATCATCAGGTAATGTGTTCTATTGGTATATTAACGTTTGGCAAGCAGTTGACATTAATGAATATTATGCATTCCTGTTTTCGGTAGAGTAGTTCTTCGAGCAATGTACTTTCTGTTCGTGGATGTGGGCCGACTCCCCAGCACCGCTAGGGAATCTTCGGTTTCTTCTGGTGGCGCATTTCCAGCGCATCAAATAGTCCTTTGTGGCCTCGGCGGGTCGGAAAATGGCGTCGGCCTCGTATTGTGAAGGCAGCCAACGTGTCCCGCAGTCGGAGGTTCGATCGTCTTTTTTCCTCCTTTTTTGTCGGAGGTCCGAACATGGACCACGTATTATGTTAAGTTCTTGGAAATCGCACAGCTGCGAATTCAAAGGAGATTTCGTCGACCTTTTGAAATATCGGGGAAAATTCACGTATCGAGTATAAAATTGAAAAAGAATATTGTAAGTTGTTGGAACTTTAATTTAGATTCGGCGATTCAATGTGGTTGGCGAATATTTTTTTGTATGGGATAATACTAGCGTTGAGTTTTAGAGAATGAATATATGGAAGAACATTTTTGTACAGTCTTTATGTCCGTTTCCTCGGGATAGTTGAATTATGTGCTTCTCACACAATTTTCTTTTCATGTTTAGAAATGAATGTGTATGTGCATGCGTGTGTATGTGAGGAAATATGTGTGGATGTTAGACTTGTAGAACCACTGGAAGAGATTACTACCTAATTTTGCATGGACATTTTTGAGATGCTGAGTAAGAATAAAGAGGGTTCGAATTCCCAAAATGTTGCAGTTAGTGTAATGAATGACCTTTTTTATTTACAGGCTTTATTCTTTTCTTAAAACATATTTACAGATTGCACATTATCAACGATCCGGTTCCTTTTTATTGCATCTTATTGTCACACACAAATTAAATAGATAACCATAAAAATGATCGAAATGTCGTCGACATTATAGTATAAATGTGTTTCAACACAATTACTACTAAGTCCACAAATAAAAATAAATAATAATAATAATAATAATAATAATAATAATAATAATAATAATAATAATGTTAACTTTGTCATTAAAACAGACGTTAACCTATTATAAATTCTCAAAATGTCTCATGGTTGGTTCCACCACAAAATGTGGTGGCCTTCGCAGTTAGCCGAATTCGTTTATTACGCTCCGTGAAGTCACGGAGGTTAAGCAAATTCGAGACTCGCGGGTTCCTGGTTGGGTGACCGGCTAGGAACCCCGGAATCTAACGGCGTTGAGCCCCTGGCCGAAGGGATAAAAGGCACTGACTGACTGCGACGTGACGAGACTTGACTAATATAGTAATTACTGAGTAACAGTAATGAAAGTAAATTGCTCAGTAACGGAGAATTACTCCAGAAATTGCGCTCAACGCCCAACAAGGGGTAAAGAGACGCGTTGCGTCAACGATGCAACAAATTATACTATACTATACTAAATGTTACTAGAAGTTATGCAACTCGAAATACTTCTTTTTGGTACTTTTGCCGCAAAAGAGCCACGGGAATGGTGGTTCTAAAGAACAAAATGGTATTGGCGGAGGGCTGTGGTGCTTAGGAGTAGGGGAGGGGTGGGGGCTGAAGAGACATGGCAGAACGGATGGACAAGGGCAACGCACGAGCAACGTACGGAGTGGGCTGTATTGCGTAAGAGATGTTTGTCATACATAAATTCCCTGGCAAAGCCGGGTAAATCAGCTGATGTAGATTAGATATTACTAATTTGCTGTCAATTCAATGGATACTTTTTAATACTATAGTACATGGGAAATTAGCTGTTTATTGCTCGTTTCGTAGAAAACGTTTGATACGTGACACGGTTGGGTATTTCAACAGGAAATAGCATTCACCAAGAATATTAATTTACCCAATTAATTCCTATTTGAATGCTTTGTTTTACTATTCCCAAACGAAATGTTAATTTACACGAAGCCACATCAAAATAATAATTTAGTGTTATTTTTAATTTTGTTTTATTTATAATATTATTAAATGCCAACTCGATTTTAAAAAAAACCGTTGAATACTTTGAAAATATTTCACAAATTGTGTGACTTTGGGAATTCGGGACTTTGTCATATTTGATGTGTATTTTTCTGTGTGTTATGTAAAATGATCTACGAAGGAAATATAAAATACATTCTTTGTGATAAAGAACAATAGTAATATTGACCTTTTTGATATAGTATTTTGTATGTCGAAATGCTTTTTAGCTTTCATTACCGTCGTCAACCGGTGAAATTTGTGTCAATTTATGTCACATATTATAGATTTTCTTCTGGTATAAAATTCTTACTAATCGCTCAAAAATGAAATACTCGAATTTGTGGGCATCCCAAAATTGTTTTCTTGAACTATAAGGGTATGATGCAGAACTGTGATTTTGCATGTTAATTCCTTGTCCTGCTTAATTATATATACCAATTAAATTTCACATCATGTGACATTCAGCAAGATACATCAAACAGTGTATATAAAACGTGCAATTAAAATCACTGTGACGAAATAATTTAATCTCGTTACTTGTTATTCGTGGGAATCACAGGTGACTTATCGTGATTGTTTCTGTTATTGAAATGAAATATTCACGAGCTGGAAGCACTAACGAGGGGATGGGATCGGATCTCGTTTTCATGTTGTAGCGGTTTTCGGCGCAATTAGAGCTTGGAGACATAGATAAATATTAGGAGAGGTCTAATCATGACTGAGAGTTTGTTTTTCCGAATATCATTTGATTTTTTTAAGAAATGTGTCTAAAATTATTTTCTGTACTTGGGTTTTTTTTCTGTAGTTAATTAACGTATTTTCATTTAACTTTTTTTAGGAATGGATATGAATCTATTGTGAATTCGCGTGTTCCCTCTATGCTGCATTCTCTATTTAATTAAATATCGGAAGCTATGAACTTTTTTAAATTAAAAGTCAATCACTTATCAAAACATTTTGCGAAATGATACTGGCAGATGGTACATACACCATACAGAGTTGTACGCGTGACTCTATTTGTAAATGAGAATTTGTCATGTGTACATAATACAGAAAATCCTTATTAGCACGAACTAACTTAACACGAATTTCGCCGTAACATGTACAAAATTTCATCCCTGGAAGGGATTACGGTAAAACGGACATTTATAATTCTCGGATAATATAATTTTTATACCAGGAACTCCGATAACGTGGAACTCGTGTTAATGAGGGTTTACTGTATAATAAACCGTCATAGGCTTCATTGTTATATATTTTCATTGTATGGCTCATTCCTTTAACTTTTACTTCGTCGCTTTACTCCGTAAGAAGAAAAAGCAATGTAATCGTGCGCCGAAAAATGGCAAGAAAATTACCAGAAAATCTCTTATTTCCGAGTTTTGACAACGAAAAAGTCGATATATCTTGTTTCATATGTTCTCAAAGCTTACTTACATTGCCTACTTCAAAATCAAGAAACTAGCCGAATACAAATTCTATATTTTTTTTAATTTCCTCGATCTATTCATTTCAAATACGAATGTGCGTTTTTCTTTCAAAACTTCGGAGACTCCGCCTTGGCTCGTGATTCCAATGCGGGTTATTAACTTTTTTCAGTGGCATGGGCACGGTGAAGGAGGCTGCCAAACGCAGAAGTCGCCGATTTCTTTCACTTGCTTCACGTTTCGTTCCCCGGCCACCGCTCGTCTCGGCCCAAGCCCCACCATGAGCGATGTTTGATGTGCCGAACCGTTTCTTTGATGTCCCCTCCCCTTGCAATATGGTCGATGCTCTCCGCCCGACTTTTTTTCGAGAGCTCGATCGCGTTTTGCTTACCTGCTTTTTCGGTTTTTTTGTTCACGATCTTTCTCCACTTTTGTCCGCCGACTCGGTACTAGATTGTAGTTTGTTCCGACTTCTCCAAATACTAAAAATATATAAGATGTTCTCTTTCATTTATTGATTTGCTGTACGACTTTGGGAATTTTGTGAAATAATTTTTTCTACCTTCATTACGGATCTGAATTTTTTTATTTGTTTTTACTCTCAGACATTGTTGTTTTGTTTTTGTTTTTAAATATTGTGAACGTATAAAATTGCTTATGCGTAAGATTTCTGCTAACTTTCCGGTTATGGCAGAAGAAACGTGAAATTGTATAATTATTGAACTTTACTTTCGTTATTAAAATATCAGATATGTGGCGCGATCGCATATGATTTTTTGTCAGAATTTTTGTTTTCACGGTTTGACTACGTCGTTCACTTTTGCTAAAGTGAGCATCTTTTAGTTGCCTCGTAAGCTTGTACGGCCTGCGCTTATAACCGAGTTCTCCAATTCATCACGACGATGGCGTACCACTTTGTTAGGTCTGTGCTGAACTCCTCATGTAAATTTCATTCAATGCAATGTAATCATTATCTCCTCCCTTCACTATTACTACACCGGTCGTGTCGAGAATGATTGATGCGATGTTCATAACCATATAGGATCTTCGCGCTTGACGTAATAGGATTCCAGAGATCGATTTATCAGGCAGACCATGGAGGAAAGGACGAGGCGATTGAATTAGTTAACAAGTTAAATAAAGGAGTGAGTGGCCGAAGCGAACAGGACAGCGTGTGGGTAGGACGTGTGATTCAGTGAGTGAAAGCGCAAAGGTGGCGAGAGTAGTAAGACGTCTCAGACATAGATTGCCCAGAGGCATAAATTCTTCTTGGTTACGAATTAATAATAGTTTCTGGAGGCATGCAATGCGTAATCCATTAAGCGTTTGGCTTGAAATCACAAGTTATTGCATGCAGAAGAAATATATTTTTATATAAAAAAAGAATATAGTGAAAAGCATGGGCGTCTTCACGTTTTGATAGTGGCTTATAAGGTATCATTTACTTATTACAGAATAATTTCATTTGGTAACTGACCGATAAAGATACTTCTGTTATTACATCGTCAACATCCTGAGAGAATATGGCTCTACAAAAATAATTGATGGCCAATTCGATTTTAAAGTACGTGACGGCTCTCACCGTAGAATTGTGAATCCTTTGCTTTCTTTCCTGAGCGGCCTCACAAGACGAGTATAACCCCGATAATGCAGCTGTTACGCAACCAAGAACTTCATGTGAAGTCAGTATTTTTCGATTCGTTTCACAGGATTTTAAATTAATTATTTTTACCAATAAGCATATTATGTTCGTATGGCTTACCTCAGCCAAAAGGGGAGCGTGACGGTTTTCGTTCTTCAATAATTTACACATCGCAGTTCTTTCAATCTACAAGGACAATTTTTATTAATGAACTATGGAGATCAGTCTCCAATTTATCCAAAGGAGTTCAGTGTCCAATTGAATGCATGAAATTCGCTCAATTTATTAAGTCAAAACTAATGATGCACACACTTAGCGTCCAAATATTACCCAAGACAAAACTGGCAGTTTATCTAAATATATGCGACACAAGATGATGGATCCATCAGGGGGTCATGAGTGTCAAAATGTGTTAATTATAAAATTGCTTTTAATTTGAAAGTGACATTCGACCAGAAAGTTATTGCTTTCTAACTTTTGACTCGACAATTTCCAGTCATTTTCCAGAAAATTTTGGAAATGTCATAGAAGCTTCAGGTAAAGTACCACAAAAAATTAATATATCTCAATCTTCCTCGAAACGGGCTGACAAGGTGTCAAGTTTTAGCACAAAAACTTCTAATCTGAGTTATGCATGACACATCCATCCATCAGTCCAGACATCCATCATCCATCCATTTTAATCTTAACCATCTTCCAAACAGTGCTAATACACCTTAATCTGCACGTGTGTGCGAAGTTGCAGCTGAAAAGAAACTTAAATAAGGACACAACCGAAAATTGGAAATATCGACCGGAAATTGGTCAGGCGGGCTGTCAGGCGGGCTGTCAGGCGGGCTGTCAGGCGGGCTGTCAGGCGGGCTGTCAGGCGGGCTGTCAGGCGGGCCGTCAGGCGGGCCGTCAGGCGGGCCGTCAGGCGGGCCGTCAGGCGGGCCGTCAGGCGGGCCGTCAGGCGGGCCGTCAGGCGGGCCGTCAGGCGGGCCGTCAGGCGGGCCGTCAGGCGGGCCGTCAGGCGGGCCGTCAGGCGGGCCGTCAGGCGGGCCGTCAGGCGGGCCGTCAGGCGGGCCGTCAGGCGGGCCGTCAGGCGGGCCGTCAGGCGGGCTGTCAGGCGGGCTGTCAGGCGGGCTGTCAGGCGGGCTGTCAGGCGGGCTGTCAGGCGGGCTGTCAGGCGGGCTGTCAGGCGTATTGACTGGGAGGTACTTGAACCCGGAGCAAGAAGCGGCCGATGACATTGAAAATTGATAATGCTACTTTCTACAGAATAGGCATTGAATGATATGAGTGATGATAAATCGTATAGCGTATGGACTCGTAGTTACGAGACTCAAGCTTGGTTGCCCCAGAGGTCCTAGATTCGAGCTCGGATGGCGGTGAATTTTCTAACCCGACGAAGTAGCTTGATGAGACACATGATTTCACAGCCTGGATGAAAATTGTAAAGGTGTCTACTCGAATAGCTTGTTGCTTTGGTTTCCTACAACTGCGTTTAATTAAACTGATCATTATTTCTAAATGTGATATGACTCCCAAACTGGCAATTGTATTTTCACTTGGATAGTATTTCGTTTTCGTTTATTTTATGTATTGGCGCTTTTTCAGCGTTTCTGACCATCATTTGCATTCCTTTCCCGGGCAAATATTTCTACAAATCAAGACAAGCACTTCTATTCCTAACTTCTTTGGAGGATTGTTCTTGTTGTTTACAGTCGATCATTATATGTGCGGAACTTTTACTTATACTTCCTTTCTTTTGTTTCAGGTGAGTTCAAATGAGTAGAAGCTACTTATAAAGCTGGTTTACATACACAACATGTAAGTCAAATAACATTTCTTTCCTCAATGTTGGAGTTAAAAGTTTTGTTTGGATTTGTAATTACTTTTGAGTAAACGATAATCTGGAAAATAAAAGTAAAACGCATGTTCGACACCATTTGGTGAGATACGCTCATGCCTCTTTACAGCAACTTCCGGTAACGGCGTTCTGTGTTTCTCTCTCCCCTCTCTATTTCTTTCGTGATTTCTGTCTTTATTTCACTCTTTCTCAACGGAATCATGTGATTGCTAGCGACACTCCAGTGTTCTGGACTTCCCGACCAATTTGTTTATCATCGTTCATTGCACATTCTCTCATGACACCAAAAATGTATTCTACTCAGTGAAGGGAAAATTTAGGTGATGCGTGAAAATGAATGATTATGAAATTCTTGAAAGAGTGTTTCGTCGCTTGCGTGTGCGGATGGTTGCGCAAATTACAAAACAAATTTTTCGCATTATCACAATTTTTATTCCTTGACATTTTCACTGTTCATCAAAATGTTTCCAGCCCTTTTACAGCATCATGCAGATGTATGTATGTTCAAAATTTTGACAAATTTGTATAATTCTGTAGATAATATAATTGTACTTTGATATATTTTGGTGCAGAATAAAGTTATAACGTTTCAATTGGTTTTTGTGTGTATATATTCTTCAATGAAATTTTTTGCAGTGAAATGAGTGCATTGAACTACGGTCAGGCTATGTAAGGAATGTATTACTAAACAAAAATAAAAGTTTGGAGTTAGATATTGTGCCGACGATTACAAGACCATGAACCGTTGCACTTTGGGCATCAAATACAGTTATCTGTTTTGAGATAGTAAACCATAGTTATGATAAATCGTTGAAACGATAGTGTTGTTTTCTTATGTTGTGGAAACATTTCTTTCGAATGTCATCAAATAAGAGTGAACACAATGCAAAAATTGCAGAATGATTGATTGTGAGTTAATGCATTTTAATATCATTTCAGCGTTTATTTAAGAACCTCATTGTGAACTATCTTTTTACAAGAAGAATGAATTGTAAAATCTTTCGCGAAAACCACCACAATTGTGACACATACTGAAATTAACAAAAACCACAGCAGGAATTACACATGCTGTTTTGTTGTTAAAAATATTCTTTTCTTAATAACTGATTTAACAATAGATTGATGGTCGTGCAGAAGATCAATAACCCCAATGTTTGTTTCACAGCTCAAATTGGAAGGTCCGAATGGTTGTGCAACGCTCCTGTGCATTCTTTTGTGTCTCGTTAATTCAAACGTTGGCTGTCGTAAAAGCGAAGGACGTGATTTTACGACTTTTAATCGTGTTGAGATTTAGTGATGCAGACCCGTGTAAATGCAAAGCAAAGAACAAAACGTTAGACCAATAAAGCTCTCGAAATCAAATGAATATTCTATCGAGCGGTTGGTTATATAAGTGCTAAAAAGCGTATTTTACGCCATCGTTCATGACTCATTAGATAACCTTTCTCGTAAAGAAGAAAAAATTAATTAGAATTTCAGAAGAGCTTTGATTAGTCTTTAAACCTTTCATTCGAACAGAAAGGTTGCATGATTGAATATTCAATAGCCCTTTTTCGCGACCTTTAAGTTGTATCTACAGTAAAAAATTATATTGTACATTGAATCGTTATTTCGTAGTGTATTAATTAACGCTGGTGTCAAAAATGTATGATGTTAACTATTAATGTATTTGGCCAGCATAGACCAATCTACTAACGTGAATTTCGTAATTTCGAAAATTCGGTATCGATCCCAGGCGACTACCAATATTAACCAATAATGACAATGATGATAATCAGTATTATTTTACAACTTAAACGAAGACGAAATGGAAATGACAAATTAGTTGAAAATTGAGGGCGATTTGTCTTTAAAGGCGAACATGCTATCGTGTGATCAAAGTAATGAAGCTTCGAAATATGATTACTTAAACGTACGGGTTCCTGTGCAGCTGTTCTGTGACGCAGCAGGATTCCGCCCGCGGCCCATTATTCTTGAGCGCCATCCACGTGAACCGTGCGCACGTGGACGTGCTCACGTGGGGCGGAGAGCGCAAGGGGATAGGCTACGCCGCCGCCGCAACCCTAGGCTCAGCCGAACGTCGCTTACCGTTCAGTTCATGCATCGCCCACGCTGTCGATGGCCGTATCGCCTTTCACACTGCTGATCAGTCCGTCAGCACAGCCTGCTCCGGGTCTGGTGTTCTTAGGGGCGACCCTTGATGCAGGGGTCAGACCGCTCGGCTTCCACCGCCGGGACCGGGATGCAATTCCCGGCCAATCCATTTGGTTTGATTGGTCGATTATTTCCTCTTTCCGGGCGTGTCGACTCCTATGGTCATTAGTTCCGTTAGTGTAGTGCACATTTTTATCACGGCAGGTGGCAGTGTTCTTCCCCCACTGGCTGATGATATCCGGCGCCGACCTGTACGTCTGTTTTTCTCATCCAAGTGTCTCCCACCAGTGGGTCACTGCCCTAGCCGACACAAGCTCGGGTCTTGCAACATGTACGATAGTGTAGTTCATGCAAGTGTGTGTGAGTAAGAGTGAAGATAAATAAAGATGAGGATAGGCCAAAGAAATGGAAAGAGAAGAATGATCGTGTGCAGGCCCGTTTGTTGGGTACTGCTTCGGCATTCACTGATGTACATTCGGTGGCATTCGCTGAAACACGGCAAACTACCGATCAGAGTAGTCGGCCGCTAGAATCTTCCTCCAGTCCGCGGCTGTATTTGACTTAGATAACTAGCTAAGGTCGAACATCTTGCCACCGTCGGGACTGGAACCCTAGAAACTCCAGATCAGAGACACTGCGGTGACATACAGTTGACGCACTAAACCACTTCAGTCGGACCAATCCATTTTGAATTTGTGATGGACAAACGAGTTTCAGGAGATTTTCTTGGGGATTTCCTGTTTCCCTTGCGTCTCATTTGGACAGTTCTGCATCGCCATTGATATTAAATTTTCATTTTCACATGTTCATCATTTACAAGTGTGGTTGTGAATCTTATGCTCTAGTATATTTTCAGTGCATCAACTGATGTCACTGCAGTGCCTCTGACCGGGAGGTCCTAGGTTCGAGTTCCGACAGTGGCAAGATTTTCGACACTAGCTTGTCAGCTAGGTCGAATTCAGATGCTGTCTGGAAGACAATTCTAGAGGCCGGCTGCTCTTATCGGGAGTTTTCCGTGGTTTCTACGATCAACACCAGGCCAATGCCGGAGCAGTACCCTAACAAACGGGCCATGGACCGCGCACGATTTTTTCCTTCCCATTCCTTGTCCTATCCTCACCCCTTACACATACATTAACATGCACTACATTGCCACACATTCCGGGAGACCGGCCAAGAGTTAAGAGCTTGCCCTGGCTGGAACGGTGTCCCGCTGGTGGGAGATACCTGGTATATTTAACATTTTCTATGTCAAAAATGCATATTCTTAATAGCATATTTCATTTTTTATGTCATAAACGTCCTCTCCCTACTAATAAGATACGTCGTAATATGAATGATGTCGGGGCAATGGTGGAGTGTGAGGCAAGGTAAACAAAAAAACTCGAGAGATACTCCTGCGAATACGGTTCGCGTATGTCTATCATGTCGTGCCTGAACTTCTGTTCCCAGTAGTGGACAGTAGGCGCGGTAAACTACGCCAAGTGTCACTCGCCGACCTCTTTGTTGGGCGCCCGCGCGTCCGCCCACCTGCCAGTCATCGCCCCCTCGGCGCCAGCTCGCCGCCCGCCGGCGACCTCCACAACGCAGGAGCGCTAATCAAAGGGCGGCGGACGCGGTTTAAAAACCGTCTCTGGTTCGTTAATGCGGCCTCCGCAGCCCTGACCCGCGCCGCCAGGAAAGCGCCCAGCTGACGACCCGCCCCCGCAGCCCACCATCGTTTGCCGCCGCCCACCGCCGCCCGCCGCCACCGGCCGACCTCCCCCCTCCCCTGCCCCTACTACCCACCACTGTCACCTTCCGCCCCTGCCGCCTACACCGCCTTTACACCGCCTTTCGCTCTCTCCACCATCACAGCCACACCCACTGCCACCGCTCGCCGTCCGTCCCTCCCCACCTCCTTCCACTGAATCCTCTCTTTCACACTCCCCCGCACCCTTGTTAACCATCCGCAACCCCATCCGAACCTTTCCCTTCCCCATCTTATCCGCATTTCTCTTTCCTCTTCCATACCCCCCGTCCGTCCCCACCACCCTCCTACAACATGCCACCCACACGGCCCTCACCTATCACTGCTACCAACGCCAACCCCCTTCCCTTCACTTCCTTCATCTATTCCACCTTCCCCTGCTTCGTTATCTTCTTCCTCACCTTCTCCACTTTCTCCACCTCCATCCCTACTATCTCCACCTCCAACTTTCCTTTGCCATCGCCCTCTTCTCCACGTTCTCTTTCCCTACTTTCTCCACATTCCCCATCTCCTTCCCCACCATCTCCACCTTCTCCATCTTCTCGGCCTTCTCCACCTTCTGCTTCCCCATCTCCACATTCCTCAAATTCTGCTTCTCCACCTTTTCGACCTTCCCCAACTTGCGAGTGTCTGCACATCCCCACCCTCCATCGCACACTTTCCCAGGAGCCCCCCATCCTCGCCCACCGACTGCTGTCCGTGGCTTACCTGCTCAAACGCCGCACAGGATGTGCTCGTTAACGAGGCGTACATTTTAATTGACGCTTCTTTGTGGTACAATTTTGCCACGACTGGCGAAAATTTATTTTAAGGTAGAGGCCAATATTTTTCTCCTGTTGGCATCTTAGCTGGTAATCTGAGGCGAGGCTCCAATTCCAAATATCCAACTTCAAATTTTCTCTTTTTACTTTCTCGTCGCACGAATTTCTCTTTGATCTTGATTTTGTAATGATTCGAACGAGAAAGAAGAAAGTAAATTTCGATAGGAACTTGTGAGTGTTGGAGGTTGATGGCAATCAAGTAGTTAATAAAATACTCCTAAAATTTACTACGGTTCTTAAACACGTTGTGTCGTGTTTTCGTTTTGAGGACAAACTTTGATTGAGGAGGAGGAGGATAGATAGCACATACCTTTTACCATGCCTTTAACATAAAAATGTACTGATTCACACATGCCGTTAACTTGTTTTAAAACTACAATTGCAAATTTCTTAAACCACATTGTTCTCGACTTCAACTAATGAATGCATGCCTGTGTATTTAGCTGTTGGTCTTCATTTCTTTGTATGCCTTAATGCTGTCAAATTCGCGTCAAGTGATATTTAATCTTAATCATCAGTCTCTTTACATTGATTTCCTGTATTTTATGAGAGCGCATCATAGTTGACTGCAATGTTGGATAAAATTCTCTGCATTCTAATGTGAACAGAAAAATATGTACTTAATAGAGAAAAGTTATCTCTCTGATTTATAATTTATGCATAGTTGAGAAAATAATAAAGAAATAAACCTGAATCACTGAACAAATATGGCACCATTCTATGTAATGAGAACGATGTTCAGAATGTGAACATTTGTACCATAATGTGCGTCTTGTGCTTCGAATCCATTTTCTGAAATATTGTTTGACCTGTGTTAACTTACAAATTCGCCAGAGTTTTGGAATGATGGTAACGTAAGTATACTGAACGTTAAGCAAAATGAAAAAGATTTATAACTAGGAAGATAATTTTGATGTTACTAATAAGAAGTATTACACTAGTTTAATGCCCTAATATACGAGTAGTTTTGTGAACACAATGTTTACTGTACGTGTTGGCATTTTATGCCGTAAAAACGTACGGCCGTAAAAACGCCGTGTTTGTTATTTATATTATATCCCCCGAACATCCGGATATTTTATGATTTAAGATTTTATTTTAAACTTTTATTAACGTCGTAAACAGTTACTTGTGTACAACATAGAGCGACGTGGAAGGGATAGTTGCAATACGGATGCGCATGGATGAGAGTGGGAAAAAACGAAATATATTCTGTGCTCTGTGTTTGAAATGGAGAGCGTTTACAAGAGAGAGTGAACATGTAAATTGCGACAATTTCTTTTCCTAAACATTATTTTATAACAATATAATATCACTAATTGAGCATTTTCCCGAATGATTTCAAAACTTTTTTTCAGTCATAGGAATCAAAAGTTTCAAATTTATGTCTAGTAATGCAGATATACCCAATTCTCAGCTTTTTTAAAATAACTTGTTACATGTTCAAATTTTCCTTGTTAAATTTTTTCTGTTGGGAACGTTCTGAAACTAGGTTTGAGACACAGGATGTGTGAGGTTTCTTATGTTATCAATGAACTCATATTCATGTTCTCAGTGAACTCATATTCATGTAAATACGAAACGTATTCACCCCATATTACTTTTTTCTCTTAAATATTAAATGGACTACAAAGACATGGAATGAAAATGCCTAAAGAAATGTTAGTTAATAAGTTCATAATTATTTACATCTGGTTTTCAGTAGTACCTTCTGTACCTTCTTTGAGTTGTATTAATTTTTGTTATTCTCGAGTGTTCACTGTCTTCTGTTTTCGTAGGCAAGTGTTTGGTAATTATGTCAACTGAACATTTCTAAGGAAATCTGCAAATGGAAAAAAATCTGACCTAATGTGAGCATATTCTAATGTATTATACTGTAAATCACCTACTATGATTATGACAGTGAATGGTATGAGAAACATTTATACGGTGTGTTTGTCTGACAAGTTTGTATTTCTGGCTTTTTCCAGTGCTAAATGGACAAAATCCTCTTCTTAACTTTAGTTATTCGCCTTGTAAACATCATTTTAAAGATCTCGTACACTCTTGGCAATAAAAGCCGTATTTGTTTTTTGACGCATCACTTGCTCTTTGTAACTGGTCTTTCTAACCTTGGGTTAACTCAGCTTGACTCTCGCTCTTATCTCTTTTCTACTCAATGTTTATTTGCCTCTTACAATATCTTGAAGCTCTGTTACGAAGCGATCTTCCTCCCCACTTACTCCAAGGCTTTTCATAATAAGCAGCGCTTTCAAAGACACGTATTCTGTGGCGAAATATGAGCCGAAAGTCGTCATACCACCTTTTTAAAAATGGATGCGGTCAGGCCTTGCGGTTCACTCCGCCTCTTTCTTTTCGGTCTCTCTTTCATAAAGACGAAAATCTCTCTTTTCTGCTCCTCTTTTTTCCTCCGTTTGAGCCCTTTAAAAGCGTGCTCTGGTTAGTCGTTAATGCGACCATTGGTGTTTGTGATCTGGCTTGTTTCCCAGAGAAAACTTTCAACTCTACTCAGATCCTTCTCTTTCTCTCTCGCCCGTGGTGCACACGAACTCTCTTACTCTCCTATTTTTCGGTCGTGAGTTCGCGCGATTAGAAGCCACTTGCTCCCCGGAATCCGTTTGCCGATCTTCATTAATAATTGCGTGGCCGAGTTCGTTTCTGGAGCGCTCTCGTCGGCCGGCTTTATTCCTCTTTTATGGAAGAGCCTCTTCGGCATTCGCTGGGGACACTGAGCTCAATGGTAGGTATAACGGGGCACAAGTGACGCTTAACTTCGCGAGAGGCTGAGTAGTTATTGATTTCGGGCACGTCGAATTCGTAAGTCACGTAAGTGTAGTGTATGTTGCATTCCAAGAGACGGCGGTGTCACTTCGCCCACTGGGAGGTGAGATCCATCGGCGACCTGCAAATCGACAGGCGGTATTTTCCCATTTGATATCTTACCAAGGGGATAACTGCCCCAGTCAGGACACATTCTAGGCTCGCGAATGGTTTCCCCGACATATGTGATAATGTTGCACATATACTTGTGTATGTATGTGTGTGTATGTGTGTGAGTGCGTGTAAGAGGAGAGGAGGAGATAAAGAGGGGAAAGGAAGGATCGCGCGCGCGGTCGATGTTTGTCGGGCACGGTCGACCTGTTTGTTACGGTACTGCTCGGGCATTAGCGTAGTATTGATTTGATTCACCACAGAATATTACCGATCAAAGCAGTCGACTCTTAGAATTCTTTAGGCAGTGGTTGGATTCCGTCAATGTCTGTGTTATTATTGGTGGGTTTTTAACTTAGTGGAGGAATATCTTTTTGACCGGTATTATCCCAAGAATTTCAGTTTCAAAATTCGCTTCACACATATTTCTGCTCGAATACACTTGCCAATATAGATGAGAGTTTGGAAAAAGTGACTTGTAGACTGGGAGGCTCTAAGCTCGTAATGTGGACGCGTGGAATATTCGACCCTGGTATGTAGCTGAAAGCGAAAGTCGATGGCAGAAAGACAAATAATTAATTAAGTAATCAGTGCGGTTCCAAACCGGTTAAGATTGGTTCAGGTGGCGAAGAGGTACACGCAATTTTTTACCCGAAAATCTGTATGTTGGATGAAGCAATGAAAGTATGTATCATATATGATTCCCTGAGATTAGAAACTTTTGAGCTGAAATATGATGAATACGCCAGATATAAGATATAATCAGACCGTCTGGAGAGCAGAATATTCTCATTTTGGGGATATTTTTCATGAATTCTCTACGACATTTTGAAAGTTTTCTGAAAAATTACTGCAATTTTTTCTCTAAATTTTTGCTGAAAGAGAACAAAGTGCATCTATAAAAATATTGTTCCGAATTTCATTGAAACCAATAACTTTTTGAGAATTGCCAAGTTCAACGTTATTTTAGAATGTCTTGCACCTCAAATATTCAAGTCAGAGAGAAGAGCCAGAGACGAGATGAAGTTTCGATATGCTGTGCAACCCACGGAAGATTTCAACTCCAAAATCACTATGGACGCGTGGCATTCTCTTCCGAGTAATGTGAACTATCCGAGAGATACAGCATTTGGTAAATAATATTACGTTGTTAAATAGAGATAAACAAAATTACAGTTTTAAGGAAAATAATCTTTGTAAAATGAAATATTAAATTTTAGAAAATAATATTTCTAAAATTTGCAAAAGCTGAATTTTTCCCCAGATACTCTTTCACGTGAATGGACCACTTCACAGTAAGATGTAGACACCTAAAGGAGTGTCTACTTTGTCCGAATATTTACCGAGCTGAGGAATAGAATTAGCAACAATTCTGCCTTGAGTTTTTTATTTTTGACGTTATTGATGTAGTGTGTTCAGCATTATTCTCTATTCTTCATCCATGTTATTAACTTTCCGTGCCTTTTTTTGCTTCCCCAAAATTTTGAAATTTTGTCAAAAATCAAACTGTAGTTCGTTTCAAGCTTCCACGCCCCATTCCCATCCCCCGTGGCGGTTGCCGATCCTATGCCTACTCCACCTGCGTATAAGCTCCTCTCTGGTCAAGGTGCCTCAGGGAACCCACTGATGTCGCTGCAGTACCTCTGACCGGAAGATCCTGGGTTTAGAGTACCGACAGTGGCAGGATTTTCGACACTAGCTATACAGCTAAGTTGAATTCAGCCGCTCTCTGGAGGAGAATCCTAGCGGTCGGCTACTCTTATTGGTAGTTTTCCGTGGTTTTCTCCGACCAACACCAGGCGAATGCCAGAGGAGTACCTCAACAAACGGTCCACGGACCGCGCGCGATCTTTCCTTCCACTTCCTTGTTCTGTCGTCACCCTTTACTCTTACACACACACTCGCATGCACTAGAATAGCACACTTATCAGGATCTTAGAGTTTGTCCTGAGTCGGGCGGTGGGAGATACATGGTTAAGGGAAATGCCCGCTAGCCGACCTAGGTTGGCGCCGAATTTCGTCATCTTGTGGGGGAAGATAACCTCCACCTCCCGCGATAAAAATAAGCACTACACTTCCGGGACTTATGAGCTTAGCTGTTGACACGCCCGGAATCACTAATCAATCATTTAATCTATTATCCGCCCCCTCCCTTCACCTTACTCGCCTGCGCGGCTTTACTTCTTTCCCCTGGAATTTCCCCCCTGTGGAGCTGCGAGTTCGTGCATGGTCCGATTTACCGCACGAGATACACGAAGTACAATATCAATGTAATAATGTAATATGATAGTTGGGTAAACACACAATATAAAATCTACATTTTGAATCCAAAAGAAAATGATAAAAATTGGTATTTAATAAAGGAATACGATCCCATTTTGTTTGCAGGCGCTGCGAGTGAACTACGAGTGAATTGAAACAGGGTCAAATATGAATACCTTAGCTAAAGAGAAATCACTCATTTTTTGGCAGTAGTTCATTTATGTTTTAATTACAATTTTCTATTCGTCCTTTCACAAAAGTTTATTACAACGATTTTTATTCATTCCTTTTGTTGTTTGTGAGGGAAGTCTCAGAATATTCCGAGACAAAGTCTACCACTCTGTAGCCGCCTATTCGCTCCGCTTCCGTTCCGCCTCCGACTCTTACACCGAGTCCCGCTCCTTCCCCTCCCGCTGTTTTTCCTGCCGCCCCCATTGAACGCCGCCTCCCCCTCTGCCACCTCCCGACTTTTCGAGACGTCGATTGCCCCCCGAGCGATCGAGATTAAAGAGTAGCGGGGCCGTACTCGCCCGAGTTACGGCGCTGGGCACCCGTCCAAGAACTCCAGACAGCCCCGGTCTTGGGAGAGGGCGGTTCTTAAAGGGGCATTACGGAACTAGGGAGAGAGCACGTTTTTAATTGCCGGGGAATAGAATGGTCTTCGGTGCCTGGTTGCTTGTGAAATGAACGCGGGAGACGATTTCGGCTCAGTGAAGCATTATTCAAATATAAACAGTCTTTGATTACGAGTACAAATAAGTATATTTTGATTTTTGTTTTACGAGTGTCACGTTCATTTCTGAGTGTAGGTGAGAGAGAATAACGGCTACACTTTTATGGACTTCCATTTGCTGGGAAAGGAACCACAGTGGTAATTTGCGTTAGCATTCCACTCTGTAAAGATTGATACGATGATCAAGATTGTTGAATGATTTTGAGATAATATGGATGATGGGATGATGTTCAGATGGGATATATTGTAATGAGCATATTACTCACTAGCTTTAATCACATGGTGAAGACATCTGTGCGTTAGACAGGAGTCGTACTACCCGCGGACTTGGGCTCTGCTGAAAGTCCTTGTGTCACAAAGGTCAGCTGAAATGTATACATTCACTGAAATTTAGTCTTTTCATTTAAGATGTTTTAAATCCTGGGAAGCAATGGAATTTTTTTTCTTGTGAGTAAAAGAAGAACCGTATTGTACGACAATACAGTGTCACCTTCTCGTCCTCTTAATGGGCTGTTGTTTTCCAAGAAAACGCACCATCTATTCCTGGGAATGTTCGCTCTGGCTGTTTTCACCAACGTTTACAGTTTTATTCTCTCCATTTGCTGAACACATTCTTTTCTTCTCATAACTCACTGCCTTCTAGTCAGTTCGTTTTCCTCGTCCTACAGGTAGAGTTATCTGAAAAGAAGCTTTCATCCTTTAAGAAATACTTGCTTAATGTACAGTGTAAGTGTAATGAACGCGATAATTTGGAGTTCAGATACTACAATTTATTATGCTCAGTAACTGCAAGTAGATATGATGCGTGGAGATCATGAATGTTAACGGGGATACACCCGTCTGGCAACGTCCCATTTTACAGCTATAACTTCCCGTCCACGGCCGGTGATCTTGTTTTTTGTAATTAATTGTAGAAAACAGGATCATAATAGCTGGTACTAAAATACACTGTTTCATTCATCACTCAATCCACATTTATTTTTGTGATTATTTGAACTTACCACGTTTCTTTCCACATTTGTGACGCACTTACCAGGAATGATTAGTGACAAAAAGTGTTAATAAATCAATGATGTAATGATAAGCAGAAGAAACTCAGAACTGACACGAAACCGCACTCCAATTCCTACGTTCAATCATTGAAACCTTCATAATCTGTACCGTGTAGTTTTGCAGTTTGTCATTGTGCAAAGTCATAATTTTGGTAATTCCATAGCCTACGTGACAGAAAATCCTACTTAGGTGATAGCTCCTGGACAAATTCGGATACCGTGAACAAATCGCTTAGAATCTAATCCACTTTCACTGTCGCTCGTAGAGCTGTTTTCAGGATGTTAACCGCGAAAGATTTTTGCTTCTAGCTTCATTAAAAGTTGTACTTAATTTGACCATATTTATTGATTAATGAAAATAATTGTTAGGTTTAATGAAATGATTTTAATGAACTTTCACGCCTTGCTCAAATATGAAAATGAACATGCCCTAAGCATGTGTTGTAGTACGTACAAACGGCGCAGAATCCGTGAAACTGTCTTTACAATTCAGATAGATATCAATTGGCTACCACCCATTATATTCTTTAGAATTGTTGTTTATTTTCTATTTTTATTGTTACATTTATTATTTTCTGTTTTTATTGTCACGTCTATCATGACTAGAGTCTGAAAGTTCAGGCATTTATTTTACCTAAAATAGGTAGGCAAAAAGGCGTTTATTGTTCATAAAATGTATTTATTTTGGCTAAAGTATAAGTAAAACCACAGGAAACATTAATAAATCTCCATTTAAAAGAAATTAGTGTAAAAAATGAATAAATAATTAAAATGATTAACATTTTTATTCTAACTGTAAAATTTACATTAGCACTGAGGTGGAAGGAAACCAGCTTTTCATTGTAATCTTCATTGCACATGACCATCCGGTATAACGACTACGAATTTATTTTACGCGCTTTGTCTATGAAATACTATTGTGGACTTCCTTTTAAATATTGGAAAGGTATAAGTGAAAACGGAATTGTAGATTTCGTTCTTCGCACTTATGTAATCGCCAAAAGGGAAGAGAGAATAAGATGGAACTGAGAAGAGTATATCATATACAGCCAGATCTGTCCTCAAGAAGAAGCAGAGCCTATTCACAGGATGAGATTTCTCGTGCGCGAACAAGTCTGTAAGCATCAATGGAAAATAATCAAAAATCTTCGCTGGTATCATCTTCCTTTCCCTTTTAGACTTTTAACATAGCCTTACACGGAGCTTCTGCGTCCTCACAAAGACAATACACGACCGTGCCTTCACGTTGCCCAGGACTGCAGATATGTTTCCATCTTGATAGAGATTCGTGCCAGGAGAGAATAGGGAAAATAATGTCGAAAAATGCACAAACAGGCACAAATAATACACTAAAAAGCCACAAGTACGGCAAAATGTCAAAATTAAGTATCGGACGATAAACTAGACAAAAAAAGGCAAAATGAAAATCTACTAAAACAAATCCAGAAGTACAATTAAGAGATTCCTATAGTTAAATGTCATAAAATCGTAAAAAAACACTAAAAAGCCACGCCAAACTTCCGGGCTCTAGTCATGACAGAGGTGCCCGCTCTCCATGCGAGGAGCGAAGTCCCTTCCTGGAAAAGCGTTGAACGGCAAGGGTAGTCACGTGGCGTCACGGACCGTGTCGGGAAGCCCGGAGGGAAAGGAGCCGCCTCCGAGAGAGAAGACTAGAAGGAGCGTCCACGAGCAGCAGAAACGCTCCCGCAAATTGTAATATGTTTCGCTGCTTTACGGCCTAAACTGGATATTTTCCAGTGCGACCCGTAAACATAGTCCTATTATTTGAATTAGAGGAACCACTCGCGTGGCTCATAAACAGCATGCTAGCTTTTTGTGAGGTGGTCCTGGGTTCAATTAGCAACTAGGGCAAAAATGAGGCCTGTAACTTTCTCATACAAATCATTCACTTTCTGTAGCTGTGTGACGAAAGAAAAAGCTCAGGTAGGCCAAGTAAGTTAGGTATGGAATAGGAATATGTCATTCTCGCCACTTGCCCATCTTATCCTCATGGGTAGAAATTAAATAATTTTATTAAGAAATGCCATGTTACCACATTGCGCCGCATTTTATTTAAATTTGGCGCCTAACCTCAAATAAACTTTTAATAAGCTTTTCTTGCCACAAATTCCGGCTAAGATCTTGCATTTTTAAATATCGCACTGTGGAGATGGGAAAAGTGGGATTCATCTAAATAGGAAAAGTGGGATTCATCTAAATACCAAAAACATACATACATTTCAATTATATTTTTGAATTCGGATGGCGAACCGGTTTTGTATATTAATATTGCGAATTAAATGATATCATTGGCTTCTGCGGCCAGAATCATGATCTGGGCTGTCCAGGTGACGCCGCGTCGAAGGCTGATGGGCCGACGTTTCGACCGACATGTCGCGGTTCTCTTCAGGGCTGTACTGCGCCAGGATGTCGGGACATGTCGGTCGAAACGTCGGCACCTCAGCCTTCGACGCGGCGTCACAGATCAATATTGTGTTCTTTGGCTTCGCTATCATAGCCCCACATGCCTCGTGTTCCGGAAGTGCGCGTGAGGGGCGCGTGGCCTCTAGCCGGCCGGCGCCGTCTGCTGCCGCGCCTGGGCGTCGCGGCGCCGCGCCGCCCCGCGCAGCGCGCAGCCCTTCTTCGCCTTAACGAGCGCGCGGCGCCTTTATCTGCGCGCGCGAGGTATTTCGGGCGCAGCGGCGTCGGGCGCTCGCAGCACGGAAGCGAGGAGGAGGTGGCGGTGTGGCAGCCCAAGGAGGAGGTGGCGGTGTGGTGGCAGCTTCGGGGGTGCAGATGCATACGGAGGGAGGGTGTGGGGCGGCTTCAGTGTTGTAACGTTCAGTATGTAGGACAGTCACACTCAAGTTCGCTTGTTAAAATCCGATCGAAGCCGTGGATTTTTAAAGGCGACAAAAGAAAATCCTTCGTACGGGAAGTAAAGCCGGCTGTCCCATGTTGTAGATGTAAAAGATCTCAAGCCTAAAGAACCTCTGGCTAAATTACAATCGCCTTTTTCGTTGCCCCAGTGATTTCGTCTTTTGCTGCTACATTGGGAAAGACGCGTAACGAAATTTCCGTGGTCAGGGGGAAGAGTAGGCCTTGTGAGTAAAATAAGACATCATTGAAGTGAATTGAATGAAGAGGGACGGGAGAGGATGATCAACACTCTCAGGAAGTATGGAGATTCGGTTTTATCACGTCATTGATTCGGTACACATTAGCGTATGTTCTAGCGAGATCGCAAATAAAATTGGCCTGGAACTTACACAAGCTGCTGGACTGATGCGCAAAAATGGTAAAGAAAAATTGTCCCCATCTTGTGGCCTTCCATCTGCCTGAGAATAGGGTGCGAATTCACTGACGGATGCTCGGGATCGTGCAGCCTTTAAAGTCCCTGCTGGAAAATCAAGTATTAGTTCTTGCCAGGAACACAGTTCATTTCTGGTTGCCCTATTTAAGATTTTCGCGTTTTGTAAAGTTCAAATTAAGGAAATTTGCCTCACGCGCCTGTCCCCCACATATTCTCATGGCTGAATGATGTGTTAATTTTCTTTCCTCATAATGGCCGTCTTCCAGGATCTAGTAAGTCACCGTCATTTCTAAGGGTAAACGAGTGTATAGGATAGAGCTGAACGCGGACTGTATCGCAATTGGAGATGTAACAGCTAACATACTGCGCTGGAACTCAGAGGAGTACTTTATAATTTACTTCGTCCTTCCAAAAAAAAATGATAACTCTCTCGTGTACCCAGTCTTCCTCTTCCATCTCACAGGTCCTCCATTTTTTCCTTCACTATTTGTCCAATGTCTACTCGCACTAGATTCGTTTCTTTAAATTTTCCGTTAAATAAGTAGAAATATCATCCAGGCAAATACTTTTATTCCATTTGTCACAAGAATATTTTCATATCCTTTCGCAATCTTCTTGCAGTAAATGATCTTTATCACTTTGAATCAATTCTTTACTTAAATCATTCCCTTTTCTTAATCTTTCGAAGACAAGTGCCACCGGTTATAATTTTGAAAGTGATCTGTCATGCAAAAAATTCGAGACATTGTTATCCATTTGCTACACCTTCATGTGAGAGCATTTGTTTCCATTCCCCTGTTGGGTTGCTTCGTTCCTTAAGCAGCGTTATCTATGGCAGCAACAAGGGCGTCGGGAGCGGCGCCACCCACACATCGGGCTGGGGGGAGGGGGTTGGCGGCGCGCGCTCGGCCATTGTCTGGCGGCCGCTCGCCAAGATGGATGCGTTGCCGCCGCCGCCGGCGGTCCTTTGTACGCCGGAAGTGTTGGCGCCACCGGCCACCGGAGGGGTGGGGAGAACGCAGGCGATCACCACCGCAGGCGGAGGCTCAGGGGGGGGGCAACAGCAGATAGTTTACCTGCAGAGGGAAAAACAAACAAATGCTGAGATGGCCCCTTGTTTTGCATCTGGACATAAATGTAATTTCATTATCTGTGCACGTCTTCTAGAATTCAGTGGGAAATATAATTATTTAAATTATCATTCTCCATGTTGTCACGGCGGGAAGTATTATTCCTTCAAGAAGGACATGATGAAGGATAGGAGCTCAAATCTATAGCCGATTTACTCTTGAAAGTAGATTTTATTACATCGAAGCGAATATTTTGTTAACAATCCTTGCAAAAAACGCTCATTTCTTCTATATTCAAAATTCAGCTCGTATATGACTCAAGGTAGGCTCACAGAATTATGAAAACGTACACAAAATTAACTTCTCCTCCTAGTACGTCACACACAGTTTCAACTGTTTTTGACGTAAAAATTTTAAAAAAATAATTTGGGAGCTGATTTGGTTATGGGGCAATACTGCGATAGTACTCGTTACTCATGTGACATTTTTGTTTTCAACTGTTGACCTCTTTCCCATTTGTTCTGTACTCTTTGAAAACAGCCGGAGCCACATCCCAGCGTCCATTAATGTTCCACAATTGTTCGCGTCACTACCACAGAGATCCGGGCCCTATCCATAGTACCCGGCGGCTGCTAGGCCAGTTTCCCACCTTCACCTACTTAAGCAACGGAGTATCTCTTTCCTACGGCGCCCCAAAGAAATTGGACTTGTTTCCTAACTTAGCGTCTTTCTAAATAATCGGGGATCAACTCATCTACTGCCCAAAGTATGAGAGTGGTTCGTTGGTGTGTGAGTCATCCTTACATTTTGTTTACCAATAGGAAATTCTTTTAAAAAGAACGCCCTTTATAAGCGAAGATAGCTGGGTGTAAGAAGTTTCCAACAGGTTGTAAGAGTGCTGTTAAACTCGAGTAGGACTGCTAACACAGTCTTTGCAGTTTCTGTTATTGACCTAGTTACCATCCCAATACCATTAGGACATTACAAGTAACAAAAACCATTATTGAGACATGCATGTCTTATAGCCCAATATTTTTAACTCGCAGGTTAACGGAGATGCATTTCTTGAGTACTAGTGGCACAACTGAATTAATTTCGAACCAGAAAATAATGATACTGAAGGCATTGCTCGAGCATCCACCTGGGATGAATTGGAGCGCACAGTAGAAACAACCGATCAGGGCAACCAATCTTGATTTTTAATGCGTGGTGTTTGCATTGTCTCATCCAGACCCTTCGCTGGTAACGACTTTCCGCCTCCTTGGCGACTGCAGCAGGTCTACGAGGCTTCAAACGCGGGCACATTCCACGCTAAGGTGCCCGATAGCAACTGTCCAGATTTCCCAATGTTCCTGACACTCCTTGTCCCATGGGCAAACAGTGCGACTTCAATGGTCTTCGCATGTTGAAAAGGGCAATCCCATTTGGCCAAGAGCTATTCGAGCCATCACGAGGTGTTGAAACTCGAATGTTGCTGTCGAGGTGGACTCTTGCTGCGTAAACCACAGGGACAACTCCGTTGGTTGCGACATGACAAAAAACAATGTTTCAAAACATCGCTGTTGAGGATTTTCAAAATCAAAACGTTAAAAATATGGATTTAAAAAATCAATATTTTAAAAATTTGATTTAGTAACCTCTAACTTTATTTCGCACAACTTTGTTTCGCAAAATATTGTTGAAAACGTCGACATTGATGCTAGGATAGAGTCTCCGAGATCCTAGCCCAATGCTTAGAATGCATTGCGCTAAGATCTTGGAGGCTCCGTTGTCGCCTGTGATACTGGTGTTTTGATTGTGCCTTTCCTTTATGATGGGGCGCCTGGCTTCGTTAGTGTTCTCCAGGTTGCGTAGCCCTAATGGCCTGTGGGTGTACTATATTCACCACTATCTCCTTCACAACTCTCCTTCCCCTTTCTCGAAATCTACCTAGATAGCTAACGGGTACTATGACATCAATGCCTCCTTCCCCTGATTCGTCTATTTCTCTTCTTTTTGTCTCCCCCGCCTAGTTTCTTGTGACTGTTATTTTCTTTGCGTGTCATATCATTCCTGTCCTTTTCCGTTGTGTCTCTCTCATTCCCATCGTTTCTCTCCCTTTTCTTCGTCTCCGCGAGGTATGCAGGCGCCTTGCGCTGCGTGGCGCAACTCCGCCACCAGCTTCTCCGACGAGTGATGCGGCGGCAGTCCGTGCTGGAATTAACGATCGGTGGAAGACGCGTGCCCGTCGGCTGTCGGTGGCGAGCGCCGGTTACAGCCTCGAGCGCGCAGCTGCCCTCCCGTCGCCTTTGGTTCACTGGGAGGCTGTCTTCCCTCGTGAGATGGTCCTTGTTTGATTCCTTCAAAGACATGCTTTGGATTGTTATTCTTTCTCGTGTTTCTTCGTATTCTGTTTACTTTCTTCTCATGTGTTGTGAATTATTTGAGACTCTGGTTATTATTTTTCCATTTTTAGCTTTCTCCATGATCTGATAGCCAATGCTTCTCCTTTCTTCTTTCATTTCATTTCTTCCTCGTCCTTTTCGTTTCTCTACAAAAAATATTGAAGTGTGCATTGTGTCATGAAAAGATTTTTATGTGCTAGTTTCAAACTGCTCCTTTTTATAGCCATTTCCAAAAGGTTTTTATTGCTGGTACTTTCTTATACCGTACGTATTTCTTGTTTCTATCTTTAGCAATAGCATCGAAATTTAGCGACCATATTCCACTATTTCTCAGCCATTGCAGTAAAGTTCACGTGAAAAGGCATAAATAAATGCTAGCGCAGAACTGTCAGTACCTGTCCAAAGAATACAAACCGATGTGATGGCTCGTGAATCCTGGAACAACAGGATTCAGACAACACGACGATCGAAGTCCGGGTTGCTGTCATTTAGTTTGTGTATTCACTCCATGTGGTGGGAGGGATTACACGTGTCCTTGATCTTACATTCAACATTTCTCTGAAGCTTCTCCAAATCGAATGTCATCGATGTTCAACAGTGAGGAATGGGCGCGAACGTATTCATAATATTGAAATTCTTGGTAATTTAGAAACGAAAATAAAGTAATATTAAATGGCATTTCGATGGATTGTGTTTGTGTTATGATGAACTAAAAATCACTGGGACAAATCCATTGGGATGCGACATTGACAACTAAACATCGATTTTCAAAACATCGCTGTTCAAGATTAGAACATGAGGATTTTTAAAAACATTACATCGTTGTTAAAAATATCGATGGGTTTAAAAATCAATATTTTTAAAATTTGATTTAGTAGCCTCTAACTTCATTTCCACGGGAAGGTGAAGGTTATTGGTTTGTTTAAAAAACCTTTTGAAAACGTCGACGTTGAATATATTCCGCCTGAATTACACTCCGTGTTATTTCCTATCTTGGGTAATAGAAAGCCTCGGCTTTAGTGTATTAATTAAACTTCGATATCTTTGTGGGGAAAATCTTGAAATTCAAATTTTTTAATGGTTTATGTAAGAAAGGAAGTAATGAGCAATATTTGTAAGGAAGAGAGACTTAATTGTATTTTCCCATTTACCCTTTGATTACGACACACAAGAAAGTAGTTATATAACAAAGTTTCTTTTTTGACCATTTCCTTGCCTCTCCGGCAAGTTATGAGTGAAGTTGAGACAATTTTGATATTTAAATTTCATGGACCCAACTGTAGATACTTAACTGTGCACTCTTAAAAATTATGGCTATTGCAGTTATGAATTCGAGTTGTCTGTAATAAAACAGTTAATACTCTTCATTCCTCAACTAAAAGGAATATATTTTTAAATGAAAATGATGGTTTACTTTACGCGTAGAACCCGGGGATGATCTATGTTCCAATGAATAAATCTTCATAGGCGATCGATGACGAAGTTAGACTCCATTCCTTTCCAACCGCAAACAATTCATTTTGAACGTCTAGGGAGAGAGAAGAGAGAATTTAGTACTTGGGAGGTCGAGTGCAGGTCGACTTCCATTTTGAACTTGTCGAGCCCCTTGGTATAAAGCCGACAGAGCATCGGAAAACGTACGCTTATTCCAAAATTTCGTAAGTAATGAAAATAAATATAGTTATTTCCCTACCTATAACTTAATACAATTCATCATGATATTGTCACCATCATTTCTACGCTGAAAAGACACCATTTAGTTATTTGATTATCAAAATGTTTTAATTAAAAACTTTTGGGAATGGAAAGAAACTTTGAAAGACCATAATGGAAAACATAACACTCCTTTCTTCGTGTAGTCAGTACTAAGAATTTTCTTGGAGAGTATTAAAGAAAAGAACAATGTTCGAATGGTTTACTGAAAAATCCACAATTGACCGGCGGTTTGGAGTAAATGGAGAAATCTTTGGAAAATTAAAATTGGTAACGATTATCTTTAATCCCTCACTCTCCTTCAGTTCGATTAATACTTTAATGTTCGTGTGTTTATTACCTTGGCTGCGGGAACATGACCATTGGTCCACACCCGACATGCGTTTTATAGTTGAACAATTTCGAAAGTGACATCAAAGGGACTCCCAACGCTATTAACTAATTTTATCCGCTATTCGCCGCCAGGTGTGAACACAACAGCATTCTCAGTCACGTTGATCCGTGACTCTCATCGTTCTATGGCTGAGTGAGTGTATGATCTGATTTTAAATTAACTAGTTGAACCCCTGCGATTGCATCACACACAAAAAGAAGAACTGAAGAAAAGTGACAGAAGAAAAGTAGAACATACGAACTATTAGGAAAATCAAAAAAAAACTAATCTCTGTAAAATCGGAAATATAAATTTGGAAGAAAACAGTCACTATTCGTTATCAACACAAAGTTAAATATGTTTCTGAAAATGTAATTGAAATGTGTACGAGTATTCATCTGGATCTGTACACACATGGTGTAGTGGACTATTGTAGGATACCTTATTATCCGCCGTAACTAAGAACGAAATGATTCATTTATAAATACAATCACTGAAAAGTTGATGTAAAGGGACACATGTGAAAAACGATTACTGTACGTTGCGTTTATTTATTAACACTCACTAGCCTTTGCATTTAAAAAGTAAATTTCCGAACTCGAAACACATTGGCTATCTTGGCTTCGCCAACATGGTACAAGAATATTCTTGTAATAATAGTGTTGAAAATGACAGCAGGTAAGTATTCATTCTATTAATTTGAAGATTTTATTAAAAATTAATGTTAATAATGTAAAATTGATTAATAATAGCAAACGATAACACATCTCAGACCCACCATCTTTCGTTTAAAGCAAAAATCACGAAATTTGGTTTGTAAAAAGCTCAAATGCTTTCTCACAAAAACCTTACTGTTTGAAATAATATAAATAGATTAATATTTTAATTTCAAAAACCATTACATTTCCTCTTGCAACATATCTCTTGGTTGTTTCTGCATCCACAGAACGTTCCAGTGAGAATTGCAGCGCTGACCCCAGGGTGCGTTACATTTTTCTCCTCCAGCTGTGGCGTTAGGCTGGCGAGGAGGGGCGGCAGCGGGCGTTGAACACTTCAGGGCGGGGCCCGCTGCTCATTTGTCGAGCTGTGGATCGGCGCGTTCGAGAGCTTTTGTCTGCGCGTGGAGATGGATCGCCCGCCCGCCACAACTCCACACTTTTTGCCCCAGAAACGCGGCCTCGGCCGGACAATGCAAACGGCGCCGGTGGAATGGTGACAAATGGCAACGACAGAACTGTGATTATTTGGAAATTGGAATAGTAACGTAAAACGTGCGTGAAACATTTATTGATTAATACGCAAGGTAGATGGTGCTAGGCAAATATTAAAGAATGCTTGACGTTTATTCGTGGATTTTTTTGAAAGTGCAGTTTTGAGAGGAAATTACCAATGAACGACTTATGGAACGATAATAGAACTTTGAACTGTGGTTTCCAAGTCCTCTCTCGATTTCCTTGCATTTAGAGAGAGTACTATCCACGGTGTTGGTTGGATATTCATTTTTGTGTCATATTGATACGTACGTCTTCTTTGTCCGAGCGTGTAAATTCATTGCAATCTTCTGCATTTTTTCCTGCATTTCAGTGTACATTGACTTAAGTTTTGCAAGTAGAATCGCAATGTAAGTAAATAACAAAGTGAAACCTGATAGAGAGTGAAATATTTTTAAGTTTCTAGTAATAAACTATTAGGAGAGAAGTTTAGAACGCTATTTTTGTTACAATTCATCTTTGTTTTCTCTTCGTCAAATAGGATAGAGCGTGCCTAAAGTATTAGCACGATAAAAATAATTGGCCTAAATTGGCAATTTAGACTTTTGATTTTCAGTTTTTGAATCAATACTATTCTATTATTAATTTCCTAGTGTCGATACTGACGTCGAACTTCAACCCCAAAAATCAATTTTTCATTTTTGTAAAAATTGAAACCCCTCTACTTACCGAATTGGGAAGAATATTATCCTTTTGTCATCAGTGCCATTTTATTAACCTTTCATAAATTAACTAACACCGATAGTAATATTAACTAAAATAAAACTATCGAATCTTCACATATCGTAAAAGTTGCTGTCTCTTCTTAGGGAGTTACGAAGCAATCGATATCACATCTCCTTTCATCAACATCAACACCGATAGTGCCAATTTTTCACGTTATGTTAGAGTTGTGATATAGAATTTAGCCAACCTAGTTTCCTTACTGTTACATTACTTGCACATCAATGCCCATACCAGTAGTGCTAATAATGGAAACTGAAGTGCTTTTGTCTTGTTTTAACATAAAACAAAACACAACAACTTCTATGTTATATTAATTTTTTTAATCATCGAACAGTAACAACAGCTGTATCAATGTACGGTAACTTTGTTGCTACAAACTAATGGAATTATCTTACTGAGATCAGGATAGAACATTCTTCTTGAGGTCTGACACATCCTTCCTAATAAACATTTTATTCGTTTACATGGCATTAAGTATTAATTATTGTTGTAGAGTAAATATTGATTCGTAAAGCTCCATTGTCCAGAGACATCAGTACATAATTGTCACCTTGCCCGTCACCTTGTTGGATGCACTTACGATCGGAGAATATGTTCCGCAGACCTGCAGCGATCCAAATTGTGACCATGTTACTGAGTAGCAATGTATTTGAATAATTGAAGTCGTAGGCTTCCGCGGCCGGAGTCATGTAAATGATTTTGGCTGTCCAGGTGACGCCGCGTCGAGGCTGTGTTGCCAAGGGTCGGGGCGGGTTCCAGGGCTTTGTTGGCAACACAGCCTTCGACGCGGCGTCACCTGGACAGCCAAGATCATTTATTTGAATAATTAAATTAGTTCAAATAATCCCGGGTTCGAATCCCGGTCGGAGCGACCAATTCTTTGAACTAATTAAATTAAAGCATCAGTACCGAAACAAAACCACTGGTTGTCGCATTGCCTTTACTCCGGGGGCTTGAGGGGGTGCGGGTGGGCGTGGCGCGCGCTCATTTGTCGCGCCTTGGGCCGGGGCGGGTTCCAGGGCTTTTGTGCGTGGCTGCGGCGGGGGCGGCGACCGCTTTGCAGAAGATGGATGCCCGCCGCAGCCTTTGTTCGCGGGCGAGGAGCCGCCGCCGCCGCCGCTATGCTGAGGGCGATCGGTGCCGCCCCTTCGGCCTGACACCTTCGCCCGGGCGATGAGCCCTCCACTACCTGTTTGCGCGCGCAGCCTCAAAGAGATGCGGTGGAAGCCCCGTTGTTCGCTGTCTTCTTAAGGCCGTGTCGTGGGGGAGGGGGTAAGTGATCGGTTCGGTGTGGGCTCTAATGACCTCTTCATAGTTTATTGCTGATGCGTTACAGTGCCTCCATTACAGTCGGTACAGTGAAGTATGTGAGTAATTATAATTTTGTTATTGTTGTGTTGAACCATGCCGTAGATATTATTCGTTTGTGATGAAATACAAGTTTCTTCCATATACGCGAAATTTTGTTTATTTACCAAAGTGATGGAGAGGTTTTATCAGACTACTTTGAGTTGTTTTCCTGGCGAATTTTCAAATTCGCGGGGATATTTTGTAATTGAACGAGTTGCGTTGTTTTGAGGCGTCAGAATATTTCTTCGTAATACTCTATTTTAATGCTCTCCTAAACCTTTTAGTAATCAACTAGATAGTCTCTGTCTCGTAACATTGTCTTAAAAATAATTGGCTAGTCGCCGAAAGGAACTATATTGAAAATTTGATGGTAAAAATAAATTTCCTCTTTAGTCTCCAAATCATATTAAGTACCTATTGTTACTAAAAGTAAGTGCACTTAGTTTAAAATAAATAAAAAAATCCAATCATATTTAAAATAAAATTATGGAAGTTCGTTTATTACAACATTAAATCTTGATATCACTTGGTACAACGTTCCGGAGATTTGTTGCGTCTCCATCTTCACGTACAGTTCTTGTGACAAAATACATCAATATTATAAATGAATCAATCATTACGAATGAAGACATCATGTAAGCAGAAAACATATTATTGGAAGCTTACCTTTCATAGATATATTAACATGTTTATTAACAATATCAATATAAACAAATTTCTCTTTGGAAAAATCCAGATTATAGGTCAAATATAATGAAGATATTTTTTAGTTGAACTGAAAGTCGAAAATTAATTCGTTCCAAAACTTCTTTAATTTTTCGGTAAACATTGTCATACGCGTTGGTGAAATTATTACATTCTACCATCGAATTCATGTTTTTTTTTATTTTATATAAATGTTTCAGAAATTATTCTTGAATTTCCTGGTTTCATTATCTCCAATCTCAGAAACCTTGTACCAAGTGATATCAAGATTTAATGTTGTAATAAACAACTTTCGTAATAATATTTTAAATATGATTGTCTATAATTCATGGAACATTTTATTAACATAAATATAACTGACAATCAAAAGAAACTTAAGTGCACTTAGTGTGTAATTTGAGCTGAAACGTATTGAAGTGTGCGGTCTGATGTGCTGGAGGAATAATAATCTGTTTCCTTTTTCCAGGTGAGTTGCTTCTCGAGGCTTAAGTGGCTGTGCTTGGGTGAGTCTTTTGCCGACTCGATGCAGTTGCTGTCATCACTCATTGGTCTTCGTGATGAATGTCGCATAACTTATTCTTTGCCAAAGCGTGACTTGGATCCCGAGCACGGTGTCTTTAAAAGTTCTCTAGGAAATAATCGCATCTATTGAAAACATTTTCTCCGTAATCTTCAATAAGATGCAAGGAGAACTTCATACAGCGTTCTTAAAGAATATGAGACATCATCCTTCTTTAGAAACGTCTTGATTCACGCATTGTATAGCGTCTGCTATTAATTTTAGCGTTTGCGGTGTTGCTGTTAGCTCACACTCATACACGCGCGCGGGAATAAGCAAACAAATCATGAGTCGTCTGCCACCGCCGCCGTCGCTGTTCACTTTGCAGCCAGTACATCGTCAGTCATCATCACCATCATGGCATCACTTTCATAGTTATGTAGAGCTCTTTCCTCTCCTTTTCGAGAGCATCACATTGTGACCATTGCCTCGGAGGCATCATGAAAAACATCTTCCGAGCCGCCTTAGACATCCTGGGTTCTTCCCTTCCATCATTAATGAAACCAATCATCGACATGATCATGACAACACCACTGCCATTGTCACTTACACAGTCGTTATGCCTTTTCTTTTTTTTTAAAATTGTCATCGAATCTCAATCACATGCCATCTACACAGTGATCTTTTGTCGCACCCTTTTTTATCTTCCGCGTTTTCCACCACCTACTTTCAGACTTTTTTCTGTACCACCTTTACTTCCTCTCCCTTTCTTCCTTCTCCTTCTCCCGCATCTTCTCCTTTTCCTTTACTTCCTCCTTCCCCGAATTCTCCCATTCCATATCACTATAACGCCATCATTACCATTCCATCGTCATGACATCAACGCCGCTGTCACAGCAATTTACGAGATCTTTTTTTACTTCCTCGTCCTATTCCATCGCATTTCTCTCCTTTTCCGTTTCCATGTGTTTGTCGTCTCTTACTCAGCCCTCCATCATCACCAATTCCATTGTCGTAAGCAAGACGTCATCAAGACGATCACCGACGCCGACGCCATCTTCTCAGTCTTCTTGGGTTTCTCCACCTCCTCCTCAGCATCCTTGCTCCCCGGCGCCGGAGAGCCATCCTGTGGGCGTGGTGCTCCAGGAGTTGGGAGGGAGGAGGCTCGAGCGAGGCACAATAGCGGCGTCTGCGCCGCTCTCATTGACCCACATCCGAGAAACAAACGAGCGCTTAATTGCGAGCTGCGGCGGCGGCGCGTGACGGCGCGCGTGGCCGCGCCCCTCTGCCCGTCCTCTCGCTCCTCCTCACCTGCCTCGCCCTCGCCGCCTCGTCTTGTGCGCTCGTCTCTCGCCTCCTCCTCAGCCTCCGTCTCTCAGTCTCGCCCTCGCGCGCGTGCTAAACTCCTCGTTCGTCTCGACCGTCCTCGACCGTCTCGCTGCCCGCCGTCCTCACAATCGCGCGTAGTTCGTTCTCACCTCTCGGCACGCTTCGCGCGTCTCACTCGCGCCGCGCCGTCGTCACTTCGCTCCGCACTCTTCGCTCACGACGTTCTCTTCCGTCTCACGCTGTCTCGTCTCTCCGTCGCGTGCCTGACCTGACGGTTAAACTTTGCTGCGGTTTTCGTTGCGTGCACTGAAACATTACGGGTTTTTAACTTCATTTTGTGTTCCAGAGTTGCTTCAATACGCTCTACCATCTATTACGTAACAAGAAATGACTGTAATCATCTGCAGTGAAGTACCGGATTGGATCAATTCAGGTCATTTATTTAAATGCCGGTTATGATCCTTTTCACAATAATTGGTTGATCTTTTTGAGATGCAATAAATATTTCACATTTTCGGTTTCTGATTAACTATTTCCATTTATAGGACAACTGGTTCTGTTTTTTCTCAAATCAAATTCACAAAAATGTTTGTATTAATATCCCGCAATCAAAAAATGTAGTACATGATAGAGTTGCAAGATCGTAAAGACTGAGAATAACTAAAGACTGTCGTTTTTTAGCTTGCGAACAGCACGAATCTGAGAATGATGGCTAAGCCATGGAAATATGCTCTTGAATTAAATAATAATGGTAGCCAAGACAAAGCTTCTAATTCTTGTATTTTTTTATGATAATGATAATTACGAGATGACACGTTTTAACATTAATTAACGTTCGTAAATGTTCAAAATGTACTGGCTTTTTGAATTAATTTATTTCTCTGGTTATAAAGCATGTGAGCAGCGAAAAATGCAAATAATAGGGAGAAAATAATGATAGTTTTGACTCAATTATACGTATAAAAAGTATGCAATATCTTCACAACCCAGAGCTTGATTGCTTGAAAAGTATCATAGTAAAATAGAAATGATAGTTCCAATTTTTCAAAAAGAGAAAGTAACTGTGAACGTGAACTGTGGCCCGTTTGTTAGGGTACTGCTCCGACATTCGTCGGGTGTTTATCGGAGAAACCACGGAAAACTACCGATCAGAGCATCCAGCTGTAAGAATTCTCCAATCAGCTGTTGAATTCAATTTGACAGGCTAGTGTCGAAAATACGTCGGGACTCGAATCTAAGATCTCCCGGTCGGAGTTACTGAAGTCACATCAGCTGATGCCCTGAACCACCTCTCCTGGTTTCCCGCTCAGTAACTGACGTATCCGTCTTAATGAATCGTTCGTGACTGTCTCGCGAGTGAATCCAGGCGCGTGGACTTTCCTCGTGGCGTGGCGTGCGGGAAGTCGCGCATGCAAGAACAAAACCACACCACCGCCTCTGCGGGGCGAAATCTTTAGTCGACGTTGCACTTGTCCGTATCGCGTGCACTGACACTTGTTCTGAGTGAGCAAGGAGGAAGCGACACGAACCAGTTTTTGTTTGGATGCGTAAGGCAGTTGCCTCTGGAACGTGCTGATGGTGTGAAGCGCTCGTTTTTTGTTGTTGTGGATTCAGCGAAATTGTCGCTTCATCTTGTTCTAGAAATATAAATGGATGGAAGGTCGGAAGTATTATCGCGTTTGTATTTGGCCACTTGTTGCACTTGTGAAATTTTATTTCAATTCTCTTTTTTATATATTTTCGGTGGGAATTTATTTTGAAATGAAATTCAAATAAAAAGTTTGATCTGTATAAGGTAAATTTGAAATAAGGAATGCATGTCATGAGTTCCGCTTTCATGTATGGAATGATTTTGCAATGAATTACGTGTCAGCTCTTTTAGCTCTTCATTGTCGCTTTATTTCCTGCTGCCGTTTTGTGACCTAAAGAATTGGCTTTCTTGCTAATTGAACTTGCAAATGATTCTGCTTTGATTGTCATTTCCGTAATTGTCTACACATAGAAAATTAGGTTGGCGTTTGTCATTGCATAAGGCTCTTTTTCTGAGAGCACACTAACAGTATGGGAACAAACACCACAGAACAATGATTGAGCCATTCTGTGAATGATTTGTTAGTGTTTAGTGGTTAGCTCATGTTTCACATTTAATGTGGGATTCTGTGAATCATTATTCGTGGTAATAGAAAGCCGGTAATACTATCCCGTCACTTGTTATTGTAATAATACGTTTCATAGGTTTACTTTTTTCTTTTATTTTCACAAGTTTCCTTTTTAAATTCTTGTTTGCACTTAATTTTTGGGATTTCGGCCTTTCAGACACTGAAGAGGAAAACCACGAAAGGAGCAGTTGTCATCTTTTGAACATGTTGTTGATCAAATACATACGATGAATCTCAATTTTGCTAAGAGCTGTCAAAATTTCTTCTTCGCCATTTTCTGAAACGTAGTAATGCATTGCCAAGCCGACAGTTTCTGAAGAATTCTTGTGTTGTCTTTGGGAAATCACAAATGGGAAACTCAAAACGTAAACTGATAATCAAAATTATGGAAAATCATACTAATTCAGCTTCAATTTCAATGAACGAATACTGTAAACAAAGAATAGTGGTTTTTGTGGTGTTGTGATCCAATTTATTTTTCAAAATATCTGATAGGTCTGGATGATAAATTAATGTTCGTAGATATTGCAAACTTGTGCAGAATTTCAGATGGATTGTAGAATGTATTTTTATAACGATACATTTTGTGATTTTGCTTTTCTATTTTGTTTGTTTTGGTGGTGAGCAAGCGCCACCAGCAAATTTCCATTATTTATGGGACCTTGTGATGCTAATCCGAGGCGTGATACGTGCTGATGGTACGTGTGATTAAGGGATTCGAGGCAGAAGGTTCTTCCTGATCCAACGTCCGCCGCTGCTCGGCCCTGCGTAGCCCTGTCGGCTGAGCCTTATGGGTAAAAAGCGGCGCCCGGGCTTCGCTTGACAGGCGTTCACCGCCGCTAAGCGCAGCGCCACACGGAGGGATGCACGGCTGCGGGTGGGGTGGGAAGACGCAGAGAGAGCGAGAGATGGTGAGAAGAGGATGGGTAGGAAGGGGCTGGGTTGTGTGTCGGGGATGTCTCGTGAGGCGGGGTGCGACCGGGTAAAGTGTTTTGGGACCGTGTAAGGTGGGATGGGAACAGGTGTGATGACGAAAGAGACCGGATAAGTTAAAATGGTACCGGGTAAGGTGGGACGGAACTGGACAAGATGGTTTGCGAATGGGTACTTTGACGTGGTACAAAGAAAGATGAGGTGAGCGGATGAAGTGCGGCGAAGAAAGGAGACAGGTGTGTAGGGGGCGGTTCAGTGTGGAGGCTGAGCAGGGTGATATTACGGAGATGCGTTGAGGAAAGATGCGGCGTGTCGAAGCGCGGCTGGCAGGCAGAGCGGGGGGAGACGGGACGATGCCGAGGGGACGGGATGAGCAGGTCGCTGTCTCAGAGGGGGGAGACGAATCGGATCGTGGTGGACGTAAAGGTCGGGGACGGAGCGGGAGGGGGCCTGGCAGCAAGCAACGAGCGGGTCGGTTGATTGATAGATTCATTTTTTCGTGTTTCCTGGCGCGTCAACTGATTTGGTCATTAGTCCCGTTAGTGTAGTGCATGTTTTTACTCGTGAGACGGCGGTGATCTTCCCCCGCTGGATGGCGAGATCCGGCGCCGACCTACCGTCGGCTAGTGGGTTTCTCCTAACCAGGACTCTCCACCATAGGGGCACCCGGAACGATGTGGTAGTGTAGCGATGTTGAGTGTAGTGTGTGTGTGTATCGGGAGAGGATAGGACAAGGAAGAGGGAGGACAGATCGCGCGCGGTTCGTGGGCCCGTTTTGTAGGTGACTGCTCCGGCATTCGCCTGGTATTGATCGGAGAAACCACGGAAAACTACCGATCAGAGCAGCCGGCCGCTAGAATTCTCCTCCAGACAGCGACTGAATTCGAGCTAGGTGAAAAGCTAGTATCGAAAATTCCTGCCGCCGTAGGGAGTGGGAACCTAGGACCTCCCGGTCAGAGGCGCTGCAGTGACATCAGTTGATGCACTGAGCTTCAGCTCCCGGTGTGGTGGAGAGCGGGGCGTAGAGGAGAGTTGGGCGTGAAGGGGAGCGGGGCCGTGGGGGGGGCGGCGGGCAGGGTGGATCGGGCGGGCTGCGCAGGCGAGGATGGCGAGCGGGGCGTGGCGAGGGGAGGGCGGGCGCGCAGCCGTCGGCGGCTGACAGGCGCTGACTACGGCGCTGACTGACGCGTGAGTGGCGCGCGGCGACGCTATCTGGCTTAAGCGCCCGCCCAGCTGCCCCTCGGCTGCCCAGCTGCCCAGCGCAGCGAGCCCTCCTCCGCCTGGGAAGCATCCGAGGCCTCCGGTTTTAAAAACAGTCTCCAGGAGGCTGCTTCGTCTTTCGAGAAGTACTCGCCCTGGTTGCGGATGCACCGAGTAGAATGGTTGATGGTTGTGATGGTGTTGTGATGATAGTTGTGATGAATGAGTGTGATGGTTGATGCTGTAAGTTTGTAAAAAGCCATTAAACAAATGTTGGTAAGAATTAGAATTTTCTAATTTTCCTTTCCCACTTCGTCGCAACTATTAAATATAACCCCGCTCCTTGAGAAAAGGGGGTTATTTCCAACCCCGCCCATCCTGAGTTTAATAAAAGTACGCTTGGGTGTGCACAACCTAAAACAACTGCAGAGGGCAACTTCATCTCTGGACCGCAGATTCTGACGACATATTGTACTAGTAGATAAATAAAACATCCCGCGAGGAGAATGAAAATTTAACTTTAATGATACAATTAATTTTAATTTTGGATCATTTAGAAACTTGCATCAGATGGCCTCCAGAGTCTTGTTTCCTAATAGTACAATGTATTATGTAGTACAATAAATTCCCCAAATTATCAGATTAAAAAAGGAGAAAATCAGAGATTGAACATATTTACGTAAATAAAAGGTTTATTGCGTTAGGCGATAGAGCACCTTTCAATCTTTGATGGGGAGGCAGGTCCCCTTGGTCCCTCCTATACACATGTCTATGAAAGCGCAATCTTAAACTTGGCTGCTTCCTTTACTGTGATTTAGATACATTGTTTAAATCAAAACGAGGTACTAACTTGATTAACTTAAATTAATTTGTACTTAGAAGTTCATAGTGTATTAATTATTACAAGAATGTGGTGAGAGCGTTTATTTTTCATCACCCTCTCTCTCTCTCTCTCTCTCTCTCACCACACACACACACACACACACACACCACACACCCCCTTTTGCAGTCCTCCACTGCCTGTAAACGAACGTATTTTGCAATCGCCCCTTAAGTAAAGAAAAAAATGTGAAACTTCTCAAATCATTTAAACCTCGTACAAAGTCTGGAAGATCTAAAAGCGAAGAGGAGTATAACTTTTTAACTTAAAGTATACTTAGTGTTCGGGTAACATTCGTGTTTCCATTTCTCGTTCATCACTCACGGTAAGACCTTTCAGTCCATCGTTTTGGGTAAGCGATGTGCCATGCGCTTCGATCTTCTGGTGGAGAACAGGCCAGTTTTTGGTATCCTTATGTTATTTTTAAAAAGTTTCAGATTAATAAAGATGAAAATACTTTTATAACGTGTTAAAGCGTTTGGCACACCACAGTAAGCTAGTAACAAATGTTGTGGCAATGGAGAACTTATTGGGTAGGCACATTTAAATGAAATGATTTTGAAACTATTACACAGATTAGTGAAAGTATATCTTGACAATTAATCAATCAATAGAGCTTCTGACCGGGAGGTCGTAGGTTCGAGTCCTGACGGCGGCAGGATTTTCGACACTAGCTCTTTAGTTTTCGTTTGCTATTCTTTCAGGCCCAGGAAGATCTTGAGAGGTAGTTATGAGTTCCAATATAGGATGAAGATTCAAACATTTGTCTGGAAATATATTTCTGATTGAAGAGGAACTATTTCTAGTGACTTTATTCCATCACCAAAATTAAAATTATTAATTTTTGAGAATAGAAAATAATGAGGACTAGTGATTCTTAAGTGTGAACCAGAATTAGTTTGAAAATAACTGGGATTCATTGAAATCAGTTTTGAAATGATTTCAGAGTAAATTGCAGATATTCTTATTCAAATGGGAATTCCTCCTTAGCCTTCTTTCCTTTCCACCCAAGACGACGAGTCTGCCAACGCTCCCCTGATGGCTTCTTGGTGGCCGCCTCGCCCGAGCCGGACCGTCGCGTCGCGTTGCCGCCCTTGGTGACTCACGCCGCGCCGCGCGTGCCTGCACGCGAGCCCAAACCTCACGCACACGCGGACACACGAGCGTTCGCGGCGTCTGTGCACGCCCGCGAGGACATCATCTCTATTTCGTTCCGACGCTGACACTCGTCTCATGGGTGCTCTCCAGTGCACGTGCAGTTTTTCGGTTGAGTCCCCATCTGTTCCCAGTACTTAATTATTAGAGCGGTCGGCTGCTCTGATCGGTGTTTTTCGTGGTTTCTCCGATCAACACCAGGCGAATGCCGGAGCAGTACCCTAAAAATCTCCAGTGCACGTGCAGTTTTTCGGTTGAGTCCCCATCATGTTCCCAGTACTTAATTATTAGAGCGGTCTATCTCTCACCTTACACACACACTTTATCATGCACTACACTACCATATATTCTGGATGACTGGTCGAGGAGCTTGTCCGGCTGGGCAGTGCCCGCTGGTGGGCGAGTCCTGGTTATGGGGAAAGCCCACTAGCCGACTGTAGGTCGGCGCTCGGATCTCGCCATCCAGCGGGGGAAGATCGCCGCCATCTCCCGAGAAAAAACATGCACTACACTTGTGGGAATAATGACTAAAGCAGTTGACGCGCCCGGAAACACGAAAAAATCAATCAATCAGTTATTAGAGGGAAGCGATTCAGTAGATAAGATAGAGATTTCCGAGGAATCTCCTCCAGTGTATTCCAAATACAAAAGATATTGGGCGGAAGGGTGAGGAAGCGTCCCTCACTTTCCCACCGGGAGAGGTGGATCAGGAACTGATGTCACTGCAATGTCTCTGACCGGGTGGTCCTAGGGTTCGAGCTTCGACGATGGCAGAATTTTCGACACTAAGTACAGAGCTAAGGCGATTTCAGTCACTGTCTGGAGGTTTCTGGCGGCCGGCTGCCCTGATCGGTAGTTTTCCATGTTTTTTTGATCAACACCAGGCGAATACCGAAGTAGTACCCTAACAAACGGGTCCACGACCGCACGCCGTCTGTCCTTCCACTTCATTGTGTTATCCTTAGCCGTTACTGAACACTCTTACACTTGTATACACTAGACTACCGCAGACGTGGGGAGACCAGTCGGACGATTAAAGCTTGTCGCGGCTGGGGAGGTGTCTCGCTTGGGAGATACCTAGTTGGAAAAATCCCGTAAACCGATACATAGGACCTCCATCCATCGGAAAAATCGCCGCCATCTCCCGCAGTAAAAACGTGCACTACACGTATGGACTAACAACCTTACCCGTTGATGCTGCTAGAAATAATCAATCAAACTCATGTCTCCCCATGCCGTCACGTACTGCCTGTGTTGCTCGAATGTAGTTACTAGCGTGTTGGAACGTTTTGACAAGTTCTTCTAGTTCTATTTAAACGGGGCCCGAATAATTATTTTATCAGAATTCCTAATAGATTAAAGCGAATATTTGTTATAACTATACATTTTCCCATGCCTTTTTTTTTACAGTAAACCATATAAAAGACGGTAAACGTACAGTTCATTGAAAGGAAGAAGAAAAGGTACTATAAATATTAAAGTACAGTACTGTAAAAATCAAATTAAAATAAAAAGAATATAGCTTGAATTTTTATATTAACTTAATTTGTTCATAAATGAATAATGCTTCAGTACTTACTACACATTGAGTCCATTGTTCTCTATGAACAATAATATTGGTGTCCTTGTGACAAAAAGTATAATTCAGAACCATGCTCCAGTGTGTATACAGTCTGAAAGCAACAGGTGCATCATATTGACACAAAAACATCCAAAGCGTTCTGCAGCTGCGAACTGTAATTAATCTCTGTCTCATTTAGAACCCAAAAGCAACCATATTCTTAATTAGCGACGCAATAAGAAAAAAAGGTCATTAATTATTTCTTAATCTTTTCAAATGTTTGTGCACTGGCAGTCACGCTTCAGAGAAATTCAAATGTGATTAGTTTATTAAGGCAAAATCCAAATATTCCATAATTTTCAAATGCATTATAAAACTCGCTCAAAAAAATGTATTATTGGAAAAACACTTTTTTTGGCACACATTGTAGTTGACAGACAGAATTCAAGAAACTTGTATTTGCTGTCCCTTCAAGTAGTTTTGTGGAAGCACTTTTGTAATGGAACGATTCCGAGAACGAACATAACTTGGAACTAGAACAGGAAGGAGAAGAACATACGAACATCGAGTATTAATAATTCCATAATGAATTTTTTAACTCGAGGGAGAAAAAAAGTGCGGTATTACATTAGTTCTGCTTTGGGAAACATCTGATCGAACTTAAAAATATTGTAACTATTTCAAGTCTTTCAGTATATTTAGTGTCTTTTTGATTCTGATATTTAGGAGATAACACTGTTGTTTAGTTCTGAATTGTTATAATAGTGTTTTCTATATACAAATTCAAAATTTGTGTGTATGTGTATTGTTCATTAGACTTACATTTTCCCCATGAAATTGAAATTAGGCCTCGTGTTATTAGCATTTTTAAATTTTAATTTATTTTCAATCAAATAAAATTTGAAATTATTTCAATATTAAATATCGAATACTGGCATATTTCAAATGCTCGCTCTTTGCTGGTTTCTTACCCAAGAGCAAATGTGTAAATAAAAAGAAAAGAGTCTTGTATTAACAGTCGTAATTGTCAGTGAATATATTCTGCGGAGAAATGACATTTTTAGAAACTTGAAACCTAGTACTACTGTGTGTGTTCAAAGTGCCTCTTCAATATTTGAGAAATTAAATGGGAAAATCTATTGTGATTGTGCAAAATCACGCCATACAGATGACTGAAACTTTCGCTACCGTTGAACTTTACTTTCGTCGGGCTGGCGATCGGCGGATTGAAGTAAATAATGAATGGGAAATGTTGCATTCGTCAAGTTTCATGCGTTAACTCGACTGTGCTAAGAAAGCAGCGTTGTGTGTTTAATCAAGGACGTCGTGATCGTTTCCGCCCTCATACGTTTGAATCGAACAAAAGATTATGATCGAAGAACGAGCGATATAATTTAAGCGAAGAAGTGATTTGAACGCCTTTGATCGGAACCAAGCCATGCTCTATAAAGATCGCTTTTCTTCTGTCGGCGAAAGAAAGTGTAGGAAAAACCCACTCTATTGAATTGTTTATAAGCATCGTCAGCCGTGTGCTAAGCACTATTACAATTAAGCATACAATAGTGGGTAAACGCTTTTCAGAGCCGTCTTTTGTTTTGTTTGTTATCGCATGTTTTCATTTGGATTGAACAATAATTTGATTTTGCTAATCTTCGTGTGTTATGAGAGTAGACGAAACACATTCAAGGTTGTTGGTGTTCTTCGCGGAAATGGCAAGCTTGCTGTTCTGCAGACCGAGCGTAACCTATGTGGTAATTTACTTTTTTTTGGTTTCGTAAGTGCATGCTCATTCGGATGAACAAGAAAATTAATACAGAAACTCGCTGTTCATTTTTCTTTCTCCTCCCCACCCCGGTCACCCCACCTTCATTCCCATCGAGCACCGAGATACCGGTATCCATTTTTAGCCGACTTTGAAACCCGTTCTTCCGCCTAAGCACGTGCAGGTCCCAAGTCACGTTCCGAGCGGTGCTAATCGCCGTCGCCGCCAGGCGTCGCGGGTGTCGTAAGGTTACAAAGGCCACGTTGTTAGGCGTCGCGAGGCGTTCAAAGCCTCACAGGGCGTTGCAAAGCGTCAGGTTTTTTTAGGTTTCGATGGACGAATTTTTTAAATTTCTTTATATTTGAATGTCTTGATTTTGCCCGAAATTCGAGGATATTGGAAAAAGAAAGTCGATAGGCTGAACATGTAACAACCAATAAGCTTTTGTGTTTATCTAATCTAAACCGGCGAGATGCCATAACTTCATACGTTGAATCAATGGTTTTGATGCTGAAGTATGTGTCAGTAATAATCGTTATTAGAAGTATCAGAGTATCGGTACTTAGAATTCGAAAATATGGACTATCGATGTTGTTAATAATACTGGGATGGAAACATTTGGAGTGTGACCACGCAGGTGTGACGTTAGCAGCCTGCTGACCTACTCCTGCCGCTATGAATGAAACTGGTGCCAATCATTATTAAACATACCAGTAGTATTTGATATTCTATACCAGGATATATAAAAATTTGTTGCACATTTTTTGCACCGCCTTTCTTATGACATGCGAGAAAGGAAATGAAAGAAAGAAAATGAATGAAAGAAATACAAAATACCGGGAATGAGGGCCACCTCTCGAGGAGGAGATAGTCGTTTCGATGAATGTAGTATAAACAGCATTCGTTTCGTTCGAACACATGCAGTGATAGTCGAGAAGGGACTTGACTCCGACATATTATGAGTTGTGCTCTATTCGACTCTAGTACCGACCTGGAAAGTTCGTAGCTCTAAGCTGGCAGCACGGCTCCACTCCGTCTCAAATGGGGAGACGTTTCCGGAGGAGCTTTACGTTCCCGCATATCCGAATGCCATTCTGAAGGTGCTTTAATACAACCCGAAGAGGGTGAGAATTGACTCAAACGGTAAAAACCGCCTTGGGCATCTAAAATCCCCCCTAGTGTTATACTTCAATTTATTTGTCGCGGCTCTTGACGAAAGTCAGCTGTTACGGTGTCATCCAATCAGTAGCTTAAACTCCACTTGTGACGTCACTATGGTGACCTTCAAGCTCCCGATTGGATGACACCGTAACAGCTGATTCAACCTCAAGTGCCAGTATAAATAAATCGAAGTATAAACTAAGTGCCATCGAGCTTGTCTGTAGGCACAATACTCAACACGAAAATCCACATTAGAAAGAACAATTCTAGGGATTGGGAACCGAGACGAATCAATTTGTTGTTGATGTGATGTCGCATGTGTCGCGGGGGCGTGGCCGCGTGAAGCGTGACGTTGCCACGCGCTCCGGGGCCGTTTCTTCGTGGCGGAGCGCTGCCCCCGCCTGTCACGAAGCAGGCCGACGCCGACGCCAACGCCAAGCGGATTGCGCATGCGCGCCTATCTCACCGCCGCTTATACGAGCGCTTTTACTTTCCAGTTTCCGCGCCCGGAGTGCAACCGCTGGCCTAGCTAAGATGGCAAACCGCGCCTTAGCGTAATGAATAATGAATAAATGAATGAATGAACGAATGAATAAGTGAATGAATGAATAATAAATGAATGAATAAATGAATAAGTAAAATGAATGAATTAAGTAAATGGTTGGTGAATAAGTAAATAAATGAAAGACGATTACTGAGAAGAGTTTTAGAACCGAATTAAGATGTGAAACAAAACAGGAGACGTCACAACCATGGATTTTACATATCAATTGACAATATTACCGACACAATATGGAAAAAAATATTATATTTTGGGTTCACATTCGAAGAATGAATCACCAGGGTTTCAGAGTAATACCTTTCGAATATTTGATAAAACATAACAATTTTTAATACGTGTGTTAGAGAAAGGGTTAGAGAAATTTCATATTTCTCGTATGGGTATTAAACATTTTCCTTACTTATAAAAATATATAATGGTGATAGAGTTGACGAAAGATCTTGCACTGTCGTCCAAGGTTAGAAGGCCAGTCAGATTTGAGCAGTCAAGAGTTGCCACGAAGAAAGGTCGTTTGCGGGACGGTTCCTTCGTCTTCGGGTGCGTGAAGAACAAGGTGTCCGAAAATCTGTGGTGTACAGAGGGACATTTACGTGATGAACGGAGCGAATAGCTGTACATCCAGCAGGGATCATTTCTATTTTTCGAAAAAATAGGTTATTATTATTTAAAGTGACGTGAAATATAATTACAGGTTTATTTAATTTAAGAAATCGAAAATGAAAGTGAAACGTGCAAATGTGCACCAAATAAACATTATGGAATGGAGTCATGGTAATGAAAAGTTGTGTCTTCTTTACGGATACGTGGAATCTTTATGGATTTTATTGAGCAAATTCGTATGGAATGAACTGTAAAACTACAATAGAAGTTTAAATTAATAGATTGGATTTATTATAGTTTAGATTAATTGTTTATTTCAATTTCAGGAACGTTTTACTTTTAAAGATTTTCATCTTAGCCAGTAGTTAAAATTTTGTTAAGTTAAACAGTAGAAAATGTCACCGTGCAGACGCTCAAGGCCGTTGGCAGGAAGGCCTCGACAGAATATAACTGCATTCACACATCCCAGGACGATTGCGACGGTACCGTTTGTGGGAGGGGAATTTAGAAGAACTGTAGAAATCAGCAAAAGGATAAAGCAAGGATGTTTATTCTTGTAAAGGAGGAAAATTGAAATCCAATGTCATTTAAACCCAAAATATTCCATTCCACACGTTCGAATAGTTATAAAAATGTTTGGTTATGAACTATATAAGTATAAGTAGGTGTTAGGTTTTTGAATATAAAGATATTGTAAATATTTGTATAACTTGTATAGGTTAATTTAATTTTTGTAATAAAAATGTTAATGATAACCACAGCCAGGCTTAGAGGTAATTAAAACGATGGTCAAGTTTATATCAAGTTTATAATGCTAAAAACATTGAGTAATCCATTGTATTTAAAGCCAGGTTAGTTGCAGTCAGGTTGAATATTCAAACAGTGCAATTGTATTGAATGTGAATTATTAATTTTTTTTTTATATTTAAAGTTTTACAAATGGTGTTTGGTTTTGTTTCATAATTTGTCAGTGGTATCATTTAAAGAGTTTCTCCTTCGCTAATCCTCAAAGTCAAATCCTTAGATTTTATAATTAGATCCTTGGATTTTGTCAGTGAATGTTGTGTAACAACTGGGAGTATGCTGTACTCGTTAAATACAGTAAATATCTGGAAGCGGTGTAATAAAAAGTGACCACTGTCCAGTAGTGCAACTGTTTTTCCCGAAGTGGGGATTGTTACAAATCTGAAGTAGGGAGGAGAAGAGAGGGTAGGCCACTATATCTTTCATAAAATTATTTTATTACATATACATTAAGTATATCAGTTAATTATAGGTAGTTGTAAAATCTTCCAGAGAAGATTAAATAAGAATATCGTTTTTTAAATTTGTGTTATTACTTTTTTTTACATTTTACCCCTTTGATACTTAAAATTTTTTAAGAAACGTAACCATAATTTCAAATCGTATTTTGGAAAAATTTTTTTTTCTTTTTCATTTGGAAAGCATTTCAAATTTTTAGTAAAATGGAAAATCCAAAATTGGATTTAACCCTTTTATTGGAATTCATATTTAACAGTCTGTGTAAAGAATAGATAAATACATCCAGCTTCGCAGAATTTGTTTGTTAATAGTAGACTGCTCTTCGCAGAATTTGTTTGTTAGTTGCAGCTTATTAGGATTTTACATCACTCATTTGACAAACCTTTGAGTCGCATTCCAGCAGCTATTTCTGCACTCAGTTGTTCTACTGAACGAAAAATATTATTTATTCTTTAAGGAAATGATATATACTATACTATTGAACAAAAATATAATGCATACAAGATGTGTGAAATACATTTGTTAACTACATTTAGTAACTACACGCGAAATATTCTAGTATACATTTCAATTAAGTTCAGTCTTAAGAAATAAAGAGTCATCTTCGTCAACATACTAAGTAGACATAGTATGTTGACGAATGAACTCTTTTTCTTCTTCAATTAGTTCCTATCTTACAGTACGTAGGGCACATCTGAAGAGTCAGAGTCAGAAGTTTTGTTTCACTATTTATCATACAGATCGGACTGACAAATCATCACTATAAAATCTAAAACGCCCAACGATATTAAGCATAGTTGGAACGAACGTATTTGTTGAAAACAAGAAAATTTTAGATTGAACTGATTTTTTAATAAGTGAATCGAATATAGGGTTATGCAATGCACTTCCATGATGCTACAGCAAACTGAATAACTTGGGATTATGCACCTTTTTCCTCTAACTGCCTGTACACAGCATACACATTGTATTATGTGTCATACAATACAGGTTTCCTGGCTGCAAACAAGTATTTTTCCCAGTGACACTCATTAGTAGGGAGACGATTTTTATACCCTTAAAATTCTTGAAATATGTTTTTTAAAATATGCATTTACGACCTAAAAATGTGAAATGCTTTTTAAAATTAACAATATTTCATTTCCTGTGTACAGTTTTCTTGAAAAAAAATTCAGGATAACCATTCTTGGAATGAAAATAAATATTTTTCTGCAAACATTATATAACCTAGCTTTCTTCGCGAGAGAAATGGTTGAAGTAAATTTGCATTTTAGTGAAGGACATTGTAGTGTCTTGTTTAATTTCTTCTGCCTGATTAAAGAATATATCTAGAAATATCCTAAATTTCCACGAGTATTTCATCAACTACAGGAAAGAAAAAAATCGCAAAAAGGGACAAGCAATTTCTAATTAATGAACTCTCACAAATAAATAGATTCTAATAAAAGGTGAGACATTTTAGAGATAAGTCTCTATATGAACGAGATTTGCGCCTGTATATAACGAACATGCACCAACAGGAAAAATCGACCAAATATGGACAAATATTCACTAACATATTAATCTCCATAGCTTCCAATTCTAACCAAATGTCAAGAAATTTCTCTTAAGTATGCTCTGATGTAATGAACCAAAAAATGCAAATGGTTGAAATTCGCTCCCTACACAATACAATGCAATTCGCTGCATCACAAAATATCAAGGGTCATGGAGCATCCACCTCGTCACCCGGATTGGCCCACGTCGATAGAGAATGAGAAAGCGTGCTCTGCTCCGCCAGGAGGCGGTGGGCGTGGCTGCCTCTCCATTCGCGCGCCGTCAGGCGGCGGCCGTGTCGACCTGTCACCGTCTCATCGGGCGATGACGTCCATGACTGAGGGGAGAGCGAGGACGAGGGCAAAACCGAAGGCGGAGGTGGCTGAGGTAGCTGCTTGATGGTGGTGGCGATTTTGTTCAAGGAGCTGCATAGAAGACAGCGGTGACGTAGGTGGCGAAATGCAGGCCGGAGACAAAAACGATTGCGAGGGAGAGAAAAAGAGAAATGACAGTATCTTGCGAGCTATAAGCAAGAGTAACAAATCAAACCAGGAAGAGATAGAGGTCGATGAATAGATGTGGAGACGTGACGGCAAAAAATTGATGGGCATGCAGATGCGACGATTAAGCGGAAGGAGGTAAAGGTCAGAAAATGGACTGCCAAGAGGAAAGGAATTTTGTTGTTGTTAATTTGTTGAATAATAAAAAATTCTTCAAAAAATATCCCAAAACTCAGGGCAAGCGTTTTCCCCTCACAATGCTGGTCAGGGAAGAAAATTTAAACTACACGGATTGGAACGTTAACAATATATGCTCACGTTTAGCACGTGCATTTTGAACGACATAGTGATGAAGATCATGTTAAAGAAAATTTTAGTTTCCCTCAATAGAGCAAGTGTCGTCAATATCGCGCGTTTCAAAAGTGCAACAGGTAGTTAAACTGCTCTGCATGTGCACGTTGAAGAACCAGAATTCACTTCGTACACGAAGGTTGTGTGCATTAAAGAGGTGATGTAGAAAACGCTTCTGGCCTCCAGAGATCAGTCTTTTGTTTTAAATGAGTTTATTCATTTAGTCACAAAAAGTAAAGTGTGAATCCATGCACGTACGCGTCGGTGGTGTTGCCTCAGACGCCGACGATGAAATGCTTGATAATTTGAGTGAGGGTGTAGATAGGGGTAATAAGAAAGGGAGGTGTTTCCCATCGTTTGTAAAAACGAGGCTGCAAGGGAAGGGACTGTAAATTAAAGAAAAATGGACGTTGTTTTAAAAAAGATCAAGTTTTGTCGTTCTGACTCAGCTGTTCATGAGTTCAGTAACATACTCTGAGAATAAACTGGCTGAATTTAAATCGTCTGTGCCATCGCCCAAGTTCTGCCTTTTTTCTCTCCTAGATGGTGAAAGAATTGTAGTGAAATTGGCGTGGTCAGCATTAATAATTTGTGTGGTGGTATAAATAATTTGAATTAAAAACGATTCACTCTCAATCCCTCTTCGTTACGTCTGAGAATGCATGCTTGTAGGGGCTCCCTGCATGTACCCGCCAGTAGGGGATCATAAATATTCCTTTCCCACATATTTTGGACGTTTTGTCTATTGAAAAATGGCAAGTCATTTTTGTGAACATCACGTTACCATTTCTCAGAATGAATGTTATAAAACGAATATATGCCATCGTTATAATATGTTAAACTTAAAGAATCTTCAGTAAACTAATGGGACTTCGCTTTTCCTTCTGTTAGTCTTCCCTACTCAAGGAATATTAGTACATTTTAAAAGTAAAAGACGATCATTTAAAGATTTAAAATTGAGAGATATATTACAGTAAGAAAAAAAATTCTCTGGCTTTAATATTGGAGACGTAGGACAGGTTCGACAATACAGGTTTCGAAATTTTGCAAATTTCAAAATTTCATAGGTTTTAATCAAAATCGAAAATTTACAATATTCATCAATTTTTTCTTACATGGGCTTTACATTTCAAAGAAAACAAAGGAAGAAAATTGCAGCTATTTTCTAGAAAATTTTGAAACTTTCACAGGGGCTTCTTGTAAAATGTCCCTCAGGATTAAAATGTATTAATGAACTCTGAAACGAAGCAACTAAATCTTGATCTTAATTTTTTTTACCACGAACCAGCTCAAAAGTTTATCTGACGGAGTTGGGGGTGACACATACTTATATCCATCCATTCAGTCGTGCCGATTTCCAGATACAAAATTCCTTAAATCTCCTCGCCACCTGCACGAATCCCAACAATCTTTGACCATCACTAATCCTGTTGTGAAAGCGAAGTTACAGCGGAGAAGAATCTTAAACATGGATTTTACGACCGATTTCCGATATATTGGTGAGGTGGTTCTCAAATTTTTTCCTCCCTGTTCGTTAATGGGTGGAAATGTAAAAACAAAAAGAATAAATGTACTGTATCTTCTCGAAAACATTCGGGGGGGCGTACTGCGTGGTGAAAGCGTGTGGCCGTGACCCCGCCGAGGTCTTGCGGGGCGCGCGGCGCGGCTGTTGCGTCAGGCTGTTTCCTGCCGGCGAAAGGCGCTCTACCGCCTCACCCACGCAAGCCCTCTCTCTTTCTACCTATCTCTTTTGTGCGCTGTGCTGCCTGTCTAATGCAAATGGGAGAGCGGACTCCGCTATAGACCGCAGATGAGGCTTTCGGACGCACCAGATGAATGAAATGTTTTCTAGCGACGGCCGCGATTGGGGCTACATGTCGAAATCCATTTGAGTAATTGATTGATCAGTGATTCTGGGCGCGTCAACTGCTAAAGTCATTTGTCCCGTAAATGTGCATTTTGTTCGCGGGAGATTGCGGTGATATTCCCCCGTTGGCTGGCGAGATATGGCGCCGACCAACGTCGACTTATGGGGATTCCCCCCCTCCTCGATATCCCATCAGCGGTACAGCCCCAGCCGGGATAAGCTCTAAGCTCCCGACAAGTATGGTAGTGAAGTGCTTGTTAGTGTGTGTGTAGGTAAGGGGTGAGGGAAGGGAAGAAATACGAAGTAAAGATTGCGTGCGGTCCGAGGCCCGTTTGTTAGGGAACTGTTCTGGCATTCCCTTGGTGTTGGAAAAATCTATGGAAAATGGACTGTGGAAGCTATGGAAAAATCCCGAACAGAGCAGCCGACCGCTAGAATCCTCCTCCAGAGTGGAGTTGAATTCAACCTACCTACGTAGGAAATCCTACCTCAAAAATCCTGCCGTGGTCGGGACCCGAATATTAAGACCTCCCGATGAGAGGCATTGCAGTGACTTCAGCTGCTGACCTGAGCTACCTTTGCCAGTATATTTAAGTGAATTTTAAGATAAGGTGGGTGAATACAGGAAGGGTAGCTAAAATTAGTAGCAACCAATTGATTTACATTTGCATTTTCTTTCACATAATGTGCTTCTGACCTATTAACTCGTGCTTTCAATAAATAACAAATAGGAGGAATAAACATGATTCACATTTAAAAAAATGCAAAATTACTACCTATTACAGGCGGAAGGCATTACATTGTCAAATATATGTATTAGGATTATACTCAAATTTATATACATTTCTTTCTATCTACCATCGTGGCAAGTCAGATTTTCACACCACACTCCTGCCTCAATAAAAAGTACATTTACCCTGCATCGAACTCTATATGGAGTGTCGCTTGTTAGTGTTCCTGTCACATGCAGGCTCAGTGGTAAAGCTTTCACGTTCGAGGGCGTAGCTGCAACGTGTCCAACAGATGCTTTGCCACCTGCACCCGATGATGCATTTTATCCTCATACCATCAAGGCCAATCTATATGCAGTGTTAATATGGAGACGGTGTAAATTTACGAATTTTAACATTTTCTTCCGAGAGCTCCAAAAATCGTGATGAATTTCAAAATTGAAAGTGAGCTCTTTTAAAAAGATGTTAAAGATGTACCGATGGGATATAACCATAAGTATATGGAAGTTGTTTTACACATTCTGTAAATTCACGTTCACAAAGTTTAACCAACAAAATATACTGGGACAAAGGGTTTCTCTCACATTTTAATATGGGTGAGTGAATCGGGATGTTTGGCTAGAAATGAATATAAAGCGTAGAAGTTTGTATATTTGAGACAGAATTTCACTTGAGTCTTTCAAGAGCATTAACAAATCGCTGGAAGATGAATTTCAGTTTATAAAAACTTGAAATTCTCATTTACATCGGTAATTTATGACATTACTCAAGGAAAATAAGACTAGAATAAGAATAGATTAAATGCGCGTCACCTGGTGTGTCACGTGAAACAGACAGGAAACGTTGAAGTCACTGGAGGTGTGGTCACTGAAACAATGGGACTCAAACTATTTCCAATGAATGTTGAAGGAAAAAACGTTTGCAGAGTCACAAGCGTCAATTTAACAGGTGACAAAGAGACGATGAATCATCGAAAAATCAGGAAATGAAATTAGTATTTAGTATGTGTTATATGACAGGAATTTTTATTACTCATGGGGACATTTAGCTATCGTGTTGCATTTTTGGGTAATATTAATATTGGTACGTGAATTTAAAGCTCTTCGTGTATTTTGATGTGATCTGAAAACAGCAAACGAGCGGAAGTGAATCGGTAGTCTTGTATCTCAAAGGTGTGTCGCATGCTTTATATCAGTGAATATATTGTACTTTTAATACAAATTAAGATACTGCCATCTTAAAAGACACTAACAGAAACTCAGGGATCAGGTCATTTAAATATTGCAGGCAACTCAGGTTGCAAAAATTAAATTTCTGCAATAAATTATGAACGTGTAAGGAATGAGACGTATAAAATTTCTCTTATCAATAGTGAGGTACAACGAATTTCTTTCTATGAATTGTTTTCCAAGAAGGCCAAAACTCATTAAAGTACAGCACAACCTCGATAAAGAAAATTTCAAGAGCACTTACATTTCTTGATATGCCGAATTGTTTTCAATATCCACGACCTGTACATAATCGAGTCGTTATACCGAAATATGTTGGTGGAATTATCGAGCTCTAAATCATGTGTGCTGCGGATGGTCTACTCATTCTCCCTTATTTGATACCAGGTTCCTAAACGTTGGTCTGGCGTGTTTAACCGTCACTGGTGTCATTTTCTTGATCAAGTGATAACAAGATTTGATAAAGAGGGAATTATTTGAAGATTTAATTTGCAGGGTATGTAGTCATGGTTCTTATATATTTTCAACGTGTGTCACAGCTAAGGTTGCCAACAGTCCTCCATTTGAAAGAACAGTCCTTCATTGACGCCAATTTTTCTCTCGTCCTCCTTGGTATTATAAATGTCCTACTTTTAGTAAAATTTTAACTGTTTTTGTCATTCATTTTATCTCATAAATAACATCTGCAACGTATCGTTTATTGTTCAATTTAGAATAGAAAACATGAATATCCTTTTTCTGAACGCTGACACACACACACGACACATGTGTGCATGTTAAGTGTCTCTGCCTAGCGACTAATAAAAAGGAGACGCTCACACCATCTTCACTTGCATTTTGTGAACGATCTTTTGACTTGAATCGCAAATGGAGAGAAGAAAGAAATAGAGCTGTTGTTAGTCTAAATTAAATACTTAAAGAAAGAAATGTGTTGATGCCTTTTTTGGTTATCGAACAGTCGTGGCTCGTGGTTTGCGAAACTGCAAATGACATTGCATTGCATTTCTGTACATAATCACGAAACCTACAGTCCTGTAGACTTCGCGTTTCTGATAAAGGCTTAAGGAAGAAGAGCTCCTGCCGCATATTGGGAAAACTAATTGATGCGCAATGCTACTCGCTGAGCTGCATAGTAACGCTATCTCGTGAGCACACCCTTCTTCAGACCTTAGGCCCCACCCTTGAAGGCTGCCTCGCTGCAGCCTTCGTCCGCCGGTAAGCCTGTGCAGTGAATTCATGACGTCACGCCTCCACGTTTTACGCAGGCCTTATGGCGGAATGAAGTGGGAGCCTACCGCTCTTCTCTTCCTTCTCAACAGCTTCAAATGCGTTACGGACGGTCGTTAACGAACATACATAGATACATTTTGATATGGTTGTTATATAATATAACTCAGGAATTCGTTATTAATAAATACATATTTATAAATATATATTGAAATTTCTTTCAGAAGGCAATTTCTTTATGATAGGCTCCACCTTACAGCTTTTAATGACGAGCCGCGCCTGTTATCGAGTGTCCCCGTTTGACACGGACATTGTTGGCAACCCTGCTAACAGCATTTGTTTCTATTCCCATTCCAATTTGAGAAAGCGTGGCTGCAGTGTCACCCCACGTAACCTTCACTGCTTGACCCACTGCTCGACAATTGCGCGTCCTCCCACGCCCTGGTGCGGACGATAATTCCCCCGCGGGGTTAGCGTAAGTTAGCGCATCCGCCCGCCAGGGGCGCTGGCGGCGAATCCGGGCGAGCGCGAGGCCGTGCGTGGGTGGCGCGAAATGAGGCGAGCGACGTGGGACGCGGGACGTGGGAAGTGGGAGGTGGCGGAGGCTGGCGGGGTCGGGCGACTATTAAGCATTCTGACGGCAGCCACCGCCGCCATCGCCCCCGCGGAGGTTGCGATCCACCTCATTACGCACAGATGGTTTTGGTGCGCAGTTTGTTTTTCACGAGAGGGGAAATGGTGAATAATGTTATGGTCGCGATGAAGTCGCTGGAAATGTCACTGAAAAATCACGGGATGTTCGTGGAAGACTTTTGATTGGAAAATTAGATTAACGTTTGACGATCATGCAATGGCATCTCGTTATCTCCAATCGAGTAACGTAGGTTCTACTGTATTGCATATTGCCATGGACGGTTGTGAATAGGCAAAGGAGGGGAGACACTCTGTGACAATAATTTTAACTGCATTCCAAACTTCGTATTTTGTTAAAATAATCCCCCTTCATTCGGTGTCTGTTTTGATATTTTTTCTTAATTACAGCCATCCAATTGTAACTCATGTCAGTTGTGTAGGAATACTAAATGGAAAGAATACCGTCACAAAGAATTCGTTTCATTGCTAAAGAATTCGTCTGCGTTCATCAGTAAAGCTTCTCGGACATGAACCCGAAGGAATTCCTCTTGGCAAGTAACGTGCGTCTTGGCATTATTCATGACAATAAGCTAAGCGAAACGATAAGTGGGAAATCGTGTGTACGCCGGTTTTGGTATCTTGCTGTCGCTTCTCTGCGATGGCCATGTGCGGCACTAGTGAAAATCCAAAGCTGCGATAGACAAAGGCCCCACGAGGCCGTTTGTGTGTCGGCCGAGGCTCCATTGTCATGTTTGTCATTTACAGTAGTACGCCGTAAAGCCAGCAACACAATGGGTAATCTCCGCGATGCAGTCGGCTGGCGAGGAGACATCAAAGAGACTCGTAGGCGCGAGTGGAAGAGACAAAGTTGCTTCCAAAGACATTTAGGCGGATGAATCATGCACAGTAGATTTTGCGTAAGATCATCTCACATTACGCTTAGTGTTGTAGTCATCTAGAAATATATTCTAGTTTTATCCCAATGAAAGTCGATGTTCAACTAGATGGTAGGTAATATTCACCACAAATCAGTATTTCCAATGGTTCATTGTTCATCATCCTGATGAACCTACGTTGGACTTGTTCGTGTAAGGTGGTACGTGGCACTAGACGGTATCGGGAGCGGTAGCTCAGTGCATCAACTTATGTCACTGCAGCGCCTCTGACCGGGAGGTCCTAGGTTCCACTCCCCACGGCGGCAGGATTTTAGACACTAGCTTTTCAGCTAGGTCGAATTCATCGCTGTCTGGAGGAGAATTCTAGCGGCCGGCTGCTCTGATCGGTAGTTTTCCGTGGTTTCTCCGATCAACACCAGGCGAATGCCGGAGCAGTACCCTCCAAACAACGGACCCGCACTCCCCACGGCGGCAGGATTTTGACACTAGCTTTTCAGCTAGTCGAATTCGGTCGCTCGCCTACCAAACGAGTCACGGACCGCGCGCGATCTTTCCTTCCTCGTCCTTATCCTATTATCTCCCTTACACACACACACTTACACTAACATGCATTAGCACATATTCCGGGAGACCGGTCGGGAGCTTAGAGCTTGTCCCGGCTAGGGCGGTGCCCCGCTGGAGGGAGAGTCCTGGTTAGGGGGAAACCCCACTAGCCGACGGTAGGTCGGCGCCGGATCTCGCCATCCAGCGGGGAAGATCACGCCATCTGACGAGGATAAGCATGCACTACCCTAACGGGACTAATGACCAGAGCAGTTGACGCGCCCGGAAACACGAAAAAATCAATCAATAAAAAAAACAGGCGGTCTGTAGTTCTTTGCGACGCGACCACGTCCCTTCCCGATAGATTGTAACGTGAAATATTTTTCACTCTTACTTTCTGTTTCATTATGTCTCCATGAACAACCTCCTCTAACGATTTTTCTCATCTCGCTTCTCAAGAGCATTTGATTTTAAAATAAAATATTCTACTGGCGCTTCTAACAACTATTACACAATCGATTGTGATCGTGCGCGGATAGTAGTTTAATTTCTCCGAGTGCCGTGTATTTCGGACTACACCCTAATTTTTCCACAATGAATTGTAATCATGAACTCGCGAAGTGTTGCGCAATAATAACCACAAAATGTACATATTTTCAAAATGTAATTATTTCAAATAAATTGCTAGGCTTCACAAGTTTTGCTCTCAATTACACCATGCTAATTATCCGAAAAAATTTTAATACGTAACATCCTTTGTTAGTGTTCAATATTGAACAGGCTTTTCTTGATTACGAAGCATATTACCTCTCAACTAGTGATTTTGCAGCGTTCCGGGGCTTCAGAAAAGGAAATTCCGAGCACAGTCGTTCAATAATTTTTCATTACTTTCCACGAGGTTGTTGAGATATTAACCCGAATTTATAGTTCATCTCAGCCCCCCTCAAGAAAGCCGGGTGGGCGCCTTTCAGGCTCCTCCATTCTCTCGCGATATAGCGAGACACCTGGGTCGCCGTTTGTCCTACCCGGCGCCATCTAATGGCTACTAACGGGGTCACCGCTCTCGGTTTTCAGCGCCCGCTCCCACCCCCACCCCCACCGCCGCGTCTCAACGCGTGGTGCAGGATGCCCATTCGTTTCATTCTACCCCTAGGACTGGTTTGCTATTCCCTCGCCTCTGTCGCCGCCCCCCGAACATATCCACAGCCTCCCGCCACCCCCGCTCCCGGCCCGCTCCGTTCTGTCTCTTCCCGTTCCCTTTTGCCCCGTGTCGCCATTGTATCTGCTCCGTTCGCGTCTTATTTGCACTACCCCGACACGCCGTAGTTCCATCCTCGTTCTCGAGATTCTTGATCCCGTGGCCATTCGGTTCCGTCCCGCCCCCTTTCACAATTTTGTTCCTTCCCACCGCCACCCCCTTCTTTCCCTCCCCTCCTCCGCCCCCCGGCCGTCACGCCCGTCCCCCTTGTCCACGTAATCCACCCGTCCCCCCCGTCTCGCCCCCTCACCCGACCCGCATTCCCCCGTTCCTCCCCATCCTGCCTGCTTCCCATTTTGCGTTCTCCATTCCACACCAAACGCTAGTTTCCAGTGTTGCTTTCATATTTTCCACTCTTGCTGATTTCAAATGCCTCCTTCACCTCCGCTTCGGTTTTGGCTCCCGGCTCCTTCGCTTCAGCTCCCTTTTCCTCCCACTTCCCTCCTTGTAGTCTTTCCCCAACCCTACCTCCGTCCCACAGTGTTCCTCCCTCGCGCCCATCTCACTCCCGCCTCCACCCCCGACACCGACCCCGGGCCCGCCTACGCCCCGCCGCCGCCTGCTCTTCGCTCCCACCGAGTCAGCCGTGATGAACCGCTTCATCAGCCGCTCATTTAATTAAACGCAATTAAGTTACGGCCCCATTAAGTCTGGGATACGGCTCGCCGTGATAAAGCTGGCCTGGCCCGCGGAGCGTGGGCGGGGGCGGCATCACTCTCCGCGACCGCCAGAGCTCGCGACCGTCGAGGGGCGGGGTGGCGGCGGCGACGGTGGGGCCGTGGGTTGGGGTCGCGGCGGTGCCGACGCGACGGAGTCGTTAGAAGTTTATATCTGCTTAATTCCCGCGCGCTAAACGGCGCTTCTTTCTTCCGGCGAGGCGGTGTTGGATAACGCGGAAACTGATGGTTCCATTTGCCTCGAGTTGCGAGTTTATTTTTCCTGCAGAATAATGTAATAGGTGCAAATTAGGTTATAAGGAAATGAATGCTTGCGAAATTCTTTCTTATCTTGAATGGTAAGGGTTAACTGTGACGGTATATGCATCTTAGTTGAGATGCAAAGGAAGTTGCTTTTTCTGGGATGAGAACTTTTCGCCTCTTGATTGGACCTCTTTGAATATGGCAGCAATATGAATTATTGTTGAATAGATGTATTGAAAGGATGTAAAGTGCGGTAAATGTTACAGAACATGTTTTAGAGCATTTCGACTTGTAATATGGTATTATTTTCTATTAATTCGTAAACTTAGAACCATTTTAGTGGGCAACGATTGAAAATATATTTCTAAGTTTCTCGTTATTTTTACAAATTTACATTGGAAATAGCTTTTTCTGTATCAGACGTTTCTGTTTCAATAGTTGCCACTTATACAGTGATTTGTGAAGGAATAAAGGTAGAACAAGTTTAAAATGTTCTGAAAGCAGTGGCGTAGCGTGGGTTTCAGCAGCTCTGGGCGGAGGAAAATTTCGCTGTCCCCTTATTTAGGTATTTCAATTTATCTATGTATATGGCGGTTTTTTACAGTCTCGACCGTTTTCCACATCCAAATTTTCTTGCTCTTTATCCCATATTTTTTTTCCTCCATTTCTCTTTTGTCCATGCTTCGTATTCCTGTTCCCCTTTCCTTTCTTCTTGATTTTTTAATTTTTTTTCAACCTTTTGGTAAGTCCACACCATTTCAGTTGTTTCATTTCGATCGTCTCGTTCAAGGTTGTTTGCACTTTCATTTTATTTCTTATTTCATCGTTTTTTATTTTGTCTAACAGAAAATTTACAAGTATTTCAATTCAAAAGACTAAAATATACAATAATTCTGAGAAATGTTCGGCAAGAACAATCATCATTATTGTGTATTGTACAGGTTACAAATAAAAAAGTCATGTTATATGTTTTACAATATAATAATGACTCTACATTCATATACAGAAGTCGCCACAGAATAAGTAAAGAAAGATTCCGGGTTCATTTCAATCGGTCGATTCGGTCAATTATTATATTATTATTATTATTATTATTATTATTATTTATTGTGAAATTTAGCCGCCCCCTAAAAGTGCCACGCGGGGTGGGACGCCGCTACCGCCCCCACAACGCTACGCTATTGTCTTAAAGTAATCTTAAGTAACTTACATTTTCTGCATTCGATGGGTTTCAAATTGAACTGAATTAACTAACTTTCAGCAGCCCATAAAATGGTATCAAATTAAAGATGTTTCATATGTTTACAAGACATTTGTAAGCTCATTAAACACCCTTGGAAACACTTGTTCTGGAACAAAATTCTTGAAAACTGGGTTTGCATGCATGGGTACATCTGTAAATTAACCAGATAAAAGTAAACCCATTATTATTTCTAGACTCGTTATGGTGAAAATTCTCCAAATTGTGAATTCTATTGATTTTTTCTTTAAATTTATTCCAAAAAATTCCGCTCCTGAAAGATTTGATGCTGAATTGCGAGAGTCATTAGAAGTTTGTATCTGCTTAATTCTCTCTACTAAACTGTGCTTTCTGCTTCCGCATGAACGCAAGATAACACGCGACTGATGGCGCCATTTGCTCTCCAGTCGAGTATTCTACCATATTTTCTGGAAAATGTGGGCAGTATGTTTAGATTACACTGGAGTAAATTAGTGACTTTCATGATACTAAATGTTTCCCATCTTGCTGGATTGTGTGAGAGAGAGGTTTTGTGTGATGAATGACTCCACAATAAAGTTCTCTTTCCGTGCATGTGTGTAAGTGGATGTAAGAATTACGACCCAGTTAAAAATTGAATTAGAAGTAGAACTTGTGAATATTTCTTCACAAATTCAATGCACTTTTATAATTTGATAGTTTTTAAGTGAGCCACTTCCAGAATAAAGGCTTAAATGTTCAACATTCTTCTCCAGAAAAATGTTACATTATGTATTCACACTCTGTCAATGTTATTTTGTGTGAATGCGGAATTTAATTTCAATTAGAACCAAATATCTCAAATAAAACAGTTCGCCCCAAAGGTGAACCCACAAAAGTCAAAGAGTATTATAATTACGGCATTGAAGTCAGATTAGGTGCATTTGTGTTGTACTTTAAGAGAGAGATTATATGTAATTATTTTTAGAAATTAAATGCGCTACCAAAGTAATTCCGAACATTAAGTATTCTCCTTGTGAGAAAATTCCATGGCAGACTCTTTATCTAAAAATATACTTAAGAATCACTTTCAGATTTTGTAATTATTGTCAAGTACAAAACAAAGGATGTCACTTCATATTCATAAAATTTGTATGATAATCCCCTCAAACAATTCATCTTATTAAATGTGGAACACTTTTTTAAGAAAAATTGAAAGAGCTTTACCGCATTAGACGTGACCTGTTAACTGTAACATCGTCGGTAGGATGAGACGTCTGAATAAAGCATTCGAGACGCAAGCCGCAATGTCAAGAAGCTGTGCTGTGGGGCAACAGGAATGTCCTTGCTGTACCCGCGTCTGTGAGTCGTGCGCCTCGTGTGGGCTGGGATTACATCGCGGTCCCGACCTCTCCGAAGGCGGCGGCGGCGGCGGGGTAGGTCCCAACCGCGCACAACGGAGTTGCTCTGTGCCTCCCGCAGCCGCCGCCAGATACCGTAATCAGAAGCAGACTCAGCCTGCTGGTGGGCGGGGTGGTGTCGCAAGGTGGGTGTGGCCATTGCCCTGTTCTCAAAGGCCACCGCCATCCCCACTCGACCACTGTGCACGGCGCTTCCATCACCATCTATACCTACACCTCCCCTCCACCCCCATCACAACCAACACCATTATCACTTCATTCCGCCTCCATCATCGCTCCCACCCCCAATCCCCCCCTTCGCCCCATTCCCTTCCGCCCCCCCCGCCATAACCACCCCGCTCCTCATCACCGCCTGCACTGCCACGCCAAACCCCCACCCACCAACGCCACGCCCACTCCCCCTCCCACGCAAACTCTGCCACGCCACCCTACGCCGCGTTACGTTACGTCACGTGATACCCCGTGCTTTCACACGGTACGCCTCTTCACGCCGCTTCCGTCTCTGGCACCAACGTCCTGCTAACATCGCCACTGCTTCTGCTATCCATCTCCACAAACCTCGCCCATACCCCCACCCATTATCTCCCGCTATCTTCCTCGCAGCCGGGTAAAATTAAATCATTGAACATAGTACTTTTCGCCGTTCTTTTATCAAAAATAGAATCTGAAAGGACCCGATCAGAAGCAAAAGTTGTTAGTCATGGGAAACGACAAAAATATAATTTTTAATCTCCAAAAGTTTAATTTCCTCATAACTTTGTCACTACATTTGTACTCTTCCAAGTGACCGATTCAGACATGACATCCGTTAAATTGACATTGAAAAATTTAAAATGCTATTTAAAGCAATTTTGTGTTGACTGGTGATGCTCTTGATGTAATAGGACAACGACCCTATCATAGTCCTTTCTCTATCAGTGCGTCTGAAAGATGTAAATATCAATCGTGGATAACCTGAGCCAACGCAAAATACATTCGTTTCTTGATAATCTATTTTATCGACATTTGAAGACAGATAACTCAGTTTGCGAGTGTACTTGGTTCCTGATACATCTGCGCAAATATTGGATGTAAGACCGTTGCTTACCGTAGCATTCAAATACATTTTGCGATTATGGGTGCCCACAGGACTTTCAGTTTCCTGGTCCGCGTGATCTCAAACATTTCAAGAGATTGATTATATTTGTGACACACTTTCTATATTTTTTAGCGTTAGAAGCAGAGTGAGCAGGAGTTCAGATCTTCCGCGAACCTTTTCGAGATCTTATAATCTGTCTTGCTGAAGAGGAATGGTGCCATTTCTCAGTTATAATTTACCGCAGAACTCAAAACATATAAACTCCTTTATCTCAACAGTTTAAAGACGCTAAATTATTTTGTTGATCAAGAAACCGGTATTAAAATAACTCCAAAGTAAATTACATATGAATTATTGATACGGGAAGCATTTATATTTAAAGTCTTTAGACTGAAAGAGAAATCAACTTATTTCTTCTCTCAAAACGTGCGAAGAAATTAATTAGGTTGTGTAGTTTTGCAAGTGTTGCACCACGTAACAAAGATTTCGCAAAGACTGTTCAAATGTTGGAAAGAATAATCTTTGTGGCATTGGCTGTAAGCGACGCACAAGCCTTCATCGAGTGCATGATATTTCGAATTCCGACAGAGAATCTTTCCGAAATCCAACATGCACTTCTGACGTTGATATAAACATCCCGTCGAGGTCGGGCCGACTACTAATTCAACTCGGGCTCTGATCAATCCATCAATCGATTGTATCGTTTCGGCATTGAGAACTGCTGCCAAGAACAATGCTGCATTTTGACAGAGGATAATAGAGGAAGGGAGTCGAGAATCAGCTTCAGAGAGCTCCTGCGTCATGCGGTTGTGAAGCAAAGAAACCTAATATAGGAATTTAAAAATGAAAAAAAAGAGGTGCAAACCTGTTAATATTCAAAATTGATACACAAACGAAAAATAAGCAAAATTAAAAAAGAGGTGAAGGGAGGAAAAAGCATTGCGAAATGAAATGAAAAATGTCTTGTTAAAGGGATGAAAATTAGAAAACCTTTGAAATGTCAATTTGTTTTTTCCGACTCTTTCCATTTACTCAGTTACCTGCAGTATGTTCAGAATATTCCACAGAGATTAAAATCACGATGATGGGCTGTCCACCGTCTAAAAATGGGACGGGAGTTTTACTCAATCAGGGCTAATGCTGGAGTAAATTATGGCACAAGTGTTCTCATTGCCTTCGTCGCATTACAAGAGGGATGTTAATTCTTCCATCTTTGTCCATCTTCTATCCTAAATATTGGTACCAACACTTCGGCCGGCAACCTGAGGCATTCATGAGGGCGTACCGTCAGCCATTACTACAATATCGGCTAGAACACGGAATCTCTCCTTGCCTCCTTCTTTTGAAGACGCTTTAGATCAATTCTTCATCTGCACAGCGTAAAGGCCAGGTTTTTCTGTACTGCTACAGTCTGCAAAAATTTATTTGCCGGGGTCCTTCCCCTACTGCTATCTACTATTATCTACCATTGGACACGACTGCATATTATGTTCCCAACATGCAGACGCGCAAGTTGGGCGTTTACTATAATCGAGTTAGGCTTAGAAAGGACCGGAGTGACAGTTCGGGAAAGAAGTGAACATTAAGTTTATTTCAGAGACGTATCCTTCCGTCGTGTCTGTAGTTCACTCACGCCGCATCGTAACTTGCTTATGATGGTTGATGGCTCCTGTAAAGACAATATTGATGGCTACGCATAACGTCAACGTAAGCACCACATATTCAAGGTTCAGTTTTAGTATATAGGTAATACTTATCATGAAAATTATGTTTAATTTAATGTTTGAAGACAAAAAAAATTAAAAGAAGCGCAATAATCTTGGCACGACTTAATTTCAAGTACTACTTGTTGCGCACTACATTTTCATCGGACGATGTTCTCGATCTCATCGGGCGCTAGACGAAGTGTCGACGCCATTTACAAGTGAGACAACTGAAAACGAACGAACGGCTGAAGGAATGCCAGTTGACATCATTCACGAGCGCACGGAGAATATTGTCATATGCCAGCTGTCACTCGGCGACGATGATCACACGTGACTCATTGCATATAGTACTGCCGCAACATTCGTCTGGAATTGATGAAAATGATAAATCAGAGCTGCGGTCTTCGAGTATTCACATCCAAACGGTAGCCGTTCTCACCCTAGCCACTCTATTGCTATTGTCGAAAATCCGACTTCGTTCTAACTCTGTTCATCGGAGGCGCATCGCCTCCAGATCGAGATTGAAAGCTCGGTGGTGGAGGTTGAGCGTGGTACACTACGAGTCGCCCCAGGAAGGCGTCGCGAACACCTCTCCCTCCTCCGCCCAACGCATCCGCCTCCGGTTCACCCGCAGTGTTCCCGCGGTTACCGCCGCCTCCCGTCCGGGGTTCGAACCACAGGACCACAGAGGTGGAGGTTGAGCATCGGGACCATTGCACCACGAGTCGCCCCAGCCTTCGCCCCAGAGGAGGCGTCGCCGTAACTTTCCCACCTGCGCCCAAAACATTCGCTGCTGATGCAGCCGAGGCCGCGTCGCATCTCGCGCGGCTTTCGGATCGGGATTTGAACCCATGTACCCAGAAGTTGGGGTTAATCGTTGGAACCTCAACATCAGTGGAGTTCCTAATTTTGCCATTGCGTCATCTCTCCTACCTTTACCGAACCCTAATCGCTGCTGGTCTAGTCGCTGTTGCCACGCATCTTGCGCCGCGTCTGGACCGTGATTTGAATGCTCGTTGTTGAATGCTCGGGGTTGAGTAGTACTACTACACGAGTGTCGACCCAGCCTTTGCCCCACAGGAAGGCATCACGCCATCTCTCCCAACTTCATCCAATTCATCCGCTGTTGGTCCAGCTGCAGTCTCCTCGCGTCTCGCTCAGCCTCCAGACGTGCATTTGAATCCCGGTACCCAGAGATGGGAATGGAGCATTTTGACTTCTCACCACGGGTCGTCTCAGCCTTCGCGCCACAGGAAGGCACCGCTCCATCTCCCTCACCTCCTCCCAATCCATCCGCTGCTGGTCCAGCTGCATTCGCCTCGCGTCTCGCGCCGCCTCTGGGCCGGATTTGAACCCCGGCCAAGGGGGTTGGCGTTCTCTCCACTACACTACGGGTCAGCCCAGCCTTCGCCCCACAGGGAGGCACACTCCATCTCCTTCACCGCCAACCAACCCATCCACTGCTAGTCCAGCCGCAGTCACGCGTCTCGTCTCGGTCTCGCGTCTACTCCGGACGGGAATTTGAGCACCGGTGCCCCGAGATGGGGTTTGAGAGTTCTGACCACTACACCACGGATCGTCTCAGCCTTCGCGTCACAGGAAAGCACTGTTCCATCTCCTTCACCTCCTCCCAACCCATCCGCTGCTGGTCCAGCCGCAGTCGCCTCGCGTCTCGCGCCGCCTCGTGCGTGTACGCACACGCGTGTTGAGCGGCCGCTCACGTCGCGCTCCATCCGGCGACGCGACGAGACGAGACGCCGTGCGGCGGAGGCTGCGGGAGGGGTGGGGACGAGGGGGGCGCGTCCCCCGGGGAGAAGGAAGGGGATGGCCGCAGCAGTCGTCGCCTTGAACTCGGCGGGCGAACCGCGCGCGCGTCCCTCGCCCAAGGTCGCGCGTCCGCCCACGCACGCTGCGCGCAGATGGGGCGTCGCCCGCCGGGCGAAATGCTCGTACGCGGAGAATATTTTTCCTTACAATGAATTGTTGTAATTAGACTGCGGAATTTAATGAAATGTGATTTTTTTCTTTTCAGTTTAGGACAATGCCTTGTAGTATAGACAAATTTTATGCTACGACAAAATTTTTGTCGATTTCGACGAATGAGTCAATTTTCTTTTCCGTAATTTTTAAAGCATTTTTCGCTGATTTCGTTGATTTTAGTATCATTTTGATGGTTCTTGCTACAAATAATATTTATGAGATGAAACAAATGTTCTCCACAGAGTTAATCAGTAGCCTTTCCGATTTCTTCCCAAGAGTCCAAACCAAATGTTTGCAAGCTGACTTCACTTGAACGAAAGGAAGAAGCCTCGATTACTCAGTAACATATCCAACCGCTTAAGTTCTTCATCTGAACTGTTTTTGATCAATTTTTTTACGTAATTTTTCTTTGCCTGTGACATTTTAAAAAAACATAAGAGCATTTTATTGATCATATTTGGTGATGTTTTAAGTCATCAAAATCCGCTCCCTAGTTAAAATATAGCCTTAACGCAACCATCGAACAGAGAAACGAATAGCCACTCTTAACGGACGGCGTTCGTTAAACGATTTTACAGTCTGATTTGCGTTAAGAAAAATCGAAACAAATGATCGCAGCTAAGTAATTTAGTTGATGGGATAAGAGTCACTTTGATTTTTTCTACTTATTTCAAGCAATGGCATTTATGTTTTTTGTGTTTAGTTCTTATAAGGAGTTTATAATACAAAAAGTATTGACCCACGACTGATTACAAATGAAGGACTGTAATATTTTTTTCTGCCTAACGACGATAATAACTGTTTTCTCTTATTCGATCGTCATATTTATTTTACTTACCTATTCATAATTGTTTAAATTATTCATTTTCTCATTCAACATAATAAAACTAACAGTACTAGATAAAATGCCTCATTGTGTGTGATGAAGTAAAGGATACTGCCGTTAATTAACGTTACACACAATACCAGTTCATATAATATAATTTATCACATTTAGAAATTAATCACTTTTAGAAAAAATGTCAATATGTCAAAAAAGTGATCGGATAAGGAAAATGTATATTATATTATTGCACGTGGCTAAAAGACCATGATGTACGCACTCTTATTATCGTGCTCGTAAATAATCAACTAACTTTCTCACAATGACTTGTTGCTGTTATGGGAATACGTCATTCTCACTACTTATCTCCCTTACCCCCAGATATGGATAATAAATCAAAGCAGGGTCCACGTTTGGGAACACCATAGGTTGTAAAATTCCGATTAATCCGACCTTAATGCTAAGTACATGCATTCAAATACACAGAATGCAATTAGAAGTACGTAATGGGATTTCGAATTATTATTGGCAGTGCCCCAACACAGCTCGTGGAGTAGCGTCAAATGAATACAAATCCGTAAAAGAGAAATTGCAACGCCTCATGATACCACACAAAAAGGAACCAAGTGAAAAGAGATGAAACCTTTAGTAATGAATTTCATTGTATACGTTAAAACGCCATCTCTCTACAACATTCTGTCATCTTGCACAATGGAAATAAACAGTAGCATACAAAAGAAATCGTATAAAATTGTTCATGGTTGACGCAGAATATTCATTTCACATTTTGTTCATTTTGTAGTACACGCATCTTTTCCAAAACGTGACATTGTGATTTGAAATTGTCGATCAGACATTCACTTCGATTCGTTTCTCGTTTGATTTCGATTGATTGATTGATGTATCCGGGGGCGCCAACTGCATTTTCCATTAGCCCCGTTAGTATAGTGCATGTTTAATCGCAGGAGTTGGAGGTGAACTTTCTCTGTTGTAAGGCGAGTTACGGTGCCGCCCACACATCGTCTGGCGGGGTTTACCTCAACCCAAGTATCTCTCACCAGCGGGGCACCGCCCAAGCTAGGACAAGCTCCCGTCCTTCTGACGTGTGTGGTAGTGTATTGCATGTAAGAGAGTGTACATAAAGTAAGTGTGTGTGTCTTAAAGAAAGTGTGTGTAAGTAAGGAACGAGGATAGGACAAGTATGAGGTAGAAAGATCGCGCCTGGTGAGTGACCCGTTTGTTAGGGTACTGCTCTGGGGTTTGCCTGATATTGATCGGAGAAATGACGGAAAACTACCAATCAGAGCATCCAGCCGTAAGAATTCGCCAATTGAATTCTATTGAATTGAATCGGAGCCGTAAGAATTCTTCAATTGAATTGAATTCCATCAAGCTATGTAGTTAGTGTCGAAAATCCTATCATCGTCGGGACTCGAACCCTAGGAGATCTCGGTCAGAAGCACTGCGGTGACATCCGTTCATGCCCCCCAGTACCTCGGGTGACTTGGACCCACTGTGTGTGTTTGTAGGGCGCGGAAGGGCACGTCTCCCACCGGACGTTCCAGCCTCTTCCGGTCAGAGCGTTCTGCTTGTGCATGACGTCGGCGCGAGCACTGTCTCATGCACAAGGTTTATTCAGAGATTCCAGAAACTGCATAAGAATCCTGAGTAGAATGTCGATGTAGGAGGTACAGGATTATATCGCACATCAATATCTTTTGTATTGGAAAAAACCATTAACAAATTTCAAAACTTCTAAAATTGTCGGGAATAGCTTCTTCATCTTTACTGTCATTTATTCTGTCCGATTCGTGATAGCAGAAGTAATCTCCAGCCAAAGAACATTGTTTTCGAAGATGTACATAGGCTTCGCTTAACATTGACTTTTGGCTTCCTTATGATATTTTCTTGTTACTTGACACCTGATGTTGCTATGTCCTGATGAATAAAAATATTTAGTGCGAGAGGGATTGACATTGTAAGAAAGCCAGTACATTTCGTTATTGTTGGCAAGACATTTATTTTGAAAGAATGGCATTCAGGAAGTTCAGCAAGCCAAAATGTATCCAGTTCGTCAACAAAAGATGCAAATCTAACATATGGACCCAAGAAAAAAATAAAAAATACCATGTAAAAGTTAACTAGGATGAAAAAACTAACTTAGAATGAATTGCAATAAATATCTTTCCTGTGACGATTAATATTTTGTTATTTCTTTTACAGGTTGGTATTAAATGCTTGTCGTTTTCGGGAAAAGCGTGTCGAGTAGTCACTCGACATGACGGCGTCAGCTGTTTGTAAGTAATGTGATGCTTGGAGTTAATTCGCGCAATCGAAATACAATCGTGAAATAATGTTGAAGCAGCTGAGCAAACATTCTTAGTGCTACTGTGTATTTACATGGAATTTATTGGCTTTCACCAAATCATCTCAAAATCGACATTATTCTTTCCGATCTTTTATAATTTCATTTGTTTCAGAACATCGCACGTCCGTCGAGCCTTGCCATTATACACAAAAGGCGAAACCTAAGAAAATTTAAAAATTAATTCATTTCTCATTGTTGTAGTATTGCTAGATTCTCAGCTTCTTCAACATATTCTTTTAATAAGCAATTCATTGAAATTTTCACAATTGTGTTTGCACAGAAGGAAGGTTTTCCGCAAAATAATTATCAAAGTTATCGGCGCACACTCATTGTTGTAGTATTGCTAGATTCTCGGGTTCTTCGGGCGCGTCAACTGCTTTGGTCATTAGTCCCTTTAGTGTAGTGCATGTTTTTTTCTCGTGAGATGGCGGGGATCTTCCCCCGCTGGATGGCGAGATCCGGCGCCGACCTACCGCTACCGACGGCTAGTGGGGTTTCCCTAACCAGGACTCTCCCACCAGCGGGCACCGCCCCAGCCGGGACAAGCTCTAAGCTCCGATCGGCCACCCAGAATATGTGATAGTGTAGTGCATGTTAGTGTAAGTGTGTGTAAAGGGGAGAGGATAGGACAAGGAAGAGGAAGGAAAGATCGCGCGCGGTCCGTGGTCCGTTTGGTAGGGTACTACTCCGGCATTCGCCTGGTGTTGATCGGAAAAATCACGGAAAACTACTGATCAGAGCAGCCGGCCTCTAGAATTCTCCTCCAGGCAGCGACTGAATTCGACCTAGCTGAAAAGCTAGTGTCGAAAATCCTGCCGCCGTCAGGACTCGAAGCTAGGACCTCCCGGTCGGAGGCGCTGCAGTGACATCAGTTGATGCACTGAGCTACCGCTCCGGTATGATTACTTGAATTTCCGAATATTAACCACAGCATAGCGAATTGTCAATATTGTCAAATCATTCTACCTGCGTCATTCAACCGGATGTTCGGTAGCGCCCGCTTTCCCCAACGGATCCTTGAACGCAAAACATGTCAACTATTAGCGCACCTGTGCCTGCGTTCAACTTCCATATTATGCATAGTTATGCCACGCACATCCTGAGCGTTCGATTGAGCCTCCGCGAGACGGTGGGCGAGTAGACGATGCATCCGGCAGGTGGTGATCGGGTGATGTCAATTTCTGACGTCGAATTCTCGGTTAAATCGAGCGCGAGAGAAATGCGAATGCAGTGCCGTGGACAGAATTTTCTTTCGAAGGAGCTCGGTGATGAACATCTCACATAAGAACATTCAGCATCTATACGTTAACATTTCTCGGAAAACTGATTGATTATAGAACTTCGACGAATGTTCATCTAACGGATGTCAAATACTTTAATAATATATTTATAAAATTTTTCGTTTAAATTGGGCGTGTGAAACTAGTTATCTTAACATTTTCAACTGGCAAAGAGAAATAACAAAACGATGAACTTATTGACCCACTTGGTGCTTTTATTTGTAGAGTTTGTAGTCCCTTTGCCATCCTCCTATTTCATATTTGTGCGACTGTAATTTTCTAGATCCTCATCCTCAACTGCCTCAGGGCGTTCCTGTGTCCTTGGCAGTTCTCAATGTAGGTACAAAAAGCCCACGACGGGATTTTCCAGAGGTTTTGAAATTCGTTTTTAAGTTAAAATATATTTCGGGTTGCTAGTGGTGTTGATTCGAGCACGCATCGACGCGGTGAAGTTCCTCATCTTTATTGTGAATATTCGTCTGAAAATATTGGTTAGTGAATAGAATCACTAAGCATGATTGTTTACTTAATCTAAAACAATAACTGATGGATTTACTGACGGGTTTGAGACTGCATTATTGAATACCAGAATAGGGAAGGAAAAATATTCGGAAGTTTAAAAAATGACAATTTAATTTTTCCTTGAAATCAGTTTGCAACTAATTTGAAATAGTTTGCAACTATTGATTATTTGTAATTCCCCTACTTCTTTGCTTACATAGAACCAGTGTCAGAATATGTAACTTCTACATAAGCTGAAGAGCCTTTTTGTATATGATCTCTTCGTCGTTTTGAAGTGATTTTTTGCTGCTCTCAGAAACACTAATTTAACTGATAACTTTTGTAAATCTCTGAATGTTGTACATACCTTGTTTCAAATCAGCCTTCTCTAAATTCTTGATCAAACCAGAATAATAAAAAAGGAATAATATATACTTTATATTATTATAGTCTCACGAAGCAGGTTTGTTCGAACTAATAAAGAAATAAAAAAAGATTCTCGACTATGTCTTCTTTAGACTCCAGAATCAAATTGCTAAAATCCGGTACTTGGTACCGACTTTGATTTGCATGAGAAATTTGAAATTTTGCCTTTAAATACCTGTTTTAGAAATCCGTTTTGCACATTAAGAATGCATTATAAGGAATTCGAGAAGTCAAATTACACGTTCCGGGAGATATTGCAAGATGAACCGAATGGCACATATTTCTAAGAATCCACGACTTGTTGATTATCTCTGATATTTTTCACTGAAGTATTAATTGTGGCATTTAAACTCTCTGAATGGTTCCGACGTTTATCATAAATTGTCCTACCTTTTAAATCAAGAAGACAGCACTGATGTAAATAAATTCGCAATGTTCTCTAAATACATTTCGTCATTAGCCATCTGCTTTAGTATTTTCTTCACGGTGAGGAGACGCTTTCAATTCGAGTCAGATCGGTAATTGAATTCTCGAACTGTTTCTGCTTCCAAACCAAGCACCATTCGATTCGTTACGTGCTGAGATTAACCTGTTGAATTAAGTAGATACGACTTAACAAGTAAAATTCAAGTAATTTAAGAATGAATTTGAATGAACAGCTTCAAATACCTCTTATTTCAGCCTAACACTACATCATCACGTACATTAGATGATCATTTAGTCTAATTGATATATATTATATAATTTAGCTTCCTAAATTAATGGGAATCAAGGTAGAACATTTATAAGACGTAAATTGTTTCTACAGTTTTCCATCAATATTCCTTGCTGCTTCTTGATGCGGTGTTTGCAGAGTTTCTCGTTACAGCAAACTCCTCAAATTTCTCATTTTCCTAGATTTCGTTTATCTCAGTCGAGTCATAAGTCGGCCAGTATAGCAAATCCTAAACTGTTTCCAGGAACCGGGAAATCCTCGCATTCAGCATTGTCGCAGACGTCACTGGAAGCTGTTTAGTAGGCAATACGCACCCATGTGTCAGTGCCGCGTAAACCACTTTGTTCGCGTACGTCTTCCTTCAGTAATTTGCCTGAAACGTGTTCCGCCCTGGGTAAACGTCAACTAAAAAAAACCACCTAAAATACAACAGCAAAAACAAAATCATCGTTCAAAACTTTTATACTCCAACAAAGAAAGGTGTTTTGTTCTGAACTTTCATAATCTAATAAATTAGATATTTGATAAAATAATTATGACAACATGCATTGCCTATACAAATATGGTAATATTGTAATAGATTACTTGAAAATGTTTAGAAAGTTTGAACTGTTTGCTTTCAAATAAAAAATTTAGTCCAAACGAAAAAAAAATATTTAGGCTTTTTTAATTTTTTATGTAAATTTAAAATAAAAATAGTCATTAATGAGATAATTTTAACATAGTATATAAATCCAAAGCAAAAGTGTACGAGTTGTTAAAAGTCGAGGAGAAAATTAAAGATAGTCAAATATGCGTGAAAAATGTGAAAGGGTGACTATTGTTGAAATAGTTTCCGGCACTATTTAAATGGTAAATCGAACCATGTTTTCATTTAAAAAACATTATCTATAAAACTGATCCTGGAATTCCTTTTTTACGCGCAAGTACTTGGGTCCGAAGCCATTTCCTCTCTCTACTCAAAAACCGTTCTTTTACATCTGTCCTCTTCCTCCCTCCCAATCCCGTACCTTTGCCACTGTCACCCGAGTGCTGTTTAACATTCGCTTTGTTACGAGCGAATCACGTTGACGTATTTCCTCGAGTTCCTCCCGTCGCGTCGCCGTCGACGCGAGCAGGGCCGGGGCGGGTCGCCTCCGTCTCTCGTCATTCACGCTCCGCAGCGCAGCCGTCTCGTCCTCGCCCTCGTCCTCCGCGCTTCGCATGACGAGCACGTCGCGCGTGCCTCGCAACTCGCGAAAGTCTTTCCGCGGCAACTCTCGTCCTCGGTCCTCATCCTTCTGCTGCTCCTCCCCGTCCTCGGCGACTGTTGCGTCGCTTCTAGCCCCCTAGCACCGACTGCAATGGCACCGTTGCCTCCGGAACAATCATTGACCGGGGAGGTATGAGGGTTCGAATCCCGACCGGGTGGGATTTTCAACACAGTCGACTCCTGGTAAGGCGGCTCCACCCATCCGATGTGCGTCGAGTAGCTAGCAACCGCTCTCCGACTCCCCAAGTAGTATGGATGTAGCCTGCTTTTTGTGACGAACATTCGGTGCTCGCCCTACCTACCGCGTGTTGGTCTTTAGGACGCATCAAAAGGAGCGAACATTCATTGAAAACATCAGCTGTTCGGGATTACGCGAGTAGTAGCTCGCTGCTCTGAGAATGTCGAATATGCGGAGCTGCCTCTATAGTGAACTGTTGTGAACTAACATTTTTAGTCCAAGAAGAAATAAAAAAGGTCATCTTCGTCAACAACACTAATATGTTGACGAAGATGACCTCTTTTATTTCTTCTTATAAGAACGTCAACAACACCAAATCAGAATTCCCACAATTTTTAGTCCACTCTTTCGGGGGTTCAGGGAAACAGTATATAGCATGCATCAGACTTTCGGGACTTATGACGTTAATAGCTGATGAAATCAATACTCTCTCTCACTCATTCACCTTTTTCCTCCTCTTCCTCCTGTTCTGCCCTGTCCTCGCCGTCAGCTGTGTCGCCGCTCGTCCCCTGGAGACGATGACAGCTCCCGCGCCGAAAGGTGGCTCTGCCGAGGGACGGGCAGCGCGCTCTTTTGTTCGCCGCGCGTTGACAAATGAAGGCGGCGCCTCGAGCAGGTGCGGCGCCGCTGGGTCCGGTCTTCGGGGAGGTTTCGACTGGCGCTTGTTTGTTCTCTCTTCATTCGCAGAGCGAACGTGGTGGAGAATATGGCGTTCGGAGAAGGTTCAGCTTTCCTGGCGAGTTGTCTGCTGCATGACGTTTGTCAGTTTGTATAAAGGAAGCTGGCTAAAAGTCTTTCCCAGTGAAATTCTTATTTATACAATGTATTTTATTCTAGTTTTGTATAGTTCCTTTCATTTCATTCTGTGTTCGCACGATGGAAAATCATTATCTCGGCAACATGAGTACATTCAAACTAAACACTGAATAGTACCTGTTTATATTGTATTGACGTTATGTTGCGTTTGTAAAGTGTAAAATTCGAAGTGCATTTTCTAAATGAAATTATGAGCTTCATCCTTTTTCGAAAATATTTTATATGGAACATTTTCACGAAAACGTTTTTTTTATACACACCAACCGAAATTGTGTATTTTATTTTAATTTGGAGCATAATTGCGTTCCCGTGATTATATCGTAAAGTGTGAACAAGATAGTCCAGGGAGGTTTTTTACATATTATTACGTGTGGTTTAAGGATTTTCTGCTAAAAAGTACTTCTCGGATGGAAAGTTTGAGTGAGCAGGGTTAGAAGGGGCGGCAATCGCTCTTTCATGAAGTTGCAGGAAGTGGGCGTCGCGCGCACCCTGAGCTATCTATCTCTCGCTTCGGAACTCGACATCTGTGGAGGCCGAGAGATGGAATATCCCTGGCCGTGATGCGCGCTAAGATCTAAGACTTTGAGGCATCAACAGGTAGCGCGTCAGCCCATATTGCTGGCGGAAGAGTATATTTTCGCAGACATGTTGCGTAACTCACGAGAATGAATTAATACGAGGATTTAATATCGTTTCGTCATTGTTGACGGCTTGCCTCTGGTAATCCGCTGCCGCGATTTCATACCTCTTAGGGAGAAAAGTAAAGAAATATCAGAAAACTTTACAGTACAGTTGGAAATTTCATCATGTTCCTTGTAGTCCCTGTTGTCCCACTGTGGAGTGCAATTTAACTACTGAGAAAAAATGAAAATAACGTATGAAAACCCCCATTGAATTGAGGTTTGTATGTTGAATTTGATGGTTTTAGACAGTCAGTGACTTTTAACTGGTTAGCAAAAAAATAGTTTTCCTTTTTAAAAATTGAATTTTTGATTTTAAATTTTGGATGATTTTACTCCAGAATTCTCGTCAAAGTTAAAAGTGTCCGCTTATTATTTTATTATATTGTGGAGAAAATTAATCCATTCCCAGAAGAGAAGTCAGCATATTTCAAGGAGGAATATTTCCGTGAATATGTAGTTACTGTGCAAAATGAATGAATTACATCAAGTGTTTGTCAACAGCAATTACATCAGAACAATAGAATATCGTAAAAGCAGTTCCGTAATGCCAACAAGGTTCCCATTTTGTAGTAACACGACCGTTTGTTCAGCCTTCTTCATTTTGAGGAAATGCGTTAAAATTCAAGGATGGTCTCTGTAGAAAGTAGGACTTTTGAGTTGACAAAGCACTAACCATCATTAAAAATAATATTGATCTTCTCTCTTTTACAAAGCTCATGGCATTTGAAGAAAAGTCAATATTTTCTTATGACTCCAACACTCGCAATGAAAATCACATAATGGCATAGAAGAGATCTTGAATTATCCGGTGTGTACCTCAAACTTCTAAAATAGCGAGTAATCGAAATTCGGTGTCTTAACGCGTAATTATTTAGCAAAGATATCAATGATTCAGGAAGAACAAGATAGTTTTACATTCCGCTTCTTTTGTGAATTTCAAATAGTGTGTAACTTGCAGAAATAAAAGACACTGGCCGGTTTTTATGACATCGTTGATGATTTGATTTGTGTGTTTCTTTTAATATTTTAAAATGCGATAAAATGCTTTTGCATTACTTTCTTTGCAAGGAGGCGCATTTACCCATTTTTATTTCCAGCCAGATATACAAATCTAGATCGAACGTGTGACATAAAACGACAGAAATCTGTTGATAACGTGAAAAGATTCTGAGACGATTTTACGTGAATACGTAAAATCCTGCCACAAAACAGTGATGTTGCGAATCCCTTTCCCAAATCTATTCCACTAAAATGTTAATGTTGAGTCGTGTTGTGATGGTATATCTTGTTCTTCCCTCAGATGAAAGTATAGTCTGATAAAATGCATGCATTTGGTTTTGTGTTCTTCAGCTGTAAGCAAATGATGTCCAATTGGGAATAAGCCAAAGAAGAAGAATTATTTAATAGAGAATGTGTGAATTAACTGTCTCGCTTTCTAGTTCTCTAACTCGCCTTCTTTTCCTTTCTTTCTTTCTTTCTTTCTTTCTTTCTCTTTCTACCCGTACAGTTTAGCTCCGAGACACTGAGCGAGAGGTCATAGGATTCTAGTTCTGTCGATGGCGGATTTTCGATACTAGCTAGATAACTATGTCAAATTCTGCCGATATTTGGCGGAGAATTGTAGTAGGGGATTTTCTGATCGAATAGCTATCCCTGATTTATTCTATCACTTCTAGACGAATGCCGAACTCTTAACACCAACGGGACGCGCGCGATCCTTCCTTCCTCTTCGTTCGTTCTTTCCTCTTACACTCACATCCATACACTACCACACATTACGGCAGCCTACAGCAGATGTGACATCGTCGTACTTACATTTCTGCCGTATTCTTTGGAGATTCTGACGTAATGGATCACATGGGATTAGGGAATCAGCCCATTGCGAGACTCCAGAGTAAGACCTCCTGCTCTACGGAGCGTCAGCTGCGGAGTCGCAAGTACTTACGCAAGCACGCACGCTGTTAGCCACTGCAACAAAAAGTGAATAAGTGGGAAGATAGTAATAAAATAAAAATTGGTCTGCTCGTAGAATATTTATGAACCTGGCCCACCCGTGGTGCAGTGGTCAGACCGCTCGCCTTCCACTAGTGGATGCCGCGGTCCAAATCTCGTCCGATCTATGTGGAATTTGTGAAGGACAAAGGAAGTTCCTGGAAGGTTTGCTTGTGGTTCTCCCACTTTACCGGCGTCTCGTTCGACCACAGCCCCATCGTCTTTCACACCACATCATAATCACCCGCCCATTAAACTGATTTGTCCAATCCAGGTCTGGCGGTAAGGCTTGGGAATTCTCATAATAATAAAGCACAATTGTAAGCCACTTTCTCCTCACACCTTTTCTCAAGCTCCAATGCGTGCACGGAACACACATACCGCACGTGTGCTCGCGGCTCGCCGGCGCATAAAATCAAATCGGCCCAACGCAACCGAAGTCTCCCTGAACGCAGCCTCCTCCGGCGCGTCGCGTGAATTCGTAAGGCGCAGCTCTGCGGCAGCCACAGCGCTGCGTCGGCGGGGGCGGTGGCGGTGGCGGTGGCGGTGGCAGTGGCGGTGGCAGTGGCAGCGGCGGCGGCAGCGCCACGGGCCGTAACCGCTGCGAGGACGGGGGTGGGGCGTCTGCTTCGACGGTAGTGGCGGTGGCGGGGGGGGGGGCAGTGGCGGCGGGGCGGGCGGCCGGGGGCGCTTGGAAAAGAGCAGCGCAGCGGGCGAGCGCGGGAGGAGCAGGGCGCGAACGTGCGCCGCCGGCGGAATAGCCTCGAGGGGCGGCGCGCGCCAAAGCCCCGACTTCCTGCTCGCCGGCGGCGGCGCTGGGGCGTGGACGGCGCCGGACGGAACGTCGGAATCTCGAGATGAAGTCAATAGCAGGAAAAAGGGGAAAGAGAGAGCCTGAAAATAAGGAGGAAAAGAAAAGACAATGAAAACGTGAAGAAGAAGAAGAAGAAGAAGAAAGGAAATTGTTAAGAGTTAAGTGAGAAATTCTGATAGTTAAGAAGAAGAAGAAGAAGAAGAAGAAGTTGAAGAAAAAGTAACTAATGAAAAAGAAGACGAATGAATATGATGTAATTGATTGGAGTCGATGCTCACATGTTGCCAGGGATTGCATCAAGTGATGTGTCGAGTATGACTAAGTTTGTCCGAAAAGTGTGCAAATAAAATATCCCCAGAAATTTCATGTTGCCAGAACAATTGACTTTCCATAAACTTTTTACTTCATTAATTTCTGTTCACTAAGATAAATGCAATAGTTTCCTTTTATTGATCATAGACGTTCGTGACATTTCTGAACATTTCGTTATGATGATACATATAATTAAGTAACAACCTTCATAGAAACGTAGTGGTTAGGCAATCTCGTCAAGGTAATATCGCACCATCATGGAAGTAGATAAACTGGTGCAGTGGCAATCGATTAAAAGCGCATTAATATGCAAGCTTCCATTCGGAATTAATGATCACACTTTCTTTGAATGCTCTTATTTTCATTATTCTTTTCTTTTGGAAAAATTTGTTTTCCGCAGTAATTGCTTTTCTTGAATTATCTCAATTGAACTTCGACATCCATTGTTGGGTATTTTCTATCACTATTTTCACCAAACCTTCTTATCCATCTCCAATACTCTGATGATCAATGAACTAAAAGAAAAAGAGCTACAACGGCTCCTAAGTTGAAACTACGAGCGACGCTTTACCCCGCATTTACATTGAGGATAGCCGAAATGCCTGAAAAATTGCTGTCGGTTGTGAACGCAGTCTAGAGGTTGGGGGGGAGAACCGCAGCGGCGGCGGCACGCAACGACCGTGCCGGGGCTCCCGCCCCCGACCGCGCTGATGTCACGCCGCGATGATGTCACCGGGCGGCGGCGGTGGCGGCGGTGAGGCTCTTTTTGTCGCCCCGCTTCGTCGCGCTCAGCTCGCTCGCTGGGTGCCCCGAAATAGCGGGCCCGCCCCTCCCCACCCGCCTCCCCTCATCCCACCGACACCTCTTCCGCCGCCGCACCCCCGCCGAGGCGGTTCCGGCTCGCCGCCACCTCTGCCTAGACCAAGCCTCCCCCACCCCCCTGGCGAGGAAATTCCTCTATGATAAGCTGCAACCGATTCCCGCTCCGGTCCGCACTCTTGACGTCTCCGCCTTGATCTCGTCGTTTTCACTACCTCCCCACCATTGCTCCCCCCCCCCACACACGTTGTCGTGGCCTTTGTTTCCTTTTGAGACTCCGTTCCAGTTGTTTGCCTCCATCTCCGCCTTCGCTATGATGCTCCATCTCGTCCTTGCCTCTCGCTCCAGCGTCCCTGCTCGGTCGCAGATTCCTTGCCCAGCCTCCAACCTCGCATCGACGGCCACTACCTTCCTCAGTTCCAGCTCCATTCATTGTTGCTCATCGACTCTTTGGATACCATGTCTCATTTCATTCCGGTCTCTGCCACAGCCTTCGTCCTGCCAAATCACCTCTCACTTCTGTGCCACATACCCACACGCACGTCTGGCGCCTATCTTCTTGCCGAGCTCGGTAACAGGTATTTTTAATAAAGGGTAGTCTGGAGAGTTGATAGATGATTTCGTATTTCCGGGCGCGTCAACTGCTAAGGTCATTAGTTCCGTGAGTGTAGTGCATATGTTTTCCTTGGGATGTGGCCGCTATCTTCCCCGCTGCATTGTTCGATTCGGTGCCGACCTTCACGTCGGCTACCAGGGTTATCGCTAACCAGGTACCTCCCTCCAGCAGGGCACAGCCCCAGCCGGGACAAGCTCTAAGACCCCGAGTGATCTCCCGTCGCCTGGTCAGGATACGAATAACGCAACCCGTTACTTTATGTATTTCTTTAGTGGAACATACCTTTCATTCGGGTAACAGACGAGGGTAGCCCGGATAGTGTACTGTGACCGCTGCGTTGCCAGAGCTCCGCCCTCGCGTGGTCGCGAGCGCCGGGGCGGCAGTGTCGACTTTCACGCGCTCGGCCGTGTCCGCCATGCCGAGTGGGTTAGCCGCTTGGGTGGAATTACATTTGGCGTGGGCGGTGGAAACGATGTGTGACTTCATCGAAACGCCGAGGGCGACTGTGTGACGGGGCGTCAGGGATGCTGTGGATGCGCCTGAAATTTTCGCTTTCGCATTCTTGAAACCTCCCATCCTACTCTTATCACTGGAAGTACAATTTTCTGAAAAAGGCTCCATAGATGGCACCTGGCCAGAGAATGGAGCAAGTCCTCCCCAAGGAAATTAGAAAAAAATTGCTACGAGAAAGTATGTGCCATTCTGTTGAACCATTAGTTTTTATTCTGATACCGAAATTGAATTTCATGTATCTTTGGGTTTTGCGAAGAATACTTGAATTATGTGAAGGAATGAACTGTAATTCAAATTAAAAGAAAAATCACATTGATGTAGTTAGTGATATATACTTTCCACTTGAAGTGTTTGTGTGTTTCTAATTGTATGAAATGAAATATAGCAATGCCACTTTTTTGCCCTTAGCATTAATCAGCGTTAATGTCATTGGTGATTGTGACGTGTTGGATGTGACGTAATGACATTGGTGAAGAATCTCAATACGAAAAGAAAAATAAAGACAGAAAAAACTTCCGAAACGCTGAAATGTAGCTTAGCGGTTTGCTAGATAGCTTATAGGTTTGCTACAAGAATCCAGAAGGGTTTATTCCTACTGAACGATTCATAATGAGGACATTTTTATTTCAAATAATTGCCCAAAATTCGCTAGTAAATTGTTTATTGGATACGTTATCTGTTACTTCATATCTACCGTGCAGACGAGGATGTTGGGCGAGAAGAGGTACGTTTGATTCGAAGAGAATTTCGTAGAATTCATCCAATTGAAGATTTCTCGGTAGAATTGCTATCTAATCGGCTGTTGAACCCGGAAATATCTTCAATACATAATATTTCTTAATGTGTTCGCTGAAATGTTTTTTTGCGAGTACTTTTTTGTTAATTGAATTTCTCTTTACCCTTTTGAACTATTGTTAAATATTAATTTCATCTCGACTTTGTGACTTTTGCAAAAAGGTGAGCTTTATTTTAACCTACGAACTTTTCAATTGAAAGTGTCATGTAGTTTATATCTCTAATTCTGTTAACACATAATCAAGACTTGTGTGTCATGATCCCTCTGAATTTTAGACAAGAGGGATCCGATCCGGATGAAGCATCCGAGAGAGAAATTTTGTTTTCAAAAACTAGACAACTAACATTTGCTAATAAAATAATCATTGGTTGGTAAAATTCGGATATGAATTAAAAGACATTGTACATTTCAATCCGCATTTCCCACAAATATTCCGTTTGATTTGTAATCGAAATATTTTGTTACTTTATCTTTAGAAGCTATGAACCGAAATACTTTTATGTCAAAGCCTAGTTGTGGGCCGTGACACTTTAAAATTTAAAGGGACCCTTTTAAAAATATATTTCCGAAATTCATTTTTTTTTTTCCTCCTTTTTTCCTGACAATTTGGGAAGAAACTCTCCGACCAACTTCAAACGTGTAAATGGTTGAACATAAAACCAATAGTCTTTATTAATTGTGCTATTAAAGTTATAATTTAATTCGTTTTGTAATTTCTTTTACTTGTTAGAAAAATATGCCGTATGTAAGAAAAAATGTTTGGAGGAAAAGGGAGCCCAGACGTGTTGTTGACCTCTTGTTTTAGGCTGCCCAAGCGAAAGTTCAGAGTGAAATATATTATCGTTTAGTGTAATGAAGTTCAAGGTAGTTCTGAAACATCATGTCCTTAGAGGGTGAGGCTTGAGAAGGGAATTTCGACACTCGCCCATTAAAGGATGCTAACTCCATAATTCCTTTGCTGCTTCCAATTTCCCTTCTTTATGCCAGCACCCTTTCCCACTATCTGTTAAGCCTTCAGCGCCATGTTTCCTTTTCATCTCATTCCTCACTCTCTCGTTTCTCCTTGCCATCTTCCCGTGACATTTGTCTCTCGTTATCCGATCCATCTCCTTTTCAATTTACTCGCCCATCCTTCTTTTATTCTGCTAGCGTTAAGAGTTTCGTCAGTGCCTCGTTCTCTTCTTTCTGCCTTCATTTTTTATGCGTTTCCATGAACTTGGATTTCATATCCATTCTTCTTTCCTCTAATGTTAGAAGATCTCGGCGAACATCTGCATCGCATTTTTCCCTCTCTGCTTTAGTCCGCTTCCAATTCCCAAACACCGTCACCTCATCTACCCTAACTGCTCCGTCCCGCCCCGCCCCTCCCCGCCCCGCCCCGCCCCGCCCCGCTCGCCCCGTTCAGCCCTTCCCTCCCTGTCCCTTTCCGTCCCGGCAGACGCACACCTTTCCATGTCCCGCCCGACCCACAACGCCACCACAAACCACAACCCTTCCCTACGTCCCCCCGAACCACAACGTCCACACCCCCCCCCCCCCCCCCCCCTCGCGCGCCTCAGCCCCCCTTCTCCCGCGTGCGCGCTCCCTCGCGATCGGTCCTGCCAGCGCTCATTCCAGCTCGTGGCTCGACGAGAGTTTCCGGGAATGCTCCGCGGCGGCGGCCCTCAAAGGAAGCGCTGCTTTCCAGGAATGCACTGCACATGTGCTCCGCGAAGGCCCTTCCATACGCGCTCATTATCCCTCTTGCCGCGTGTGCTGTGAATTCTTGATTAATCCTCCACAATGCAGTTCGTCAGCGAAAGAATCTGCGGGTCCGCATTTGAAACTTCGTTGATTGGGAGGTCGTAGATTCGAAGAGGTGGCCTCAGGGCATCAACTGATGCCACTGCAGTGCCTCTGACCGCGACATCCTAGGTCCGAGTTCCGACAGTGGCAGGATTTTCGACACTAGCTTCGTAGCTACTGAAGGAGAATTCTACTAACTGACTGGAGGAGAATTCTAGAGGCCGGCTGCTCTGATCGGTATTTTTCTGTGGTTTCTCCGATCAACACCAAGCGAATGCCGGAGCACTACCCTACCGGCCACGGATCGCGCGCGATTTTTCCTTCCTCTTGCTTGTTCTATCCTTCCCTTCCTTACACACACGAGCACTACACTAACACACTGCCGGGAGACCGGTGGTGGGAGATACCTGGTTGGGGAAAATACCCGTCAGCCGAAGTGTGGGTCGGCGCCGGCTCTCACTATCTAGTTAGTTAATGTCTTATTTTACGTGTTGAGACTCGGGCCATCAGGCCCGCTCTTCCATCTAATCACGCAAATTTCTCTACGCTCCTTTCACCACGTAGAGGAGAAAGGAGGTATTATCTTGTGCGCCGAAACAGGCGGAACTCAATTTTGCTCAGAGGCTTCTTGTAGGCTTGAGTATCTTTTACATACAGTAAATCTTCTACATGGGACAGCCGGCTTTACTTCCCCTCCGAAGTAAGGCGTATGAAGGATTTTTCGCCCTTATAAATCCACGGCTTCGATCGGGTTTGAACCCGCAAACTCGGGTACAACAGTCCGATACGCTAACCGTTCACCACCGAATCCAGCGGAGGAGGAACACCGCCACCTCCCGAGCAAAAATCATGCCATTAAACTTACGGAACTAATGACTTCAGCAATTGACGCGCTCCGAAAAACTAATTAATCAATCAAGGAATCCCAACGGTAGCAGTTTTTCGGCACGGCTGGGATAAGGGAGGCATTGTCTGGGTGAGAATTCTAGAGGCCGAGTGTTCCAATAGGTTGGTTTTGAAATTTCCTCCAATCAGAGCCAGAAGTTTGCCTTAATACCCAGACGTAGATGAGTAAGGTTTTTCTCCTTCCTAGCCCCAGCTTCACTCTTTCGTCCGGACAATGGGCTTATTCGGTTGATCTAGAAAGATTCGGTCGAAATTACGAGATAACAGATGGCAGGTCAAAGCTGGAATTTGGCTATAATGCCGTAAGCAGAAAGAGTTTGCCGGTACAATAATGGGGAACTGGAAATATCACATTTCGAACCATATAGAACTCATGGAGAATTTCTTTTTCCAAAATGCTTGATTTAGATTTTTATTAAATAATAACTATTGTAATCGAGAGCAATGTGAGGGAAGTAATTTCCAATTGAATGAAAATAATTGAAAACTCGGATAAGCAGAATTACAGATCAGGAATGCACGTTTTCCATCCTTAACATAAAAGGTTTAAGGGGGAATGGAAAATAATCAAAAAAAAAAAGAAAAGATTGTTGTTTACAATGTCTACGAAAAGATAAGTTAAATTTTTTTAAAAACCGACAGAATGTTTATGATAATACCCCATGGGAGTCCAGAATTTGTTGTATTGTTTCAAAGATAGTGTTCAATGTTTTTTTGTTATTTCGTTATTATTAAATCAAAGCTTGATTCAATTTGGTCATTTATAATTTTTCTCTAATATCTTGCCTTCAAAAAACTCAAATCTCTTGTGGTGTCTATAGTATGAGGACTAGCCTTGAGACTGAGTTGCTCTGAACGGATCAGAAGCATCGACGGTAGAGTAATATTACCAGAGCAATCTTCTCTGTGTACCCATCGCTAGTATTAGGTCAATCCTATCTGAGTCGGGACGGATGGCTCATTCCCTCAAACGATTAATTACGTAGCACTGTCAACATGTCATCAGTTAAACTAATAACGAAAATCGGGCGTCCACGCGGGATCACTGCCTCTGATCCCGGTCAACATGGCGCTTTGAGGATATCAGCGGTGCTGTAATTCTGGAAAGCCATCTGCTTCTGAGCGAACAATATGAATATTGGCCTGGCCTCTTCATTAGTCTAGTTAATTATATATTTCATTGAGAGATAATGAGTCATTGAGAGAGAGAGAGAGAGAGAGAGCGAGAGAGCGGTGACAGCCAAGAAGCTGTAATGCCAACTCTCAGTATTATTTTACCTCTGCAGTATTATTTTAAAGCATACATAGAGATTAATTTTCCGTTTATACACAAATTGTGTTTTGTAAAATGTCAGTACTTTCTACGCTACAAAAATAACACAGAAATTTAAACAGCATTCGTTGCAGAACTGTTTTATCTCAAGCCCTCTCACGCGTCTTCTCGCTCGTTCAGACTCGAGTCTTCTCACGTGTAAAACATGATTAGGAAATCACAAAATCGTATTTCTGGCTCTGGCTCAAACTGACCACAGCTAAATTCTTCCATAGAAGTGAGTGTGGCTTTCAAAAGAATGTTCAATGTCTACATCCTTCACATTTCAATTAGTCGACTTATCTTTTCTAGAACTTTCTTGCTCATTGTAACATTGAAATACGAAATCGAAAAAAAGAAAAAATGACAGTATATTTCTAATTCATCGTACCGGTTAGTAATAAGTAATAACATGCTGTTAAAGGAAACTACATATATGAACGTTTAATTGAACCGGTAAAGAATCACTGTCTACATATCATGGTATAAGACAAAAATTTATTTACTTTTATTTATTGATGTTGAAATTTTCTGTATGCTATTACTTTAAAAGCGAAATAAATTATTAGATCAGTAAAATATGTCGAGTGGTTGAAACATCTCTAATGCGAGAAGAAATCCACGAAATTCGTAATGAAAACATTACTCAGCATACTTGACGCTGCCGGATATCAAAGACTAACAATAACATAACATAGACAAGGTAATTGTAGTTCACCTCCTAAAGAGCAGCAGATATAAAAGAAAACAAAGTACGGTAACTTCAACAAACTGCAACGTGTGGCCCCTTTAGATATACTACACTCTATGCAAAGATACTAAGGCTTCTAATGTTCAGCTAGCGCACATGATGACACTTGAGAAGGCGGTTTGTGCACATGACTTGCAAAGTATCGAAGGAACACACTTGGCCGCAGCTTCAGGTGGCGTCGGAAAGCGAGCGAACGCCGTCATCCCTGCGGCGAGTGGCTTCGATGCGAGTAGAGTATCAAGCGGCATAGGCGGAGGCGGCGGCTCTTGCCTCTGAGAAGCGAGCCCCACAGGCCGTCGGGGGTGGTGGTGGTGGTGGCGGCGGGGGCGGTAAAGAGGGAGAGGAGTGGCGATGGGAGTGGGGAGGGGGGCTTTGAGGAGGTTGATTTGATTTGATTTTTTCGTGTTTCCGGGCACGTCAACTGCTTTGGTCATTAGTCCCGTTAGTGTAGTGCATGATTTTCTCGAGAGATGGCGGTGATCTTCCCCGCTGGACGGCGATATCCGGCGCCGACCTACCGTCGGCTAGTGGGTTTCCAACCAGCACTCTCCCACCAGCGGGACAACGCCTCCAGCCGGGACAAGCTCTAGCTCCCGACCGGTCTCCCGGAATATGTGGTAGTGTAGTGCATGTTACTAAGTGTATGTGTGAAGGAGACAGGATAGACAAGGAATAGGAGGCCCGTTTGGTAGGGTACTGCTCCGGCATTCGCCAGGTGTTGATCGGAGAAACCACGGAAAACTACCGATCAGAGCAGCCGGCGCTAGAATTCTCCTCCAGACAGCAGCTGAATTCGACCTAGCTGAAAAGCTACTGTTGAAAATCCTGCCGCCGTCAGGACTCGAACCTAGGACCTCCCGGTCAGAGGCGCTGCAGCGACATCAGTTGATGCACTGAGCTACCGCTCCCGGTGCGTGAGGAGGTTTCTCCCGCCTATCATCCCACCCTTTCTCCGTCATCATTCCTCATCATCATCTCGTTCGACTTCTCACACCTCGATGACCTCATCAGTTGAACACGTCCCCCTATGAATCTGTATTTGCAGCGTAAAATGTGTTTTTTCCAAAATGGTTGTGAGAAAAAGGAGTTTTAAAAATTTACCATTACACATATTTTTGTCTTTTAAACTTTTCTCTACAAAAATGACATCACGTATAGCGTTGTCCTGCCATAGAACAACCCTGCAGTTCAATATATTTTCAGTCAAATCTAGACTTAGCCCGCCTTACGCTTCAATATATGTGTTTTTCTCGGAAACCCAAAATTCATACACGAATAACTCAGTGTAAAAGGGTTTTGGGTCTTATTATACCTTCAATGAGATTAAACTCTTTTACTCACACCTATGACAAAACTTGTTTGCCAGTTTTGAATATAATACCCTTTACGCTGCAAACTCATAAATAATAGCAATGATTCGTGGGTGGCGCGGAAGCGGAGATATAGGCAACTTCGAGCGGCGTGGCCGTCGGTAGCAGCGCCGAGAGCCCGGGGGTGAGGGGAGGTGGCGGTGGCGAAGGCGACTGCGGAAGCTGTGGAGGAGGCGGCCGGGAGCGGAAAGGGCGTGCCGGAAAAGTGGAGCCGCAGGGCTTGCTCGGTGCTGCGACGCATGGCCAGTCGGGCAACAAGAGCGAGCCGAGGTGTACAGTGGGACAAGTCGCCAAAGACCAGAACGTGCTACTTGTGAATTCGAACACAGCATTTCAGCGGTAGAAAAAGTGTGTCTTTTATAACTAAAAAAAGCCCAAAATGAATATTCTTGTAAAAAAACATTTTTATTTGTGGTTGCTGGTTACTTACAAATTTCATTTATAAGGGAAAGCGTGTAGCTCATAGCAATATTTTCCTTGATTCTTTTCCTTCCTAAAATTAGACTAGTGAATTGAAATGGATTATAGGAGGTTTAAGCCGGTTGCTTGTAGTGCATTTTATGAAATTTCATCAAAAATATAATATTTAGGAGGTCAGGCTTCGATGAATCGAAGTATCTGGAAATTTTCTCTTTCCTCCTTTAGTTAGGGAACATCAAGTAATTTACTATTCTTTAAGACGGAATATCAGTGAGGAACATCTAAAGTGAAAATAACTTCAGTAATCGAATTTGATATTTCGAATTAACAAAATTTGAGTTAAGGAATGATATGGAGAAACTTAATGGATTTGTGAACAATTTAGATATAAAAACATTACGAATAAGAGATATGTTGAATTTACTCTACCACGTCCTTCGAGATCTTGGAGTTCAAACCGTGGATGTTCAGTTGTTGAATTCGATATATCACGAACTTCGCGATCTTGAAGTTCGAGTTATGGATGCTCCACATTCCTTTTTCCGCCGCGCGCGCCTTTCGGCCCATTTCTGAGCGGAGCGCCCAGTCAGGCGTGCAGGGGCAGGAGGGGTGAGGGAGTGGGCGGGCGGCGGAGGTCGAGTATCAAAGCCTTCTCCGGCCGCCGCCGGCGGCGGCGCCCCGGCGTCGGCGTCGGCGTCGGTGTCTGCGGCGTTGGGGGCGGGGCCGGCGCGCGGCCGTCTCGAGTTCGCAGCCGGCGGCGCCGGCCGCCGTTTTACGAGGGCTCTCCGAGCGCCGGAGGCGTTTTGGGAGGGGGGAGAGGAAGACGTGGTAGGAAAAGGGCGTATCGAAAAGAAACGGCGGTGAAGAAAAGACGACGTTGAAGATGGTCGGAAAAGAAAACTCGCTATTGATTGATTGATTTTTCGTGTTTCCGGGCGTGTCAACTGCTTTGGTAATTAATCCCGTTAGTGTAGTGCATGTTTTTCTCGGGAGATGGCGGTGATCTTCCCCCGCTGGATGGCGAGATCCGGCTCTGACCTACCGTCGGCTAGTGGGGTTTCTCCCCAAAAATGATTCTCCCACCAGCGGGGCACCGCCCCAGCCGGGACAAGATCTGAGGGAGAGGATAGGACAAAGAAGAGGGAGGCAAGATCGCGCGCGGTCCGTGGCCCGTTTGGTAAGGTACTACTGCGGTATTCGTCTGGTGTTGATCGGAGAAACCACGGAAAACTACCGATCTGAGCAGCTGGCCGCTAGAATTCTCCTCCAGACAGCGACTGAATTCGATCTAGCTGGAAATCCTGCCGCCGTCAGCACTCGAACCTAGATCCTCCCGGACAGAAGCGCTGCAGTGACATCAGTTGATGCACTGAGCTACCGCTCCCGGTCATAGAATGTGGCGTTGTACAAACAGGTCCACGATCCAAATACAAAATCATTATTGAACGCATGCCATACTCTACCGAAGCAAATGAAGTTGTCACTTTGACGTATGTTGCAACCCCAACTTCACTCAACGTCAAAGATCGTTGCACTCTCCTATAACGAAACGCTTAATACAGTCTGAGTCATGCCGCATACGGCTGACTCGCATTCATTCCCGCTTGGCTCGTTTTGTGGCCGCCGTAGTAAGTCATGGAACAAGACATAATTGTGTAGTTGTGGCCCTTTAAGGCACAGTCCATATATAACATAACGCATTCGGCTAAGCGATATAGTTCAACCGCATAACCACATGATTGCTTTCGTGCGATTTATCTCTTGTGAAAGTAAAATTGTCTCAATTTTAATTAAGCGTACCTACTTACATTTATGAAGCTTGCATACGTCCATATGAAGCTACGATAATTTATTACAAAGAAGGCCGACAAATGGGCCTTACTTCGTTTCGCATAGTATGTTTAATGGATATGCAATACTGAATGCTAATTGGGAAGACTGATGTGTTAATCACGACCTGCTGTAACAAACGCTATACTCTCCACAGTGACACCTATGTCCACGTTGACACCTTTCTAATATTGCATGTTCTTTTGGAAGATGAAGAAAGTTATCCGTGAAAATGGTGAAATAAGTGATAGAGTGCTTAATATTTTGAGATGTTTCATCTACTTTTCTCTCGAAGACATAATTGAGTGTTAATAAGCACAACCAGGTGAGTTTGCTTGGAGACTTCTTTGAATCATTAATACATGTTGCGAAATAAGATCAATATTAGATTTCCTGAGCACGCCGCAAATTTGTTGGCCGGGGCTTGCACACACACTACGTTCTTCGTACACACGACATCCAGGTAGTTAAACAGATAGATACGTGCTATCAATGGAGGTATCTGCTATGTGCATTTCTTATAATACCTGCTTTAAACCATACTCGTTATTTCTCTTGGTTTCATCGTCTTATTTCTTTCTGGGTGGAATTATTTTTGCATTTTCCCCATAGTACGTCACATAATTTTTATCTCTTTTTGCGTTAAATAAATAAATAAATGTAAATATTTATTTACACCTAGAGAAGTGTGGGAATCGTGTTTTTTTTCTTTACTGAGTCAATGATTTTGCCGTCTGTTAGAAAATGTTGTCCCTTTCATGGCACTCCAGGGAAGAGTGACAAATGCACCTCGTAATCACACAATTGTAAACTAAAATAGAAGAAAAATCATTGAAGAAATTGATAGAGATATACTCGTACAAATTAAAGTTACATATACGATATTTCCAATGGAAATCACCGCGTTGTAAGTTCCTCAAACGTTTAAAAAGTACAGAAAAATTTAATCACACTTTGGAAAATATTTTTTCGGTCGTAATGATATCATTGCTTACTTCCACGCCGACATAATAGCGAGTTATACCGGGAGTGGTAGCTCATTGCATCAACTGATGTCACTGCAGCGCCTCTGACCGGGAGGTCCTAGGTTAGTCCTGACGGCGGCAGGATTTTCGACACTAGTTTTTCTGCTAGGTCGAATTCAGTCGCTGTCTGGAGGAGAATTCTAGCGGCCGGCTGCTCGGATCGGTAGTTTTCCGTGTTTTCTCCGATCAACACCAGGCGAATGTCGGAGCAATACCCTAACTAACGGGCCACGGACCGCGCGCGATCTTTCCTTTCTCTTCCCTGTTCTATCCTCTCCCCTTACGCACACACTTACACTAACATGTACAACACTACCACGTATTCCGGGAGACTGGTCGGAAACTTAGAGCTTGTTCCGGCTGGGGCGGCGCCCCGCTGATGGGAAAGTCCTGGTTAGGAGGAAATCCCACTAGCCGACGTTAGGTCGGCGCCGGATCTCGCCATCCAGCGGGGGAAGATCACCACCATCTCTTGAGAAAAACATCCACTACACTAACGGGACTAATGACCAAAGCAGTTGACACGCCCGGAAACAAGAAAAAATCAATCAATGAATCACATTCTATGCCGCTCTATCGCGCTGCCTGCGTCTCTAAAAGGACCGAATTCATGGTCGACACTTGAGGAATAACGGTATGGCGGAGGAAATGCGATCACCTAAAATATGAGCGTAATAGTAAATGGTCACTTTACATTTCCGGATTTTTTAGATGTTCTTGATGAACGTGGATATAGCGCTTTCTTTAAGTGATTAGAAACGAGGCAATGTTTTCTTAACACCAACAGTTGCGTGTTTAAGAAGTGTGTGAGAATTAAGTTAGAAGTGCGTTCAGCTTGCCATGTGTGCCTTGAAAATCGTTCGTAATTGTACACCTTCAATGGAGCTTCTGTTGTGCTTTTCATAGCACGAATTATGTGTTGCGTAGAATTCAAAATATTTTGCGAAATCATTGCAATTGTTTCCTATAGTAGAAGTGTGTGTCGCATGAGAGCGTTACCTTAACTGGTAAAGAGGAGAGCGAATGAGGATTATTTAAAGAAACAGGAGACCTGCCTTCTGTCGGTCATCATTCATGGGTCATTCATTGCCCACCCATTTGATAATAAAGACTGTGTATTCGAATAGGTTATTTAAAGAATCAATATAATGAATTTAGCCCTTAACCCTTTTAAAGTCGCTTCCCATTTTGTACCATTAGTAGTTGCTTTTGTTTCTAATATTACTAGCAATTATTAATGTTTTGCAATTTGATATTGTTTTGCATGTGGATATTCAGTTTCCTGGGACAAATGTAAATTTTTAAAAACTAAAATTTTTAAATAAATTACATATACGTTATTTTGTATACATGTATGAAAAATCTAAACAGTAACGCTAATTTTTATTAAGTATTGTTGCACTAACCTCTTATTGTTCGCAAGGGTCTCAAATAGTTCAATTTTATGTAATATCACTTACGAATCTGGACGCGTGGAGATTGCAGGAGTTTTCTGTTACAAAGAATACGTCGTAATGAATTTTAAGTACATTAACACAAGAGCATTACGCACATTAACAGATTTTATTTTCTTGGAGGGAAGGTGATTGCTGTGGAAAGGTACTGTAAATGCCAGAAGAGTAGGACAATACTACTTTATTTGCCAGTCATCACAATTGGTCTGGAACGCCTACGACCGCTTAGGTGTAAACTCAAAAAAATCTCATGACAATAAACAGTGACTTTAACGGTTAATTCTCAGTTATCAATAACCCATAGGAATTGCTGATTTGAGTCTGAAAAATTCGTTTAAGGGCGCAAACTACATCGTAATGTCATCGTAGATAAATGACTTTCAGAGAAGTTTAACTTTCACTTTCATAATTGAATGATAATTCGCTGTCCTGGTTTGGTCTAGCCACTTCGCAGGTGTCTTTCTTAATCATGGGAATGTGGCTGTATCGGATGGGAGTAGGTGGACAGGGAGGATCGTGCGGGATCCTTTGCCCGTTTAGGTCACCGCTCCAAATAGATTGATTCTTTAGTGATTCCGAGCGCTTCAACTACTATGGTCATTAGTCCCGTAAGTGTAGTGCGTGTTTTTAATCGGGAAGTGGTTGTGGTCTTCCCACGCTGGATAACCAGATCCGGCGCCGACCTGCAGGCGGCTGACGGGGTTTCCCCAACTAGGTATCTCCCAGTAGCGGGGCACCGCCCCAGCCGGGACAAGTTCTATGTCCCCGACCGGTCTCCCGGCATGTGTGGCAGTGTAGTGCAGGTTACTCTGTTTTTATGGCGGGGTGAGGATAGGACAAGGAAGAGGCAGGAAAGATGGCGCCCGGACCGTGGCGCGTTTGTTAGTGTACTGCTCCAGCATTCGCCTGATGTTGATCGGAGAAACCACGAAAAACTACCGATCAGAGCAGCGAGCCGGTAGAATTCTCCTCCAGACAGCGACCGAATTCGAATTAGCTGACAAACTAGTTTTGGAAAATCCTGCCGTCGGTCGATGATAAGTTGATGCACTGAACGACCGCTCCCGGTACCTCTCCAGCATTCGCTCAGAATTATTGATCGCCGATCTACCGCATTTAATCCTAATCCACGGAAACGCTTCGTGATTTCACGCACTAGAGTGATGTGTTCTCTGAATAGCTTCCCCAACGGTTCTCCATGTTCGTAGGTCCCATGGCGTGGCGGCGGCGGCGCCCAACTTCGCTAGGGCTGCGGTGCAGCTCCTCGCGCCTCGCGCCCGGCCTTTCAGCGGAAGTGGCAGCCGCTCTCAGCCGAACGCGCGCTCTAATTGGGGCGCGGCGCTGCCTGCAGACGACTAATCACCTCTTCGATTCGGCGAGGGGAGAGCTTCGCCTCGCCCCTGCCTGCCTTCGTCACTCCCCCCCCCCCCCCAAGGGAGCTCGTGCTTGTTGCCACCAGGGTCAAAATAAAAATAAATTTAAAAACGAACGGATTCACAGTGCTTAGTTGTCGGTTTCCCCTCTCCAGGTGTCTCCTCATCGGGACTTTCCCTCTCGGGATAATCTCTAAATCTCTTCGATTAGACGAGGGGTTTCTACTCCAGGTATCTACCTCACAGGTGCCCCCTCTAGAGATAAGCTCTGAAACTCTTCGATTAGGCGAGGAGTTTCCCCTTTCCAAGTATTTCCCCAATCGGGACCTCCCCGCTCGGTATAACTTCTAAATCTCCTGACCGGACTCCCGTCATACATAGTAGCGTAGTGCTTGTAAGTGAAAGTATGTGTACAAGGGGAGGGGCGGGTACTGGGACGAGGAAGGAAAGATCGCGCGCGGTTCCTGTCAATTTTTTTAGAATGCTCCGGTTTTTCCCTGGTATTGATAGAAAAATCACAGGAAACCTAGGATCTCAGCAGCCTCTCGCTAGAATTCGCCACGCGGTGGCTTAATTCGACCTAGCTGCATACCAATTGTCAAAAATCCGCCGCTACCGTAGGGATACGAGCACAAGTACCACCGAGCCAGTGACGCTGCAGAGGCAAAGGATGTTGTCACGGGCCCATCTCAGCGCAGACGTCGACGCCGCTGTTTGTTGAATGTATCCTATGCGGCCCCTTTAATTAAAATTCCCGGCGCCTGCTAGCGACAGCCGGGCGCCGCGGCGGCAGGTGGAGGAATCCGCTGCGGGAGACGCGACCACAGAGCTTCGCACCGGATGCGAGGGACACGCCCACTGGCCCTGGCTCGAGTGGGTTGGCCGCACACAAGGCGCGAGATGATTCCTTACGAAGTGCAGTTGTAATGTCAACGGTTAGGGCTGAATAGACGCGACTTTTGAATTTACTCTACCGTGACACATGTGGTGTGGGTATTACTCAACTTTCATTTCTGGGTTATGGGGTTCAAATCCCAGTGGATACTTGCAAGTTTTGTTCAAGTTGACAAACGGGTTCATTTGTCTCCTTTGAAATTCCACCATTTCTTCATCATCATTCAATTTATTTGATCTTATTATACATGATCAGTTCATCAAACCATTCCTCTCTGATATGGCGAGTATACGAAGAGTAATGGTTTCTGGATAAAATAAATTAAACTGTTTTTCAATTAGTAAAATTGAGACAATGTTGATTGAAAATAATTCAGATGGAAGAAATAATGGAAAGACAGGATTTGTAATATTCGGGGGCGATTTTGATCCTAAAACATGGCCAAAAATGATCAATAAAATGCTTTTATAATGTTTTTAAAATGATCTGAAGCAAAGAAAAATCACGTAAAAATTGTGATCAAAACCAGTTCTGATGAACAACTTAAGCTGTTGGATATGTTGCTGATGTAATCAAGGCTTCTTTTCTTTCAAGTGAACTCAGCTTTCAACTTTTGGTTGGGACTACTCTTTACTAGAAAAATTTCTGTCTTTAGTTATCCCGAAATCGGCTGAACCGCTAAAGAGGCTGACAGGTGTCATAGGATCCTTAGATCACATACAATTGTTGACATTACAACTGAGCGAAGCAATCGAATAGGCTACCAGGTATAGGTTCTCAGGAATTTTGTGGAGAACAATTGTTGCATGTCGTAAATATTATTTGAAGCAGTACCATTAAAATTAAAATCGACTAAATCGTCGCAAAATGCATTAAAAACCACGGAAAAGGTTAAAAAGGTAGTGCACCTATTAGCCGTAATCGACAAAAATTGCAAAAAATGACGTATAATAATGGGTCATTTCCTTTTGTTATAACATAAAATGAATTTTATACTAAAGCTGTTCTAAAGTGAAAAGAAAGAAAATAACATTTCTTAGAATCCGCCCCTAGTAATAATAATTTCGTTTTTAAATGTTTTTAATTATTCTTTTTATGTTTAATGTAAACTTGTTGCAATTATTGTCATTAATTCAACTACGAAATTTTAAAACAGATGATAATGATTTAGAATTTTAAAATATTACTGCTTTATACGATCACTTGCTTCATCGCTGATGATTCCGAAAGGAGGCCCATTCAAATGCATTGTTCGATCATAATACGCACGCTTATGGCTCGCCGATGAATTTGCGGTCTCGGTTTGACGTTCCATTTCTCGAATCCCTCTGCCTCTGCGTCGCAATACGTTGGAGTTCGTTAGTGCAAAGCGACACAGTAATTCGCGAGCATCATTATCCTTGCGACAACCACGCGGACAGCGGCGGCTCTTCGAATTACGAAGATTAACGCCCTCGTAAATTTACAACGCGCAGCCTCGCGGTCCTCTGGTTGGCTGATTCTCTTGGTGAGCGGTGCCGGGAGGCTTAGTAGTATGTACTTCTCTCGTGTAGTTTCCTGGTATAATAATATTTCATTAGCATGCACGTCATTTCTTTTCTATTATTTAACTTTAAAAAAAATAATAAGCAATGTAATGTCATTTAGAATCACACAATAAATAATTTTTTCTAATTCCTTTTATCTCTTACTACAGTTTCCGAATTCTTGCAATCAGGAACTCCAAATTGCAATTTTATACTTTGAGACTAGAAAGAAATGGTGAGGGAAAAGTTCTTACAACAGTAATAACTACTACCAATGTCTTACTTGGCAATAAAAGATTCTTTTTGCACTGGAAGAAACAACTTGAAAGTGGGTTAATACATGCTGGAGAAAGGATTTTAAGCAAAAGTAGAAAGGACAACGAAAAAACCTTTGACATATAGCAAACACGTGATACAATAAACGAAACGTTGAAAGAACTAACTATATTGCATCGGATTTAAAGTGTTCCCAATAAAGGTATTTTATATTTTGTAAATTTAAATGTTCATAAAATCAACCGGAGTAGGGAGAAAAATACAGTAGAAAATGCTGTGAGAAAATAAATCTGAAGAAATGCAAGAAGGATTGTAACGAATCTGAGCAAGAAAACAGGAAATTGTTGCTTTCACGTTTTCATTGGAAATGGAAAACGAATTCAATAGAATGAAACAGTATGAAAATAAAATGCCAAGGTGCGAAAGTTCGGATTTCCAATCTAGCTGATTAGAAAGACGTTGAGAAGTGAATCTCCTCAATGCAGTAAATAGGATTTGGAATTCAGAAATAAACAGAGCTTGTTACTATCAATATTAACAGGACACTGCGCCAGGACTTTGGACACTGACAGACTACCTTTTCTGTCACCATCACACCCTCGGCTTTCCCCGACACCAATACAACCAATCGCCGTTGCCAGCACATCTGCCACAGTACCTCTATCGCCTTCAGGTCAACTAACGCCTTTGACATCATTGTCATTAGGACAACTGCTTTTCCCACTTCAATCACAAAAGCCACCACCGGCGCCAACCATCAGTGGTGTAACCACTACCTTCGCCCTCTTCGTCGTGACAGGACCGGTAGCGGTAGCTCAGTGCATCAACTGATGTCACAGCAGCGCCTCTGACCGGGAGGTCCTAGGTTCCTGACGGCGAAAGGATTTTCGACACTAGCTTTCCAGCGAGGTCGAATTCAGCCGCTGTCTGGAGGAGAATTTTAGCGACCGGCTGCTCTGGTGCAGGCGAATGCCGGAGCAGTAACCTACCAAACGGGCCATGGACCGCGCGCGATCTGTCTTCCTCTTCCTTGTCCTGTCCTCTCCTCTTGCACTCGCACTCACAACAACATGCACTACACTATCACATATTCCGGGAGACCGGTCGGAGCTAGAGCTTGTCCCGACTGGGGCGGTGCCCCGCTGGTGGGAGAGTCCTGGTTAGGGGGAAACCCCACTAGCCGACGGTAGGTCGGCGCCGGATCTCGCCATCCAGCGGGGGAAGATCACTGCCATCTCCTGAGAAAAAGCACTACACTCACGGGACTAATGACCGAAGCAGTTGACGCGCCCGGAAACACGAAAAAATCAATCAATCAATCGTGACAGGAGAGGAGGTGCCACCGCCGTAGCGTAACGCAATGACTGCGGGCCCGTCCACAAAACTTGTACCAGGGTCCCAATTCATAAAAGTGTACAGCAAGCATATACAGTGTTAGTGCCGTAAATAATAAAAATATTCTCTAAAAATAGTCCCTTTTCACCAAGACCCGCCCGCATTGTGGCTTTTGCGGGCCCGAACGTTACGTCACTGGCCACCATCATTGCCTGTGCCAGCGCATACGCCATTTCCTTCCAGGGGTGCCATCGCCAACTCCACTAACTCCACCGCTGCTGCAGCCGCTGCGCCGCGCAGCCGCCTCCCCAGGCACACAGAGCCGCCACGTGCGCGGCAGGCGTGGGTCCGGGCGCGAGAGCGGGCGGGTCGTGGGCTCGGCACAAGCGAACGCGGGCAGAAGCGGTAGTGTGAGGGGGGCGGGGCACAGGCGGGGCGCAGTCGGGACTAACGAACACGCGCGGGAGGGGGAGGGCGCGAGCGGGATGTGGGCGGTGCACAAGCGAACACGGGCGGGAGCGAGAGGGACACGGGCGGGGCACGGGCAGGGCGTGGTGAGTCGCGGGCGGAAGGGGGGACGTGGGGGGGGGGGGGGGGGCGCAGTCTGGCGCCGAGCGCGGCAGCAATGGGGGCGGCGCTCCCGCGGGGCTGCTCTCGGGTTACCGCCTGCAAAGCCCGCGCAGATAGCGAGCCAAGCGCCCCACTCCGTCTCCTAGAGAACACCACGCCGCACCCAACGTGCAGCCCGCTAACAATGGCGTCGCGTCGCTTCCAACTCCTAGCACCTTGAGCTCTCTGGTCTGCACAATATTCCAAATCTCATCACTTGAGGCTTTCCCGTAAGGATTCCTACCGGATGAGTTGGCGCAGAGCAACTATTGCTATTACAGCGAATCTGATCGGGAGGTCCTACGGTTCGAGTCTTCGACACTGTGAGGCATTAGCTACTGTGGAGGAAACTATGCGATCGGCTGCTCGGATGGGTAGTTATCTGTGGATTCTGCAGTGACTAGATAGTTCTGTACTTTCTAGAGACCACATAAATGCCAGAGATGTACCCTAACAAACGGGCCATGTACCACGCGCGCAATCTTCACTTTCTCATCCTTCTTTTCTCCTTACTCGTATGCAATTGCCTTTCAATCACTACACTACCACAGCCTGGGAGAGCAGTCACTAGGTTCGTCGTTGTCCCAGCTGGGACGGTGCCCCGTTCGCAAAAATACCTGGAGGCAGAAAGACCGTACGGTCCAGGCAAAAATACTGGACAATGGTTGTGCTTGGGAAAGAGAGGATACTGGGGTTGGGTAGGTTCAATGTGCTTCTGTATTTGTTTGAGCTGGATATCTTTGAAACATACATTAATATTAATTTGTGGTTGCAATACTGTGTGTTTACTCCAAAGAAGTGAAATCGGAATTGTTTTGTCAGGACGGTACGCCAAAGGTTGGATACATAAATTTTCGTTCGATTTCGCCTTAACTGTTAAAGAGAACGATTCCAAGTTATAGTATCGTGATTCCTGCAGGTGAGTCTTGTGGTGGTTAAAAACGTGTCGAAATTGTTTCATAATTTGAGAAGGAGATATTTCAGTCTGTTTGAAGTATTATTTAAACAATCTTTTCTCCAAAAGAAATGTTTGCCATTATCTTGTGTGCTGCTTCTCGTCTGTCCGTCAGTCCGTCTGTCCTTGCCGTCCGTCTGTGTCTGTCCGTCGTCGTCTGTCGTCTTCTGTCTATCTGTCTATCTGTCTGTCTATCTGTCCGTCTTTCTTTGGTCAACGCTAGCGCGAGAATCATTCAGCCGATTTTCTCGAAAATTGATTTCCCTCGATCAATTTGAAGGAACTCGAGGCGCTCTTGTCTTTGAAACATATATTTTGATTTTGAGGAATTCTCTACATAAAGCCTCAACATCTTCAAAGTTGTCTCAAAATGGCTCCAAATATCTGGATTAAACAATGTCTTCGGTTATCGACTAGGACGCTTAAAATTATGGCGCAGGTCTCATTTTCGTTGAACTGTTTGATTTTTCGAAAATCGCAAAAGTTACAAACAATGCGAGAGAGTATGTGCTGTTGTCGCACCTCTCGTTTTCTGTTTTAGCAGTTTCTCTTGCGCCTTTAAGGTCTCGTACTGTAACTCAGAGGGACGTAAAACACATGTGCCGTGCCACGCCAGCGAAGCCACACGGTCGGCCCTGCCCTGCTGCTGCTGTCTTGTGCCGGACCGTCTGGAGAGGGGAGCCCCCCCGGTATAAATAGGGCGCCTTATCGACGCCCGAGGCTCCTAGAGGGCGCGTGGAACGTGGCAAGTGACAGGGAAACACGTCCTTTCCTGCACTTGCCCCATAAAGATATGTTTGTTATGTACTGGAGTGCGCACGACGGAGTCTACTCCAGTTGCTTATGAAAAGGAGCTCGTTATTTTAAAGTTCCTGTCGACGCCGGTCTCTCAGTGACACTTGCGTGGTTTTGAAAAAGAACGCGTGTGCCCTCCAGAGGGTGAAACCCTACTTGGGGATTTTTTTACTCGCCCTTCGTTGTTGGAAATTGTCCCTAATTGTCTGATAATCACAAGGCAAGCAAGAATGAAGATGGCAGGAACGTGAAATTGAGAGGGAAGGGAGATGCGACGATTTGCTTCAGTTGGTGAAAGGAAAGTGGAATATTCGTAATGACAACTGTTGCACGAATATGATTCTTCTCCCTTCTTCAGAATTATCTACAGTGAGCATTTTGTGAACTAAAAACAATAGTAAATGCCAAAAAATAGTAAAAAAAAAACAGTTGGTGATACGCCAAGGAGTGGATTGAAAGTGTAAGTGTAAATACCATTTCATCGTTTACAAAAGGAGTAGTTTTAAATATTTGTTATTTAGCTACAGCAGTTTAATTCTAAGCCGGCTGTATATTTTTACCGACGTTTAAAATACGATTTCTGTAATTATAATTTATTGGTGCTCGTGTATACGTCAGTTTGTGCTCCAATTCGGATGTGTAATTTTATGGGTATCTCTGTTCTCCCATTCTGAGGGGAGTCTTTACTTATTAAAACGTATTTGCTTTAATAAGCCTGCAGGTGAATGATCGAATATAGGTTGAATGTAAATGTTTTGAACACATGAATTTGTTGTGTACTGCCATTGACATTTACTCTGTGTTATGAATTTTGGAGGATGGCCATATTATTTTTGTATCACAAATGTCTACTTTATTTCTGACTTTATAATAACATTTTTTGACGCAATACATACGATCGTATATTAAATGTTTTGTGCTATTTGTCTCTATAGTAATTTGTCATATTTGTCCCGAGATATATTTGTAGACCTACTTTATGTCTAATAAACAAACATTCAGAGATGTCTAGTAAAAATAATAACTAATAAAGCACTCTGTAATATTACTTAATATATTGTTTTGTTTCAGGTAAGACGAGAGTCAGTTCCATCGAGTATAATGTAGCTGTACTGGTTGTGAGTATCCATACGATCAAATAAATCATTTCATGCTGACGTTCCAGTATGGTCATTAGAATAAAACTAGTGGCCTCCAGCAGTAAAATCGCTGTAGAACAAAATCACAAAAAATGTTTTTCGAAATGGTATCACACCTACTGAAAAATAATAAATAAAATTCTCTCATTTAACACTCCAGAAATAAAATATTTTAACAAAAACAGTCTTCCCGAATACTGCAATAACATGTTGCAGTACGACTGTTCTTTACATTCCAAGAATACCCCAAAACCTTGCTGTTTCATAACGCATTACGTACATCGCAAATAATTAATATTGGGCAGCCATTTCATTCGAGCCTGATATGACGCTCATGCTTATGAAAGTTGGGACATCAGCTTTGTTATAAGGAATGACGCACTGAGTATGAGGAGGCAGTCAGTACGCGCAGTATGAGAATAGGCGACATAACATAATCAAATATTTGAATTTTTGTGACAAAATCGAAACTATATCATTGTTTTTGGATTTTTCCTCACAGTTCCAGAGTATCTAACGATACCATAGAAACGTCTGAAAAGGGGCGTATGCTGCATAGTTTTCTTTCAATTTTGCGCGCATCGGAAATAAGTTGGTAGAGATTTTCCTAAACATCCGATGCCCAGTTTGGTTTGGTTTGGTTTGGTTTTTTCGTGTTTCCGGGCGCGTAAACTGCTTTGGTCATTAGTCCCGTTAGTGTAGTGTGTTTTTCTCGGGAGATGGCGGTGATCTTCCCCGCTGGATGGCGAGATCCGGCGCCGACCTACCGTCGGCTAGTGGGGTTTCCTCCTAACCAGGACTCCTCCACCAGCGGGGCACCGCCCCAGCCGGGACAAGCTCTAAGCTCCGCCGTCTCCCGGAATATGTGGTAGTGTAGTGCTAGTGGGGTTTCCTCCTAACCAGGACTCATTGATCGGAGAAACCAGGAAAACTACCGCAGAGCAGCCGGCCGCTACATTCTCCTCCAGACAGCGACTGACTTCGACCTAGCTGAAAAGCTAGTGTCGAAAATCCTGCCGCCGTGGGGAGTGTAACCTAGGACCTCCCGGTCAGAGGCGCTGCAATGGCATCACTGAGCTACCGCTCCCGGTCCGATGCCCAGTTATGACGCGCCGCCCGGTCACTGTCTCCCCCCACCGCCGCGGTGCGCTCATGAGTTCTGTCGTTTAGGCCGTGGCGCCCGCATCCGGACCACACGCGAGGACATTCCACATGCAGAGCGCCACCCGCCTCTGGGAGGGAGGGAGGCAGGGCGGGCGCCGCGAGGACGGAGTGAGGACAATTGGGAAACGCCGCGCTCCGCTGTCGCCCTCATTCCTCGGAAAACCGCCTCCGCTCATATTCTGGGCGGCCTGCATTCCCGACACGCCCGCCCCGCTGCCTCGGAAGGAATATGATGATGCCCAGACCCACAGGGCCGGGTTGTGTTCTGTTCCCCTTTCGTGTGTAGTACGTGGTAGACGTTTGTATAACTATGTAAGTGAAGTTTGACTCATTGATTGCCTAGCGTGGGCGCGCGCAGCCTAAAGCCGCAAGAGGTCAACTTCATGTAAGGGCCCCCTTACCATTAAACATTTTTATTTACGAATGGCGTATTTTAGTAGTAAAGAAATCAAACATACAAGGAAAATGAAATTATAATTTAATGATACAATTAATAATTTCTTTTACACGGAACTATCCACAGAACTATCTGATGGTTTGAGGTATCTTCTCCAAAGTCCGTAAAGCAATTATTTAAATTGTCAGCTTGAAAAAGGGGAAAATATGGAATTCATCATATTTATAGAAATAATTTTTTTTATTACGTAGCTACAGGGCCCCTTTTCAAGTTTTCAGGAAAGCTACAACCCCCCTGCTCTCCCCCTCCCGTGTGCATGACGGTGGTTGGTAGTGTAACGAATAATTTGTCTCTGACGCCGAGTGAAGTCGTCTCTTCAGCTTAACTTTTTCTCAATATTTATATACCAGTGAGTACCAAACAATAAAATAATTATATAATATTTGTTTTTTGGTTCCCATTTCCAGTGTTTTAAGATGTCGTAAGTAATATTCTTGATATATGTCCCGACTTCTTCTCGATGTAGAGTAATCAAAAGAAAAATCTCGTTCAAGCGCAAGTGTCAACTTACGAGGACAATATGTTGTAAACTGTATCTGATATCTTAACTCAATTCTGTTGTACATTCGCCTTACGACTTTCTGTTTATAAAACATTATTTTATTCCTTTGGGGAATGTGTTTATTATGATTACAGTTCTTATTAACATTACAGCCTACCTGGAATGCACGAATTATTTTGCTGGATTGTTGCTGAATAATTATTCATCACTGATGGAATGAGTGGCAGGGGAAACTGGAGAACCCAGATGAAACCTGCTCCAACCTCATTTGTCCACCATAAATTGTCTTTTCGATTACTACGTCAGAACGCACCCGATGAAATGTAAACTATCGTAATGTACTGTAATAAATCTTACTTTACATTCCTCGTATGACTTGTTCTTCTTTGATGAACGCGTCTCAACGTCTGCAGTCAAAACTACTCGTAGATACACCAGCTGGACGTGTGTATTCGCTTGTCGATTTAGCGTCAATGAAAACAGCACAACAGCGCCGATTGTGACGCGGAGGAGAGGGCAGCGTCGTCATGACGTCAATGGCCCGCGGGTGCGGTTGCTGCTCCACACGACCTCTTTAACACGTCCGGCTGCCGTCACCCTCCGCACGAGTGCCCGCGCCCCTGCCCGCCAATGGGGTAGTCAACGGGGGCGGGAGGTGTTTCTTTCTCTCTCTTCTAATCTGTGTGCAGGGTATACTAGAATAATTTGATCTTTGATTTTTGAAGACAGAACATTTTTCATATTCATATTTATTACATAATACATACAGTGCTACGTTTCGTAAATTAGTTGTTTTCATCGTCAGGCTTAATTGAAATAAATAAATATTATTTTAACAATGGTCAGTTATTAACAGAAGAGTATGTTATTTATGTACACAAGTAACACTGAACCGCATCTTGAAAAATACTTTCGAGTATTTATCAATATGTGTACAGGGTGTTGCCAAAGAACGCTCTGAAGGCCACGGGGATTTTTGGTATGAATTATTGTTTAAATAACTAGGTCATTTATAATAGTTTATATTATATGATTAATCTTCATTCATTCTTTAAAGTCAGCTTAATTTAATGAATAATTTAAAGAAATGACTGTATTTTCCAAATTTTATTTTCCTCAAAATTACATTTCGCGCTAGGGCAAGCTGTATTTTCTTAGGAAGTCAATTGTGTTTCGACGTGTATCCATCTTGCAAGTTGTTAATTTCTGAAATGCAGAATTCTTTCAAATTTGTGCGTCTTTTGTTACCACAATTATAATATGCGTCTATGCTTTCACCAGGATATTATTTTTCGTGCGTAATTTAAAAGTGCCCTCTGCGACGTTTTTATTTTCTCTTTTTTTCTCACAGGCCGAACCCTTGGCACAGGGCATCGCTCCTCGCTTCGCAATTCTATATCGCGTCCTTTGCGTTGCGTGAGGAGTCCGCGTCTGTCTGCCAGATGCTGTGCCACTAGCAGATTTTATTGCAAAACGGACGCGTATAATTCATGCGTTCCGCCGCCCGGGGTATCTTGGGATGCAATCGAGTTCTTGAGAGAGATCGCATCTGTGTCTACAGATCGTGTAAGAATATTTAAGTACGAGTTATTTGAAGGAGCATTCTCGAGCGAGAGATGCATATTCTGATAAGTAGTGTGGGAAATGTTGGTCATGCTTGTCAAACATCTGAACTATTTTGGCAATCAATATCGGCAGCAGCGCTGTTTTTGTCTGTGGGACTCTTGTCGACGAGCTTCAAGAAGACACTCATTTTAACAATAACTATAATAATAGAAATAATAATAATAATAATAATAATAATAATAATAATAATAATAATCTTATAATTTTCAGCATCTTTTCCCTTCTTACTTAACAAGAAGCCTTGTGCTCACTTCTTTGATGTGTTGCGTAACTTGTATTTCTTTATTATATAGAAACCTGTCCTAAAATGAACAACATTTTATTTGGTTTATTTTATTTGTTTCTGTGTTGTATCGTAGTTGTGTTTTCTCTCTCCTCATTCATCGGCATGCATTATTTTTGTCACCCTCGAACTGTCAAATCCGAGTGCAGCCGTTAAGGTCTAGAAGACCGAGCATTTCAATATATCCTTGTTGTGTCCTTTTACCTTAGTCCCTACTGCATAGCACACGAAGCCTTTCTAGTCACGTTCCGAGAAAAGTATGCGGGCTTAGTCACGTGCTGTGAGATGGATGTGTTTGACATTATTTGAGTCACTCTTTAAATAATTTAACGTTGCTCCGCTTCCTCTGTTAATCTTTGGGTGTTTAGTCCGTCTCCCAGCGAAAGATCGATGTGCGTGTGCCATGTTCAAATTGGGTTCTGCGAAAACATTAATTACAGTGAATGTTTACAATTTACTAGACACCAGGTGGCTTTAGATGATGTACCAAATTATTTAACTATTCAGAAGGCATGTTTTCACTCTGTTCTGCGAGTCAGCCTCCCTTTTTATTCACTTTCTTCTATTACAGATTCCACATTCGTGTCTCTTTTCCTTTTCACTTCCGCTCTGACGTATTCATAGTGTAATATCTGGCGATCTTATTCTCACTGGTAACAATTTCTTTTTCATTTAAATTTTAATATTGTTCAAGTTGCATTTTGTACCATCGGATTATCGTCCTACTTGCTAGTTTACATCCCTAGGCTCCATGTTTGTACAAAAGAGATTTTTTAATGTAATGGTAAATTGTTATGTGACCTTTCATTGTAAATTGAACAATTCACAATGCAAACTTAGGCATTTCACCACAGACTTGAATTGGTTATTTTGGTTGTCGACAGTACTGTTTTCATTGCTACAAGCCGCATTGCGAATGGGAGCATGTAAAAAATGCTGCATTTATTAGAGGATGGTTATACGGAGGTAACGAAGTGAATGACGACAGAGAAATGACGGGCTGAGAGATAAGAGATCATTAATCTTCATTGATCTAGGAATTTTACGATTACCTTGTCTGTTTATTTACGAATCAGTGCTTTTTGTCAAAAATGACTTGCTTAAGGGCGGGAATATATTTTCAGAAAATGCCGATGTCTATTACTATAACACTCGACGTAGAAATCATATTCATCAGGTGACAGTATCAACAGCTCATTACAAAAATTAACAGACAATACATGTACATTATTTTACAACCTTTGCCAGATGACATGTAACGATTAAATTCGATAGAAAAGTTTAAATCCCAAGTGAAATCGTTTCTGCTACATAATTGTTTCTATACAATTAGAGACTATATTGAGCATCACAAGAAAAGTAACATTAATTTTAACAATGATACATAATGCATCATTTACCATTTGAACTGTATAAATGTGCATAAACAACCTGTAACAAGTATTGTATTGCAGCCTCCGAGTCAATGACCCCCATCTCGATCAGGTTTTCGCCCAAATTTTCCCCTGACCCATTGAGCAAATGCTGAGATGGCCCCTTGTTTTGCTTCTGGACATACATGTAACTTCATTTTCTGTGCACGTCTTCTAGAATTCAGTGGGAAATACAATTATTCAAATTATCGTTTCCATGTTGTCGCGGCAGGAAGTATTATTCGGAAGGTCTCGTACTGTAAAATTTATTGCCTTTTTATCCTTGAAAATAGATTTTATTACATGGGAGCTTTTTTTTCCAAAATTTAAGTAGTATATGACTTAGTGTAGGGATCACAGAATTTTGAAAACGTGCACACAATTCACTTTTCCCCATAGCACGTCATACGCAGTTTTAACTGTTGTTTTGACGTAAAAATAAATAAATTAATAAATTAATAAATTAAAAATTGTTGTTTTGATGTATTAATAAATAAATAAATAAAATAAATAAATAAATAAATAAAGGGAACGCTTCGGACAGAATTACTCTTCTCTCCCGCATTACCCTCCTTTCAGATAACGATTTGTACTCCGACTGAGTTCAGTTCAGACCCACCAATGGCGTTGACTCTGCAGCGAATTTGACGGACGGATGCTAGGGTTCGAGTCCCGGAGGTGGCGAAACTAGCCATAAAGCTTAGGTCGAATTCAGCCGCTTCTGCAGGAAAACCCCACTCGTCGGCTGCTCTGATCGGTAGTTTTCCGTGATTTCTCCGATACATATTAGATACATATTAGGCGATTGCCGAAACTGCTGCGGACCGCAGTACAACATACGTAACGAGACCAGTCGGGAACTCGTCCCGGTTAGGGGTTGCCTCGCTGGAGGGAGATTACTCGAGGTGGGAAAACCTCTTATGCCGAAGGTAGGTCGGTGTAGAAAGCAACACTGCCTCCTCCGGGGAGATGTAATATTCACTACACTTATGGGCCTAATGATCCTAGACACGCCCGTAATCAGTACATTCTCTCTTTCCCTTTCTCTCTCTTTCCCTCTCTCTCTCTTTCTCTCTCGCTCGTTCTCTCTATCTCTTTCTCCCTCTCCCTTGCACACACACGCGCGCGCGCGTCGTTTTAGGATGTCCAGTATTTTAAAATTCCGCGAAACATTTTTGAATTTCCTGTTTTTGGTATTTCAGTGAGGACATTTCCTTCGCACTTTCTCATAATCAGGAGACATTCCTATCTTAATAGAGAAAATCGTGGACACTACCCCTTTTTACCGTTCGTAAATGACCTAGTCATGCTTCTGGTGCTTGTCCTTATTCAGTGGCGTCGGCAGCTCTTGTTTACAGCTTCACGCCTCACTCGGCGGATGTGGAAGGTGCGTGGAGTTTGCGTGACGGTGAGAGTCCTAGTGAGTGCGTGCTCTTTTCCTTTTTCAGGGCGCGCGTGCACTTTTTGCGCTCCCTTCACTTTTTTGTCTTTTTAAAGCATTTTTATACTACTCTTCATCCTTAAGAATGGTCGCGGGTTAGCTAGATAGATTCATTACCAAGCCGCTGGGATGCGTCGTGGCTTGCGTGTTGCTTCCAGGCTGTTTTTGCTCTTGGTTTGTGAAGGTTTAGTTTACGTTGCGAACGGCGTGTAAGTTTAGGTGTCAAGAAAATTTGTCAACGGTCGAAGTGTGTATTTCTTTTAAATACTGTTATTTCCCTCTTATGTGGTTTGTAATATTGAAAGGAAGGGGCATGCGAATTATTAGAGGTCAAAACCAAGACATCGTGAATTATGAAAATTATTGAATCAGTATTGTAGAAATGTAAGAAAACTGAAGAAAATCTGTAGGAAAATGGAAGTCACTTTGAGCATTTTCCTGAACGTTCCGTGTGACATTCGTGTAATGGCTGTTTGTTTTCATTCGATTCTTAATTGCATCATTGACACACTGCGTTAACTGTAAACTGGAACACTCCTTTGTGGTTTCATACTTGTCAGTTCTTCGGTGGAATTTTGAAATATTAAGCTCTCGTTCGATAGAAACGAATAGCTGACAAATTCCTGAAGAAACCTCTTGCGAGGAAAGCGTAAACAGTCTTAACGTGCGGTGGTTCTGCATGAAAGAGTAACAATAGTGGTTGGTCGATTTCACGATTGCGAATTTGCGAGTCGGAATTCTGTTGCAACAGGTTCCTGAAAATTGGCCATCTGACGCTAATGTACTTATTAGTGTTCTTGCATTGTCGAACCAAACTACTCATACACATTTAATTCTACCTCTATCATTGCAAATATTTAATTAATACCACATTAAATAATAATGTATTAAGCCATTGTCATCCACATTATTTTTGTTTCATTTAAATGTATAGATGTAATATATGCTTGAGTATAATACCTATTTGCATGTATATATGGACCGTTGCCTATTCAGAGTAGGCCATTCTGCTTGGCCATTAATATTGGTGTCAGTGTTCTCTATTGTCTGCGGTTTCTAATAGGATGTAGGATAATGCTCTTGAGATTGTTATTGGTGCACCAAGGAGATATACTCTGACCCCACTAATTGTCTGGGGACAGATACGAAGCGAAACTTGTTAGCGAAGTTTGTTTTCGACTGACTTTTTTTAAAATTTCTTTACTACATTAACATCAATGTATTTTGATTTTCTCTTTCGTTTTCATTTACATGTATTGCATGATAAAAATGTAATATTTTTTATTTTTCAACTGGTTTATAAACACTTTATATCAACCATTCTTCACTGGCATATTTTTAACCTTAACCTTTAACTTGAAACACACGCTTATTACTGCCATGCCATAGTAATGCAACTACTAGTTATTACGTTTTAAATGCAAATTCTGAAGAGGCCAATCATTGAATTAGGGAATGATATATATTTATTTATTTTACCTAAAAAAAAAAACAGTTAAAACTGCGTATGACGTGCTATGGGGGAAGTGAATTGTGTGCACATTTTCAAAATTCTGTGATCCGTACACTAAGTCATATACTACTTGAACTTTGACTGAATGAAGAGAAAAAAGCAAATATAATGTAATTAATAAAGATATTGCAAAGCTGAGTGAGTTTTTGAGTAAATAGATCAAGATAATACATCATACAAATATTTCAGTATTATTGTACGTGCAATTTCTGGACCCGAAGGTTCAGTTTTACCATTAGTGCTAAAAGTAAGAAGATGCTGAAGTGTTCTGATAAATCTGCGAATGCAACAAATGAAACACATTACTTTCGTCTGACCGCATTACTACTGACCGTAATGTACCTAAGTGATTTGAATACGTGAATTAAAATGAAATGAAAGTCAGTAACGTTGTCTTAAAAAAAATGTATGACACGTGGTAAAAGTGATTTTATTTTGGCCATAGGATTGCGTCACTCAGAATATACGCCACGTTTCGTAACCTTTACTATTCGCAAAATAAAATTAATTCTTTCAACACTCGTCCCATAAATAACTAAGGTCCATATGTTTATGGCCTAAAAATGTTAGAAATGTACAAGCACTTAAGACCCAAAAAATTCGAAAGTGTGACCATAAATATGATTTTAAAATTTTTTGGTTCATTTTCGAAATCTTCAGAATGTTGCCGCTGTTTATATAACCATTATATTGAAAATATATTTTAAAATCTAGTATATTCAAGTTCACCCCTCTCCTTTGGCGTCTCATGAAGATAATTCTACCTGCTAAAGTTAATTATAGAAGCGGTTGACCTTTGCACAAAACCAGACGAAAATAAACCAACTCTTCTTCGCACGTGCTGCTTTAATTTTCTGCTATGTAGCTTACCTTCCTAATTGACATAGATATTTATAAGAAAGACAGGCAAAAATTAGATGCAATTTAAAAAAATTAGATAACAATTAGGAGACTTAAAAATCTCTTCGAAACGTCTACAAGCAAATATGCGGGAATGGAATCCAAAAGATAAAAATACGACAAAAAATACGCAAATTCATGGAAAAATATACACCATAATAAAAAAAAATAACGGAAAATGACAAAAGGGTTTAAAAAAGCCAAAATATGGATGTATATGGCACGTAAAAATTGCATACATTTAGTCCTTGTGAATAAAATCATGCAATCAGCATATATTCTCCACGGAAATGACACAAAGAAAACATTATGAGATGTCATAAACATCCGGGCTCTATAAATAACCATTCTTTCATTTTATTGAACGGCGCCCCTGTTCTCAAATCCAGTGTGAGCGAGACTCTGCTAGCGGCACGTTGTCCCCAACCTTCGGCGCGGCCATAAACGCCAGACCCTTCTCCTGCGTGGCCGTAGCGGGCACCGCGCCGTTCCCAGGCCCCAGGCGCGGCGTCGGCGGCGTCGGCGTCGGCGTCGGCCACGTGGGCCGCAGCACCGCGTCGCCGTTGCGTAACCCCGCGAAGCCCCCGCGGCGCTGCCGCGTACGCACTCCGCTCACGCACTCCGCCCCCCCCCCCACCCGCTCCACTCCGCTGTGGGAAGGCCGAGCCCGCCCGTTAATGAACGCCCCGGTGCGTTTGCTGAGCCACCGGCTCGTAATTGCCGAAAAGTACGTTGGATGTTAATTGTTTGTTTGATTTATTGATCGATTGAGAGTGGGTATTTTGGAGTTTCCGGGCGCGACAACCACTTCGGTGATTCGATGTGAGTGTAGTGCTTGTTGTAGTCCGGAAGATGGCGGTATCCCATCCCCACTGGTACATGAGATTCGGCGCCGAACATGTCGGCTAGTGGGAGGGGGGGAGATCCTCTTCAGGTATATCCGCCAGCGGATTACCGCCTAGACAGGAACAAGTTTAATTTTCTGACTTATGAGGTGTGTAGTGATTGTGTTGGTTGGGTGTGCGCGCGTGCGTGTGTGTGTTCGTACGTGTGTAAGGGAGAGGAGGAGAGGAGGATGAGGAGGAAAAAATCCACTCGGCCTGTGGCCCGTTTGTTAGAGTAATGCTCGGGCATTCACCTTCGGAGAAACCGCGGAGAATACCGATCAGAGGAGCCGGCTGCTACGATTCTCCTTCATACTGACTGAATTCGTATAGCTAATGTCTCAAATCCACCATCGGCCAGACACGAACACTAAAATCTCGAACACTACAGCGGTAACAGATGACACTGAACCATATCAGCCGATTGATTGATTGTGAGATAACCTGAGGGGATGGTAATGTGATATCTAGATGAAAAAGGTGGCAATATTCAAGCTAATGTTATTCATATTTTCCTGTCAATTAATTTTACATTTTCCTATATCCTATTTTTATTTCGGTTAACCAACCAACTAATATGTACTTTTAGGTCTCGCAACTGGAAGCTGCATCCCTGTTCTTCGACGCTTATTCGGGATTTCCTGAAAGGGGCACACCCAGCGAGTAGGATTCAGGGCAGATTGGCTCTGAAAATGCTTGAACAGCCTCCTCGTCCCCTTTCTACTCTATGGGCGACCTGCCTTGCCACGCTGATATCGCAGTGGCATCACTTTCGATGCGAATCGAGGAGCATTCGAGAACAAGTTGAAAGTGATCATAGTGAACATATTGCGAATGAAACAGAAATCAGAGAGTGTCTCTGTTGACTAAAAATATTAATCTCCACGCATACATTAAACAGAGTATTAGAAATAAAAAAAAAAGACAAAAGTATATTCTTCGCCGAGAAGACCGAGAAAACTGTTTAAGGCACGCGTGTCATGTTGACGAATGGTGGCAGCATTTTCCTCTACGAACATGTATTGTCCGAATCAAAAATAGAGTGAATTGGTGTTTGATCAGCTGGAACGCGTTTATCCAGTCGGGAGCTTCAATTTAAAAAACATGTAGTTGCAACGAAACTCACGATTGGATAACCACGTTCCATCTGATCAAGCAATTTGCTCTATGTTTAAATCGGTGTATACTCTTCTAAAAATTGTCCTGAAGTATTGCGTGCAGTCTCGGAGATTGCCTTTGTGCCTATGGTTGCCCTAGGTCAACGTTTTTGAGTGATTCGATTCTGAATCAATGAGGGACGGGCCATATGAGGATTGGGTTGCAGCCCGGCGAGTGGCCCTGAGGATGGAAATGAGGAAGGGTCTCGGGAGGACCGCGTTCTTGTTGAAGGCTCCATCCTTTTGAAATTAATCGAAGGATCGACGAAAACGCAGCCACGCTTAGAATTTGCATGACTACTAGCGGGTGTCTGTTGTTCTGTTAATGAATCTTGGCATATGTGTGAAGGGTGTCTGTTTCACGAAAACTTCATGGAGGAAATACTTAAACACAGTAATATTTTTATGAATACTGGCATTGTTACATTACTCGAATTCAGAAAAGGCTTTAATGAAACTACTGATGACATCAGATTCAAATGAAGAAAATCAACACATTTTAATTAATTTCATAAAAGGTATAAAAGGGAATCTGTCAACTGAATGGCACGTTTGTCGTATATCGCTTTTTTATGTAATATTTAAGAAATACATTGCGTAGTATGAAAGTCCTCTTTCTGAAAGGGAATACCACTTCATCTTGAATATTAGTGGGTTAATTCTCGTCATGGTGTGCATATTTCTTTCTGGAATGTCAAGGAGAGTTGGTCTCTACGGTCCTACTGAGAGCGCCTGCGGTTTGCCAGCTATCTTAGCAATCTGCAACGCAGTCGCAGAAGTGGTATTCAGAGCAGTGCTTAATTATAGCACGTAATTTTTTCTCGGCATCTTCGGTTGCCGGATCGTTCATCAAATAGCAAACGTGCGGTTACGATGCGTGGGTGGAACGTAGGATTAGAAGTTCCTTGCATTCGATTATTCAGACACTTCCGATGCAAAAAATATTGATCAAAATACTGTAGTGTATACGATTATTGATTGTACGTAAAGGTGCTCTGAACATGGTTTATATTTGTGCATATCATATTACTTAAACAATACTGAAACAAAGTGGAGGAAAGCCGATCCGATGGCCGAGATCGTTAAGGCAGTGGTGTAGTAGCGGTCTCGAACCAGAGGATCGCGTGTTCGAATCCCGCCTCGGGTATGGATGTTTGTGTTGTCCTTACGCGTTCTCCTTACTGTTCCCCCTACCGTTTACAAATCACAGTGGTCGCTAGATGACCAAGATGTTCAAAAGCGACTAGAGGAAAGCATTCTGAATTGACATTGTATTAATGTTTTAGAAGTTCTCTTTTCATAATTACACGGGTATAATTTGACACTTGTCCAATTACGAAAAGAGGCCCTTGTATTCGCCAGAAAGAAATTTCCTTTCACATAAAAGCAAGTGATTGTACGAAAAGAAACTGTCAATTGAACGTCCCTATTATCAAACATTTTGCACATCATGTATCTTTAAGCTATGATGAAATAAAAACATTAAGCAGACAATATGTGAATTGTATGTTACAGTTGATATTTTCAGATAGTAGAAGGACGTTGAATGTAATTTTGCAGTAATGTTAATTTGGACTACACTTTCTCTTCTGTAAATCAACCAAAGCTACCCTACACACGGTCCTGTAATAAAATAGTGAAACCATGAAATCGTATCGCATCCCGCATATTCAAGCAGAACATGAAACATGGTCAGAGTGAAGTCATGTAGCAGTGTTGAGAAATAACAAACCCCATCCATAAATTCCCGCAAGGCTGCCTCGAGGCAAGGCGATGAACAAACAGCATACAAATCACTGGGAAAATAAGCCTTGTTCCGCGCAACCCCAAGGCCAGCGAGCTTATGTACAATGTGGCGTAAAGATGTTTAACAAATATAATTAAAATCCCATCAGTGATCGAGATGGTGGACATAATGTTAGAATTGAGTCATTTCTATGAGCATTTAAGGGTATTTAGGAAAATATCTGCCTTAAAGATTCGCCGTAGTTTGCAAATGTGGTTGAGTGAACAATTAGAGGGTGAAGAGAATATTTGAAGTCGTGATGCCTCATTCGCATTTGCTCGTCATGGATTGACAGTTTTTGATTTGATGAGTTGGGATTTTTTATATACGTTTTCAGTCTTCTAGCTCTCATATAATTCAGTAGTAACGTTTTCGAAAGTTACGTCGAATGGAATGGCTCGTACAACATAATTACTGAACATCGATGACTAAGGGATACTAGGTTTCGACAACTGACTGGGGGATATATTCTAGTGGGCGGCTGCTCCGACCGGTAACTTTCCGTGATTTCTCCTGTATATACCAGGCGAATGTCGGTGCAGTATCGCAACAAACGGGCCAAAGAACTCGCGCAATCTTTCCTTTCTCTTGTAACGTTTCACAGTTCAACACTTAACATTGAGAATTCATTCAAAAAAACATCACGTAGATTCAATCAAAATGTTTATTACAATGCACTTCAATATTCCATGACTTTCAAGATCTTTCTTTTACTGTTCTGCATTTTCTGAATTTCACAATTTTTTTAAAAATCGTTTACTTACAGAACAAATCTCTCTCTCTCTCTCTCTCTCTCTCTCTCTCTTTCTTCTTTCTCTCTCTCTCTCTCTCGTCATTATCAACATTGCTGTCTAATAATCACATAATGAACAATATTCTTAAAGTGAATCTGAAAAGTTACACTCTCCCGTTAAGCGGGCACACGTACGAGTACAGTACCGTATAGCTTCGAGCTCGTCCTGACAGGGGGCTGTGCCCAGCAGGGGGAGATAACTGGAGAGGGAACATGAAACCGCCGTTGAGGTCGGCGCCGGATGTCGCTTCCTGCGAGGGGAGGCACTGCCACCTCTCAGGATATTATGTACGCTACACTTATGGGACAAATAACCACAGTGATTAACGCGTTCGGAAACGCAAACTACTCACTCGAAAGCTTGTAAAAGTGCTTCATTGGAATTTTATCATGTACCAGTTTTTGAAATGCCAGTACTGTCAGAGAAAAATCAAAAGTTGTGAAGATACACACGTGTGAGCTTAATAATAATAATAATAATAATAATAATAATAATAATGACTTGATGAATGTGGCGACACTCGGGCCATCAGGCCCGCTCTTCCGCTTAACCACGTAATACATAAATTTATAGATAAAAATTGAAACATTATTCATAGATACATTTAGCATTTGCCTTAGGCGGCCGGGGAAGACCACGGAAAACAAAGTATGTGTGCATGCTCTTCAACATTGAGCAACAAAAATAATATATTTAAAATAATTTTAAAAACAAACAAACATTACTGACACTGGAAACGTCTGAAGGTGTGTCCGAAATAAGTTCTGAAAGATATTAGTTTAGCAATACACATCAAATGTTAACAAAAAAACTCAAATACATTAAAAAATCATGAAAAACAATATGAGAATGCCACAACCACCCGGCCAGGACGACGGCTTCTTGTTGCTGTGCATTGTCCTTTATTCCCAATGCATTATTTATGCTTTCAAAGATGAGAACAAGCTCGTGAATTGCGTCGACGTTGAGAGTACGGCACAAGCTGCTCGCCACTCGTCGCCACTGTCCGCGTCGTTTTGGTCTGGGAGTTCGCGGGTTTTTGCGTGTCGCAGCGTCGCGACGCCTGGCGTCCGTTTTCTCGACAGTCCGCGTCGCGTCGCTTCGACTCTGACGACGACTTTGTCGACGAGGCCCGTTCCTCAACGGCGTTTTTACTCGCACCCGCGGGTTAAGCCGTATCAGTGGAGTGTCACGAGCGATCAAGGCCCTGTGAATGGGGAGAAAAAGACGAGCGCTTAAGTATCAGAGCTGCAGTGTGTTGTAAATAAAGCAAAGTACTTTTCCATGGTCGTCTTTGTTTACTAAACTCTCGTGTTTTTCTTGGTGTTGTGGCTATTATATTTGTTTAAGGGAATAAATTGTGTGTGTCTTAATACGATATTGCAGTGTGGCGTTAAGTAGTATTTCTGTTTGATCCATAAATCCCGAAATAAAGAGAGTGAAAACTCTCGTCTGAGTATGAAAATACTGCGAATAGATGTTAAATTGCGAAATGTAATTGTGAATTCAAAATAATAGTTAGGATGCTTGCATTCTTTATCGTGGGATTTTTTTAAAAATATCAATATTTCATTTCTTTTTTTAATTAGTTTGCAGTCAATGTCGTGATACAAAACGTTTTGAAAATATCGTTCTAAAATTGGATTGCGGAGCTGCTAGATAATCCTTCGGTAATAGCTCGGAGTGAGCTAAAGAGATTTTGCCAAGAAGCGAAAGAAATACCCAGATGCGGCAAGCGAGATGTTTTAGCTCGGTATTCCGAGAGGTTTAGGCTGGTATGCCAAATAAAATATGATATCATGGTATGTGTCATGTCTAACTTTTTGCTGCCTGGAAAATGGATTACGGGCTTGTGTTGCCAACTGCAGTGAAAGCCAGCAGATTACTGTGACATGTCTGGTAGACTCGGTGATCGTTTGAGCTTTGAATCCTCCGCAAATCGTGAATGTATCAATCTCTTCGAAAATAACTTATCAAATAATGTTATTATCAGTTACTTCCATCAGAGTTTGTAATCGTAATTAGTTTATTTGGTAATAGGTCAAGGTGAAAAATTGAGATTTGTAAAACTGGAATTCTATGATTTTGCCGATTACGGGTTGTGTGGCCACGAGTGTATTAAGACAGGAAAGCCTAGCAAGGAAATATTGATGAAAAATTATCTCCCGTCCACTAAAGAATTCTATCTAATTATGAAGGCCATCTGCTTTTTTTGTTGATTGTGCGGTGACCAGGAAGTTGGAGCTAAATTACGAAGAACATATATGGTCTGTTGACTTAGTGTTTTTGTATTATATAGACTAATACGCATATTCAGCGTGTTATACATATTTTACTCACAAATGCCATTTTTTTTACCTTCTCTAAGCCATTTCAGAAGGGTTTCTTCCGAAAAACGTTATCAATTCACGTGTCAGAGATGTCACGTTAGTCTTTGAAAACCGAGTTCGCTGGATTAAAACCTGTACAGTAAGTGTAGGTGAGTCATAAGTTTTGTAAGACGAACAATATGAAGTAGAAAGTAACACCTAATTCAAATACATTAGATTATCCCTAAGTGTGATATTTTCCAATGACTACATGATTTTTAGTTTGTTATTTTTCTGTATCATTTTTCTGTATTACATACAAAATAATATAAGTGTAGTTATTATACCATATATCATTGTTCGTCATGAGCAGGTAATGCCACAGATATTCGATCATTTATTGCAGTGACGTAGCTACACTTTGGACCTAAATAATTAATTAGTAAGAGCATAGATGATTTTTAGGGTCTTTTCACTAGAAAAAACTGCTTGTCCTTGCTTTGAAAATTTATTGCGAAGATGGAGTTTTAACGATGTTGCTAAATTGTAGTTCTTGTGCGAACTTGCAAATTCAAACACCTCTCTTGAAAACCAAGTTTTTTCAATTAACTTATGTAGTTCCATACACGAGCATTATCTTATCTTTATTCAACTCCTTCATATTATCATAAATAACACGATGTCTTTCTCATTCTTCGCCAGCCAAATCCTAGGTGTCTTACTGGACAAACGGTTAACTTGGAAACCGCATCAATGCTCATAAAACACGAGTTAAAATTTTAAACTCTATCCGTTTATCAATAGAAACTCTACCCTAGTATAGAAACTGGGCTGCTCATCTATAAAATGATAAGACCCACAATGACATATGCTTAATATGGCCTACATAGCACCAACCAACCTGTCATTTTGCAGAAAGTTCAAAATAAATATCTAAGACAAACCTTGAAAGCCCCCTGGTTCATTTCAAACTCACAAATACACGAGAGCTTCAAATACCTCTCCTCTCAGAATTCATCTCACAAACCTCCAAAACCTCCAAAACCAAAATGTTACTCTCTTTTCAAGCTTGTCCCAACACTCGAATATTCAATTTCGGCCAAAACGATCATCATCCTTCACGCATTAGATCCAGATTCCAAAGACCTCTTTCGTCTTCCCTATTTCATAAAAATCATTCGCCACAATTTCCCACAAAACACACCCCTCCACTTCCCTCTCGCTCCCCTCTTCCTCCCTTAGCTTCCTTCTCGCGGTGTACACTACTCCAATTAAGAAAGCAATATGTTCCCTTCAACGAGAATGCCTATTGTTCCTCTGTATGTACTATGTCGTTCTGTATTTCCATAGCTTTGTCCAAGATGACTACACCTCACTTTCGTTTTAAACCGCTACTACTGCATCGCAAATCCCCACCAGGAACTACCAGAAGAGTTTTCATATGAGTCAGTGTTTGTGATAATAACATATAAAATTAAATAATTTGCTAGCCCACGACCCTCAACGCTCTTCAACAATGTATTTCTTCTTTTTCTAATGTTGACTTGCACATCTGTAGATTTAATCGCGGCAGCATCACTGTCGTAACCCTATTGGGCCTTGCTTTCTCTTTGGATCAGAGTTGTCAGATCCGCCACGCGTAACCAAAGGTAAAACATTCAAACCAATAACCAAGCTGATAAAAAATTTTAAAAAAGTTTAACTGGCACAAAAAGTGTATTCACGGATAACAGAGTTCTATGAAACGTCAACGATAACGCAACATCTGACTGTACGCAGCTGGCATTGAAAGAAACTCTTTATACCAGAGTGCAAACGATCCGCCTCTTTCGTCGACTCTTGCTCGCGGGGCGTACCCTGGGCACGCGGAGGTAAAACGGGAGCCTCAACTCACATCGGCATCGGCACAAGCCTCCGCTGCCATAGGACTAAAGATTCCCCTCCCGATCACACTGATGTGAAAGAAAGAAAAATAAGACTGTTTTGGCGAAAATTCGCGGTTTTCCGGTACACGATTACATAACTTTCTCTTCTTACGATGTTCTTTCTTACGTCGAGAAAGTAAAACTATACTCCAGCTCAAATACCGCCCAACAGACGACGAATTGTCGCCAATTGCATTTTCCTTCCGTGAGCCGAGGCATTTTTTCCGCCTAATTGGTGGAATTCCGCCCGATGTAGCATCTCTGCTTTGAACCGCCAAAGCCACTACATTGCAGACCTCCCGCCACAAGGGACTGCAGGCGGAGTTTGGGCGCCCTCTAGACCGCCAGATCGTTTCGCGCGCGTTTTTTGCGATGGGTGGGTGGGGGTGCGGGTCTGCGAGGAAACCTCGTAGCGGTGAAGGAGATGGAGGAGGCGGTGAAGGCGGCGACAGAGGCGACGGCCACGGCGGAGGAGGAGAAGGAGAAGGAAGACGAGGAGGAGAAGGGAGGGGGGGGGGAGGAGGGGAGGGGGCGGAGGGTGGAGGGGGGGGCAGCCGGCGGGGTGGGGGGGAGGCTGGGGGCGGCGGGGCAGCAGCAACAGCGGCGGTGCCGGAGGCTGAGGCGGCGGCGACGGCGGCGGCGCAGCACCCAAGGTCGCGCTTCGCTGCTCGCGCCGCCCCGCGATATATTTAGCCGGCGTCGCCGCGGGGGCAGCCGCCGCCGCCGCCGGCGTCGCGACGCCCGCGGGCGGCAAAGCGTGCAATCGCCCCCGGCCCCCGTGCGGAGCGAAGCCGTGAAAGGAGCGTCGCGAATCGGGGCGGTGGGAGGGCTCCAGCGAGGGAGAGACCTCTTGGGGAATGTGGAAGGTTTCCGAACCACTAAACACTTGTTCGGAGGGGAGGGTGTACGTTGGGTGACACGAATGATGGGTGGCGAGTTTCACGCCAATTCTCTGGGGGAGGGTGAAAACATGAATATATTTTGAAACAGAAATGTCATTTTCGTGTTCATTTTTATGAAATAACTGGAGTGATACTGTGGACGTTATTTCTGTAAAAAAAATATCTAAGTACGGATTGAACGACACGTGAAATGCATCTACTTAATAGGAATTTTAAATTGAGGTATTTTGTGTAAGAATCTGTTCATTTCACTTGCTATAATTTTACAACATAGAACATTGTTTTTCGCGTTTACGCAGGATTTGATACTATTAAGATATGTTTTTGCCAATTTTTTGGTGGAAATTATCTAGATTTGACTACAGGCGGTCTCCTCGGATTATGAAGAATTTTTAATAACTTTGCAAATATTAAAAAAACTAATGGTGCTTAACCACCATCCACTTTCTCGCATTTTTAACGGTTTCGTAATATTATAATACGTCTGGAACATACACATAGATTTGTTTCTATAAATTGAAAGGTTACATGAAATTAATGTTTATGTTATGCTATTCAGTGCATTTATCTCAATCCATTCGAGAAGTTCACAATGCACAAATCATATTGCTTGCCTTTTAATGTTCCTTTTTAAGAGACTGACTTGTAACTGAAGGTTGAAATGAAAATAATTTTATGATAAACTACATATACCTTCTGGCTTAGTTGTAGTTCTTAAAACTAGGACGAGTATATCCGAGCGGACGTAATGTTTTGAAGCTATAATCAATACATTATCTTTACATACAATATGAATACATTACCTTCAAGTTCGTGTTTCCTGCCCTGATAGCGGCAGAATTTCGCCGTGGTCACAGTAATGTAAACGCGTGTCAGGCCTAATCCAAGATGCTGATGGAGGTGAAAATTGAAATGACAATTATTTTATGTATTTAGTGTTTTGGAAAGGTAAATCTGATGATTCCGTGCAGTCGAACCATGGTGTATGAAGGAAGTGTTTAGAATTGATTGTGTGCCAGCAAATGCTTGTTGACAATTGAGCGTGCAGCCAGCCGCCTCGTCATGAGCAAAGGCGTGAAAACGCGCGACGAATTGGGTCTTTACGCTCCGCTTTGTGGAGGTCGAAGGGGCGTTGAACAATAAAAGATTTTCTAAGCAATAAACCTTTTGTTACCTCTGCGTTGTGAACTTGCAACTTCTCATGCAAGCTGCAAACATCACGAGAAAAGTTCACATGTAAAATATAGTATAATCAATCTAGTTATTTTGAAGGTTTAAGTAGTTTCGTAAATATTTATATCTCATGAAGATGGATTAATTTTCATGAAAAATTAATTACTTTCTTGAAAAATGTTTGTGAAGTATTTTTCTAAAATCTGTTCAATTACATTGCATAATGGTGTGGCTCTAGCTTCATCTTCGTATGAGCTAAAAGAGAAAATATATTTTCTATTCTGTGGACTATATAATTCACGTTTTATTTTTGCATCTGGCGCTATTGTACGTATTGAATTTTTTAACGGCACCCTTTTGCGTAATTTACTTCTTACTCTGTAGGCAAAGTGTACTTTACAACCGATTTGTTATCGTCACTTTGACCCACATTCGTTCACAGCGGTAACCCTATAAGAAGTTACGTCAGTGAAATCGGCATGAGCAAAGGCATGATACAGCAACTTCCTCGCCTAGTGGGTCGCTTACGAATCTAGGAAATCACTAATGGGTGTTACGAAATTAATATTGAAACATTGTTTGTAAGGTATGTTTTTGTTGTTTTATCTCGCATAATCATTCAGAAAGTTAGCGAAGTGTGGCGCTGTAAGTTGTCAATGAATGTGTTGCATTATTTATTTCAAACTAAAGAAAAAATGTTCAATTAATAAATGAGAGAATCATGGAAGGAGATGTGAATGTTGGCTCCAAAAGGTCCTGAAGTCCAATATAGATTACACTGCAAACTGTAGTTTCTCAATACCTAGTAACCTTTCAAATTTCGCTAAGAAATTATAGAATATGATTTCGAATGACACAGACGGGAGCAATCCAAACCGAGGTCGTGGTTCGAATCCAGCCGGAGGAAAAGATGTTTTGTCCTTGTGGGTAGACTGTGATAAGCTATTGCAAACAACCGCGTATTCCAGATATTCATGTAAATTCACTCATTATTTCACAATTGTCCGGAAAAAATTTTTGGGTAAGGTCGTCAAAATCCCATTAGGTCAGAAAAAGTAGCAACCATTTTAAATAGTCACAAGAAGAAGGCAATCTATATCTTAATATACCACACTGGAAAAATCCTTCCATTTCAAATTTTTCCGCGTGCAAACTACATTTTCAACATGTTAAAAAATTTTTTTTCATGAACCTTTTGTAGTTTTAGAAAACAAATTTGACCGCGGGTACCCTAAAAAATCATGTGAAATGTGAACGAGTCGTCGGACCATCAACTGAGCAAGATGGTCCAACATCATTTTATCGAAGTTCTCGAACTCACTGCCTCGCCATTCAAAAAGCAAAATACAAACCTAAAATCAAAAAACAAAAAACAACAAAACATTTTAAAAAAGAAGAAAAGCAAGGGGGAAAAAGTGAGCCATATGTGCCGTCCGTCAGATCGCCGACTTGACGGTTGCGGCGCCGTGAGCCAACACAAGCGCCCTTTATCCCGTCCCGCGTATGGCCCGCGGCGCGGCTCGGCGCGGCGCGGCGCGGCGGCGGCGGCGGCGGCGGCGGCGGCGGCGGCGGCGGCGGCGGCGGCGGCGGCGACGGCGGCGGCGGCGATCGCGAGTCCGCGTGGGCCATCTGGCCGCGCCGCGTTGCGAAAGCGCCCTCACCCCGCACCCACCCCTTCACCTCACCCCCAGGCCCCGCGCGCGCGCGCCGAAAGTAACACGCGTTGGGCGCGGCCGTGTTCGCTTGCGCGCACGCAAGCGTCCGCCCCGCGCTGCCCCGCGCCGGCCCAAGCCGGACGACTCTCCGCGCGGCGCCGTCACTGGACGACGAGTAGGAGAAGGGGAGATGCTGGGACTTGGTGACAGAAGTAGGGCATTGCGAGAACGGAGAGAACAACAAAGGGAAAAAATGGGGAAAGGAAAAGTAAATAAACGAAATGTCACTAGGACTTTTATGCAAAAACAAAATTGAAAACAAACACACACACACACACACACACAAAATAACATTGTGTTAGAAAAGATTACTAGTATTTTAACAGAAACGTAAGAGAAGTAAGTACTATCTCCTCTTACCTTGCAATATGCCTACCTACCTCTCCTCCTCCTTAGCAATATCCCTGACCGGATGTTGGACAAAGTTCTCATATTTGCTTTCCCGAACAGTTATAAAGCGACAGATGATGATGTAGACTGAGTATGGATAACAACTGGAAGTGTGATATACTTTTAATAGATGAAAAAGGAAGAAATGTGCAAATATTTTGAAGACACTAAAATTAGGGGATCATTAAAAGCAACCAATTGTCTCTTATGCAACGCTCATTAGGTCAATCTACTAAAATAGCCAGCCGAACAGATTACAAGTAAACGATTTTTTAGTTCATTCAATGTGAAATTTACTAAAGTGGTTTGCTAGAAGCTGGCAATTCGTGAGAAAAGGCTAATAATTTTGAAGTTAGATTCATTGAAACGTATGAATTGAGTGTGCTTTCTCCAAGGATTTTTGAATAGCATTTCAATTAACGATTACTCTGAAGACTTCAGAACAAAAATTAGGCGAAACATATTATTTTGTCAACATAAAAACATTGTCCTCTTGTGCACAAAAGACGTTTTAAAGATGACCCAAAAATATCCGCCAATCGAGATCAACTTCTTACTCAGGCCTGATTGACATGATTATACGGACAATTATAATTTACCACAGCCACGCCAGAATAAAAAGGCCAACACACAATCTTTACACTGGGTATGATTAATTGATTATTTAGTGTTTCCTGGCGCGTCAACTTGTAAGGAAATTAGTATCGTAAGAGTAGCTCGTATGTATATGGCGGTGATCCGATTCTTGAAGCCACCTACACGTCGGTTTGACGTGTTCTCCCTTCTAGGCATCCCCGTTTCGGAAGGTGCAACACCAAGTTCTAAGCTCCCAACTGATCTCCGACAATTCTGCTACTGTAGTATGTAAGTGTGTGTGTGTGCGTGCGTGTGTGTGAGTTAATGTAGAGGAGGGCACAAGCATGGAGAAGGAAAAATCACCTTTAGTCCGTGTCCCGTTTGATCAGATACTGCTTCGGCATTCGTTTGGTATTGATTGGAGACACTACGAAACACTACTGATCGGAGCATCCGGCCGTTAGAATCCTCCTCCAGACAGAGCAAGAATTCGACCTATAATAGCTTTGTAGCTAACGCTGAATATCTTCCATCGTAGACTGACTGAAACCCTAGGACCTTACGAGAGACGCTGTAGAGCTTGCCTCTTGAGCCATCGCAGCCCACAATTCTAAACCACAGCGTTTTCGCAGCCTTTGCACAATTTAGTTTAATGTTAAATTCATTAAGTTGTTCAGTCCTTACCGACACGTTTTGTTTTGGTAGAAACACCACTCTTTGTCAGTGCATCGTAAATTTGGCCAAACTTTAAGTTTTTTTATTAACAGTACACACAAGATAAACTATTTTTATTCTCGAGATTCGATAATCGGGAGTGACGGTTTCTTCAAATATCATATTCCCTGTTTGTGTAGTTATTTATGGGATGATACCATGGTAAGAAAATGTGTAAATAATCGCGTACTTCTCTTCATAACCACTTACGCCGCTGACAGCCCCTCGTCCTGCAGAGATAGAGGGGCTTTTGAATTGAATAAACACAGCGTGAGTGCGGTGGAGCCTTGGTGGTTCCTGAAACATCTGCACCCTTCTCGCATCCATGCCATTCGTAAATTTAGTTCTTTAATACGATCAGGGACACACAACGAACAACTTTTTGTGTACATAATTTTTTATTAATATTATTTTACTGACATTTTAGTACAATTCCCCTCTCCGAACTCATTTGTGTGTCGTAAGTACGTGGAAGATTTAGAAATTAATGTCAATTCGTGCTGATAAACGAAAAGGAAATAGTTCTTAGAATGAACATGATTATTTTATTTTAAATTTAATTTATAATTCCGTTTTGGTGTTTTTTGGATCCTTCATATTTTGAAGCATTTTTTATCTGAATGAGAAAAACGTCGCATTTTTATAAAGAAAAGACAGTATGCGTACGTCTTTAAAAAATAACATTTGGTTTTTTTTCAATGTTGATCTTTCATACTCACATGTAAAACTATTGTTTAAAATGAGTTAGTTTCTTAGACATGATTTTGTTTTAATAGACGCGGTTGAACAGCGTATAATAACAATAATAAATTACCCAAGAGTGTAATGATAAAGAATCACCATGAAACTCTCGTAATTGGCCCAAAATCCTTTCGTAATTTTATAAATTACCCGGTAGAATCAAGCACTAGTTATTCTGATGCATCACCGTCAAATCGTGAAGGATAATGTGCTGGACGGCAAGGACGACATGAAAAACAGAAGATGAGGAAGAAGAAGAATAAATTGACGAAGAAAATGTAATCATTGTGATTCAAAAAGCCTTTAATTTTGGCCACCATTCCACTGTTTCTTTGAATGGAGAATTGCTCCATTGATACTCGCTCGGTGCTTGTGCTGAGCTCTCCTCTTGCTCGGCCTTTCTCCTCAGCCGGGGGCGTGGCGCAACGCGGCTGCCAGATGTGCGCCTGCTGCCTGCGTCTGCTGCCTGTCCGCCCGACGACGTCTGAGCGCCGTCTCGCGAGGTGCAGGGCCGGGCTCTCGCCCCGCGTGCGCTCTACCGCAGACCGTTGCGCAAGCCTCTTCATGCACTCCGGAGCATTCGCGGCGCCGGCAGACGTCTGTGCTTGTGGCGGCGACGCACTTACCTTTGCTGATTGATTACCCGTGATTCCGGGCGCGTCAGCTACTAAGATCATTATTCCCGTAAGTGTAGTGCTCTTTATCTCGGGAGGCGGTGGTGATCTTGCAACGCTGGATGGCGAGATCCTACGCCCACCTACCGTCGGCTAGCGGGTGTCCCCTACCAGGTATCTCTCACCAGTGGGGCACCGCCCCAGCTGGGCTAAGCTCTAAGATTCCGACCGGTCTTCGGGCATGTGGTAGTGTAGTGCATGTGAGTGTAAGTGTGTGTACGTAAGGGATGAGTGTAGGAAAAGGAAGAGGAATGAAAGATTGCGCGTGGTCCATGTCCCGTTTGTTAGGGACTGCTCCAGCATTCGCCTCTTAACTTTGCTCCGCGATTAGCCCCTCCCCCTGCGCGACGGAAAGGGTTTGCGTGGCAATACCATACCTCCCGCATGTGGCAATTCGAAATAGAAATTGGGAGGATGCCAAAGGGCGATCACTTACCTACTCTAACTGGTAGATCAGTTACTACAACCTCTTTAACTTTTTCTTGTCATAAATTAATATTCGCTTGTTTAAAATCGATCCGATGGCAACCCTGCTGTCGGATCGGGAAGGCAAGACCGTCCATTCGGGCAAGACAAGAGCTTTCGTTCGGAAGCTTTAGACCGGTGGCGACAACAAGCCATCGCGTAACGCCCCCAAGCCATCCGCTCCCAGTCCACACGCGTGATTTATCCGCGAGGAATTACGTCAGAAGACAAATCCGCGCCGGGCGCGAGCGCCCATGTGCTCCCACTGACCCCTTTTTCTGGCGCCCGCGGCCGTTGGCGTCTTCCGGCGCTGGCGTAAGCGCCAGGAATCGGACTCGCGGGAGGGGGGGCGTCTATTACCTCGCGCGCGTTAACGCTGGAAAGCTGTGATGTCCGCTTTGTGCCACTCTGAGTCGCCAGTGAGAAGCTGAAGAAAGCACACTGAGAGAGTGCCCAAAAGTCTTAAGAATGTTAATAGCCATAGTAATTATTTTAGTTTTATTAATTTATTATATTTATTATTTCGATTTTCCTACTACGTGACATATTGAGTTCTTCGAGGAATCCTAGCCTGATGGATGCTTTCTGAATTCCGATATTTTCATTCTGAAGAAAGGCGAGACGGTTAAAGATAGTTTGCTGACAAATCTCTTTTGGCTGTGAAATCCCAACATCGAAATGTGGCGTGAAACACTGTTTCTCCAACAAAAGTCGCAATTATTGTTTACAATAGTAATAATAATAATAATAATAATAAAATAATAAAAATAATTTATCTAAGGTTAACCAAAATATCATACAATCAATACTCTCGCACTTACTCTCATTGGCATTGTTTATAACTGGTTCTTACTCACCAGTTATTATCAACATCCCTTTTGGGCAAAAATACGAATTCAACGCCTGTGAATAAGGAAATATAAGTGGGTAGGATTTACATAAGGAAGAACTGTAGAATGCGAACTTTCCAAAAGTAATGAAGTAGGGGACGTTTGCAAATTCTAGATCAATACAATCATTATTCATTGTGAAAATAAGAATTAAATATGTTTCTGAAAGTGAAATTGAAATGTTTCATGTTTACCATATTTGCTTATGGATTGAGGAGGCATCAGTCACAAAGTATCTTTAGGATTACTACAATATCTCTGCTGCAACCACGGAATTTACCATATTTACCGAGATCTATATATGATATATATAAACGAAGGAAAGGTATGAAACCTCTGAATGAAAGATGCAGGCGCTGGTGAAAGATGATGAATTACGTGGAAATAAAATGTAGTATGTCTTATACCTCATTCGTAATAAATAAATGAAAAATATTTAGGAAAACGAATTGTTTTGTTTTGTATCTGAATACCAAGTTAGTTTTAGAAGATGGAATATTATTATTTATGTGCTTTTTCATTTACTTCTGTGTTCCTTCAGCTATGTATTAAAGCATTTTCGTGCTTCAAGAAGCAACTTTCCCGTGACTCGTGCCTGAATTGCATTTTCGTGTACCTCTATACAAAGTCACTTAATATGATTACGATGAGGCAGAGCGTGCTGGTTTTGAAGCCAAATATTCGCCTTTGAGTATGAAATGTTACCAGTTCTAAGCTCAGAGGCAAAAACTTGGCTTTGACTGATGTGTTGAACAACTTTGCTCATAACATTTACTTTTAAAATACAAATACATCATTATTTTACCATAACATACATTTTAGTCCCCATATGTTGTAGAAGGTTCTTTCTGTGCAATCTATGTGTGACGTAAAGTGAAATGTAATCCACCATGTTTAGCAATATATTTTAAATGATTGTGGGATGACAGGTGATTTTTTTTAACTGATGCACGATATTTGTGAACAATGTAATTCTAAAAGAAGGAACTTCAGAAATTTCTTTCTTTTGTGTAATACTAGGTTAGTGGAGCAAATGTCACGTTATTCCCTTATTTCGTTCAAGTAATTATGTAATTTAAATTTAAATATTTTCTTGACACAGAATAACACGGGAATATCTTCTTTATGTCTGTCGTTTCAAACTGGTTTTCAGACACTTTTCTTTCTCCATTTTCTTTCGATTCTTCAAAATCAGATCGAAGAAGATTGAAGCTACTCTGATGTCTATCTTCAATAAAGAAACCAATGAAATCGATATTTCGCAGAGGCTCTGCTTCTTATGAAGAAATCGTAGTTTTCAAACTAAAGCATTCTTATTCGATCTCAACAAGAACTTTTCTTAAACAAGCGTAGATGTAGACTTCCCTAACTAACGAATCGAATTAATAAAATAATGAACATAGAATACGTATCTAGAGTTTTGAACAACAGTATCGCATCTGTATTTATTTTTCACATTTTTTACTGTTACGTTTTTGGGATTCTGTATCATGAACTTGTTAAAAATTGTGTCTGTTCAATGCTTTTAAACCTAAATAAATTAGTACCCGTTCTTAATGATCATCATCTTCCTACATTGTACAGAGAAACCAAAGTAATATCTAAGGCTGAGGTACAAATGGATTGTACAACTCAGAAGCACATACTATTGTTTCGCGAACTTGAGAGTATTATTCAGGTCGAATTGCGTTAGAACAAAATTCGAAAATTTGCTCAACAGATCTGACCTTCCTCCCAGGTATTTTCGAATAAAGATATTCTACTTTATTAGGATTTGTATTCCTTAGTAATTGAAGGAGTTTTGTTACTCTCGCCAGGTAGTTAGGTTATTTATTATTTTCCTTTCCTTTTTATAAGTGCCTAATCTTTATAGGCATACTAGAGTTAATAAATGATTTGATGGTTGGCGAATCTGAAGATATCATGTGAATAATGCTGGAGAATAGTTCAATGACGGAGGAGAACCCCTCTGAAAAAATTGTTGCGACCCTTAATTCCATATCAATCGATATTTGAACCTTCCCAGAGCCGGAAGACAAGCGGTTGGACTTCTTTATCTCAAGTCTCCCTTTGTTATGTAATTTCAGATAAATCATTTTAAGAACTCATGCTTGCTAGGCGTCACCGTGAACCAGTGACCTGGATGCTTGACTCAGCCTATGCTCACAATGCGGCAGGAAACGGAGATTGCTGCTTCTGACTGAGATGTAATTCTTTGAAGAAGTTTGAGGACGAAGTCGTAATGACGGGCGGATGCTTTGATGAAGAAAATTGTCCATTATGAGGGAAAGCAAGTGGAACGGCTGCGCTCCTCAGTACGTACTCACCGTGAAACTACTCACACATCTCCGACGCCGCGTGGAGATGAGATGTATCTCAAAGCGATGCGGGTGCCTCTGACAGGGAGGTCCTGAGGTTCGAGTCCCGATGGCGGCAGGATTTTCGATTCTTGCCAAATAGCTAGGTCGAGTTCTGTCGCTGCCTGGTCGAGAATTCTAGCGTCTGGCAGCTCTGATCGGTAGTTTTCCGATCGGTTTTTCCGATCAACACCAGGCGAATGCCGGAGCAGTACCCTAACAAACGGGCCACGGACCGCGCGCGATCTGTCCTTCCTCTTCCTTGTCCTTTCCTCTCTCCTTACACATACACTTACACTAACATGCACTACACTTCCACATATTCCGGGAGATCGGTCGTGAGCATGGCTTGTTGTCTCCCCCTGGTGGTGCCCCCCTGGTGGGAGATACTTGGTTGGGGAAACCGTGCTAGCCACTGTAAGTCGGCGCCGGATCTCCCATCCAGCGGGGCAAGATCACTGCCACCTACCGAGCAAAAAACCTGCACCACACTAACGGGACCTTAGCAGTTGACGCGCCCGGAATTACTAATAATCAATCAATCAATCCGAGTTCGCCCAAACAAAAGGTCGTGCGCTTCGGCCGACTGACTCCGCCGAACGGTAGTGTTGCACTAAATTGAAATGCACCTGACATCTGTCTTCAAATTATTACGTGTAGTTGTCAAGTAAAGAAAACGAAAATATTATAACATCCTGCTGAGAACTGGTATGAGAGAGATGTTTCTAAAAGAAATTTCACTCTTCTATTAGATTATTGTGGTTGCATTCATGTTTGGAAGATACTATCACCCATTACCCCCACGTTTCACCCACTTCTGAAAATTTCCGTTGTAATTTCCTGTGGTGTTACCTTGAATCGGATATTTTCCACAGGGCTTCTCGTTCATAAACCGAAGAAGTAAGTTGTCCACGTCCATATTGGATCGCTCAGTTCTACCGAATAATAAAAATTCATTTGATAACTTCTGCTGACTTAAATTTCGCCGCGTTTCTCAGAACCTTTCGGACTCGGTGAGACCTGCACGCTATCTTTAAGTGTTTGAAAAATTCGGACGTAAACGACCGCGTTCTCCTGAACGCAAATTCAGCCGAACACAGTTCCACACTGATAATACCCTAAGTAGTTGGGAAAAACGACGGCGAGATAAGAATTAGAGAGGCCAGGTGCTGTAAGGAGAAGTTTTCGTGGTTTCCTCCCTAACAATTCAATGTGGACGCCGCAGACGCAAAGTCATAGATCCCTCCTCTATTCTGTCCCCTCCTGCGTCCTTCGGGCGGCACATTCCCTTGAATCCTCATTTTTATATGGCCCACCCCCATGATTATCAAAAAACACCTTAGTACGACAGTACCTGATTGTCAGGCCTGGGATCGAATACCAGGCAGCCAGGGTAAGAGAGGAGAGAGAGAGAGGGCGAGGAGAGACAAGGTGCGAGAGAGGGTGGGGACGAGAGTGAGGGGCCTGGGAAGAAAGGGTGCGACGGAGAGAAATCGGGTGACGAAGAGAGGGGGACGAATGAAAGAGGGGGCGAGGGAGCGAGGAAAGGGGGGAAAGGAGAAAGGGGGGGGGGAGAGAGAAGGAGGGGAAGAAGGAGGGGAAATAGTGATGTTTGATTGAGAGAAACCCAAAAGAAGCAACGGATATCTCGTCGAACAAGATTTGAATGTTTTCGTGGCTGGCATGTGTTAAGTATGATGTGAGTCGTATCTGGAAAGTCGTCGATAACGTGTTGTGTACAGCCGAGATTGAAGATACAGTTAAGAAATAATTTATTACGAGGACATTTTTTGTAGGATCTTCAGGAGGACGAAGGATTAGGGTGGAGCCTGCCGTTCAAGTATCTAAGATTAAATCACCGTAATTTTAAGACAGCGGTACGGAAAAGTAGCTCTTCACTCTCGAAACTGTTCAGGGAACATTTTTATTTTTTATTCTGTTTATTTATTGTCACATGTTAATTGCCTTTGGAAACATTGTATAATTTCTTGAAAATGTCTAGATAAAGAAAATATTATCTCCATAGTAATATCACTTTACATAAATGAAAGGCGATAGTAATAGCTTCTAGTCAAGTCACAGTGTTGACGTTCTCACTAGACAAAAATATTATGGAGCAATATATTATAATTGGTATTATATTATAGACTAATTTTGTATTTTATCCTGTCTATTTAACATGACTTTCAGATGTTGGGTTCTTCCTCTTCATTGTAATTGCCCAATTAACATTTCAAAATTCTAGAATCAACGTAGGAGTGAATATTTACAACTTCCATCTGGAAATTCATATTAAAACATAAAAGCTGTTTATTAATGTAGTTATACACGTAGCCTAAAATAAGAGTGTAAATGAACAGAGTTCTCGGAACCCATTTCTTTTATAAACGCGTCTCAGTGAAAGAAAAATTAATTTCGCGTAATAGTCTTTGTCTTCAAAGAGTAACCCAGTTGACAGCTTTAAAAATAAAGAAAATTTTAGGTACTCCAGGTGGAATTTAAATGGAGTTGCAGCATCAGAGTAATTTCTTTCTCATTCCAGAAGAACTATAATAAAACACTGCCATAATTAATCATGCAATTTCTGAACAAGTTTTGCATAAATTATAAAAGAAGTTAGAAAAGTTTTCTTAATATGAGAAATCGTAAAACATTCTATTTTTATTTTATTATATAAATATAACACTTTCCGATACCATCACTCTTCAAACCTCGTAGTTATTCTGTATTCACGATCACATGTTTATAGGTGTTTTCATGTTGATTTTCAACAATCTTCTCTTAGATATTCTGTTGAGATTTACGCTTTGTACTTGTCAACATCCATTTAAATTTACCTCCAGTTATCCTTCCCTCACTTTCTTCGTTTCTTATTTTTTTTCCCCCCCCCATATCCTCTAGACCTTCTCCAGTTTTTCCTAATCCATACCATCGACCCTGATCTTCCACTGTTCCTTTCCTCCCAGTCCGCCCAGTACTTCCTGCATCTAACATCATTACCTAATCTAAATCTCGCTATCCTCTCGTACTATTTGCCTTTCCTATTCTATTTAAATATCTGTATTTCAGTTCCTTATTTCCGTGCACATCCCATTATATCTGGAGTTAAGGATTTTGCAAACACCTTGTAACTTCCATAGGACCCTCTCCGCCCCATATGATCAATTTCCAGCCTCCCTTGCTCGTTAACATACATGGATGATATTGAGGGAGGCATTAATAGTGTATATTATGAAGCTAAGAAAAAAATATTGAATGATTTCTCTGGAAATTAACCGGCTAGTTCGCGAATCAGCCATATTTGTCGCAAAGCGTCGCAAATATCGCCTTTGCAACCACTGGGCCAGTTAGCTACCATTAGCTGAATGATGTCGGAAATGATCCTTTCGTTGTCATTCAGCATTAGCCAAACCTTACAGCTGTCTCTCTGTACTCGGCGCGACAGCCCGCGTCTCTCTGTACTTGGCCTACCAGCAGCGTCGCGGTCTCGCGGCCATGTGTTAAGGCGATACGTGTGGTTAGCACGCAGACATCCCCACGCCGTATTCTGGTCTTCTCAAGCTGAGAGGTGAGCTTTCGCATCTTTCTCATCGCAACAAATATTGGGACATTGCAAGGAAAGCGTACACCGGGAATCAAACCGGGAATCGCGTATGGAAAGCGAGCACGCTGACCAATGAGATAAACAGCGAGGCAAACCTAATGTACTCTGTCAAAATTACATTAAATTTAAAGTAGATTTAATGTATGACTGTACATAAATTTTAATGTACCTTTACATTAAAGTTAAATACCTATACATTAAATTTAATGCTTAAATTGAAATCAACGTAGATTCTAGTTACTGTACGTATATCATTAAATTTAATTTACGTACATAAAAATGACTTTCATGTGCTCTTACATTAAAAGTAATGCAGAAATTTATGACAGTGTAGTAATTAACTGGTTATGCGCGAATTGCCCATATTTTGGACTTGGGGCCCTAACTGTGTTCCAAAGCCGTTCCGGCGCCAAGCGTCGCCAAACGCCTTCCCGACCGCGCGACCCGTTGGGCGAAGCGCCGAGAGGCTGGGCGAGTCGTCGATCTTGATGACGGCGCCGCCCTCTGCGGCCGCTCAATTGAGGGCCGGTCACGGCCGCCTTGGAACGCCATCGCCTCTCTGCCCGGCCGCCCCCTGACACCACAAGAAAAAAACAAAAGAAAAAAGCCCGCCACTCCGCAGAAGCGCGCTTGCAGGCGGCCGTCGCGTCGTGGCGCTGGCTGGCCGTGACATTGTCCGCTCGCGACCGCGGTCGCCGCCGCCCCGCCACACCCCGCCACGCACTTCACGGTCGGCTGTAAACGCGTGCTTTTTATGCGCGCCCGCCCACGCACGCAACGCCTATGTGCGGCGTGTGCAACTCGCTGAGTTAAGTATGTACTTCTTTTCGCTTCACTTTTTTTTTTATCTCGGTCGGAATGCTTTGTGGTTTGCTTTTGCTATGACGTTCTTTTCAAGGATGGTCGTGAATTATTTTGTCAGTGAGTTGAAGTGCGAAGGTTTTCAAAGTCTGCCACATGTGGTGACATGTTAAAAAGTCTTGAAATACCTTTATTGCTTTCTCGTTTATGTGTATAAACTTGTAATACTTAGGCTTAATCTGGAGGTACTTAATTTCAAATATACTTAATCTTAAAGGGGTTACCTTAGAGCTTGTTCCGGCTGGGGCGGTGTCCCGCGGGTGGGAGAGTCCTGTTTAGGAAGAAACCCCAGTAGCCGACGGTAGGTCGGTGCCGGATCTCGCCATCCAGCGAGGGGAAGATCACCGCCATCTCCCGAGAACCAAACATGCACTACACTAACGGGACTAATGACCAACGCAGTTGAAGCGCCCGGAAACACGAAAAAAAAACAATCAATTTAAAGGGCTTAAAAGACGTGAAAAAGAGAAGAATGATTATTTTGACTGTGAGAGAATGGTGATACTAATGAAATCGATCTCTGAATTCACTATTCTGAATTTCACTACTCTGTGATGAAGTGGAAAAGTCAATATTTTTCAAATTTATTATCTACTAATCCCGCATATTACAACCTTATGTGATTCAGCTGACACCTAAAATAAATGTTCGCTAAATATGATCCTACAGTTGACATATACTCGACGATACACAAATTTTATTATGTAATAATTCTGTTCGGTTCCGTAAATAAAGATAATCTTTTCAAACGAGACTGTTGTTCACTGTTTACCTCTGCCTTTCACTCAAAGGGCACAAACCAAAGACATCAATGTAAAACGCAGGATACCGTTTGCTTCCGTAGCCGTTACCCCTTTGAGGACGGCAAATTGTGCGCAAATTGAGTACCACGTGCAGCAAATGTTACAAAAGTGTTGCTGCGCGTGTAATTACGCGTGTTCACTGTCTCTCGTAGCAGCAGCGGCGGCGGAGGCGCGTCTGCGTGGCGCGTTCCAGGCGGGGCGCAAGCTCCTTCGCTTCGACCCAGGCGCCGCGCCTGGATGGCGGCGGCGTCCCCATAACTCAGCCTGCGGGCGGAATGCGGGCCGTCGCCATCGCCTCGCAGTAGGGCCAAATAGGACTCGTGACGCCACCAACCCGGTATTATCGTGATGGCTTAACCCTAGCAATACCATGGTATAAATGATTCCATACGATGCCGACAGAGTTGGCCGTCCGAGGACGACCGCTTAAATTTTGGTTTTTATTGTTTGTTTTTTTATTTTCCTGAATTAATAAAAAATTTGTAACTGATAATGCACATGTACATTAATTTAAATAAAAAAATATGACTAAATTTCCTGTTCTGGAAAAGAAATTAGATCGAATTTCTCGGATCAATATTTGTATTTAACCACAAAACGTATTTCATTTTATGCTAAGTACAGGCCAGTCTTTACAAATTATAATGAATAATTATAATAATTATATTAAAATAAGGCCTATTTTCCAAATATTTCAAAAATTTATTGTAGATTTTCAGTTTTCAAATGAATAGTTCCGATATTTTTTTCCTTAAAGCCAAAGAAGATGTAACAATTCAAATTATAAAACTTGTGATAAATTGTATCATATTTTGATAAAATGCGCGCCAGAAACTGTATCAATGGTTTTCGACTCTCTACAAAATCGAAACCTTAAAAAAACACATTTTTGTTGGTCCCTAGACTCCTATTGGTAATGGAGGATATTACGATTTCAATTTGTTGTCATGGATAAACCAGCGAAAGAATCTACTGATGAAAACTTTTCGTTTCACTGTCGAGTTTCAAATTTTAAGGAAGCAAACTGTCTTTGACACTATTTTCTTTAGATTTTGCGACTTTTTTTTAGAAAAAAAATTGTTCTTGACAAAAGGGATGTAAAAATGATGTATTGAATGTATACTAGTTAGTAAATAGTTAATTTCTGTATGGTTGATGAACGCACAGGGATAAGAAATTTTTCTGTTAGGAATATTTTAAGTATAATTATCATAATATTTTTTTTACCTCTCTCGCCTTCAGACCCACACCGATATTGATCGGACAAACCACGGAAAAATACCGATTACAGCAGCCGACCGCCATAAGACTCTTCCAGATAGCAGCGAAATTCATCGTAGCTCTATATAGCTGGTGTCGATCATTCTTCCCCGTTAGGTTTCTAATCCTACGACCTCGCGATCAGATTGACTGCACAGACAGCGATCATTCCGTCTCTGACCTATCTCAACCCGCACCTATATCCAATATTTGAGGCAATTTATTTGTTAGGTTGGAAAATGTTTTGTCTTTTAAAATGAAGCATACATTCAATTATGTTTAGTTAAAATACTTACTATTTAAGACTTCATAAACGTCGAAAAATAGAAAACATTTCTAATCTAGCTAGAAATCATTTCGAAACATCTAGCCCTTTATAAAGCATTGAAGGCTTTCACGGCCGAGTCAATATTCATGTTTTCTTCCGGGCTGATGGGCCGTGGTCCAATTGGCTTTGAACTGCCAAACGTTTCGCCCACGACTGCGGTGGGCATCTTCAGTGGTGAGGTCTCGGGCGAAGTGTCCGGGACGGCGGCTGACTGGCGTCTGTAGGCTGACTCACTGGTGGCTGACTGGCGACACAGTCACCAAGAAAACATGAATATTGTAAAGTAATTTAAAATATGCTTGTCCGTTTGAATCACGTTTTCGAACAATTGTACCTTGAGATTTCTCATTTTTTCGCTCCCGTCCCCTTCTTTTCTGTCCCTTTCCCCCTGAACCTCGTTGCTCTCCGTCCGCCCTGAGCTAGGATACTGTCTGCACTGTCTCTTACATCCCGGTAGCAGCGCTCGGCCCCGATCTTCAGAGCGCGACCAAGAGCAAGAGATGCGCGAAACAAGATTGAAGACGTCAACAAGAGGAACGCCCGTCACGTCCGCGTACGATGTAGCAACAGTTAACGTTAAATGGATTTCCGAGGCGATTTCCTATTTTTGTGAATGTTTTCGGCTTAAGTCTGTACGCGATTTATTTCTGAAGTACTTAAGCAGATTCAAAACTTCATGCGCAGCACTGACTAGTCAGAAAACGTAAACATACGAATTTAAGGGTTTGTGGAAAGTCCATTTTTCACGGCGAATAGTGAAGACAATTGTAGTACATTCGTGGTTGCAAACACGGGAATAAATATTCTGAATAGCTTGTGCGCATGCCATTTTCTTTTACTTTGCTTTGACATTATTGTTTATGGTCTTTGGAAGGGTATATTGGTATCCGGGGTAGGAGTGCTCCTTCTTTGTTGTCGTTTTGTACACCTTTAAAGTGTGTGGTTTTTAGGGAGATAAAATACATTTATTTCCTGCAAATGATAGGATTGTTAAAGACTTAAGTTAATGTAAGTAAGAATTAAAAGTTAATGTAGTAAGATTAATGTAAGTAAGAATTAATATTAATGTAATAAGATTAATGTAAGTAAAATTGAGATTAATGTAGTAGATTAATTAAAGTATATTAAGAATGTAAGGTAACATGTCACTCCGAGTATAGATTTGTTTTTTTGAATCGACAATATCATGTGACTTAAACTCTACTAACAAATTACTTCTTTTTGCTTTCAGGTGCTCCTGGTGCACTAGGGGAACAAGGCACAGTGTCTTCAGTATCAGCATCTCAAGGTAAGGTGAATGTTCTCTTTATGCCCGTCCCCTGGGAGCAAGGCTGTAACGAAGCGAACACCGGTTAGTTGGCTCAGGGCATTAATTGATGTCCCTGCACTATCTCTTACCGGAAGGTTCTAGGGTTCGTGTACCGACGCGGTGTCAGGATTTTCGTCACTAGCAACATGACAAGGCCGTATTCAGCTTCTGTCTGGAGGAGAATTTTAGCGATCGACTGCTCTGATCGATAGTTTTTCGTGGTTTCTCGAATCAACATCAGGCGAATGTCGGAGAAGTACCCTAACAAAAGGCCCTTGGACCGCGCGCGATCTTTCCTTCCTTTTCCTTGTTCTGTCTCACCCCTTGTTTACACACACACTTACATGCACTACACTATCACACAAGTCGTGAGAGCAGCCGGTAGCTTGGAGCTTGACCAACTGGGACAGTGCCCCACTGATGGGAGATACCCGGATAAGGAAAAAACACTGAAGCCGATGTGGAGGTCGGCGCCGGACCTCGCCATTCAGTGGGGGAAGATCACATTCACCTCTTGCAATAAAGCATACACTACACTTACGGTACTAATTACCTTAGTTGTTGACGTGCACAGAAACTAATCAATCACCGAAACGAACCGAGCTTCATGCTATCACTGTGAGGCAGAAAGGAACGAGACGAACGATTCCGAACGATCGTGAACCGCAGGTTGCGTTTCGGAGGGAGCGGTTCACTCCGATTCGCAGCACTTCATCGGTTTCCACCCATATTTGTATCTTGTGCGTTTACTTATTTGGAGGTTACGTTTCGAGTTTTGTATCGGTTTTTATTGCTGCGTAGTTTTGCCCGTTCTTTTTTTACCCGACGCCACGCCAGCGCAGAACACTGAAAACGTTTGCAATCGTTGACCTGCTTCGTTTACAGCCTCGCTCGCCGATACCTTAACTCTTATTTTACACGAGTTTTCTGCATCGAACGATACATTTTTCGAATAATATTTTTTGGGGATAATAATATTAAAACGAATTAAATTATTATTATTGAAAGGTAAATAAATTGGCAGAGAATAAAAGAATAAATTTGCCTCAAAATTATAATTTTTATGGAAGATTTTATTGTTTTTTTCAATATGTATTTTTACAAGATTACTCGGTAAACAGCGATTTTACGTTAACAAACATGTGTCACTACATCATTCACACGTAAAAAAGGTGTGTGTTATTACTTGTCACAAATTTTCTCTGGTAAAAAGAAGTGTTGCGTTTAAAAGGAAAAAATTTAAGTTACTAATTATTCTCATGTAGGTTACATGTGCTTGAAAAATTAATTAATTTCTTTTATGTCATTGATCTTATGGGATTTGGGTGTTAACGTATTTAATTACCAGAATGAATATGGAATGAACATAGATAAACATTCTAAACCACTTCACGTATTTCAATGGACGGTAAACATTGTGTATTCATAAGTGAAAGTAGCACTACCGTGTTTGTGCTGACTGCCCCACATGCAACGAATTCTTATGTTTATTCGTCTAATTTGAAGCGTGTGGAGGTGCTTAATTGAGCTCTTGACCATTTATTTACTCTGCGTTATTTCACTTACCACGACACATTTTGCACGCAAACCTTACTGAACCGCGGATGTCGTACCATGCAAAAAGCGAGCGGCAAGTTTAGTTCAGTTTAGAACTCCTCGCTTCAATTTCATTCTTTCTTGTTGACTTCCTACAACTTTTTAAAAAACTCGGTCCACTTACTGACGTAAACACAGTCTAGCTTTTGCGTCTGTAGTTGAGCCTTTTCTTCCGGGTGGCCAGCGTACCACAAATGGGATGATGCGCGGGTAGCAAGTATGAGACATGAGCGAGCTCATTTCGAATGGCGGCGTGGCAGCTGTCAGCGCTTAAGTTACGGCCCTCGGGTTACAAAGGAACCCATGCAAAGGGGGAAGGGTGATGGTGTGTGTGTGTGCGCCGGACGAAGCTCCAGGCGTTTTAAAGAAGCATTTCACAGAGTCGGGTCACCGTTATTTAGTCATTTAGGAAAACTTCTGTATCTTTTATTTTTGAACATGCTTTGTCGTTAGAAAATAGACACTAAAATTATGAAAATGAAATAGAAATGTACGAACTATGCTTTCTTGAGCATTTTATGTTCACATTTATAATTACATTACAATATACATTCTAATTATACACGGGAAGCTTTATTCTTTACACAAGAATGGACGGTCTCACTACAAATGTTTCCAACCGACTGTATTGTTTCTGAACCTGTATATACAGAGAGTCAGTGAAAGAGGTCTTTACTGCATTGCATTAAATCTTGTACCCTTATTTTATTTAGCACTAAAAACGATTTGTGTGTCGCAAAATGAGTCTTGTCTTCCAGTTAACTTCCTGCCAGGAAGTAAATTGTTTTTATGAAGGTATCAAAACGAATATTTTAATAATTATATTTTATTTTAACATAGCACGTACGCTTTTAAGCCTCCATAGACCCTGTCTCACTTCTCTTGCTTAAATCCCATTGACTATAAATTGTCGTTATGGCATCCACTTCACATTGGACTTGAAGAGCTTATCTAATTATGCTCCGACCCTTTAAGAGTCATCTTACTTGTTTTACATTATCACTGGTGTCTTTATGTTGCTAAAAAGTTGACCAAACATGACTACGTTATAATGATATGGGCCCTCTGTAAGTTGAGGCCCTAGGCATCGAGTTAGTATGCCTAGGCCGAAGTACGTCGCTGGTTAATGTGGTGGTGATGGAAGCGGGGTGGGCTAGCTCGCGCTTCTATTACGTGCTTGCGCCAAGTCCACGGAGCGCGTTTAAACAAAGTAATTGCTCAATTTACTCCCATTTACTTTGCTTGTGCTCCCGCCGCCAACGCTGAAGAAAAAACGTGCAGGGCGTGGCTTAAATTCGGCAGCGCAGCGGGGAGGGGCAGTGCTTAAAGAAGCGGCCACCAGAGCCGGGACCAGTGAGGGGTAAGGAATGTAAAAGGAACTCACATTTAGTTCTGAGATGGTAGCGTGAGGAGAGTTTAATGTTTGAGAATATCAATGTGCAGGGTGGTCAATTTTACGTGGGACATCGAAATAATTTGCACTTTTTGAAACAATAAATAAATATTTTAAAAATTAAAATCTAAAGGAAAAAGTTTGTATTTCCGGGAAATACAATCCTCTAAACACAAACTATGCCGCTAGTATTTCCTGAGCAGGTAAGGTGAGTATAATTAACTTTTTTGGTGCGTTTTCTTGAGATTTTTCGATGTACTCGTAGTTAGTTAGTGCCTAATAGTGCCTGAAACAATGCCTTATTTCACGTGGCGAGACTCGGGCCATCAGGCCCACTCTTCCGTCTAACCACGCAAATTTCGTTACGCTCCTTTCACCACCTAGCGGAGAAAGGAGGTATTATCTTGGGCGACGAAACAGGCGGATCTCAATTTTGCTCAGAGGCTTCTTTTAGGCTTGAGGATCTTTTACATGCAGTAAATCTACTGATATGGGACTGCCGGCTTTACTTCCCCTCCGAAGGAAGGCGTACGAAGAATTTTTCGCCCTTAAAATCCACGGCTTCGATCGAGTTCAAACCCGCAAACTTGGGTACAACAGTCCTGTACGCTGACCGTTATACCACCGAATCCGCTACTCGTATGTATCTAATTAATTCAACCATTCTATATATTGATGGAAATGTTGATTATGGATACACAATATTTAGCTGACTGGCAATTTACCTCAAGGAATTAGAAATCTGAAGGAAGAGTATCTTCGATCACATTATTTATTTAAATGATTTTTTTTTTAATATTCCTGTCTTGGGAATGTGTGTTTAAAGGCAACAATTTCTCACCCTAGATGAACAAGATTGAATACCCTTATCAGGTGTTGGTAGTGCTTGCATAAAATCTATATAGCACAGCAATAGAATTTTTAAATGTAAATGTATTTTTTCTTTTCAAATATTCATCGGTTCGATTCATTTTCGTCCAATAGATTTAGACAGTGTTTCATTTAGTTTATCCTACCATTCTTGCCAAGTTCAACTAATTGATAACATTACTTCACAATTCACTTTAGGCAGAAGTGTGAGATATAAACAAATCTATATTGTTTTTCCATTGTTGTATTCTGTTTGCAGGTTCGGTGACGTGGGGAACTGATGTGGACAACCCTGTTTCTGAAAATAATGCTATACAAAATACAACAATTATATCAACAGTAATATTAACAATTCCTGAGAACGTAATTGATGAAAGCGGTACGATCTGGAAGTCAATAATTCTGTCAACCATTCCTAATAGACTAACAGAAAATAATATGTCTGAAAACAATATGGCTGAAAAATTAGCAATTCTATCGACTCCTGCAGAAATTCCGACAGATGATAATGACTCTGAGAACAATATAAGCAAAAATCTACCTTTTTTCCAACAGAAATAGAATTGATAGAAAACAGAATGTCCGAAAACAGTTCGATTCAAAAGTCAATAGGGACTATGGTCAGACACAGTGGCAGAGAAACAATAACTAAAATTAAAATGTACAAAATCGTCCATCATCAGAAACAGAAACGGCCGCCGAGATAAGTCTACTTGAAGACAATTCAATTCATAAATCACCAATTCCGTCTACTGATTCAGAAACATATGCAGTTAATACTATTCCTGAGAGCAATCCTCTGCAACAACTGGAAAACTTGGCAGCAGTGACACAAACAGAGGCGGACTACAATTCAGGTTACAGTCAATTTTCTAAATGTAAACACGAAAAGCTTAGCACTGAATTTTGATCATTATCTTTGAAAACAGATCATTTAAATTGATTACCGAGCACCGAGAGAAATTGTTGCACACACAATTTTCTTCACGAAGTAACGTTTTAGCACACAAATTACCCGAATGAAAATTAACACGCTTCTTGCACAATTTTTGTATGAAATTGACGGCAATAGCTAGATCACATTTCACAACTCATGAAAGTAGTCAGAGGATATTATGAATAAGAAGTCAGAATAAACCTTTTATCATTATTTCAAAAATCAGTTAACATTTGTAAATTGCAGTTAATAAGTCTAACGTGTTGTTAAATCTGTTGATAAAAGCTCTCGTATTTTATTTTCTTAATGACTGGAAAATAAATTTACGCGCTGAAGAATGGGAGAAATAATTAATTGCCTTTATTGTAGGACCATTTGGAAATATCAACGTAATATCAAACAAACCTGTTCGTAATTGATTTACAATTTTAATGATTTTGTTTCTTATATACCAAATACTTTTCAATTATTTCTTGTAGCCCACAATTTCCCGAACACTTCAGAGTAATAAATAGGTATTTTTAAAACTGTTTTTGTCACATTGCCACAGTCACAGTTGTAAAATTATGTAAACTGATGCGCACGCTTCTCTCACAATTGCCTTTGTGTATTTTTTTACGAACATCGTATTTGAATGTGTGAATAAAGTTACGTTAACATTTTATTACTATATCTTACGATGTTCTGTGTAGCTAATACTTGGATAGCATCGTGTGCGTTCCATTAGAGGCGCAGAGCGCGACCATCGTCATAAATGTGAATTAAAATGCGCTGCGTCCGAGAGCGGTTCATCAGTTAGTGGAGAGCGAACCGTCCTCTGGGTCTTTCGCGCCGCGGCTGCACCGCCCACACGCCTGCTGGCACGCCGAAGGGCAGAGCCCTGGGGTACTCCATGAATGACTGCAGAACAGTCTCGGAGATAGACAATTTTGGGCCCGGGGCAATGCTGTAAAAAAGTTTTAAATGTGAAAGTTTTATCAAGAAACTATGAGTATTTTATTTCAAGAAATGACATAAATTACAATGTTTAAGCTAGAAAACGGTTTTGAAAATATATTTTAAATAATAGTTTTTAGTAAAAGTATTTAGTGATCAAATAATCCAGGTTACACGGTGTTCTTAAAACGCTAAACAAATTTTGTGCTTAGTGTTTAATAAAACCACTTGTTAAACACGTGAAATAATAACATGAATTCCAGTGGAACCTATTTTAATGTTTGCGCAAACTGATGCTTTAATGACTATATTAAATAATTAAGGTAAAATAATTGAAACTTTTTGAAAAAACTGTATCGCGATTTATAAAATTACCTTAAGATTTTACGTTTTTAGTCCCAGCCCTTCTTGCGGGCCCACCCGGTCTGCCCATGCCTAGAGCTGCAGCCCCCATGCCTCTCCAAGGGCATCCCCTTTAAAATAAACGAAATGAAAATCGATATATTTTAAAAGATGTTATAAATATTTAAGAAAATATTTATATTTTCTTATGTATTATATTTTTTAGAATTATAAAAAATAGAAATATTCATTTTTAAAATATATATTTTCAACTTTGGCATCAACCTTAATTTAAACTATTTCTTCCGAACAAAGATTTATTCATAAAAGCGTGATTTTTTTAAAAAAAGTAATCTTTGCACATTTGTTAATTGATGTATTTTATTTATGCTATCTACTATAGTGCTCTCCTGTTCCTCATTTCTTTCATTCTACCACTTACCTTACCACTTACTTATCCTTTATTTGTTATTCAGTCATCATCATTGTCATCCAATCATCATAATGGTTTACAGTGCCCATGGCGATTTCGATGAGACTAGTCTAACTGCGAATCTGTAATTATTGTGCGCCCCATTTATTTATTTATTTATTTTACGTCAAAAAAGTTAAAAACTGCGTATGACGTGCTATGGGAAAAGTGAATTGTGTGCACATTTTCAAAATTCTGTGATCCCTACACTAAGTCATATACTACTTAAATTTTGAATTTTGAAAGGGAGAAAAACCTCCCATGTAATAAAATCTATTTTCAAAGATAAATAAGCAATAAAATTTGAATTTTGAAAGGAGAAAAAACAATCAAAAAACTCCCATGTAATAAAATCTATTTTCTAGGATAAATAAGCAATAAATTTTGGCTCTTATTACTTCCTGCCGCGACAACATGGAAACGATAATTTGAATAATTGTATTTCCCACTGAATTCTAGAAGACTGCACAGGAAATGAAGTTACATTTATGTCCAGAAGCAAAACAAGGGGCCATGTCAGCATTTGCTCAATGGATCAGGAAACTGGACGAAAAACCTGATCGAGATGGGGTCATTGACCCGGAAGCTGTAGTACAATAGTTGTTACAGGTTGTTTATACTCATTTACACAGTTTCAAGTCGTACAACAAATAAAGAAGCTATCCGATTCTGATCGCAGTTTGTATTAGGACAAAGTCAAGCTGTTCCAATTCTTTACAATTACTTTAATATCTTTGTTTTAATAAATGTTCGCTTTCCCTTTCATTTGTGCGGGTTCTTTCTTTGTCCGGTTGTTTTCATCGCGGGGTCTTGCCTTCGCATTTCATATCCCGTTAGTGTGACTGCCGCCTGGTCGACACCGACGCGGAGTGGTCGTATCCGTTGCGTTTCGAGACTTTTCTTCTCTGCTCAGCCTCTGTTATTACATGTCTCTTCATTGTATTTTGTAACACACCCAACCCCTTTTCTCATTGTTCTCCACATCTCGCAGCAGCTGTTTCAGTGTCTGGCGTCGCCAACTCTGCTATGTTCCCGCCCCCTCATTTCTGTCTGTGCCACCCACGCAGCTGGTTTCCTTAGCGTAAGTAAATTGTCTCTGTGAGCAGAAGCACTGGTGCGAGCGCGTGCAATGATCTCCACACTTGTCATTCACTGTCACTAATATCTGCTGTCCTATCCTGGCCAGTGTTATAATTGTTAGTTGCCTGTGAAGAGATACAGTTTGTATTATTTTCATTTGAAGAGATGAAACAGCGCATAATTTATGCTCCCTAATCGAATCATTTACGAACAAATTTGAATAAAACAATTTGATTTGTTAGAGGGGATAAGGATGTTTTGAAATTTAAAAGTGCGATGTGCGTTAGCATTCTAAGTTTCATATTCGACGAGGATTTCTTTTTAGATAAATATCATATGCCTTGCGGTCAACTCTTTATCCAGTATGTGATAGTCATATCCTAGCCACCCCACTCCTTTAGTTATTTTGGATTCACTCGTGACAATTCGAACTTCGTTTTTTTCCGTAATGTGTTTGGTCCCATTGTTTTAACCACGTGCCACCCTGAACTGCGCTTTCATTTCCTTCCGAGGCCGTCTCCGAAATTCATTTCCAGAGCTTCCGTCATGTGCTCATTTCCGAAACCGCCTCTTCGTAGGCATCTCCTTTCATGGCGCCACAGCACATCTCCACCGCTCCTTTGCCCATTTCCTCGTCTTTTTTTCTGCTTCGTTTCAGCGTGTTTTTTTCTTCCTTGAATCGCTACCATTTAGGTGATTCGCTTTCCCTCAATTTTCGCATCCAACGTAGCATCTCTCCATTGTAGGATTATTCTGTAGTATTCCATTGGGCTGTGGACCAAGGTGTAGCAATTTCTGGAGTAGAAAAGTTGCAAAAAATAAATAATTTGTATATTATGAGTTTCTTCTGTACAATGTGTATAATGTACTCTCAGCATTTTGCTTGAAATTAAATCTTTATTTACATTTGTCGTATTTTAAAAGGATCTTCTATAATGTGATAAGACGAATGCATTAATAATTTCTGAGCATAGGAGAACGGTGAGGCTTATAGAATAGATGATGACTGAGGTGGGATATGCGATTGTACAAGAAGCAAACCAGATCATTATGAAAGCACTCTCGATCTCGCAGCTTTCGGCTCAGCGCTCTTCAACGACGCTCTCAGAAACTGCGCCACCTCGACCGGCCTCTTCCTGGCAGGCTTCTTTTATTATTAAATAGCACAGTGAAAATGGTTGCGAAAATGTGTTGGACGCAGAGCGTGTGCGATCCAAAATTCAGGCTGTCGTCCCTGGTTGTCTTCGGCGAGCAGCTTCCAACGCCTCCGCCCTTCGCCGCCACCCCCGCCGCCCCCGCCGTCCCCGCCGCCCCGCCGCCCCCCCGCCGCCCCGCCGCCCCGCCGCCCCGCCGCCCCGCCCCGCCGCCCCGCCGTCCCCGCCACCCGCCGCCCGCCGTCCCCGCCGCCCCGCCGCCCCCGCCGCCCGTTTTTCCTCCCGCAGCTCCCTGCCCTCTGCCACCGCCACCGCCGCTGCGTTATGCGTAATGAGGTCCCTGTTTCTCTTCATTACGCGGCGTGGGAGGGCGTGGAGCCAGGCGGGTGGGGGGGGCGGCAGCGGCTCGCAACGGAGGTCGGAGGTCACGACGCGCGCTTTCACACGCCGCCGCCTGCGCTGCCCCGCCACGCCACGCCCCTTCCCGCTCCATCCCTTCCCCCTTCCATTCCGCTTCATCCTGCTTCTACGGTCCCATCTCGCTTCGCCATGCTCCTGCCTGCTTCTTCTCGCCGCACTCCATTTCTCTTGGCTCCATCCCGTCCGCCAAGCTTCATCCCGCTTCTCCATGCTCCTCCCTGCTTCTCCTCGCCCTGCCCAGCTTCTCCCCGCTCCGTCCCGCTTCCCTCGCTTCTTCCCGCTCCCTCCCTTCTCCCCTTCCATTCCGCTTCATCCTGCTTCTCACGGTCCCATCCCGCTTCGCCATGCTCCTCCCGGTTTCTTCTCGCCCCACTCCGTTTCTCTTGGCTCCATCCCGCCCCGCCAAGCGCCATCCCGCTTCATCCCGCGTTTCCATGCTCCTCCCTGTTTCTCTTCTCTGCTTGCCCCCCCGCTTTCCCGCTCCTCCCGCTTCTTCCTCTTCTCCCCGCTTCTTCCTCTCCTTTCCGTGTCTTCCCGTTTCATCTTGCTTCTCCCCGCTCCTTCCCGCTTCTCTCGGCTCCATGACTGAGATGGCCAGTAACAACAATAGTTGCCTCTGCACGATTGACGGGAAGTTCTATGGTTTGAGTTCGGACGGTTTTTTAGGCACTACCTGCTGAAGTTAAGTCGAATTCAGCCACTTTCTGGAAGAAACCTCTAGTGGCCGGCTACTCTCTACTGACGACGAAGCTGATTTCATGTGACAGCAAGGATCCAATAATGATGCCGCCCGCTATTAAATATTTGCTATTCAATACTGTTGGTGTGAAATGAACTATTCTACTGTGCTTTCGTGTATTTAATTTTTAAGGTTTTTTTGAATTAATCTGTTGCAGTGTTAAACGAAAGTATTTTATTTTTTGTTCTTGAATATTGTACGTGCTACGTTTTGGAAAACCATTTTGTTTGATTCAGCAGCATTTTTGCTGCTGCAGAGCTAGTGATACACATTTATCGGAATACAAATAGCACCTGGCGAGTCTCGAAGCTATGTTGATTTACAGACTGACGAAACTACAAGAATGAAATAGTAGACGCCGTATTATAATAATTGTAAAATTGTGATAGAACCATACAATAATAATAATAATAATAATAATAATAATAATAATAATAATAATGTAATAATGATATGATTATTTTATAGATGTATTCATTTGATCGAGTTGAATACTAATGATCTCTATATTAAATATTATAACCATAGATTAAGTAAAAAACTTGTAAATATTTTTGTACACCATTTTGTAATACTTAGTCATTTCAAATATAGTTAATCATTTGTAAAACTCATGTGGTCGCTAATGATCATGTGGTTAATTCGACCTTATGAATAAACGAATATTAAAAGGGAATAAAATTACAATACAGGCGTCGTATCGTAAGTTTTACCTACTCTTGCTTTACTTTCTCAACAGAAGGCGTCGCTTCATGTTTCACCGATCATGTTCATTCTGGTTAAACTCCAACAGAGGCTTGGACTCCTAAGGTCGTTCGAAAGAGCACAAGGGCGTGTTCGGCTCATTTGTATGCACGACGTTTCTCCAGGGCGGAGTTTCTGCTGCCTTCTTCTCTTCTCGGGAGTTACGTGAAAGAGTGAGGAGAGTTTCGCAAGGAAACGTGGCCTAATTCGTAGAATTTCCGTGCCTTTGTGGCCTCGCTTTAATCATTTGTGCTATTTCCTTCTCACATTTAACATACTTGTCACTGAAAGCTGACGTTGCCACGTTGGATCCGTGGATGAGAGAGCTCCCAAAGGGTTCTATTTCCGAAGAGGTTTTCGAGTGTGTACCAAAATACTGTGGATATCTATACAGAATGCAAGGTGTGCAAGTTTAATCCATATCTTAGTGCTGACGCAAAATAATCAATAGGGTTGTTATTGTCAGAATTAGAGATTTCAACTATATGTTATCTAATACTAATAATATTATTTTATCATACAAACTGGCGTACATCTCTAAATAAATTGTTTGAAACCTAAACGCAGAGTTTGACTTGAAAGGGAAAAGAACAAAATTCGTATTGTGAAAAATTGTATTGGGCAATAAATACCTTCAGTAAATTTACAGTTTATAGCAGTAATAATCGCTTAAATATTCCAAAATATTTTCGTTCCTTAAAACGGAATTAATTTCATGATTCAGACAATATCGAAACAATTTCGTTGTTTTTGAATTTTTGTCGAGTTCCTTGGTATCTAACAAACCATATACATCCCTTATGGTCAAAGTCTGCCAAGTTTTCTTTTAATATCTACGCGTATTGGAAATTAGTAGAGGACGCATTTTAATGAAATGTCTCTTTTTTTCACTCCAAAACAATGCCTTTTAGAGTGAAAAATTCATTTTACGTTGTGACAAAAGGAAATTACCCATTTTTATTTGGCATTTTTTTTTTTTTTTTTTTTTAATGCATTTTTCGCTGATTTCATCGTTTTTAATATCATTTGAATGATACTAACTCAATGATGATACTGCCTCAAACAATAATTACGAGATTCAACAAATGCTCACCTAAGAATTCCTGCGTAGTCTTTTCGATTTCGTCGTTCATGTATAGTAATGTCCGCCCTTGTGAGTACTGTGTAATCTAAGGTTTCTGTGACGCCTATCGTCGCCGTTGTCACTTCGGCCAATTTCGCAATAAATAAATGCAGATTTTGTTTCGTAAAGAACAGTCCAAACTAAACGTTTGCAAGCTGAGTTAACTTTAACATAAGGAAGAAGTCTCTATTATATCAGTAACATTTTCAACCACTTGAGATGTTCATCTAAGGTGGTTGTTATCAATTTTTTACGTCTTTTTTTTTTGTTTTGTTTTTAGGGCATTTTAAAAACATTTGAAGAGCATTTTATTGATCATTTTTGGCGATGTTTTAGGGCATCAACATCCTCCCCTTTAAAAATTAGTAATACAGATAGTACTAGTAGTAGACTACAAGCATTCTAATAATTCATGGACTCGTATCAAGTACTATCATAATCTCTCATCTTTCGCAAGATTAATTTAAAAAATAAAAATAAATTATTATACCATGGAATTTTTATAAAGTACAGTACGATTTGAGTATCTGGTTCAGTACAATATTATTTTAGTAGCGTAAGATCGTATTAAAAAAAATCGATTGTTTAGAAAACGCGGATTGACAGCTTTGCTTGCTTATTTTTCAAAGTCTTATTGCAATGAGATATCTTATGATTCTCATTTTGTAAATAACTATTAATTCCAAACAAAAATCAAATGAGCTCTAGGAAAATATGTTTCTGTTCTGTTCCATACATATCTCGAAATTCATTCGCAAAAACACAAAAAAATCCGTTCATCGCCAGCATTTGCAAGCTCACAGACTCGAGCATCCGAGCGGATTCCAGAGGCTATGAGCCGCGCATTATGAGCTCGTCGGCCGTCATTAAGCGACATCCTCCGTCCGCGCCGGCCGGCGGAGTGGGTCAGCTGATAGCGATGTGACGAGCGAATGCTCACCCGCCCACTCGTTCACCGGCGGCTAATGGGGACGAGGCCTCATCAGGCAGTCGTTGGGCTTGTGTTAGCGACCCGGCGAATGGTTTGCGAAACGGCGAATAAAACAGTTATGTCCGAATGCGACGCGGAAAGTTCATTTGCCGGCGTTTATGTTTTGTGAGCTACGAGATGCCCCGTGTCACGGGCGAGTCGTTGAGGACAGAGGCGGAAATTGAAATGCGTTGTTTCACTATTTCGCTTCGACGTTATTTATTTGGTGGATCACTGTCAGAAACAACAAAAAAAAGGAGAGAGAGAGAGAGAGAGGGGGGGCAGAGAGAGTCACCTATTATATAGAAGGAAATGAATGAATTAACGACTGAAGGATGGAATATTTTGCACGATTGTATGTATTTCTGAATGTGCGCTCCGCAAGACCTCTAGAAGCGATTGCTTCCAAATTTTGCTCAAATACTTTTGAGTGGCCGAGAAAAAAACAAGGGGGTTCGATTGAAAATAATACCTAGATTGAGAGATTTTTTAATTAATTTAATGCGGAGGACAATTAGATTGCATTATTGAAGGGCGCGACTGACGGAGCGACCGGGTCGGACGGTTGACCCGTACCCGCGACACGCTGAGTAATCAGTTGGTAACTCTTCAGCTTAATTCTGCTTAACATTAAACGAGCTGTACATCAAAACTGCATCATAGGGTCTTATGATTATTTATCACTTTATTTAGCAAGTAGTGTGAAGTGCACGTAAACCTCATAATGTTCGTAATTCCTATTCGCAATCTCAATGCGTTCATCTTTGCGACTTCTCAAAAGTTAACGCTAATGAATTGTTGATTATAACTACATCATGTGACAGATGAGTAATGAGAATAAAGTTGGAGTTGATGGAAAGGCAAAGGAAATGAGAGAATCAAAAGGAATTTAGTCGCGAACACGCGTTTGTCGAATACGTATTTGAAGTGGATCTCTTGGATTTGAACCCTCATTATTCATAAGTAAAAAAGAAGATCGCCGAACTGGATGGTCGAGGTGGCTAAGAGCGTGAACCTACTGAGCACTTCTGTCCGATGAATCGCGAGTTCGAGTCCTGCCTTGGGCATGGTTGTTTGTCCCTTGTCCCTCATGTATGTGTAGCCGCGTTCTGCTGACCCCATGTCAGAGGAGCCCGCAAGTGTGTTGGTGTTGGTGTCTAGCGAATGGTCGAATATGCGTCTCATTGGAACGTAAAGGGTAAGCTGCTGTCGACTGGATATAAGATCTAGAAAAAATATAGATCATTAAGGTATATCTCGCCTCCTGTTAGAAATTGAATGGTTACTTGTGGGTTACATTTGGACAAATATTGCGTATTTAAATAATACCACAGAGATAAAAAATCTGCATTGATGCACTTTTTAAAAATAATAAATGCTTATTATATTTTCCGTTGACTGTAATTCTTACTTCGTATTTGATATGCATTTTACGTAACAATGTTATTGAAAATAATGTGTCTACTGAAAACGGGTCATTTAAAGCAGTTTCCATGGAGCAACTCACAATATGTGGCTAGATAGACCTATTTTTTCGTTTTTTTAATTGATAATTTTTTTTTCAGAAAATCGAAACAATGCGATCGAATTTTTGACACATGCAAGACAACAGTCAATCAAAATGTCCTAGCGTCTAAAATATTGACGTGTTTGTAGAAAATTGAGCACAAATTTGTTTCGAAGCACATCTGAACTGACTTGACAGATCTTCGAACATATGTGCAACTCGCTAAGTGAAGTCACTATCAAAATGCGCTGTTCGGGGAATTTCCTCTTCGTGGCCGGGAGAAAAATGATGTTGACGGTCGAAGGGGCAAGTTTACGCGAACTTGGACTGAAGGGTAATGAGAGTGGCTCGACCTGGAGGCCCAGACCAATATCAGTCACCGGGCGGGTGACAGCGAGCGGAGAAGTTGCCACTGGAGGTCGAAGGAGTTTTATGGTATGTTGGAGCACCTAAAATAACTTAGAGGCAAAGCTTGAAAAAAAGAATGTTCTGTAAATATCGAATGATGTTAATTTTTTGTTTGCCCCATTTTTCGATCTGCCAACTCGCACTTAAATCGGCATTTCAACGCTCAATTTGTTAGTTCCTCGTCAGTTCTTTTTTCTCTTCTTTTTCTTTCTTTCTTTTTTTAAAGAGAACCTAAAGGTTGGTGTACAATCCTTGTTACATATGACGATTGCATGTACTTAAATAACCTACAGCACTCTACCGGGATCACCCATAATAAGTGAGGTGGCAGCAGTTGACATTTGTTGTTACTTTCACTTGCAAATAACTGTTCAATGTGCTGTTGAGTACTTTTTCGTACGCTTCACGCCAAGGGCAACATTCCGTATCAGTAAACACCGTAAGTAATGGTGCTTTGGTAAGTTGTGTGAGCGAGTATTAGACGTCATGTACAAAGTAAAAGCTTACACGCCGCAGCATCAGAGCACTCATGCTTTGAAAAATCTATAATTTGATAAAAATATAAATATTTTAACATTATTTGTTGAATCCGATCTTTTTTTAAACATCGATAGCACAAGTTACATTAAATATAATAAACAGTACCGAATCATGAAAAATGTGTGTTAATTCTTCGCATTACATTTTATTTTGCCCAATTATATCTTAATTTTAAATTAATAAACAAGATCTCTATAAAGTTAACCCTTCACTCCAGCATTAATGATAGAAATTACTAAACCAATTTAAAAGATATTGATGATGCTTCGGCAATGCCTTATGAACATTGATGTTTTAACTTTGATCATGGATGTTTGGTTGACGATGACATATCCCTACTGGGAGCGCCTACAGGCACCAAGAGGTTCAAAGACCTAAAACAATGCTACACGCTTAATCGCTTCCCATTCTGGAAAAAGAAATCCACTTCTGTGGACAAAATTCAACCTTTACGAAACTAAGATCACTGTAGTAATAAGAATTATTACAATACGGGTGTGCCAATAAACCATGGCATGTTTATTAACAACGAACATTTTCGTATTGTAATTCATATTGGAACTAACCCATTGTCATCCTTTTTTAACTATGAAGATCAGTATATCACCCATCGCAGACTGAATATTCAAATTTAAATGAAAATTACATTTCATTAGAATTTTACACGGTGAATAAATCGTACCACGATGTTTGTATCGAAACACCTTACGGTACAACTGCCGCAAGTAACTATTGCCGTGCGAATGACGAGTGTCGTGCGGCGTGCGGTCCCGTCGCGTCGCGTCGCGTCGCGCCGAGCGAACAGCGTCGCGGCGCAGGAAGCGGGCCATCAGAGCGAACCCCGAGGCCGGCGCCGCCCCCGCCCCCCCGCCCCGCGCCCCCCGCCGCCGCCGGCCCATTAGGCGCAATTGCGACGCAACGAGGAAGCGACCGCCCGCGCGAACTGCCGCGCCGCCGCCAGCACAGGGGCGTCACCCGACGCGGGCTGGCGCGGGTTCGAAGCCCTGGCCTCACTGCCCGCGCTAGGTATGGGTACACCGGGCGATCCACCGGGTCCCCGCAAATCAAGGGGTCCGATCATGCGACTGATGTGAGGAAAATTCGGAAAAGAAATTAAATCTCGAGAAAGTCGTTATCGTAATTATAAGTCAGATATCTCATAAAAATGTCAATTATTTTTTTACCTTAAATAGTTCATTACAGTCATTACTTATTAGGTAGGACTCTCTGATATGAATCAGATGACACTAACATTAAAATAGGTTCTACTGAAATTCATATTTATTATATCATGTATTTAACAAGTAATTTTATTAAACACTAACTAAACACCACATACTTTTTTAGCGTTTTAGACTCATCGTGGAAATAATATTATTTGATCACTAAACACTTTTACTTAAAACTATTATTTAAAATTTATTTCCGAAAATTTTTAAAAATTTTTGTTACTTGTTGATATAAAATAACTCATATGGTTTCTTAATACAACTTTCACATTTTTAATTTTTTTTAAAATTAGCTCCGGCCCCGGCCTTTCTCGAGAGATGGTAGAGCGTCACATCCTGAAATAAAAGAAGAAAAACTCAGAGAAGGGATTCAGGGGGTGAGACAAGAGGGGTCAAGTGTCTTCCCAATGTTGGAACAAATTTTAAGAAATATGTTTAGAAATTTCGTTTCGCCAATCTTCGAATTTATATTATAAATGATTTACTTTTTTCTGTATTTTGAGAAGGAATTAAATTATAATTAAGCGAACACTAATTTTATTAAGCTTAGGTAGTAACATACTCTAATAAATTGATTAAGTTGAGTTTAGCTTATAATACGCACGGGAAGGTGTTCAGCGTTGCTGTAAATATCTCGTATCAATATATCTTCTTTGAATTATATTTTGTTTTTAAACGTTATTCATTTAAAAATTAAACAGTTTCATGCCTAAGTCATGAGACAGCACTCGTATACTCGCACTCACAAAAGGAATAGAATTTCCCATTTATTATATACATATGATATATGGTGCTCAAATTTCAAAATATGAAACAAAATCCAATCAGATATAATACAATATTATATTTATATACATATATTATATTTTAAGTTTATAGTATATTTTTTATTATAAAATTTTGTGAGCAATACAGATTATTAAAAAGTAAATTGTTCAATACAAGCATACTGCTTTTCGAAAATTTTTATTAAAATTAACATTATTTAAACAAAGAGAATTTAAATTATTTCTTTATTAAACTGTAGTTTTATTTTTTATAAATAGTACCCCCAAGTTTGCGCCCTCAATAAAAACAACTGATATTATGTGTCGGAGTATCATTCGTTTCGGAAGACGTATGTGTTTGACGGGTATATTTTCATATTCTTACAATGTTCTTGAAGATTGCAGGATTGGACAGTGTTATTGATTCATAGGAATAGCAAAGGGTGTACTATAGAGACCACAACCCGATTCGATTATAAGTGAACTCGTGAGTACTGTGTGATTCAAGCGTGTAAAGATGATTCGATGCTTAAAAGAATCATATCTACTCATTTGATACAAGTGAAATGACATTCAGTAAAACTGGGAAAACTCTGGGGAATCAAAAGCTGAAAATGCAGATAAACGCGGAAAATGGTTTATTACATCAAAATGGATGTTCCTATTCGTGAAGTCAATTTTGTTACTTTTGACTGAGGTACTGTGTGGCCTGATATTCAAAAGTTTCAAACAATAACTTGATGTGTTAATATTTCTGTATTATTCTCAGTTATATTATGTTCGGCATTGACTTCGCAAAGTGAGGGTAATTATGGATGATTATGGATGTCGACGATAAAAGAAAAGAAGATTAATGACGCGCTGAATGATTTGTGATGAATGGATTCTAACAGTTGGTCGATATGTTGAAGCGAAATGACCATTCTAAATAGTTCTAACACATTGCTTACACTACGTATTCTATGAGAATTTATGACATCAAATAAAGCGTTATGTATTACAAAAAATTCTTGGTTGATGTAATCATTAAATGTTGTGATCCATCAACAAAATCTGGGAAGAAAATATTGCTTGAAATGTAATGGAATGTTTTACTTCATGGATTTGACATCGCTTGTGTTATTATTTAGTGAAATTGAGAAACTCGAACTGAAAAAAACAGAATACAGTTGGAAAGATTAAAGCTCAGTTGACTACCACTGTGAACCAGACCATTATCTTAGCTGACAGATAAACATGATGTTTCTCACATAAGTTCACACTGGACACTCTCCAGAGACAGTGAACAACATCACTCGAGTTAAACGAGACCCGAAGGAGGCAGATATGACTCCCTTGGGATCTATCAGGACATCCAGACTCGTCCTTCTGCGGTCAGGAATAACTAGTTGAAACGGTTCTATCTCCTTGGACTTCAGACTGAAGTACTGAATTTTAGAATTTCATTTTTGGTTAGTAGAAATAATGTTTATTTTAATAATTCGCCAACTTCTATATACAGATGGACACTCAGCACTTTTGAATTATATAAATAAGGTGAAGTGAATGGTTCTGTTGATTGCCGACTTTATTTTGATTTTGTATCTCAACTAGCTCTTAATTTAGTATAAATATTTAACATAACTCTGTTTTCCACCAGTTAAAAAATGGTTTTTACTGATATTTAAAAATAAAAAACACTGGTAAGAATTATGACTTTTCAAACAGTTTTAATTTTAATTGAGAATATTTAATATTTAATGTAATTACCGTTCGACATTGCCATTAAAAAAGGAACGACCTGATAGAAAATAGAGTGGTACAGCAGCGAAATAAATGGATCAGAGTGCAAGCACATGTGCACTGCTCCCCCGTCGCCAGACCGTCCATCAAGAGGCAAACTCGTAGCGGAACGGTGGGGGGGGGGGGAACGCGGAACAGGGCGGAGGATCTAGCTGTGGGGCGGTGGTTCTGGCTGCGAACCATGTGGAGGGGTGGTACAGGGCAGAGAGCGTGGAGGCGGAGAGGGGGAAGAGTTCATGCGAGGGGGGGGAGAGCTGAGATTCAAATGAGTGAGTGTTTCCGGAACATTCAATTATTACGTTCGTTAGTCCTGTGAGTGGAGTGCATGTTATAATCCGGGAGATCGCGAAGTTCCATTTGCATTGCAACGAAAGATCTGATTATCAACATACACATCGCCTCCTGAGGTTTGTCCCTCTGTGTTTCTCCCGCAGCTCCGCACTTTCTCTCTAAGCCTTTGGCCGGTCTCCCAACACGCGTGGTTTTGTAGTGCTTGCAAGTGTGTGTACGTAAGGAGTGAGGATATCTCCAGGAAGAAATGGAAAAATATCGCGCGCGGTCCGTGGTCCGTTTGTTACGACACTACTCTGGTATTTGTCTAGTATTGATCTGTGAAACTACGTAAAATTATCCATCAGAGCAGCCGAGCGCTAGAATTCTCCTTTATACAGTGGCTAGCTATGTAGCTAGTGTCAAAAAATCGGACACTAGCTACCGTTCGGACTCGAACCGTAGGATCTTTCGGTCAGCGACCATGCAGCGGGAGCAGCTGATGATATTGAGCCATCACAGTCGATGTGTGGTTCTAGCTGCCTGGCGAAGTGCAGACTTGTGAGAGAGGTTCTAGCAGATGGGTGTGGGAGCGGGGTGAAGTGATCAAGAGTTCCAGCATCGGGGCGCGGCAAGGGGCGCGAAGGCGGCGCGGGGAGCAGATCCGAGGGGGGGTTCGGGGGAAGTGTATTAAGGGAGGTTCATGTTTTTCAGAGCTGCGCTTGATAGGTCATCAGCTGTTACAGTACCATCCAGTCGGAAGGTTAGACTAACTACAGTGACGTCATAATGGTGGCGATCAACTTTCCAATTGGATGACACCGTAACAGCTGATTTACGTTAGAGGCAGCTCTGAATAAATCCAAGTATAGCGGAATTATTCGGGGACAGAGCGTTCCAGCGTCGGGGCGAGGAAGGGGGCGTGGTTGAGAAACGCGGGCGAGTTGGCGAAGGCGGCGCCGGGAGGCAGATCCGAGGCAGGGTCCTAGCAGCGGGGGCGGGGCGCGGGCGACCGCCGGGGGCGGGGCGGGGCGGGCGGGGGCGCGCAGCACGTGGCTGAGTGCCCGAGGGCAGCGACCGGCGCAACAAGTGGGGTTGCTTTGCCCCACCTCCACCCCTGACTGCGTGTCCGCCCCGCAGACAACCCTTCTCCCCCGCCTACGCGGCTGCTAGAAGCCCTGACAGCGTCAGAGTGCCAGCGCCGCCGGCTTGGTGGCGCCGCCGTCGCGCGGTCGTTATCGTGGTCGCCAATGACAGCTGGGAGAAGTGCACGGAGCGATGGTGCGTTGCCGTACGGAAACAGCAGGACCAAAGAAAACTAGAAATAAAATGCAAAATGATGGTTTATAACACTATATTGAAATCATATTAATTAATAAATATAATCAAACGTCCTACTTATTAAGATTGCTACATACAAGTTAAAACTATACTAATAACTTAAGTTCGGTTCAACCTTGTTAATGGGTTGCAATTCTCGTTCAATCTGTAGAATAATATTTGTGTAGTATTGGAATTTATATTTTATTTAGTTTCTTTTAGTATATTTTCTTACAAAAACATTTGTGAGCTCTTTCTTTGCTTTTCAACTATCTTCTTTAGTTCTGATCTTCAGATTATTTTGGTTATTTGCACCCAAGGCAAAACTTAGTTCTCTATATTTCCTCATTTTTTCTGCTACATCTTATTTACATCGGTGTCGCCTTTACCATTTATTTCCTTTTTCTTCCATATCCAGTTGTTGCTCATTTCCCCTTGTTTTCACCCCCTTCTCCTAACATACGTATCCCGGCTGAAGTGCCTCAAGGCATCAAATGATGTCACTGCAGTGCCTCTGGCCAGGAGGTCCTAGGATTTGCGTCCCGAGACGGTGGCAAGATTTTAGACACTAGCTAGACAACTAGACGAATTGAGCCGTTACCTGGAGGAAAATTCTTGCGACCGGCTGCTCTCATGGGTAGTTTTCCGTGGTTTCTCCGATCAACACCAGGCGAATGCCGGAACAGTATCCACACAAATTGGCCACGGCCCTCGCTCTATCTTTCCTTCCGCTTTCTCTTCCAAACCTCGCTCCTTACTTACTACAACTTAATCTTGCGTGTACTGCAGTGCCTCACGTATCTGGAGACCAGTCGGGAGCTTACAGCCGATCTTGGCTTGGGCGGTGCCCCGTTTGTGGGAGATTTCTGGTTGAGGCAAAACTCCGCAAGCTGACGTGTAGGTCGGCGCTGGATCTCGCCATAAAGAGGTGGGGAGATCATCACCACGCCCGTGATAAAAACCCACACTACACTTGTGATACTAATCATTTTAGCAGTTGACGTCTCTATCTATTCAATCAACCTATCTTACGTTTCTTGATTCTCGTCTTTCTGTTCCATTCCACATCGCTTCCATCGACATACCTTTACCCGCGAGACCCAACTTCGTCTGTCCGTTTGGTCACGTCACCCGCCCGTCTCGCCGTCAGACCAAAGGAGTTCGAGTCTCCAGGGCGCCCTGTTGATCGAATTTTCTCTCCTGACATTTGCTTTTCTGTAGACCTCACTGCTCTTTCATATTGTTGTCCGCGTTGGCTTCATTCTCCCCTTTTATCCGCGGGTATAGAATTGCCATTATCACAGAAGGCAGCAGCGTGGGCGTACAAAACGCGACCTCGGCATCGATTGCAGACCAAATATAATGTTGGGGTGCAAAGAACGGTCTTCGAGTTAGCTCATAATACATCGCGCAAAAAAAGTGTAAATTTATTTGTTACATCCAAATTTCGCACATATTTATACAACTTTTAAACTATTCTGTTTTAAGTGATTGAATTCAGTGAAATGAAAATGTGTATTTTCATTAAATAATTTTAATCATATTTTATTTGTATGTCCACATAAAATATTAATATTGATTACGTTAGTAGTAGTTTACTTTCAAATAATAGGATTATTGTATTTGTAGTAATAGTTGGCAAAATATTAGAATAAATAAGACATAATTTCAGGAATGTTTCTAAAGGGTTGACGTTCCTTTTGTTATAAGGCAGAGAAAGTTATTCCCGTACGTACGTCCTCCATAGCGACTGTTACTTGGGGTTGCTCAGAGGTAGGCGATGAGCATATATTATCCGTGCAACTTTTCTTGAACGATGACCTTATTTCCCCCTCCCTAGAGCAATAGATAGTTGAAGACCAAAGCTCGAAGCGAGCACTGATGATAATATTCCAAACATCTTCATTGTCGCGTAAGAAAGTATATTTACTGTTGAAATCGAGAACTTTTGGTCGTATTTTTCTAAACAATATCTAAAGAAGTGGCCAAATCTGATCCAGATCCATCGCAGCAGATACCGTGATCTCCTGGGAAAATTAGAAGTCAATTTACTGAGAAAGTTGCGAAGGCATGACTGATATTCCAGAGATTGGCATATCAATCATGCCTTCGCAACTTTCATAAAATCTTGTGGCCGATGTCATAACTAATACCCCCACTCTACCGCATTTCTCCAAGCCATCGTTCAAGAAAAGTTGCGCGGTTAATATGTATAATTTGATTGTGTAAATTTCTAAAGCTACGTTTGAATCTTCGCTGAAAGTTGATGCGTAGAATTTAAGATTAAAAATCAAACTACAATATCTATATAAAAAATATTCCCTAAATTTCCTGAAGGTATAAATTATATATGAATTGAATAAACTGTTTACAAATACTAAAAAAAATTGGAAGATTTGTAACGAATGTAGTGATATTTTTAGTTTTACATTTAAAGGGCACGATTTCTTTACTGTTGAAAACAAGATGTAGATGAAAACAAGGTATAGGGTAGGTAGAAAAACGAACTGTGAAATTGATTTTTGTGAAGTATCGTTTCACGCCTGCTTCTCCTGTGGATCCTCTTTTTTCTTTTCGCGACGCAAGTAACAGTGTTAGTTGCGCTGACACATTTAGACGATCTTCCTCTCGACAGCTCCTAGCAGTGCGTTGTAAGCAGTTTGAACTCTTGCTTTTTAAATGATATTCAAATACCTACCCTCAGTTCACTGAGCACGAAAGTGTTAGAATATTTACAGAAACATGAGTTTCAATTTGCGTGATTCATTATTACATTCAATTTTTCCATGGTGTCTTCAATTTTTCGACATGAAATACCACAGGAAAACGTGGCTGCTTCTGATAGAAAACGTCTGGCGGGTAGGTAGAAAACGACGAAGGGTAGAAAGCCGCGTCTGGAGGGTGGGTATTTGTGAAGGGCGTTGTCATACCCAGCCTGTGTGGAGGCTTTTCTTTTCTTCCTTTTTTTCCCCCTTCGGTGGCGCCTGGAGTGTTAGCGGCGCCGCGGCGGCGGCGGCGACGGGGCGATGCGGGGCGGGGCGGGGCGGGGCGAGGAGAATGGATGTGGACGCGTGAAAGACACACAGTTTGCGCCACAGTTTGCTGGGGCGGAAACGAGAGCAGCTGTGTGTCACGCGGCATCGCCGCACGGCGCTGTGACAGGATGAGCATCCTGCCATTTGCTTTTAATCGAATCTCTTGCTAGGGCTGGAGGATGGTATTTGGAAAAGGGCGAGTATTTAGGTCGCTTCCGAACCCAGTGACTTCTTATCGAGGAAGAAATGTTTATAACTGTGAAATATCTCAAATTAGTTGCAAAGTAATTCGTTTTACTGGAATTTAATAGTTTTTTACTACGAGAGCGGTATTTGCCTATCATTTTATCGCGTTCTGTCGCCTTGCTGTTAATTTCGAAGAGAGTGGAATTCATTCAGCAAAAATCTGTAAACATTTCAGTGAATTTATTTAATGTAGGGTTGTAATACAGAAGACACGAAGTATCATTTACAGTTTTTTAATGTGATTTTTTTCTTTTAATTCTGTTTTATGTATTACACAGCGAAAATGACAATTAAATCGAGGGTTCACTTTAAAATGTTTGTGAACTTGCACTGCTATGTAATTATTATTCTTAGTGAAAATTTTGAAACTTTATTTTGTGTTATTAATGTGGAATGCGATTGAACGGTCTCTTGAGATTACTTCCTTAAATCACAGTTAATTAACTTACCTCGCCCATTTGACATCATGGTAAGATATATATTTGAGCTTTATCTAATGGATTTCCATTTTTTTTGATAGACTTATCGCAGTCTTGAAAAACCGATGACACTCGAATGCACACGTTTTAGCCATCGTGAGATAGTAGGAAGAAGTGAGGAAATTGGGTAAACTCTAGTTTATTGAAGAACCGTGTTATCATTTTCAGATTACAAAAACTAAATAAAAAAAAGATTGAAACTTCCTTCTCAAATAATTTATCATTAAATAATCGAGAAAATAACATTAATGTAGAAACAAACACAGAATTTATTTAAAAATATGTGTTTGAATATTTCCTCTAATTCAATGGGCGTGTAAAACAGCACGCCCATTACACGTTAAGGCACTTGATAGTTAAGGTTGAAACTCACGCTGAAAACCCTGATTTTTCGAAAACAGCAAAAGTTCTACATTTTTTCGGAGTCTTCCTACAACTAAAATATGAAGGACATATGTTTTTCCCTTAATGATATCTGTTTCTGAAAGATAGATTTTCAAAAAGTATCATGTACAATTTTTCGAAACTTTGAGTACTTTTTGCGTATTTTTGCATGAAAATACGAGGGAGAATAAGTGCTGTTTTAGCACTACTAATTAGACACACAAGGATTTTTTTTCAATTTACTTTACTTAAAGTCGCATCAACGACAAGGTTATTAGCGACTGAATATATACATGTTATACAATAATTAAAACAGGATTGGGATTATATAGTGAAAATAAAGTTTAAACAAGAATGAAACAGTAATTTACAGTTGATAGACTTCGTTACACACTTTTAATAATTTACATAATGTTATATTACATAATATTTTATCCTGAAAGTCACTGGGGTATAAAATATTTTCAAGATTATCAATCTGTGGGATTGATTGGCGTTCAGTGATATATTTTGTACATGACTGAATGATATGGACAATTGACAAGCTGTCCGTTTAAATGATTCACATTGTAAGAGAATTTTTGTTTTCCGCGCCTCGGTGAGATCGCAGCGCGGCGCGCGGGAAGGCCGGGGAGCAGGGCAGCCGCGTGGGGGCCGGAGCGCGGGAACGCGCGTCTGGAGCGCTTCCGGCGACGACGCGTCGTCCCTGTGCCACCTGCGCACAAGACCCCAGGAGTTGATCAGCCGCTTCTGGGAATTGCCACGCGCTTTATTCGCTCTTGCGTACAACAATGCACTTAAATTTTAAAGGGGCGAGACCGGCATAGGTGGCTGAGGAAGTCACTGCAATCCCCCTGACTGGGAGGTCCTGGGTTGGTTTAGTTTGTTTTTTTTCGTGTTTCCGGGCGCGTCAACTTCTTTGGTCATTAGTTCCGTTAGTTTTTTCTCGGGAGATGTTTTTTCTCGGGAGCTGGCGGTGATCTTCTCCCGCTGGATGGCGAGATCCGGCGCCGACCTACCGTCGGCTAGTGGGGTTCCCCCTAACCAGGACTCTCCACCAGCTGGGCACCGCCCCTGCCTGGACAAGCTCTAAGCTCTCGACCGGTCTCCCGGAATATGTGGTAGTAGTGCATGTTAGGGGTAAGTGTGTGTAAGGAGAGGATATGACAAGGAAGAGGAAGGAAGATCGCGCGCGTTCGTGGCCCGTTTGGTAGGGTACTGCTCCGGCATTCGCCTGGTGTTGATCGGAGAAACCACGGAAAACTACTGATCAGAGCGTGTCGGCCACCGAATTCTCCTCCAGACAGCGACTGAATTCGACCTAGCTGAAAGCTAGTGTCGAAAATCTGCCCGCCGTGGGGAGTGTAACCTAGACCTCCCGGTCAGAGGCGCTGAAGTGGCATCAGTTGATGCACTGAGCTACCGCTCCCGGTGGGAGGTCCTGGGATTCGAGTCCGGAATGTGGCATGATTTTCGACACTATCAAGAGACATAGGTCGAATTCATCCGCTATTTAGAGAAGAGTATTAGGGGCCATCTGTACATTACGTTAGGTCCTTAGGGAGGAGAGGGTCCAGCGAATCTCACCTCATCTTACATGCGGGAGAGGAAGGAGGTCTCTGCCTATATCACATAAATTCTTTTTGCTAAAAACAGTGCGAGAAAACTGAGACAATTGCAGTAAAACACGTTTCTATACTAAAAGATGGCTAATTATTGAAAAAAATGTTTACCGCGGTTACGTGAATGCTACTATAAGTAGCATAATAAACTGAGAAAAATAATCTAATAAAAATTACCAAAGTTTCATCATTAATGAGATAAACCTGTGCTTTTACAGACATTTTAAAGAAAAATTACCGGGCCTTTTTAGAAGTGCAATAATATTCATTGTAATTCAGTCACTATTTTCTAAATACTGGGGGGGAGGGGGGAAGGGAGTCGAAAAATCGCCAAAATCGCCTCAAGTAATTTATGGACGGCCCATTAGTGGCCGGCTACTCTGATCCGTAGATTTACGTGGTTTCTCCTATCAGCACCAGGCGAATGTCGGAGCAGTACCCTAACAAACGGACCAAGGACCGCGCGCGATCTTTCTTCCCTCTTTCTTGCCCTATCCTCATCCCTTACAAACACATATTTGCAATACACTACATGTCGGGAGGTTAGAAGTGTCCTGACTGAGGCGCCGATTCCGGGTTGAGGAAAACCCCGTCTGCCGACGTGTACATTGGCGCCGGATCTCGCCATTCAACAGTGGAAGATCACCGTCACCTCTGGCAATAAAAACGTGCACTTACGGGATTAAAGACCTTGGCAGTTGACGCGTTCGGGAACGCTCACCGGAAACGAAAGTAAGATCTTACTCAATAGATGAATGCAAGGGTGGGAATATATTTATTTAATTACCCTTTTAACGACAAAGCTAGTTAAAACGATACGGGACTTTTGAATGAGAAAAGCGGTATATGGCATGAAATAGTTGTCTGGTTTAGTTGTATAATTTTGAATCCGAGTGTATTTAAATCCGAAAAATATTAAATTCCCTAATATTTGCATGAGTCTTGAGTTTTATTAGCAAATACCGTACTGGAGAAGATGTGATCTCTTCTTTCTTCTTTCGCTGTTTTATTTTGTTCACAATACTTTCGGGCGAATAGTGAACATGAGCCAAGTCTTTGGCCGCTGACGTATCAATTGTTCCCTATATTTTCCTCTTGGCACTCGACGCAAGGTTTCCAATCCGCCCTTGACAACCATCCTGAACCTGCAGCGAACTCAGAAGAATTCGACGAAAAAATACTTCAAAGCCAATGTTTTTCTCTGCGTTCTTCTAACATAAATGACAAGAAAATCTTATATCTGCACTACACAGACCTATTGAAATAGACATAGACCTTTTGAAATATAATCCATATGTATCAATACATGAATGCAAGAACGGATATTAGGTTGCCGTAAATTACTTAATTGTCGAATTTTTGTATTAAGATTTATTCGCTACTATTTTATATTGATTCATAGGGAGGCATTAAAATATGTGAAAGTAACAAAATCTTGAATTTCAAATTGTATATTCTCGGAATGGGAAGAGCTGTTTTTAATAGCTAGCACCTCATGTATTCAATGAAGTGCATTTCTATTTTATTATCTGATAAGCCGCAGTGAAAACCGGTGCTACTTTTCATCTTAATGACAGTGGAACTGTATAAAAATATACGTAATTAATTTTTTCGCCCTTCGAAATAAACAGCCCTACACGCTATCTGCCAAACCACCGAAGCTTGTCTTCCATTGTACGATAACGCCATACGCGCGGAAACGCTTACCCCTCGGAAACGCTGAAGACTGTCTGGTCTAAAGACTCCTCCCTCGCCCATATTTAGCAACGAGTATTGCACTCACTCACTTCTAGGTCAAGAATGCGGGACTCGCTATCGTCCAATTGTTAGCTTTGCAACTTCAGAGAGCTCACAGATACATTTTCAGTAAAATAGTCTTTTTGGAACTTTAATCTGTGTAACACGATGCAAACGATAACGAAGCTTAGCAATCGCACATGGTGTAAGTCAGTGATGGATCCAAGAGGGAGGCTTGCGTGAATAACATATTTTGTAATGACTAATAAGGATTCAAGATATATCAAATCACAAGTTTTTAAAATATATTGAATGTTATTAATAATTAACCAGAAACATGTTTATGGAATCTTATTCCACCTTCAGTGGCACCAAATACCATAGATAACGCGTGGAATTGGAATCCATGTTACATGCTGCCACTGAAGAAAGGACAAGATTCCGGAAACATGTGTCTGGTTATTTATTTGTAATATGAAATATATTTTAAAGAACTATGTGGTTGAATCTCTTGGATTCTTACTGATCATTATTACAAATTACCACAATATTGAGATATACAAAATTTTCTCTACGTTAATATCTGCCAAAGATCTTAGCGTCCGGCTTGCTGGGTCAATGGGCCACGATATATTATAATCCTTATTACCTTTATAATGGATTATAGGATCCGCCGACTATACAGCGCAGCTGGGAATCTGAAATAGAATGATTCTATTCCTAGTTCATTTCCGTTTGGATTGACTAAATGAAAGATCACTTTCTTTTCTAAAGAACAAAATTTAACAAAGTTTAATTTTACCTTTTTATCAAACAGTTTAGTGAATTTATATTATGCCTTTGATCAAGACATCTTTCAATTTACACTTTACACCGCGGTTAACTTATCTTTTCTTCGTTGATGTCCCTCGTAGACTTCTCAGTCGAAATATCTTGCGAGCTTGCCGTAGTCCAAAGTCCCAAGAAATCCTCTTCTGCCCCTATCCAAGCTGGTCTCAAACTATCAAAATTATCAATCCCGATTACGTCCTATGACATAGTCCCGAACTCGATTACCACTCCCGACAAAGTTCCAATTTATACATCAATATTACTTCCACATGAAAATATCTGCAATATCATTCACTGTCCTTAAAATTTCACTGATAACCCGATTCTGACTATCTGTATTATACTCGTTCTCTCTCACGTACCTACGATCAGTTCAGAAGCGCGATGCCGGTCAGAATGAAATCTTCCTGCATGATTCACCCCTCGAAGACTTCGTATTAAACTACCTTCCTCTTTTTCATAACATTTGATCGTCCTTCTCTCACCCAGCCAATCCATACGTTCGTTATATTTTGGTGTATTTTGGTGACCTTTCGATCGTCTAAACTTCTTCGCCCAATCCCAAATTTTCTACTTTCGGCATCGAGACACCTCTTAATGCATTTAGAAAAAACAAAAACTACATTGTTTATTCACGGTCGTTGCTAAGCCCGTGCTCACGTGATATTTGCTAATGCATGTTCCACCATATAGTCTACAAATAAATGTTAGTTTATTTTCATGTGACATATCGGTATGTCACAATATATTCGCCGCCACCACAGAATTTATATTTTGTAATTTTGCATGACATGCTAAATTTTGAAAAAAAAAAATTGAAAACATTTAGGCTACGATCACCATGCAGCCAAAATACTAAATTCTCGCTACTGGACGACCGCAAGCGTAATCGTCCGACTTATTTCATCAAAAAATCATCAGAATGTTGCATCCAAAGTCGGCTGATTTTTCCCATAATTACGCAGACCGTTGTTTTAAACGCTTGCGAAATGGACGCTCAATATCATCTATGTATTTTGCATGTAGTCTTGGTATTACAGTTGGCCTTGACTCTCCAGCTGATTTCGGACGAATGGAACCGTCAGAAACCGAACGAAACAGATCTTCGTACGACTGCTGTCGGAAGAGATCGTTGGGGTTCAGTATGCCCATTTCAATTACTAGCGTGTTTGAGCGAATCGGGCACACCAGACCAACGTCCGATGTTGGCCGACAGAAATTTCGGTCAAAATACCGTGTGAGGTGTACCACAGGGCATCAACTGATATCACTGCCTGTGACCAGGAGGTGCTGGGATTGAGTCCTGACGGTGGAGAATTTTCGCACTAGGCAGATACTAGGTCGAATTACCGCTGTCCCGCTGTTGGGAGATACTTTGTATGGGAAAACTCCTCTAGCCGACGGTAAGACGTCGCCGGATCTCACCACTAGCGGTCGAATATCACCGCCACCTCTTGAGGGGGAAATACATACTATACTTATGGGACTAATGACCTTAGTTGACGCGCCGAAATCACCATTCATCAAAAGGCCTAAATCGGCTGAAGTGTGACCGCCGCCTGCGGTGGGGCCCGCGACGTGGGCCCACTGCGGCTAGGCGGCGGAGGCGCAGGCGGAGGCGGCTGAAGCGGCAGCCGCGCGCGCTATTTCGGGGCGCAGCGGGCGCCGAGGCCCGCGGCCGCCGCGGCGCGCGGAAATAGCGCTGCCGTCAGACGCCCCAGCGCACACGCCGACGCGCCCCGCCACGCCACGCCACGCCCCCCGCCTCGCCACGCTGCTCGGCCTCCGCCTCCGCTTTGCCCTCTCCTCCGCCAGCTCGAAGCCTCCGCCGTCGCCATCGTTATCGTCCCAGTGAAGGCATCTTAATATTCCGCCTGCGCAATGGCTTCACCTTCATTACTCCACTTTTGCTTGTGAAGGCATCGTCAATATTCCGCCTGCTCGAAGGCTTCACCGTTTCCACCTTCATTACTCCACTTTTGCTATTGCTTTTTCCTGCGCTTCCTCGCATAATCCACTGATGCTATCGTCAATACTTCGGCCCCGCCATTGCTTTCGCCTCTTCTGTCGTTGTCATTACTCGTCGTTGGCCTTTTTCATTAGTTTCTGGTCAGCGACAGATTTTTTATGGGGTTTCTAAAATAGATAAACATCGCAGAAAAACGCATCGTTCCGCGAAATGTGTTATTCCCTCGGTCAGATGCGAAGGAGCATCCGCTGGTTGGTCTTCTTTAGAGTGAGTTCATTTTGTGCAATTAGAGATAAGAATAGTTTTCACGAGGGATTTAGTTTGTTCCGAAATCATCAATAAACGGATCTTGTAAGAATTGATACAAATGATGTCGAAAATAGAAGTGTGTGAATGAATCGAGACATCACACCGGACGGAAACGGTCACCGAATCGCTTACAGCCCATGCACACACTTGAAATATTCTGACAATGTACCAACATTTAATAAAAAAATATGTGTTTTTAAGCATGTTTTGAACAGTATTTTCATGAATTCCGACAAAACGAATAAAAATTTCATGCCATCATTCTCCAATTGGCGGAATGATAAAATCTGTAGTACCCCTGCACAAGTTTGCCATCGTTCGTGGTATAAATGTGAAATCATTCCTGACTTTCCTAACCAGGGCATCCATTTAGTTTGGCAGAATTGTGTTTCACAAAATTTGCTTCTATGACTAAACCAACTACCCTTCGTCCGTCCATCGGCATCTTCTCCGCCGCAAACCACCGCTATCTCTCTGCATCACTACCACCTCAGAAATCCTATTAACTCTCCATCTTCCCCATCGGTAGCAACTCTGCCATCTCCTCCCGAACATCGCCTCAGCCATCGCCGTCGTCTCCCCGTCTTCACCTGTTCCGCAGTCGTGTTCCCTAACGCTGTGGTTCCGAGTACTCCCGCCATTGAGCTTCAAGCCTCCGGATTCGTGGTTCCTTTTGGCCTGCGGTATTCTACCTCCCACTGTGCTTCGCCTTCATTGAAAATTTTTTATTTCAAAAATTAAATTTAAAAATGTATTTTTTTTCTACCTTCTTCCCCATGTTTCTTCTTCCTCATCCTAGCCCAACGCCTGTGTTATGTAAATTAACCTTTCTTTTCTACCTTCTTTCCAGCTTCTCGATTTATTTCCTCTGCATTTCGTTCTCTTATCATTTCTAGTATGTATTTCTTTCCAAATTCTTATTTTTCTAGTGTGCTGTCGTCTCGGTGCCCATTTTAACCTGCTTCTCGGACGCCTTTATTTTAATTCCCTCGAGCTCCCCGTCCTCTTCTTCCTCTGCTGCCCCTTAATTTCTCTTTAACTCCTATTCCCATTTCCAATCCTGTGGTCAGGCATTTCAAAATCCTGTTCTATCTCATTCTCAACCACATCCTCCTCCTGCGTCTGATATTCGTCTTCCATCTCATCCTCGTCTTTCATCTTGTCCTCGACGCATCTCGTCCTTCATCACACCTCGACTTCCATCACACCTCGTCTTCAGTCTCACCCTCGTATTCTATTTCACCTCGTCTTACATCACACCCTCGTCTTCCATTTCGCCCTCGGTTCCATCTCACCTCTACTTTCCACTCTCGATCTTTCCATCACCTCGTTCTCCATTTCAGCTTCGTCTTCCATCCACTCTCCTTCATTGCCCTTTTCCTCCTCACACTTCGCCTCCTCCGACGCCTTCATTCACACTTCCTCATCCCCAGTCCTCTTCTTCCTCTCTCCATTTCTCTTACTCCATTCCTTCCAATCCTGTGGTCAGGCATTTCAAAATCCTGTTCTATCTCATTCTCAACCTCATCCTCGTCCTCCGTCTGATATTCGTCTTCCATCTTGTGGAAGTCCTCGTCTTGCATCTCACTCTCTTCCTCCACATCATTCTAGCCCTCCACCGCATCCTCGATCCTCCCCTCCTCTCGAACTTCCCTTCCACCACGAGGCGCGCGTGCAGTCTTCCTTGGCCAGAGCAGCTGCTCGACTTGCATTTCCTTCCGGCACCTGCAACTCACGGAGTGGGCAGCTGCTGTACTACTACTGTAACAGCTCGGAAGCATGTACCGGGAGCGGTAGCTCAATGCATCAGCTGATGCCACCTGCAGTGCCTCTGACCGGGAGGTCCTAGGCTCGAGTCCTGACGGCGGCGGATTTTCGACACTAGCCAGCGGTCATTCAGTCGCTGTCTGAGGAGAATTCAGCCGGCTGCTGTGATCGTAGTTTCGTGGTTTCCCGATCATCCCAGGCAATGCCGATAGTACTACCACGGGCCCGGACCGCGCGATCTTCCTTCTCTTCCTTGTCCTATCTTCCACACACACAACGCTTCACTACGGCTCACTTCCGTCACCGGTCAGTCACGAGACCGGTCGCGATTGTCCGACTGGCGGTCCCGCTGTGAGAGTCCTGGTCGACCCAGCCGACGGAGGTGGCGGATCGCCATCCAGCGAGAAAATCACCCATTTCGAAAACTCACTAACTACGGACTAAGCCAAGAGTGCGCTGACACGAAAATCAAATCAAATCGGCATAACACTGTACAGTCTGCAATGTGACTCTTCCATTTGCTGTCATGGCATATGGTTAGATTTATTTGTGTCAAAGAAGTAGAGAATTCAATGAAATCGGTTTTTGAGATGCGCGTAAATGGTCGAAATATTTTGCGAATCATACATTTAATACAGAACAAAAAAATAATACGACCTAAAATAAATAAAATTAAAAAAGAAATAATTTGCCTAGTTTGATGATTGGATAGTAGGATGATTGAGTACAACACCATTCTTCAAATTTTGGATTAAAACTTCAAATTCTCAAAGACACCGAAAACTTGCTGCTTAAGTGCTTCATTTTTCAAGCACTACTTTTAAAATAAAACTGTAAATCTTAAAGAGGGTGATTTCACTTCCACAATTTTTACATGGCGTAGCATTTCCAAAACATCTTTTCTGGACCATTCATGGTAAATTTGAATTCGACTGTACTGATTGAATCCTTTTCACTTCATCGACCTAAATATCCTTATTTTCTTTACTTATTACGTTACATTTGATTGACAAGTAGCTTCTTTTAGTGGTGCAAGCTTTTCATTCGTTTTAGAAATTTTCTTTAGACAGGAATTTTAGTGTTAATAGGAGCTATAGACCTGTAATTTTCTTTTAACTGCGTACCAATTAATTTGTGCCTTTCTATATAATACAATATGAATGGAAACACGATCTTCATATTTGTTTCTTCTAGCTCCAAACTTTTCTTTGCTGGCCGTCCTATAAATTAATGCGTGTAGAATAATTTACCTCCCATTTATTCCTCGTGCAAAATACGTTCCTCGCAATGAAATTTAAATCACAGAACTGAAATCTACTTTTCAGAGCAGTAGAGGTTTATGCCCAAACCGTGACTCGACCGTAATACGAACTTGAAAGGGCTTTCTTTTAGAGATCATGGAGCTTAGTGGAACCGTGCAGCGGAAGAGGGCTAGAAGGAAAATCCGACACATCATTAGTATTATATTTTATTCACCAATTCAACTAGCAAATGCAGCTCTGTACTTTATTAATGAAAATTCCTTTGTTCCGTGTGCCCTGCGTGAATCATACGCTTAGTGAACTTAATCCTCCCTCTCTGATGTTTATCCTTCCGTCGGACAAAAGCAGCACGCTCTGAACGAGGCGTCCCTGGCGCTGGTGCTATTTCAAAGGTCGTGAGTGCAATTTCATTTTTATGTAGAGGAAGGACGAAGTACTCTTTTAGCGGATACGCAATCAATCATACATTACGAATTGGATGTTTGAAGCACTGGCCATTATAAAAATACTCTTATTTCTAAAATTGATAGTGCATCGCAATGAATGAAGTGAATGGCTTAAAAAAACATTCCGCTTGTAATTTGTGGTAAAGAACCTTCAATTTAATTTCAAAATCGGCGAAAATACTCCGGTCAGGAATTAGCCAGACTTGCACTTTCCCGGAACATATAAATGTAATGGATTTAGTTACTCAACGACGAAAAACAACTGCGCTAAATACTTTTTTTAATAAAGGAAGAACTTTTGCAAAGGTATTGCAAACATTTCGTAAAATTAAATTTGATCTTTTCAATTACCTTTCGTGTTCATTTTGATTTGTTGTTTTCATTTACTAAGGTAGAGAACAAAAACAGGGCTGAGGGCAATATTGGTTTATCCCACAAAAAAGAAAAATGCTTAATTGAAACCATATGTTATCTAAGAAGGTGAACTATATTTGTACGTTGTTGGATTGATCAGTTTTCCTCTGTAAAATTAAGAATTAAGTCACTATATTTTTTCTTTTCACAACTCCTCCTAACCACGACTATGTAACTTAAACTTGATTTTTATAATTTTTTCTTGCTTAGAGTACTTTGCGCTGACCCCTTCAATTAGGTTATTTGAGTCAGGCCTGTTGCCTGGTAACTTCTTGGCTGTCCGGGCTGAGAGGCCGACGTTTTGCCTGACATGTCGCAGGATTCCTCAGGGCATTGACATCGCGTAGTTGTGCGTCGGGTGTAATATATTGTCCGGCCTGGGTGGCCGGGTCGACTCGAGCCGCGGAAGCGTACGTGTCCATTGCCTGGTGGGCGTGTCTTCGCCTCGCGATCGGCGGGGCCGGTGTCTCTCGCAGCCGCCGCCCCCATTCCGCCGCTCCAAGGAGCGCCTTGTCTACACGCGGCTATTTCGGCCCCGCGCCGCGCCACGCCGCGCCGCGCCGGAGCGACAGGCCTCGGTTCGGGCGCGGGGCTTGGGGCAGGCTCCAAACATCCACTCCACGCACTCACGGCCCGAAATTCCCTCCCCTCCCCTGCCCCTTCCTCCCGCCCTGGCCGGACCGCCGCACCCTGCCCTACCCCGCCCAGCTCTGCTGCCCCCAGACCAGTCTTGCCTCATTATACCCTGCATCGCTTTGCCCATTTCTCGTCAGGTGCTTGATTCTCTAGCTCCTCCATTCTCCCACCGCGAGAGGTGGCATAGGAATCAACTAATGTTACTCCAGTGCCGATGACCTGGAGGTTCCAGGATTCGAGTTCCGACTGTATCAGGATTTTCGATACCAGCTAGATAGCTAGGTTGATCAATACCTGGCGAATACCAGAGCAGTACCCTAAACAAACGCCGCGTGCGGACTTCGTGCGATCTTTCCTTCCTCTTTCTTCTCCTATCCTCACCCTTTACTTACACCCACTTACACTACATGCCCAATACTAACACACTTGCCCCGGGAAATTGCTCAGGAGCTTGGAGCTTGTCCTGGTTAGAGCGGTGCCCCGCTGGTGGGAGATACCTGGTTGGGGAAAACTCCGCTAGCCCGGATGTCGGCGCCAGATCTGGCCATCCTGGGAGGGAAGATCACTTCCACCTCCTGAGGAAAAAATATGCTTTACACTTACAGGATTAATTATCTTAGCAGTTGACGCGCCTGAAATCACTAATCAATCGAATTCCAAAAATCCATGCTCCCAGTCATTCCCCGCTCCATCGACTTCCCCGCCTGTGTGTGAAGTATTCTGCGGACCTACCCGCCACGCTCACCTACTCCTCCCATCTCCTCCCACCAGCGTTTGGACGGAGCTCCCGGCTTTGCCCTGCCCTTCGATAGGTCATACCCACCCAACCCTTCCTCTATTTATTCCTCCTTATTAGTCTCTCTGTTTTCGAGGCTTACTTCGTCCAACCGCTTCTCCCTTATTCCTTGGTATGACTCACGTTCGGTTCGCGATAGCCTCTCCACCCGGCTCACCGTGCCCAGCTGCTTCCTGCTCCATCTCACCGCGTCCCCCCCCCCCCCCCCCCCCCCGACCGCCTCTGATCGGCTTCACAGTGGGCCTGACTCCATCCGGTCGCATCCGGCTCTCTTTCTGCGTACTCTCAGATCGTTCTAACATCTTCCAGCACCGGCTTGCCTCGTCCAATGGCCTGATTTGCCCCGTGCTTGGTTTCGCGGCCTATTCTTTCTCATCAAGCCTGTTTATTCATTATCTCTTGCCTATTCTGTTGTCAACTCTCCCGCCTGCCATATCATCGGTTTACCTTACGTCTGGTATCTCATCTGTCTTTAACCTTCGGTTTTTCTAATCCACCATCCTCCTCCTTTTGCTGACACATTTCTTTAGCTTCTGAGTTCTTTTCCCTACTCCATGCTTATCAACAAATTATGCTATTATGGAGGGAGATATTTTTTTCTCGGGATTGGGTGTTGAGGATACTTCATTTAACAAAAATTTCATGTTAAGACCCTGATGTATTGGTTACAATTTTATAATTTACTTATTGATATCATTCATACCTGTATTTAATGTGTATTTTTAAACGAAGAATATGGAAATGACTCACATGCCTTTAATGTGTCATTATTAACAGATGTCTTTAGAGAAAGTCACCTTTCTTTCCTTCCTCAATATATGTTTTCTATGTCAAACTATTCTGTTCGTTACTTTTTCTTATCTCCTGGAGTCTTTTCATATTGCTCTCTCTACACCCGCTCATTTTACCTCCTCCCTTAGGCGCTCTCTTGCTCTATTTGCCTCGTCGGTCCTCTCTAGCTTGCTTTAGTCATCCTCTTCGGTTTCTTTTTCTTCCCCCACCTCCAACCCGGCTCCCCCGCCCCCACCTCGCCCCAGCCCCCGCCCCACCCCACCCCCACCCCCATTGGCCGACTCCTCGCCTTTGAATCAGAGACGACAGTAGCTCATAGAAAAAGAACGGCTTTGATCTCTGTAACTGAAGATGGCGTGATCGAAACCCGAATGCCCGCTTTGTTGACACCCTTTTCAATTCGAAATTAGAAACGAAAAGTAGGGATGTCAGTATTGAAGCGTAGGTCGAAGTTCTGCGAGTGAGTTGTAATTGAGAGGATTGGATTTCTGAAAATCAACTGAACATCGTGGAATCCCGCTATTTACTTCATGGTGACTCCTAATGAATGTACGCACTTTTCGTTTGCTGAAAAAGGTCAAAGAAAAAGAAATATAATTCTTGCAAACTAAGCAACGGAGATTAAGGAAATCCATCTAAAATTAGAGTAAAAATTTTGGAATTTAAAAAATATAATAATCGCTTAAAGAAGAACGCGTTAAAATCGCATCAGAGTTTTATTAAGATAAACAGCGCTTTACCATAATTCACATTTTGTAATAAATGACTCATTTTACTCCTATATAATCTTTAGACAAGTGTCATTATGACATTCTGGAAAATTTCTTATATCACATTCGACTATCTGAGGTAAAGTAAACTCAAACATGTTAGAGAACCTGTAAATATTTTGGCATCGTAAAACATAATTCAAAATTTATTTTACACTGATTATCAAAACTCATCGGTTGAGACTAAAAACGCTGTTTCTGCCAAGAAAATATGAAGTCAACCAATGAACTATGAGCTCAAAAACTACTTTCATGTCTACTTACGATCGCCATTTAAAATGGATCGGTAGCCCTTCATTGCTGTAAATTGGAGATTCGCCCTCCACATTAACCTGTTGAACAGCTATTGATGCTATATTTAGGCCATGCAATAACTTCCTGGGTATCGCCTTAATCGCCCGGTCGTCATCTCCTTTTATTTTCGTGCTCGTCTTGGTTCTTCCGCGCGTCCTCATTCTTTGAAGCGAGGGTGGGAATTTGATCAGCGGCTTTCAACTGCCGGAAGTGCTGGTGGTTCGTGTGTTGCTCGACTGCTGCGGTGGGCGGCGAAGAGAAGGCTGGGCGTAGAGAAGGGCTGTGCAGCGAATGTCGTTCGCTTAATTGAAATCCTCGAGATTGGCTCTTCCTCATATCACGCAGTTAGAGCAAGACGTGACTTGCTTGGGCTTGTCGGATGATTTGAAGTCGTTATAATGTGGTCTCCTTTCATCTTGAAGTTGGAATTTAAAATACATGATTTTTTGGGGTAGAACACACGCTTTTCCATATGTGTTATTTCAAGGACGTCGTACATATTATTCATTTATATTGATTTTTTACGATAAGGAAAGAAAAAAATGTAATATTATAATTTGTTATTATGAAGTCACAATTTCATAAAGAAAACAGTTAATGAAACAGGAAGCTGGTGAGAATGTGGTGAAAAACATTTACTTCATCAACCCTTTTACCTTCTTTGAGATAACCAATTCGAAATCGATTCATTTTCTTCTTGATTTATGATGAGTTTTTCAACTCATGAGCAGTAGAGAAACATCTCTTCCCTGTTGCCACGTTATGTTGAAGCTTATAAGTTAATAGAAATGTTGAAAATAAATTCACAAACGAAAACGTGAAAATATAGGAGGGTGAAAAACGCAATTGTCATTATGACCAAGAAAGTAATGTATATATCGTTTCTAATTTCATTGTCTAATTCGAGAATAATACCCTTCCAAATAAATCCATATACAGCACCACGAAATTCGGATTGAAGTAAAATTAACATTGGAATGAGTGGAGAGCAACATATCGTAACGCCAGAAAGAATAATCTTGAAGGCACTTGCTTTACATTATTTATTTGCATGAATATGCCGTGATGTCTTACGAAGCGCATACTCGTATTAGTTGACCAACGTGACCAAGTTGACCAAGTGTATACCAACGTGTACAGCAAACGTTTTTCCGCCCCTCTCACAAGCCACGTGGACAGGGCTTCTGACAAAGGAGCATATTGATCCCTCCACCGCCTCCCGGGTGATTTCGTTTTTGCGTGCCGCGCGCGCCGCGCCGCGCCGGGCGATCCCTCCACTTCCGCTTCCGGTGGCGTGGGGTGGAGCGCATGGCGGGGAGCCGTGCCCCACTTGCGAGGAGGGCCTGCGGAGGGGGCGGGGCCGGCGGGAGTGGGGAGGGGCGTTGACGATCTCGCGGGCGGAACTCCGGGATTACGGCCGCTCCCTTAGTCCTCTCCCTCCGCGCGGCGGCGCCGCAGCGCCCAAGTCGCGACGCCGAGGCCCGTCCTCGCCTACAATAGGAGTGGGGATGCGACGTTGACGTCGATGTTTCAAACCAATCAATGGTTTTATAAAAACATCGATGTTTCAGCGATTTATTTAACATCGTTTTTTTTTTAAACCGATGTTTTTGTTTAATATCGAAGTTTTGTATTCTTGGTCGATATTTTTTAAATGAAAGCGTCCATCAAAAATATGGTCCAATAATTTTAGATATTCATAATTTGAATTTTCTTTCAGATAATCCAAGTTTTTTCATTGTCCTGATGAATTTTTACTTTGATTTGTCAGTTAAATCTCAATTAAACATTAATAAACGAGAACACTTTAAAATTAAATCTTCCCTCCCACGCCGTATGAACTTCAATTCTTACTATTCTCGTTTTAAAAACATCTATGTTTTTAATTTTGAGCATCGATGTTTAGAAACATCGATGATTTCTTGTCGATGTCGCATCCCAATATGGAAGACGCGTTCCACTGGTGCAGTCGCTGTGGCGGGATAGTACTATCTTTGCGAGTTGGAGCTCAGAGGAGAAATTCGTGATGTGTAGTTGTTGAAGGAATGCAAATTCAAACCACCAATGCAACTCCACCAGGCTGGTTCACCTTTTGTTCCATTTAAATGTATCCAATGTTTTCAATTGTCGAGAAATTTTTTAGAAATGAATGTCGTGCGTTTAACTATTTTCGTCCTAATTAGTAGTAAAATCACCTCTGCGTTAACGAACAATACCCTTTCTCTCGTATCGTGTGTAGAGGATGTGGGACGACCGCTTCTACCGGTGGAAGATTTAACACAATGAGAAGAGTGTTGTCGATGATTCAAAAAACTATACCGAATGCTCTTTCTTTCTTTAATATAATATTTTCTCTCTGATCATTCCACGACGTCTCGGAGCGGAGGAAACCGGTCTCACCGGGAAAGGCAGGCATTTCGGAACGCGGGAGTCGCAGAAGTTTTATTTTATTGTTCTCCGTAGGGAACGTCAGCAGAAAAATAAGTGGCTGCGTTCCTAGGTTTAGGCTGTTAAGAGAGAGAGTAATTTTTTTCTTTTATTTGAAGAGCCGTTTGTAAATTAAACTCGTTAGTTCATTTATTGAAGAAAATCATAAATAAAAATACCCTTTTTATTCTATCTGAGCATAAAAACATTCACATGAATCTTGTTTTTTTTCTTCTTTGAGAATATAGTGTACTTTTCCTGTGCATTGAAATGAAATACATTTTTCGTTTAGAAAACGTATAGAAAAACATAAAATTCGCAAGGCGATTCGAACTATTAGTAACTGGGTTATATACTTTATACTTGCATTGAAATGAGCCTAATTTCAATTCAATTGTGAATGAATAATTAATTTCTATTATCCTGTAATGAACTGATGAGAACGTATTCGCAAATTAATTGTGAAAGAATCGAAAAAGGAATTCAAATGGAAAATATCGATAGTATTTGATACCATATACACTATAGTCTTCATTGGTTGGAAGCTGTATTCTAACTTTTTTTTCCTTCACAAATAAGGTGACGTAATAGGTCTGTTTTTTGGAGAATGAAACGTGATATTTTTAATCGTGTCCTGCTATAAAAACGTTTCGTTTTGCCTTTACAAAAGGAGCAGGCTATATTCTACGAGAGTTATCGTACTGCTTTATTTTCAGCATGATTCATTCTGCCGACCACGAAATAAGCAATAACGACTGCAACCGATAGGTTTCCGTTGCCAACATTAGCATGTAATTGGTATACGTACGAGCGTGTGATGGGCGTGCGGTAAGGCGAGCTAATGCGCCCGACTGGGTGATGGGTGGGCGGGTGATGGCGGGTGTCCTCCCGGTGACAAGTGGGAGAGGGTGGGTGGGAGGGCGGGGTCGAGCGCGGGGGTCGAACGCGGCTGGCAACAGGTGGTCCCCGCCCCCACTCGCCGGCCCGCGCCGCCTCCGCCGCCACCGCGCCGCGCGGCAACAGGTGGTGCGCCTGCCGCCTCGCGCCTCGCCACGCCCCCTCCCCCCGCCTTCCGCGAACACGCTTTGGCGCCACCGTCGTTCCTCCGGCTGGCGCTGTGGAGGTGTTCGCATGGTGTCTTCCTCAGTCTGAAAGGCGTATGTCACACCCGAACTGGCTGGAAGGTGGCTCAGGGTATTAACTGATGTCACTGCTGTGATATGTAATAACATTTTTTTTTCGAATTTAAATACATTGGAATCAGAATTATTCAACTAAACATGACATCTATCTCATGCCACAAACCTTTTACCAAATTGTGGCTTTTCTCATCCAAACTTCACATACCGTTTAACTACTTTTGCATCGGCTGTGGTGGCTGGGGCATCAGTTGAGGTCACTGAACTGTCTCTAACCGCGAGGTCCTAGGGTTCGAGTCGTGATGGTGGCAGGATTTTCGACACAAGCCTAGATAGCTAGGTCGCATTCGCCGCTGCGTGGAGGACAATTCTAACGACCGGTTGCCCTAATCGGTAGTTTTCCGTGATTTCTTCAATCAATACCAGGTGAATGCCGGAGCAGTACCCTAACAAACGAGCCACGGACCGCGCGTTTTGTTTCCTTCCTCTTCCTCCCCTTACTTCCACTTAAGGGGAGGAGTGGGTGAAAATTTAAAAATTTACATCTTACATTCAAATAACTTCAAATTTTACCAGAAGAAGTAATGCGTTATACTTATGTACTCTACAAAGTTTTGTTACTCTGCTGTTTTTAGTTTTGAAGAAAAAAAACTGTTTTCAATTTTTTTTTAAATTTCTTATTATTTTATAAAATGCTCTACGTTCCACGTGAAGCAACATTCATCACTGAATTTTTTATGAATTACTCATAAAAGGTATATAATTACATTCATGGAATATAAATAAAATAAATGAGAGCCTTTCTGAGAAAAAAATAATAAAATATACAGTTATTACCTGATGGCTAAAAAGCACACATAAAAAAATAAATATTTTTAATTTAGTAATTAATGATTATAACACAAAAGCTTTCATAGTTCTATGAAACTACATTTTCTTAAGATGTTTTAAAAGTTTCATTGAAATATATTAAAATTGTAGAACGTGGAACTTTTGAATTCCATAAAAGGTCAGGAAAGTGAAATGCGGAAATTGAAAATGAAAATTTAACTTTATACAAATGCATTTTACTTTATCAACTTACATTTAAAATTCTTCAGAGCCATACATAGTACCTCAACAACTTTTCTTTTCTTCTAGAACTGTATTTGTAATTTTGAGTTGCTTTTTTGACATTTTGAAAACCTGGTTGTGCAGCTACTTCACTTTTCTGAAGACGGTGTTTATCCTCATTGCCATATTTTCTTCCCATGTTAATGCCAGTTATATTTGATCTTATCTTTTCACTTGCTTCACACCCTGTATTATATTGAGAAACTGCTGATGTGACAGCAATTTCTATTTTCTTCTTCGAAACAAATATTTCTTTGGGGCACTTACTCCAAATCAGGCTATGCAAACTTTCGTTGGCATTTTGTGTTTTTCTGTAGCTCATTTGTTCCAGAGAACATCTATATAAAGTTCATGCCGGGAAATTCAAAAAGCAAATACATTCAAAACTTCTATGAGATGAAAACGTTTGGAAACTGAAAAAGGGGGCGTGGCCATCGACGCATTGAGATCTTTAAATGCTCGCAGAAGCCATTTAAATCGTGATAACGAAAAAATAAAAACACCAAAATTAACCACACATTCCAAACAAAATTATCACATCAAAAATTAAAAATCGTATTTTTCAATTTCTTTTGCCAAGGATTATTTTTCGATACAAATAAGTCTTTTTGGGTGGTTTTTTTATGCGAGAGTGAATATTTTGTTTCCAAATGTTTTCGACAATGGCCGTTGCAATCTTTTATTCATAATTCAACTATTTTCCTTGAGGAGAGGGGTGGGGATTCTGGAGCGTGAGAAAATGTCGAAGCTTGTGATAAATTGGCATTGATGTCACTGAATCGACAATATAGCGCCACCTACCGATTACGAAAACCGCGATGTAGATATTGAAAACTATGAATCCTTCATAAAAACGGCAATGACTTAATTGATATTGAAAGTTTATTAATGTCATAAAATACATTGATTAACCTTAATCTTAACATTATAAACGCTTTGTTTCTTCCCTAAATATTTGAAATAATGATTTTTATTTTGTTTTTAATATAAGTGTCAGAATTGCTCATGATTAATCGTTTCTAAACAAAACCTTCTGAATCTTTCAAGTATTGTTGCTATCTAACATTTAAAGACATGTTCCTACCATTTCACCACCAAGTCAGTTCCTTACATTTCACCGCTGTATCTAATTTACCAATGGAAACGAGAAAACGTCCGAGCAATATTCCGATACTTAGTGTTTATTCTGGCATACATGTTTGTCGCACACTTGTGCAATTATTAAACTTGTTTGCAGTATCTCTACGAATGCATCATCAGATGTAATCACTCGACAATTCACCTGCGTGAGACACCAACTGTATCTTCTTCTCCTTGGGTATATAGGCGCTACTCCGTTCCATCTGGTCACCCCATCTCTTCTTCGACGGCCAGGGGTTTTAGAATTATTTTCGGCAGGCGATTGTCTTGCATCCTTTCAATATGCTGCATCCAGGAATTTCGGTAGTAATTAATTTTCTCTTCAAGTTTACATACACCAAACAGTATCTCAATAATTTCTAATCTCATCCGTCATATCAAATAATTCAAATCAAAAACAGCATCTCGATAATTAAAGAACTCCATAATTCGTGAGTAAATCTCAAAACTCGACCCACAAATGTTCCGTGATTCGCAATCTTAAACTTCGGGAAACATCCTTAAAAACCACTCGACTCGCTTTTGGCTACCGTCAACTCGTCAGCCGAGCGTGTGCTACATTGTTGTTCAGCTCCCACGCAAATCGCCTCGTGTGTGTACACGAGAGCCTCGTCACTTGCCACTTCTCAGCCGAGTGTGTCAGTCCTCTCTTTCCCCGGCAAAAGCCCCTGCGTCGCCCGACCTTCGCCATTTTCAGCCGCTTTTTGTTGCCGCCTGACGTTGACATGTTTCCGCGACGCCTGTTGCATGTTGCTGGTAAACAAACCCTGCGCCCCTTGAATAGACTTTGTTGTATTTTTGTCGTCGTGTTTGCAACAACATCGCAGGAGGAGGACTTGAGTTTAACGTATGAGGTTTGGCGAAGGGAGAAGGCTTTGTTTTTCCTCAAAGCAGCTATTTTTGGAGAAGTACGATATGGTTTCACCGACTCGGCCATTAATTGCCTGAAATTACGGTATATTTTGCAAAATAAAGAATATATGTTAAGAATATATGTGTATATTAGAAAAATGTGTATATTAGAATATATGTGTATATTAGAATATATGTGTATATTAGAATATATGTGTATATTAGAATATACGTCTATATAAGAATATATGTCTATATAAGAATATATGTCTATATAAGAATATATGTATATATAAGAATATATGTATTATAAGAATTAACACGGTAACATTACACTGTGTATTTATTCCTGAAGTTCTAATACATTGGTAATGTAGATTTTTTATCTCTGTATTACATATTATTTTATAATACGTATAATTCATACTTTGAGAGATGTTACATTTTTTGTTTTTAAAATACATTCCAGACTAATATTTCTTCAGCAACATTAGGAAATAATATTCATAACTGTTCAAAAGCAACTCATAACTGAACACGAGAACTCATGTTAAAAATGCAAAATTTTATTATTTGTCTTTAAAAGTTGCAAGAACAACTTCAGAAACTTTCCATATGATTCTATTCTCGAATGGAAACTACACGGTTTTAAATTCAGTGGTCATAGCAGAGTTCTTTTGGTATTCCATGGATATAAATGAAGATATGTGATTAGATTATTTCTTCACCATTCACTCTCAAAACTCTTAAAAAAAGTATTGGAGTTCGAGTCATACAGACTTCCCAATTGGAGGGGGAAGGGCACTGGCGTGCGATACCCCTTCCTTCGCTGGAGGAGCCGCAGGATGAACGAGCTGCGTTCAGGCGTATTTCACTTCCGGATTCGAAGGCAATTCGTCTTCCGGGCTCCCGAGTTCACGGGGGCTTCGTGTCGGGAGTTGAGGATGGGAGGAACTACTGATCTACAGTTCGTCTGTTGGAAGTTAGTGAATCGAAAGACTGGAGTAGGGGGTAGACAAGGGCTTTGAATATTAAAAACGCTGACGTTGCAGCCGCTTTTATGTTATATTTCTTTTGCAAATTGCAATAATAATTGAAATGAAATTCCGGAAATAATTGAAGTGAATTCCGTTGCTTAGTAAACCAAAGTAACATATTCTTCATCATTCATGATGACTATTGCAAACGTTTATACGTTTTCATGAAGTATATTAATAAACAATACACAATAATATATTTACTTTATTTGTAAGTCGTATTTAATTCATTTTTCAAATAATTTCCGCTTACCCATAAAGTTATGCTATCTGAAAAAGTAAGTTCTTCATTAATATGCCTGAAGTTAATTTGTCCTTAATTCAACATATACACTCAAGAGATGAACTTTGTAATAGTAGCATAATTGTTCTAAGTGAATATATATGTTTGAAAATATTTAGCAAATTGCACCACATCTTTAAGGATCTCATGGGCTGGTTAACTTACGCGTGAAAAGTGTATTTAACTTTCATAGTTGTGATAAAAGATCAACAAGATGCGCGGATAAGGAATCAATAATTCAAAACATGTTAGAAACGTGGAAGTTACTCATAAGTGCCCTTGGTCGTCGTACATGTGCCGTTTCTTTATGCTCTATTACAAAGAGAGTTCAAAGGTGCGGCCCAGTGGCATGTTCTGGCTCAGCCATCTGCGAGCAATGGGTGTGCCCCAATGCTTCATCTCTTCGAAGTGAGCATATTTCAACTGACAAAATTGAAGAAAATGAGTTGTTGATTTGATAAGTCTCTATCGTACCTCTGATATAAGTTGAATATAACTGCTTAAAACACACTGTTGTAAGTGGAGAGATGAAAAGTTGGCATCAATTACTCTTTCCTAAAATGTAGTTAAAACCTTGTCATTCCAAAGAATCGTCTTTCGGATGAGCTCGAGGGAGGGGTGACGGGAGACGATCGGGCTTTCGGCTCTAGTCTAGTGGCACGCGGGCAACTTCAGCGGGCCACGTGGGGCAGACTGGCCCCAGTTTTTAGGTTTGAGATGCGCTTGGTGTAGTTAATAATTTAAGTTTCTCAAATTAATGACGCAGTGGCATGAAGCACAATACCAATACATTTCGTGATTACGAGGACATTACATGTCGATTCATTTTGAAAAACTGAAAATGTCACCATATGTGTCTGATTTTTATGAAAACACATCGGTTAATGATAGAAGCATAACTATAATTAACTGTAAAGTGTAATTATGATTATGTAAAATATATTAATTGATTGTGCCGTTTGGTTACTGATTAACTTTTGTTACTGATTACGGTAATTGACGTTAGATATAAAATCTGCACGCCAATACACAAAATGTACCATAACGTCGTATTTCTTCAGATAAACATATCTTCGTAAATTGCATATAATGAATATAGTTTGCCCGTGGTTTTCGTCATATCGTGGGGTCAAAATGTCGGGGTTCCGAATGATTTGAAGAAAATTTCGTCGGTGAGAAATTTGGAAGTTTGGGGTATTCATAGATGGTATTGTATTGGTCTGATTTGTAATGTGTTTTAATGTGTTGTAGATCTGACATTAGAAAGTTCAAACATATTATCAAAACATGATTTTCGCCAAAAAATTACTAATATTATAGTGTCATTCTGAAGCCGCGAAACGTCGAAAACTGATGTGAATAACTCCATTATCATTGGATGCACGGCGTTCATTCTGTGAGTGAACCCGGAAAGATCCAGTGGGCTTCGAGGGGATTGGGCAACCGCCATCTGGCGGCCAGCGCGCGGTATGTGCCGCACACGCGTCGCGTCCCGCGCGTCACCGGATGCTGCGCGGTCCAGCGGCGCGTGGCGCGTGGATCGGCGGAGGCGCGGCTCCTGCTCCTGCTATTCATTGGTGCAGTGGTTAGACCGCTCGCCTCCCCTCCCTCTGGGTAACGAGGTTAAAATCTCGGTCGTTCCATGTGGAATTTGTTGTGGACGAAAGTCCTCGAGCAGATTTTCTCTGGGTGCTCCCGTTTCTCGGGGTGGACATCATTCACATCATTGTCGGTACTATATAAATCACCAGGGCCCAAATGATATTAACAATTGAAGGGCCTCTAAAATATCCCAGTAAATAAATAAATAAATAAACAAATGAATGATTGCTGTCACTTCTGCAGGTACTCTCTCTTCCTGGTGACGGTGCCACCTACATTGAAATTACCACCTCCGTTATCGTTGTAATTTTCACACCTGTCACCTCAGCTGGCGGTGCCTTTTCTGCGACCGCCTTACTCAGTCACCATTACGACCGCGGCAACAATCGTTTATACCATTGCCACCACCTCCTTTTCCACAGCAGTTCCATCACCACAGCTGTCCACCGTCACCACCGCCGCTTTCAGCGCCGCATCCGCCAACGTTTACGCCATCATCGCCGCCGCCACTGTCACCATCACGGATACAATCATCATCGCCCTTTCCACTGACGTTGCCCGTCACTGCCAACACGGTCCATTCCACCGCCCATCACGAACACCATCACCATCCCCACCACCCTTTTCCTCTGTCGTTACCTTACTCTTTATTCCCCCCTTTCCCCACTCCCGCGCCTGGCCCTCGCCACCACCACCAGCACCATCGCCGCCGCCGTTCATTGAGAGCGGGGCGGGCGCGGGGCGGTCCGTGGCGGCGGAGGCGGGCGCGCGGCCGCAACAGGCGTCCCTTTCAGCGGCCCTCGGAGTGCAGATACGCCCCGGCCGCCCATTCACAGCGCCCGACAAGTGCGCCTCTGTGCGCGCGCGTTTTTTGGGGGCGCGTGCGCGTTGCGTTCGTCAGCCGCCGCCGCCTGGCGTCAGGACCCGTGGTGCGGGCGACCGGGAAGACGACGGGGGCGGGATGGGAAGGGAATGCTCAAGGGAAGAATGCAGTTGTTAAAGGAGACGGTTGTAGGAATGAAGATTGGCAATGATAATTAAGAAACGGCATTAACAACAATTTTCAACTATGTTATTTGTCTTAAGTCGGCCGTGTGTCGTTCAATACTTCTTGTAATACTATCTTCTTATAAGAAAAAAAAGAGCAGGAAATACTATTCTTGGAATAAGTGTACTCATATACCAGCTTTAGCTACTGTTAAGTTGTTTTGTTTGTTCTTAACGAACGGCGGACTATTGAATTCTTAAATGACTCTGGCCGTTAAAGTGGCTTTCGTTTCGTTGAGTCGGTAATAACAGTAAATATCCCTAAAATTAATTAAACAGTTAGAAAGGGGAAGGCTCGAGCAATGAGTCTGTGATTGTAAAGAATACGCACCGAGAGAATAGATGGTGTAAAAGCGCTGGGTAACAAGACATGTTGTAGTAAAAATTTAAAGACCCTAATCTGTGAGATAAAATGTCATGGTGCATGCAAAGAAATCAGTGAGGAAAATGGAGAAGGAAGGAAAATAAGCTAGTATGATGACAAAGAACGTTCTTTGATCGAGAGTTTGCAGTACAGTTCGCTGAAGGAATTGCTGATGGAAGTGAGTCTGAAAGAACAATCAAGAATTGTTTTGAAATGATAACGAAATGGTCATTAAAAACGTGAGTGCTTGGAGGATTTTTCTGTTATTTTTCTGTTATTTTGAATGTGAATCTACTATGCTTCCTCAGAACATAAATGGGCAGATAGAGCGAACCAGTGATTGGGTGGATTTGATATCGACAAGTTCTTGGAAGTTCATTTGAAGCGTTTAACATCGACAGGTTTGTGGCTCCTATTGGAATCAAACTCGTGGGCCGACTGCTCTGATCGGTGGATTTCGCGGTTTCCCAAGTCACTTCCTTGTGAATGCCAGAGCAGTGGTCTGTACAACGGGTCACGGACCGCGCGTATCACCACGGACCAACCCCTATCACCATCATCATCGTCGTCGTCGTCGTCGTCATCGTATCACCTCCTTCAATTAGGACTTGGCGCCGTGGAGGAGAACCTCCCGTTCTAACCTTCCCGTCACAACCTTCATACGTCGGCAGGGAGGTCTTGAGTTGAGGGCCCCGAAACTGCGTGGAACTAACTCAAGGGGAAAGAAATATCTCTTTAGGGGGAAATTTCTCTAGATTTCTAGAAAGAAGCTCTTGTTAGAAACAACGAATTTATTTTTGTTTATTAAATCATATATCTGTAAAATCAGGTGGACGTTTTCTCGAAATGCGTTATGGGTTAATACTTTCTAATGTTTGTCCACCTTCAACCACCTACTGTAAGATTTAAAAAAATAATAACGAAATATGAATTAAATAACTAATTAATTGATAAAACTATATTATACGTTATGTCGAAAATATAAGCAGTTTTAAAAGGTGTATATTAATCAGCCCTACCTTCCCGTATGTTTATTTACCATTAAAAACAAATTATTTCAACTTAGTTTTTCTTTTGTTGTCCTACTCATTTTGATGCTTTTTTATTCACTCTCTGAGGATGGGGCTCTGTATAAATCACTGTAACACCGACGGGTAAGTCTGTGCTACGTATGTTGAAGTTCTCAATCTCAGATCAAATCACAGCACGTCACCCCGACCAACTCGCATCCTGCCTTTCCAGGGGGCCTTGATCCTTCAGAGGACCCTGGCAGCGGGCGGGGGCGGGGGCGGAGGCGGAAGGATCGATTGAGGCGCTGCTGTTGGGCAACGCCTCTTCGCGGCCCGGCCTAGGCCCCGCGCCTGTTGCCTAATTCCAGCGCGGGTTTCTCGCCTCCATCGATGTTTTCGGGCCGCTGGGAATTATGCCACCCCCTCCTTGTTTGCGAGTTGAGCTGTCTTCTCCGGAGATAAATGGACGAAGCGGCTCCAACACATGCCTGCCTTGGTCGCTCGGCGTTCGCATACGCGCGGATGAGTAGCGGGCGGACTGAGAAATTTTGGTGTTTTGTTTTCCTGCCAAATGGTAAACGTGCTTGTTGATTGTAGTTTGCTTGATACGGCTTTACTTACCTCTGATATTGAGAAATATTTTCAGTAATCCCTCTAGAAGTTTCTCTACAATCAAGGACTGACAAATCGTTGGAATGTTTACTTAAAGTTCCCTTTAAAACTGAAGCGCTATATGAAAAGAGAGGAAAGAAAACAATAACCGACATTCTGTCAGTTTCTTTTAGACATCTCAATTGTCGTATATGTAATATTTGACGTTTCAGTGAAATTGTTCAGCGAAGAAACATTTATGAGAAGATGTCCAATACTTTAATATTGTCAACTTAATAACATTTACACTTTATAATAGACTACTATAGAACTATAGATACATTTTTGTGTGTCAATCACATGTAGGGAATGTGATGACCGACTCTAACTTCCTTTCGCATGTTGCAATCTTTCTGCGAGGCAGAGCGGATTATCAAATCATCCAGAATTGTAAATTATGACTAATGTTTCTAGAGCTGACGTATTTAAGTAATCCATTTGATCCTTAAATTGTTTCGGTGGTAAAGGGAATGGACGCATTAGACTGATGAAATAAAGAGGTTCGGTAACTTTAATCTCACTCGTGCTACGTTTCATGATCTCGTTGATATTTCGTGGCATTTAAAAAAATATTGGAGATGTGGTGTACACACATAGATAATAAATGATCCTAAAATATATTTTTTTCTAAAATACACGTTAGCATCAGAATAGTTTTTGTTGTGTGAAATTATGAAACGTCCATCAAGTGTGTCAACACATGTTTCTGAAACATCGACTGAGTTCATTAAGCTCAATCTAGAACTCATATTATTCTTGTTCTTTATCCATCGAGTAGGGTCTCGATAGGACGGTTTCACTTCCCAAGGTGTTAATATCATCACTGAACCCTATGTTAATCACCTTTTACTGTAAACATGAATATTTTTATTAATAAATTGGACGTTTATTATAATAATGTAAGATCTTACTGGCAAACCTGTACATAGGTAAGGTAAAAGGAAGTGTGATATTAACGTCATTTTAGAGGAGAACAGTTTCAATATACCTTTAATCTCTGAATAAAAGTGAATATGATGTTCTTTTGACTCCTAAATTCGTTAAAATGCCTGTTGTATATTGTTCGCAATACCGCCGGGAAGAGCAACGAAATTGTGTTGAAGTATTCCATTTTAGTAAAAAGTTGACGTAGTGCCACTCTTCGCCGCGGCATAGATGTACATATCTTTATACAAAATTGAAGGGTTTCTTACAAGAACCAAAGTAAACTAAATTCGACATTTTTCAGGAGTCGCCAAACACTTCAAAGCATAGATGTGTATAATAATGAATTTACGATTTTCCCCACCTTAAGTCGTGCAATGTGTCTGGCACATAACGAAAGGAAATGTCTTGGCAGATAACGCCATTTGTAGGGAATAACTTGGTGAAATATCTCCAAATATGGAATTTTGGACTTCTTTGGTTTTTGTAAAAAACCATTCAATTGATATCATTGGTCCAAAGAATTTGAAAATAATTCAGATACCCAAAAGTTTAGCGATCGTTGTCCTAAAGTTTTGCATTGAGACTAACGACGGATGGAATTTCCACAATCGAATACTGATGCAAACACTGACGTCTGCATTTACAATTCACATCGCATCGATGTCTCGACTCGCATTCCGCAGCCGAACACGACGCATTCTCGAGGAAGGAAGCGGGTCGTGCGGTGCGTGAGGTGTTGCGTAAGGCGGCGGGGCGCAGCTGCGGTGTCCAAGCACGCGCACGCACACCCACGCCCGCACGCGCGCGCGCGAGGCAGCTGAAATCGACCCACAAAAAGCGGCGCGGCGCCTTCTTCTGGGAAATGGCGCGAGATTCGGGAGGTCGTGTTTCGCGGGTCGCGTCGCCGCGGGCGGGCCTTTTTGGACGCGGCGGGCCGCAACGGACGAGTTGCACGGGGAGGTTAGTCGCTCCTTCTTCTTTTTCTCATACTCCTACTTCTTCTTCTTCTTATCATTCTCCCACTTTTCTCCTTCTTCTACTTCCTTTTTTCTACTACTTCTTCTTTCCTTCTTCTTCTTCTTCTTCTTCTTATCTTCTCTTCTTCTTCTCTCTCCTCCTTCTTCTTCTTCTTTTCTTCTTCTTCTTCTTCTTCTTCTTGTCATGCTCCTACTTCTTCTTCTCCTTCTTCTTCTTCTACATCTCCTAATTCTTCTACTACTACTTCTCCTTCTTCTTATTCTGCTCCTTCTTTTCCTTTTACCCCTCCTTCTACTTCTCCTTCATCGTGCATGACTCCTTAAAATCCTCTTACCCTCGTCACAAGCTCTTTACGTTACAGGATATGTGAACGTGAATGCTCATCCAGATAGTTCAAAAGTGTGAAAATTACACATGCACACACAAGAAAAGTTGTTTGACCCAAAGCCTTGGCATATGCTTCTCTATGTGTTTCTACGCGCTAAATTTGAATATGAAGCAAGAATTGCGCCGTCACCCTCCAATTGTTTTTAAAATCGCGAAAAAACACTGTGTAATTGTAGATTGCAAATTTCACTTTTTTTGTGCGATTTAGACAAATTGGAGGGTGGTGGCGCGATTCTGGTTTCAGTTTCGGATTTAGCACGTCGACATACATAGAGAAACATGTGTCAAGTGTTTGCATCTTACAACAACCTTCGAAAACAAAAATACAATTTTTATTATTATTTTTTTTTTTTACGATTTTTAAAATAGTGGAGAGTAGTGGCATAATCTGGCTTCTGATTCAGGATATTGAAACAGAGAAAAATATGTCAGGATATTGGATCCGACAACTTTGTGTGTGTGTGCCTATGTTATTGGTCTCAAAAACATTGTAAATAAGTACATATTTTGTGTTCCATTCTTTGTGCGTTTTAATACAAATAAATATTTTGCTTGCATGTACTAAAAAAAACTGTTCTTCACCGTTTGCAATTCTTGTGAGAAATGGGCATTTTCTAAAAACATTTAGATCATTACGCCATATTTTCTTAAGCTAGTCAAATAGATATTCCCTGATTGTAATTATGAAAGTCTTCAACTTTTACTTTATAATTGACAATTCTTAAGTTCTATTCCTGCGTTTTTAAATCTAGTGGTATGATATCATTAATCATCATTTTTTGTGATTATTGCATTTTAACATAAGAGACAAATCCCATTAGTTTAAACATGAGAAAATTTAATTTGACGACAACTTTGTGTGTTGTGCTACGTTATTGGTCTCAAACTTGTAAATAAGTACAATTTTGTGTTCCATCTTGTGCGTTTTAATACAAATAAACATCTTGCTTGCATGTAAATAAAAAACTGTTCTTCACTGTTTGCAATTCTTTGAAATGGCATTTCTAAAACATTTGATCATCGCTGTAATATCATCCGATTTACCTATTTGTATCAGGTGTATTTTAAATATGTTTATACACCAATCGACCAACCGCCTGGTACCATTTCTCGCGGTCGTTTACTTGGGAGTACTATTTTCAAATCATCGAGTGTTAGTGTAAATTGTGTTTGGGTCTTTGCTGGGCACCCCGACATCATGACAAGGCAGGTCATGCCCTTCTGACTTAGTCTCTTTCTTACAGGAAAATCTCATAGTGAACTAACGTAGTAATTTTAGATCTTTGGAGTTATTGTTGCTGTTGGGGAACAGCACAGAACGCAATGTCCTTCAATGAAGTGAAACACGAAGGGGAAGGGGGCGTTCTGCGCCATCCATAGCCCGTTGAGTAAGTCCGGCACCTTCCTGGATTTGATCGGAAGAAATCTCGCAAATTTGATTGATTCAAAAATTTTCATGCAGTCTACAGAAACGTCCGATCCACCTTCGAGACTGAAAGGTGCGTAGCTTCCGGGTCTAAGAATGTGCTCTTTAGGATTCATACCCACGCTCTTGATCTAAACGAGGAGAGCAGGAGTGCAGTGTTGTTTGTCCGTAAGAGATCTAACTTCGAAAGAAATTATGTTTTGTAGGATAATTTCTCGAGCACTTTGTTTTCACTTTTTTGTACCAGATTCACTACCTGGAGAGCGAAGAGTTTGCAGTTAAATATTGTTAACGTCAGATTTTCTATGGAATTTTATTGTTTCTCGGTCCTCCCCTCATCATTGGTAATTTTCGTTTTCCGCTTCCTTCACTTTAAGCAGTCAACTGTTCTGCTTGAGAAAAAGGAATCGCTGCATTATCGGCATCTGCTAGAACTCGTATTTTTGCGGAATTATTTATTCAATATTCGTAGTAGCTCCCAATTCATTTTTACTGGATTTCAAAACTTGTTTTCCTGAGTTTTTATTTTAGGGCTTTTCTGCTTCTTATTCTACCATTATTTCTGCATCATATTTTACTCCTTGCTGAATAGAGCATCTTCAACGAAACACGATATGATTCCAAACACCCAGCTTCGGATAGACAACAATTTGATACAAAATGCAAATGCGTGCTTAAGGTTCTGATGGTTACTAATGTTATCATTTAAAACAGAAAATAAAATATTACAATGTCAATTAATATTGATGTATTGTATTTCAATTTTTTTGAACTAGTGGAAAGGAATTAGTGACACATTCACACTCAGCTAGGTCGAATTGAGTCGCTGTCTGGAGGAGAATTATACCGGCCGGCTGCTCTGATCGGTAGTTTTCCTTGGTTTCTTCGATCAACACCAGGCGAACGCCGGATCAGTACCTTACCAAACGGTCCACGGACCGCGCGCGATCTGTCCTTCTTTTCCTTGTCCTATCCTCTCCCCTTACACACACACACACACACACTAATATGCACTACACTATCACATATTCCAGGAGATCGGTCGGGAGCTTAGAGCGTGTCCCGGCTGGGACGGTGCCCCGCTGGTGGGAGAGTCCTGGTTAGGGGGAAACCCCACTAGCCGACGTTAGGTCGAAGCCGAAGCCGTTAGGTCGAAGCCGAATTAGGTCGAGCCATCCAGCGGGGGAAGATTAGCGCCATCTCTCGCGAAAAAAGCGTGCACTACACTTACGGGACTAATGACCAAAGCCGTTGACGCGCCCGGAAACACGACAAAATCAATCAATCAATTAATCACATTCACACTATTCCGAGTGCTCTGAATCCTATGAGAAATGCGGAGAATTAAGATGATCTGTAACCGGCTGTCACTTGCATCAGCGTGTTGAAACGTAGTTTCGCATGGCGTCCCACTTCCTGGATAATTTTTGAAAAGGCCAGATGGCTAAGTCGCAAAGAACGCTGTCCGCTGTGGTCAGTGTGTACAGACAGACGCTCCGTGTAACATTTTCGTGAACAGAACCACATTCAAGCTTGTGAATTCCGACGTAGTTAAGCCCCCATTAATCCGGACACAGATTAATTATGCATACATTCTGTTAATGAAGCTACATGTCTCGTCGCCAAAGCAGGCGCTGTCGTATTTTGCCTCGAATTCTCACGAACGGGAAGCTTTGTGTTCATTGTGAGACGTAAATCTCCGCTCAGTTGAATTTTCTATTTGATGGATCTCACATTTTGGGCTTTAACTTATATTATTAAATATTATCTGAGTTATGAAATATCGTTAGAGGGGCATGCTAAGGGAATTATTTGTTTAGAAAATATTATTGGAATATAACGAGGGAATTTGCTGTCTTAAACAATATTTTATTCATAACATAATGAAGAACTGCCTATCTTCCTATTGCTTCTTTGCTGTTTCCTATGCTAACATTCCAAAGTTAATTCTTTATTAAGTTTTTTCCTATTTTTGGGTACGCCAGACTAGATAATTGTGAGTTCTAGTAACCGCAGCTTCTGAGTTTTAGTAACCGTAGCTTAGTCCGGGAGGTCCTTGGTTTGATATCAACTCCTTTGGTCAAACACTCTGCTACTGTGATCGGAATTCTAGTGGCCGAGCTCTCTAGCCGTTCGATTCCGTGGTTTGCTCCGGTCAGTTCCAGCCGAATCCAGTACATCAAACAACAGATTGTTGACGCACGCAATTCTTCTGTACCCCTCTCGTGTCCACTTCCGCACTAAGAGTCGGATCCATGATCTAGACATACTTCGGCTGTTTTACGATTGCCCTCTTGCCAGTCCAGAGCCTAACCTGGTCTGCACCGCTAACGGAGCAAGAAATTACAGTTAACGTTACTTTCAGACTGTGTTTCATCGTGGTCCCCATAATGCTAGTGTTGCTGCTTCTGGGCGTGCCGTGCTTCGGGTTCGAAGCCTTGCGTCCGCTCGGCGCAGCCATATATCTTAAGCAGCGCCTCCCTGAGCCAGTGGCTGCTCGCGCCGGGGAGCCGGTTGCTTCCCAAGTCCCGCGCTCCCCCCCCCCCCCCCCCCCCCCCCCCCCTTGGCGCTCGCTGTGCGTTCCACTCCGTTCCTCCCCGGCCTTCCTCTCTGTCTTTCTCCTCCTCCTTGATTCTTCGTCCCCGGCCGCCGCCGCCACAAAAAGCCCCGCCCGCGGAAGGGCGTCGACCTCTGCCCCCTCTCCCCCCTCCCCTCCCCGCCCGCGCCCTTGGCGGCACGCCGCGCGTTCTGCGGGATCTCGCCCACGGGCGCGGACCCGGCCGCCGCTGGCTTTATTTATGCGGGACGCCGTGGGAGGATGGCTCTTGAGTTTGGGAAATGGGCGCTTGAGACAGTCGTTGCTTGTGATCTAAGGGTAACGCTGAGGGCAATATTCGAGAGGACATTTTCTTAGTACGGCATTATTTGTACTATTTTTAGGAACAAATTATAACGTTTGGTTGAATGTTTCTTAGAATATATTCCTTCCATATTATTGGAGATGAGTATATTCTATCATATGGTTCTATTGATGCGGGTTGCTGTGGGGGGGATGGCTTGTGAGTTGGGGAAATGTACGCTTAAGTCCGTCGTTGCTTGTGATCTAAGTTCGAGCAGATAGCGTGTGGCCAAAGAGCTCTACCACGAAGGACGTTTTGTGAGAACTGTATTCCTTTTAATTGTTTCTGAAGCAAAATGTTACACTTGGTTTCGTCATTCGTTTCTTTGACGACTTCATTCTCACACGATTAAAGACTGAGTTCTATTGATGACGGTTGATGTAGGAACGACTTTTAAGTTTGGGAAAACGCGTAGGTAACCCAATCACTGGTTGTCCGCCATCTAAGTTTAGAGGTCAATATTTAAGAATACATTTGCTAGTTTTATATTCTTTCATATTGTTTGTAGAAACATACATTATAGCTGATATGTTTCATTGTCAGAATTTCTTTCTTACAATTGAAGTATTCACACTCATTGCAGTTGTCACGTTGCTCATTTCGTGCGGAATGATGTGAAAAGGCTTCAGAGCTTAAGTCACTGTCGAGATGAGTGTGTTCGCGTGTTTGTTCTCCATCCGTGAAAAATGTTGACGGCAAGAGTTTGTAGGACTAAATTCTCGTGAACACATGTTGGTATATTTATAGAAACAAAATTCTAAATTTGGCTGCTTCACGCGTTCCTTCGGCGACATTCCTCGCTAGAGGAAAGGAACGTCGACATCAGCTGTATGGAAGATGCTTTTTGAAGATGGCTTTTGAATTTGTTCAAGAGTTGGTTGGCCGCACAATATTATTGCACCTAATACTCAAATGCAAAATTATATTCAGAGTTTCAGTTTGGAAAACAGTATTCTGGATTTTATGTGTTTGTAATACAACTGCTCGATATTTCTAAAACAATGTTTGAAATGTTTTCTTCATTGATCGTTCGATGTGTTGAATTGTACATTCATTGGCGATTTGATACCACTCACTTGCATATTTACGCACACTAGTATATTACTCGCGTAACTTTTCTTGAACGACCAAAGCTCGCAGCGAGCACTGCTGACAACAGTCCAAACACATCTTCATTGGCGCGTAAGAAAATATATTTACTGTTGAAATCGAGAACTCCTGGTAGTATTTTTCTCAACAATATCTAAAGAATTGGCCTAAGCTGATCCGGATCCATCGCAGGAGATACCTCGAACTCCTGGGAAAATTAGAACTCAGTTTATTGAAAAACTTGGAAGGCATGACTGATATTCCAGAGATTGGCATTGCTTCATAAAATCTAGTGAGCGATGTCGTAACTAATACTTTACCTTCATTTCTCCAAGCCATCGTTTAAGAAAAGTTGCGCGAGTAATTCATGTAATATGTTTTGGGTATCATACTCCCCGAATATTAATACCATGTGTTCACAAAATAATAATCTCATTTCGAACTAGATGTTTAAGAATAAAATTCGAAACGTGTGTTTTGGCTAGTGGTTTTTTCGCAAGTGTATATGGGCTTAAGTGTATATTTTTCGATGCCAGTGTATATGGGCTTTATTGATACGGATGCTGATAATAAGAATAATTTGAATAGCTAGAGATCTCAACCACCGTAATTGTTTTGATGTTTCTTCGTAGCTTTGAGAATACGAGAAAACGTGAAAACCTTTCTTCTATGTTATTTCATTCTGGTATTCATAGACAATGAATGGGGGATTCTGTATGCTGCAATGTTAACTGGACTAAAATCCCTTCCATGTCTTTATAAAAGCAGAAATCTCTTACGATGGGAGGGTTGCAGAAATCCTCTTTTCTTCTTTACGTTTCCGTCTGTCTTCGTGCAGTAGCTTTAAAAATCTCGGAAGTTTTTTAAAATACATTTGTGTGTGCTTGGCTTCTTTTAAAATAGAATTCTAATAGAGCTACTGTCTACAAAGGGAAGATACCACTTTTCCTTTATTTCATTTTTTTTCTGTCCCAGAGTAAGGATTTATTTTTTATTCTCTGTGTTGCTTCACGTTCTTCTGATGAATACCAATAGAAATGTTTCTTTTCATCTGTTCGTAATATACTCTTAAAATTAAAATGTCTGAAGCAGAAACGAGATAAGTGTAAAGCGGGAAACGTATACAAGCATCTGTTGTTTCAAGACATTTTTCACTGCCTTTCCCAATTAGCTGAGGAACTATGCTGCATTAAAGAGAAGATTCTGTCCTTTCTCTAATAAGATTACCGGCTGTGAAGATGGTCCATTAAATATGTGGTCATATTTAGTTTACTTGAACTTTATTTGATGTGTAAATTAAACGTTTTCGGAAAACAAGTGTAGACAGAAGCTCCAATATGAAGTTTTAATTACTGTTTCCACGAAATTTTGAAGTGAAGGGAAATATGGCAATCCATTCTTTTCAATATGTATCAAAAGTGTTAATTTGTTGAATGCTACATTGTCACATATCTCCTGAAAGAAAGCATTTCTTTTGTACTTGACTGTGAAATTCTGTAAATCATTCAATGAAGTCACCTCAATGTTTGCAATGGAAGGATGAAGCTCATCATTATTAGTTTTTTTCAGCACTGGAGACCTCGAATTTCAGTTTTTGTAATTCGTGTATACAAAGTTTTAAAAAAATTAATAAATTTGAGAAGACTTTTCGGAAAAATAATCGTCTTTATTCGGTATTGTTTTACGAATTATACATTAACTACGTTTAGGTGGGTATTATAATTTTTAATGACAAATTACAAAGTTGAAACATCAGCCTGATTTTGATTTATTGCATTATTGCAATAGGATAAAAATGTAGTTCAAAATTCGTCTATCACGGTTTGCAGGAGTTTGGTTGTCATTGACTGATTTATTGTTTGTCGGCAAAATTAACATTAAATTTAACATTATTTAATAGAAACACAAAAGTCTCCAATAAAGAAAAATAATAGGCCATTAACTTATTTTGAACAAAAAATCGTTTTATCCTATTGGATCCATGAGGTCGTGAAGTATCAGGCAGATCGACCTGCCTGGCGACTTCAGGTAAACCCAGAGGTTTGGGGTATCACTAATAGCTGAGGCTGAATGCGTGGCTATCCCAGTAACTTCCCAAGGCGGCGGAGGGCCTGGTGCGGCCGGGGTCGCTGTCCTTGTTCAGGCGCCGCGGCGACAAGCAGGCCTGCTGCTGGGCGGCTCGAACACAGCGACGCGCGAGCGGCCAGTGGGCCAGAGTTCGATCCTCAAGGCACGCATTTCAACAAATATTAGGACATTTAGGGAAGAAATGATTTGAAAATTTTTTGGGGATGAATATGCACAGTTACAAAGTCTTTCGATATTAAAATCGAAAAATGGTTCGAAAGTTGTAAATTATTGCAGTTGTACTTATATAAACATAATATTTTGTACATTTTATTTGGCGAAAGTCGATTTAATGCTACCCTCAAATGCCAATTACATACATACATCTATAACGCACAACTACATTTTATACCACGAACATGTCATTCATGCAGAAAAACTATTCAATTTTCCTGATTATTAGTTTAGTGGATTATAATAAATTCAAATTTGCGTTTAGAAATAATTAGATTTCGTTTTGTTTTCTCGTACTCTGGTATAGAAACGTAACGACATTCATTCAGTAAGCTACGTAAACTAGAATTCAACTTTTCATCTGTCACTCTCCCTCAGGCGGTGCCAAATTTAATTTCAAGGTATATTTCCTGTTTTTGAAATGTTATTCGCTAGTGTGGCTTTTGAATAATAAAATAAAAATAATTTTTTATCAAAATTACTGAATTATTGCGTCAACAAAAGGCCAATAAGTAGCGTAAAACAACAGAGCTCTTTAGTATATTAACTACACTTAGTTTTGCAATTACACACGACAAGTAGATTAACAACAACTATCTCATATTCTCGCTGGGTCGGTGTAAACCAAGCAAAATCGACTTAAAAAGATTTTCAGATAATAATTTTCTGCTGCCTAAATCTCAACTCAAACAAAACGACTTTTGTGAAACTCGAGTTTTAAATCACCGGTATTGCCACAATCTCTGCTGGACTCTGGCCGGCTGGGTCCTAGGGTTTCAGTTCCGATGATGGCGGATTTTCAAAACTTAAGTGAATAGCTAGCTAGAATTCAGCCGCTGTGACCAGCTGCCCTGATCGGTACTTTTCTATGGTGTCTCCGATCAATACCAGTCTAATGCCACGAACCGCGCACAATCTTTCCTCTTTCTTGATACAAGTGCACTCATCACTGCAATATCATGGTGTTGGAAGAGCAATCGGGGACGTAAGCTTGTCCCGCCTGGCGCGGTGCCCCGCTCGAGAGATACCACAATTTCCGCCGCAAGCGGACGTGTAGGCCGGGCCTGGATCTTCCCATGCTACGGGGGAGGAACGTGGCCACATCCCAGGAAAAAAACATTTCACTTCAATAACGTGATCAATGACCACAGCAGTCGACGTGACCGGAAACATCTAGCAATCTATTTTTAAACAATGTGCCAATTAAATATAAACAAAAAATGCTGTGTAAATAGAATACGAAATTAAACATTTTTTTCACTTGAATGCTGAACTCTGTTAATGTACAGAAAATTGAAACATTCTGCCACTTTAACAAGATTGCTAGTGAGGTAGATACCTTCTAATAATTAATTAAATAAAAGATGTTGTCCGGTATGAAATATTTATTTAATTTTAAGATATTTTCGATCGCGTAGCGATTATCATTAGAGCTAAGAAACAAAATTACAAAATCAAATGATAGGAATACATGATATATAAAATTAAGTACAAATTATACAAATTAATTAAATGTTGTATACAACGTTTTGTAATTATTATGTGAAATTTACTCTTCATTTTATTTTTCATATATTCCTGTAATTTTATTTTTTTTAACTGTGATGATAATCGCTACGCGATCGAAAAGATCTTGAGATTAAATATGCATTTGATACCGGACAACACCTTTTATTTATTTAATTCTGCCACGTACTAAATAGCGGACTTTGACGACCAGCTTTCACATTTCTACTGCCCAAATCCTCATACCATCCCACCGTGGTGCGGAGAGGCGGTCTGGTCCAGGCTGGCCTGTGGGCCGCCGCCTAATCGCGTAATGAAAGGGACATTTTGAGCGCTAAGCGGTCGTTATCATGCAAAACGGCCTGGGCCAGCCGGCGATTGCCGCCCGCCCGCCCGCCCGCCCGCCCGCCCGGCTCGCTCGCCCGCCCGCCCGCCGCCCGCCCGCTCCGCCCGCCCGCTCGCTCGCTCGCCCGCTCGCTCGCTCGCTCGCCCGCTCGCTCGCTCGCTCGCCCGCTCCCGCCCGCCCGCCCGCCCGCCGCCGCGCCCGCCCGCCCGCCCGCCGCCGCCCCGCCCGACCGACCGACCGACCGACCGACCGACCGACCGACCGACCGACCGACCGACCGACCGACCGCCTGACTCCTCAGAAAAAGGAGGCTGCGACTCGCGTGATGGAGGTCCAGCATGCGTGTGGGAGGTACTGCTTGATAGCAGCCGGAATAATGGTGTTGGTAGTATAAAAACGCGGGTAGTTGGTTGATCCTGGATGCATTGAGACCGCTTGTATAGTGCACCAGGAATGTCTCTGCGCGCCGACTCCAGCCAGGCATCGTATTAAAAATTGAATTTATGCTGGTAGTAACCAGAGCACTGGGAAACAAGTGAAGGGGACAACATTTCCACCATCTGTTATGTTTGTGGTGAGTTCGCAATTTTTCCGCAATTTTTCGTTTTACAAGCCGCAGCTCCTTCCATCAACATATTGTCTGTTGCACACAGCAAGGTGCTCTGGGGAGAGACTTTCCTAGCGCACTGTATCTGTATGCTGGGGATAGAATTAAAAGTATGGACGATGGTGTTAATGGGGTTTATAATTATTATAATATTTATGGGTAGTTTACATCTTGTGACGTTTCTAGGTCCCTTCCTTTCAGTTTTTCCTGCCCTCTTTATCTTCCTGATTCCGTACATATTTAATATTTCGTTTCCAATGGGTTGATGATCTGCCCTGCATCTTCTCTACTGTGGTGTCGATTCATGTATTTGTTATGGCCATCTTTTGTTTGCCGTTGTCTGCAACCGCCATGCCATTGTAATTCTTTCCTTTCTGCCCTAACTACAGGTATTGTGTTTTTGCAAACTTCCATTTTTTAAAATATCATTCTGCACATGTTGTAAACGAGAAATCCTGCAACTTCGTCTTCGAAAATTCAGTTAAATTGTCAATTATGTATTGTGTGTGTGTGTGTGTGTGTTAATTCCCTCATATTTGAATCATATGTGGCAATCCTTGGCAGTATTAGACAATAGCGCTGTTCAGAGGTTTCTTTATTGTCTTTTCTAATTGGTTATTACACAGAATTGATTTCAGCAAATTAATAAGTTTTTTAAACGAAAATTTTAAAATGTTGGAATAGGCATTAACGCTAAAGACGGCTGTGAGTGATATTACGTACAGCGCCAGTACAAAGAAAAGCGATGACGTACTACTGTAGTGTTCAAATTGATGGCACTGGCGTTTGTAACAGCTGAATTGTTTCTACATTCCCTTCGCTTTCATTCTAGCAATCATCTTCGACTCTTTAACCGTCTCTTCCCACGTCCTCAGTTTCATCCCCTTTACCTTCATCATTTTAGTAGCCCTCCTCTTCCTGGGTTTTTCGTAATCTCGATCACTTTGTCATTAAAGTTGTTGATGTTAATAATAGTATAGCCGGTGTGACAGTGACAGTGATAGTGGCAGGAGGGGTTGATCAAACCGTCACCGGCGGTGAAATAGTAGTGTTGGCTGTAGGACTGTCATCGAGGTAGATGCAAGGAATTCCGCAATAGGAAGCGTTGGCGGTGGAGGCTGTGGTGATAGTTGAATTGGTTATGGTGAAAGCAGCAGATGCTTTAGAGTTTAGACCAGACCCGGAGGCGGCGCCGGCTGGGCAGCCACCCAAATCTCCTTTGGCCTTGACCCCGCTTGGGTCACTGCATGCCTAACAATTACTGTTTTTTGTGTGGAAATGAATACGTGTTTCTTAAATTTTCAGTTGTATTCTTCCCACGAGAAATGCGACAACACTTCCTCTCACGTCTTAAAATACACCCTCTACATCTGACAAATTGGTAGAGGCTGAATTATTTAGTACTAGTTCGACAATTGATTGTTGATTCATTTGTGAAGTGATTCATTGTGTTGAAGTGATTCATTGTGTTGATTCAGTGAAGTTGATTAATTTTTTCTATTACTAGTATTATCTATAAACTGCTAATATCTTGTATAAACTGATTGATTTAAAGCTTATGTTACTGAAAATTTGATATTACACATATATTATTTTGTGAGGTATAAATTAATTCTTAATAATGTATGAAAAAATTGTTGATGTATTCGATTCGATTAATAGGATTTTCGCTCAGTCTAACATCAAAATTTTATTTATGATTTCCGAGTAAATGTGGACACATAAATCTAATACATTTTCAACTTCTGTTAAAGTCAAAATGCATGTATTGATTGATTCACGTTTTCGCCCGCGCCAACTGCTAAGGTATTAAGTTCCGTTAGCATAGTACATGTCTGGGAGGTGGTGGTGATCTTCTCCTGCTGGGTGCCGATTTACACGTCTGCTTGCACGGTTTTCCCCAACCAGATATGTCCCACCGCAGCGCCCTAACGAGGACAAGCTCAAAGCTCCCGACCGGTCTCCCGTCATATGTGATGGTGTAGTGTATGTTATTGTAAGTGTGTGCAAGGGATGAGGATAGAGACGGACTAGGGCAAGGAAGAGAAAGGAAGTATCGCGCGCGGTCCGTTTGTTAGGTTACTGCTTCGGCATTCGTCTGGTGAAGATTAATAAAAAGAAGAAAAACTACCGATCAGATCAGCTGGCAGCTAGAATTCTCTTCCACAAAACGGTTGAATTCGACCTACCTCTCTAGGTAGTGTCGAAAATCATGCCACCGAGAGGACCTCCCGGTCAGAGGAACTTCAGTGATATCAATTGATGCCCCGAGCCACCTAAGTCGGTAATGTATGCATTCGATTGTGCTGTGTGCCGTGATTGTGTTAGTGGACGACAGAACGAAGGGAGGAACAGGTGTTTGGTGGAACTGCTGGAAACTGTGTTATCCTATATTTATCGCCGAGTAATTTCTATTTTCGCTGGAGAAATTTTACGAGCGCAGCTATTCTCGTTGGACACGGAACTCGGAGTCAAAGCAACTCGTTTGTGTCTGCAAGTTGTTTATCCCATATACGCCTAGCGGTGCGCTGAAATTCAATATTGTGAGTGAGAAAAGTTTGGTTTCGCTAATAAACTTTTTTGAGAAATTTAATAATGTTGATGGGTACTACGTACAATCTCAACTGTCTAAAACATTCATTTCAGGTCGGTGGTGAAAGAATTAGAGGTGGAAACTTTTGTGGAAGTTCTGAAATGTGTTTCATCGGCAGACGGAGTGCGCATTTTTGAGCCTCACCCTCCGGAGATATTATATATTAAACCAGTCAAAATGACAACATATATTAATAGCTGATCATTTGAATTCCAGTATGTTTGAGCGATCGTTGTTGCAATAAAATGTATTAGCAATCTCTTGTGGCCTATGGCAGTGACTGGCAACACTGGCTGTGTGTAAATACTATAGTGGATGTGAAAACTGAGTAGTCGGAAATTAAAATATGTATTAAACCTTCAATAGTATGAAAAGTCGGAACATGGGGAATATGACTATCTCTATATAATCAGGATACATCAACAGAATAATATGCAACATCAGGGGAAGCTTTCAATGGAAAATGTGTAATATGAAGGGGCTTGCCTTTGAAAACCGTCGCTGAATTCATTTCCGTTTCATTCAAAAGCCGTCTTCGTTCGTATTGATTTGCAGTTATTTCTCTTTTCCGTACCTATATTTCCTTTTAAATATTGATGTCTAAAAAATTATTTTTGTATAAATAACATACAGGTGTGTTTTTGTAACAAGTCTTCGACCTTAAACATATTAGGCTGGAATTATTATTAGGCCTTAAACATATTTGGCATTATACGCAAGTAAGTTGCAAAATTACAAAAGAAATGTTTTCGTTGAAGAAATTTTAAACAATTTTCTGTGTAAAATACAGTTAGTTTTGGGAATTTACCTTTTTTCGCTTTGGCATTTACGTGGTATAGGCCCCCTGACACTGACAAGTTCATATTAATGGAAAAACTGTCGACTGCACTTATGCATTCATATGAGTTCACATGAAATGAGATAATTTTAAGAACTTACATAAAAACTAATGGAAAAAGCAGAATTTTTTGTTGCAACAAGATAAAGATATGGTTTATTCACTTGCATAGTTTGTTCAGGAAATGATTTTGTAGGTTACATCTCATAAGTAGGTGTCCAGACTGCTTATTTCTTTCTTGTTCTTCTGCATATCAGGACATCGCAATAGATCTTTTGAACGTAGTTTCGTATATTGAATCCGGAAGAGGGTATATTGGAAAGAATAACATGCTAACAAAGCAAAAAAAGGTGCTGCAGTTTCTAGAGATGGTATTGAATGGAGGTAGATTCAAAACTCTAATCCAAACTTATATCTTCCGATATTTTCATCCGAGGCGATTGCAATCGATCTACCAGCAATTGCAAGGCAATAGCCGCTTGCAATCGAGGCGCTCAAATATTTTTTTAATTTTTATTACATTTTTATTTTATTTTATTTTTACATTTTTGAGGTGTGAGCGTCGAAGCAGCATCTTTGCAATGTTCCAAAGATTCTGCATTGGCGACGATAAATATGGAAACCCAACATGACATTGCTGGAATTTCATGTAACTCAAGTGATAAATATCGCGTCAAGTTAGTTATTAGCTAAGGATTAGAGCAGTATCTTCGGAACACACGCGTGTACAGCTTTAATTGGCGAACCTGTCGAAGAAGTGATGGAGTTGCAGCTAGATGTTGCTTGCAACGTAGCTTATAAAGGTTGATGAAATTTCTCCATTTTTATTTTTATTTTAGAAGCTCAATCGTTTTGATTTCGTCTATTTAGCATTAGCTATGAGTGGCTTTGGAATTCTAACACCGCATACCAGAACTATAACACGCAAATTCGATCGGGAATTAGTGAAGTTGCGTGCGACGACCGCTCCCAACCTAGGTGATAAATATAGATATTTAACATTAGATCTGAAGCTTGCAGAACTACCTTCGGATCTCAAACACGCGAGCAACACTCGAATTGATTGAGGAATTGGTGAAGTTGTAAGCGACAGTCCTTGCTACCCAAGTAATAAACGTCGATGTACTTTTTTTGGATTCTGTCCGAGGAATTGGAGGAGTTACAGGCGACAGTCGTTTCCAAACCTGATAATAAATGTTGATTTTTCGCCTTGACTGCATTAGCTATAAAGCTTGTCCTGGCTGGGGCGGTGTCCCGCTAGTGGGAGATATTTCGAAGAGGAAAACCCTGTTAGCCGACGTAGGTCGGATCCGAATCTCGTCATCCGGATGGCACCGAATGACACCGGATCTCGCCACCCAGTGGAGAAGATCAAATCCAGCTCTCAACGGAAAATATGCACTACACTAATTGAACTAATGACCTTAGACGTTGATGCACCCGAAATCACTAACAATCAATCAAATAGCTGAATTCTAGCGGCCGGCTGCTCTAAATGATAGTTTCCGTGGCTTCTCCGATTAACACAAGGTGAATGCCGGAGCAGTACCCTAACAAACGGGCGCGATCTTTCCTTCCTTTTCATAAGTCCTATCCTCACTCCTTACACACACACATTTACAACATGCACTACACTACCACACATGCCGAGAGACTGGTCTGGGGCTAAGAGCTTGTGCCAGCTGGGGGGCGATGTCCCGCGGGTTAGAGATACCTGGTTGAGGAAAACCCCGCTAGTCGACGGTAGGCCGGCGCCAGATGTCGTCATCAGGCGGGGGAAGATCACAGCCACTTCTCGATGAAAAAAAACTGTACTACACTGATTGAACCAATGATGTTAGTAGTTGACGCACTCGGAATCACTAACAATCAATCAATCATTAACCTCTGATCGCCACAGAACTTTTTTTCGTCACCACTAGCCCTGAGCGTCACCTTCGCAACTCGAATACCGCATACCACAGCGAGAATCACGCGAATCCGCCGGAGGAATTGGTGGAGTTGCATGCGACGGCCGCGTGCAACTCGGGAGGAGCGGCGCTGGGCTGGAGGCGTGGCGCAGCGCGCTCCCGGCCTTGGCGTGCCTGCGCGCTGCACGTGCGTGCCACGTGCGAGGCAGCGCGACGCCGCGCCGGGCCATGCGTGGGGACGCCCGCGGGATTCCGGGTGCTCCTCACGCGACGACAGGCGAAACGGATGCAGCGCGCGGCACTAGACTCGTAGGCGGTGATTGCAAGGAGCCGCAGTTCACTTCTCGCGGAGCACCTCCTTCTCCCTTGAGCCTTACGTCAACGGATTTCTTTTAACCGGGAGCGGTAGCTCAGTGCATCAACTGATGTCACTGCAGCGCTTCTGACCGGGAGTCCTCCGGCGGTCTCTGACGCGGGGCGGTTCCCACTCCCACGGCGGCAGGATTTTCGACACTAACTATTTAGCAGGTCGAATTCAGTCGCTGTCTGGGAGAATTCTAGCGCCGGCTGCTCTGATCGGTAGTTTTCCACGGTTTCTCCGATCAACACCAGGCCAATGACGGAGCAGTGTCCTGCCAAACGGGCCACGGACCGCGCGCGTTCTTTCCTTCCTCTTCCTTGTCCTATCCTCTCCCCGTTCGCACACACACACACACACACACACTAACATGCACATATTCCGGGAGACCGGTCGGGAGCTTAGAGCTTGTCCGGCTGGGCGGTGCCCCGCTGGTGGGAGAGTCCTGGTTAGGGAAACCCCAATAGCCGACGGTAGGTCGGCGCCGGATCTGCCGGAGCGGGGAAGATCCCCGCCATCTCCCGAGAAAAAATGCACTACACTAACGGACTAATGACCGAAGCAGTTGACGCGCCCGGAAACACGAAAAAATCAATCAATCAACAGATTTTCAAAAAAAAATGTTGCGCCAACTTTGACGCAACGCGTCGCAAAGCTCCTTGGAGGACTTTTTGCGCTTTGCGCTGGGGAGTAATCCTCCGTTAACCAGAGCGCTTGGGGAGTTATCCTCCATTATTATTGTCATGTCTCGTCGCAGTCAGTTGTAAAGAGGACCGCCAAGTAGCCTCTCCTCGTACGTGCCTTCTCCTACGCGCTCCTGCGTCACTGCCCAGCGGCCAAGAATGGGAAGGAATAAGGATGGAGTTTAGAAACTTCTCAAGAGTTGAACTAGCCCTTGTGAATCAGCCAAATTCGTTTTGTACGAAAAATGTCACATGAGATTCGACGGGAATCAAACCCGGGCTAACGGCAATCGAAATCGAACCCGTGGTGAAATGCTAGCGACTTCGCCATGAGCCACGAACGAGCTATTTAATGTCGATACCAGTTAAAAACTGTTAATGTCTAAACCGGCTAAAAACTGAGGAAGAAGTGCATTATGTCGACGTTGTAGTGAGTTCCTTGGAATTCCTATCCCCGCTCTTTGACCATACTAAGTTGAACTGAAGCGTCGAGAAGCCAGGCGCAACAAGCGGTCTTCCCTCGCAGGTGGTGGTTGCCAGGCGCTGGTGTTCACTTCTCGCGTTGCATCTCCTTTTCTGCGCGTGTTGCAGATATCGACGGTTTTATTTACTTATTTAAGTCGAAATTAGTTAAAAAGTGTTTGTAATGTCTGGGAGAGAAGTCTAATATGTCAATGTTTTACTGAGCCCCTTGAAAGCCTTTTCCCGGCTCTTTTGCTATATTTAGTTGCATTGAGACGCCGAGAATCCGAGACGGATAAGAACTTTTTCTGTGAAAGTAGAGTAAGTGTAGAAACGTGTACAAATATTTTGTAGCCAAGGATTGTAAGTCAAAACGTGACAGTTGCTGAGATACAAAGTTCTTATAAAGAATATTCCAAGATTTTCTTATAAAGAACATTCCAAACCAAAAATTTGCAAGCTGAGTTGACTTGAACAAAAGACGAAGCCACGGTTGTGATCTGTGATATAGGTGGTACCATGTGCGTAGTAATGTGCAGAAACAGAGCATTGAACTGTCACAGACGCGTATACGCTGCCGGTACTGTATACTGTGGTTTTTACAGAACCCGTTTGACATTTGTTCAGCTGTTACGGTACCGTCCAATCGGGACCTTACACATCACTACAGTGACGTTCAGCCTTCCGTTCGTAATGGTGGGGTTAAGCCTTCCGATTGGATGACACCGATGCAGCTGATTTACTTCAAACGCAGCGCTGCAAAAACCCCGCTGTATAGGAAGACGTGAGCAAAGATCTCGACGACGAACAGACGGCGAATCGACGCCTCCGTCGTTTACGCGGTCGCGTCGCCGTGGGCAGTTGAGGGGGGGGCTCCGCGGTTCCGCCTTGCGCTTGTTGGCTGCGCGCGGGCGCGGGCGGGGGCGGGGGCGGCGCCGGGTGGCAGCTGCACTGGAACCTCGCAGTCTCCTCCCTGAGTGGCGACGCATCGTGCTCCTCAAGCACAATTCCAAACACGCCCCTTCGCCGTCTGTCCCGTTCGCGGTGCATTGACCGCGCTCATCCACTCTGAGGGAAGTTGTTTCTTCGTTCGGACTATTTCTCCTGAAGCATTTTCCATGGAAACTACGAAGATTGAAATTCAAATTTTGAGTCTTGCAGCTTCATACAGCGTGTCTAATTTCGGTGGTGCACAGGAAAAGTGACGTAGGTCGTCAATAATTAGTTAAATGAAGAAATTAGAGTAGAAGTCAATTTTTACTAGGAAAATTAAATTTTAATAATAATACTCTAATTAAAATTAAAATAAACTACTCTTCATTGATTAAATCCATTCTCCTGCAAAATGACAATTTTGTAGGCATGACACTCCTGTGTACCGACGATATAAGGGAGTGTCGGACATCCTCCTCTTCGAAACATTCCAAACTACCGCAATATTTGAGTATTGTTTTCACTAATGAAGCAAATGGGGAATTTAGAATCCATCAGGTCTTTTAACCTTCACTATTCAATATATACATTGTCAATAAAAATTCTGGAAGTTAGATCAATTTAGCGGCCTCTCATTTATTTTGGAGCACCTTCTTTAGCGCATTTGGCTTCTGAGATTCCTCTTTTGTAAAGAATTTGTTCCCGTCACATGAAGGAACGTATCTTCAAACTGAAAGTAACATTATTGTTTTCTTTTTCGCTATTTTAACTTTAAACATTAAAAATTAATTTTGATGTCCTAAAATTTGAAGTGTCTTTTTGTTCGTCGTAGAATATTATTCCTTAATAAAATAAATGTTACTGAGTGTGTTAACTTAATTGTTTTTCTTTGTAAATCATTACTATTATTTCGGCATTTTCTTAAGAATTCTGGCGGTTTTTTATTTTAGCCTTTAATCTCGTGTATAATGCTTTCCGGATTACAGTTATTTCCTTAAAAAATTACCCTATGTGGGTGCTTAAACTACTTGCTTTATTTCAATGGCATTTCGCTCAAGTAACGATTCATCTGCCACAAGGAGTTAATGTTATCTGAGAGACGATCTCGTCGACTTAGTGTAATTTACCCAACTGAATGCGTGAGTATCCTTGTTATGAACCTATAAAGCGATTATTATAAGTGAGACCATTTGCGAGTTGAAAGCATTAGAACAGAAAGCTTATTTTCACATTTATGGCATTTCTAGATTTGAGTTCAGTTGTTGTAGCACTGGGTGCGTCTTTAAGCGGTTACGCTGCCATCAATTATTTCATCTACTTATTTATTGCTTATACTTTATAAGTATATTGTTGTAATACTCTGACTTATGTCGGTACGAATACCATCATGAATGGCCTCTGAATATTTTTTGGACTGCATGTAGTATGTTTTCAAACGAATGTCATCCGCATAATTAAATTGTTTAATGATTTTGTGTTCTGGGATTTCCGTGAGGGGTGGCCTTTGTTCGGGAGCCTATATTTGGCCCCCTCATCCCCATACCTTGCAACTCAGGAGCAGGGAGTCAAGTCTATGACGCTACAGTACAATTCGATTTAAGCTAGAAACAACTTGTGTTTTAGCTAGTCCTATATTCAAGGAAAAGTACCCTCTCTAACTGCTAGGATTAACCCTCTACTTAAAACTCTTGGCTACGAAGTGTACCCCTTCTAATAAATCTGATTAAATACCTAGAAGTCTTTCTGGATGCGCGGCTAGAAAACGCACGTCCGAATCAGTTGAACAAACTTACTCAATTTTCTTCAAATTTAATTCGAATCAACCGCATGTATGCACTTCACGCAGGTTGCAACTAACTTAGTGGTGGACCCAGCGGGAACGGAAACTTTGACTTGACTCCCTCCTCAAAGTTAAGATTTTATAATTTCACTCAACTTTTTTCAAAATAATTATTTTATGTAGATTTCGTCACATTCAAAGCAGCACTCTCTTTGTGAAGATACTCAAATATTTACTTATTTAATTCTAATAATTAAAAATATAATATTTCAAAAATATTTGTGGGAATATGGACTGCAGTTGTCCCTCTTTCCCCGCAATATAAAATTCAGTATCCGCCACTAATTCTTCATCCATATCTAGCGTACACTTGGCAAATGTTGAAAGAATCGCCTTCATCAACTTAAACGTATTCATTCTTTCAAAACGAAGTACTTCACACCGCCGTAAAAGCTCCGTGTTTCACCTCAAACAAATGCATGGAGAACATGGAATTGACCTATGCATAATTCCTCCCTGACAGAAAGGTTCTTCCTATCCCTAAAACACAATTGGTGTGATACACTGTAATTTCAGAAAATATGCCACGTGAGCGCCCAAAATTAAATCTCGTTTTCTCATAGACGAATTTTGCCCACCATACTCAACCCCCCTCCACACACACGCCAGAAAAATGATCGAAACACTTTCCTTTCGCAGGTTCCTTCCCAAACCAAGAGCAACTTATTTGTATTTTAACAAAATCAACGTAAGGTAATGATGTTCTCAATGTGTGTTTCCTAAATCGTTCTTAGTTTTTGTGTTTATTTGTTCACGCATTTATTTAGTTTAGCATTGCTATGGCTCTCTTGCATTATCTAGTAGTGCTCCTGGAACTTAACTGTGCAGTAGTATTTCTCAGGTTCAAAAACGTAAATTGGAAACTGTCAATTGGTTTGGAATCAGATTTTAAAAAGTCAGTGTAAAAAATCCGCCATTGAGAACCCCCTGATTTACAAAGTTTCATATGCTGACGTGACGGATAAAATGATCTTCCTAAATTATCTAAATATTCTGAGGCGATGGCGACTTAAATTGGCGACAATTAAAAACATGGCGACAATTAAAAACTGGCGATGGCGACAATTAAAAACAATTAATATTTAGATGAAGTTATATGCAGTGAAGTGAAGTGAAGTGATTTCATTTGAAGTGATGTGAGGGTTCCTTCGTCTCTGTATGTATACACGCACATATGTTTGTATGTATGTATATTTGTGTAATATGTAAGTTTATTCATTTATGTTAGTGTATATGCATTTTAATGTTTAGTATAGGAATGTAAATCTGCATATATAGGAAATGACAAAGTCAATTTGTTTGTTTATATTTATTTTTTATATATTATTATTTTATTTGTAATTGTAATTTTGCATTCTGCCACCCACCGGGCATCATCTGCCCAGTTATAGAATAAATTTCTATCTATATAAAGGTCGTTCTCCTCAATCATTACTGGAACCCTTCACCAAGTCTCCGACCAAGCAAGCATATGCTCAGAGGGTACTCGCCCTTGTAACGCATCTTCATTATGTCGTCTCCACGTGGCCGGAGCTTCTTCTCTCTCTCTTCTCAATTTTCCTCGTCGAGGGAGAGGGCACCAGCGGAAGCGACAGCAAACGTAGATAAGAAACAACGGGTGGAAGCAGGGGATGAGGAAGAACTGATAAGAGCCGGTTGCACCGCCCACCGCGTTCAGATAAGGTTTACGACTCAGGTTACTGAGGGGGAGGCTACGAGGGTGTCGGCTCTAACTGTAGATGTGCTTGAATCAAGGAAGTTTTGTAAGACGTAGAAGTTATCGTACAAAGCCACATGCCTAGCCAGACCACGGAGTAGATACTGATCTCTTTATAGAATTTATGGCGCCGTTGATCATTAAGTTATTTGATTCATGTGGTTGTTCAACCTAATAGTAACATTTCATGTTTTGACATAAATTTCTGATATGTATCGTGTAAAAATATGTGATTTTTATAAGAGTATAAGTAAGACAATTTTCTCGTAGAGCCTGTAGTCGTATCAGGACTTTATATTGTTCTTCGCGACTTAAATTATATCTATTGTGCATCACGAATGCTGCTTTGCAAGGCTTTCACATTTAAATGTTGCACATTCACATGTGTCTTATTGCAAAACAACATGCTTCTTTTATATGTTCATTGTTCTTGATTGTTTTATGATTATAAACGATAATATTAATCTAATTTGTTTCTCTTTTTCTAGGTATGTGAATGTTTCTTATTCGACCATTCATTCTGCATGACGGTAAGAAAACTTTTATTACATAGTGCTTTATATGTTGGAAATACTTTCGCAGACAGCTGAGATCGCGGCTTCGTAAGAGGTGCAAGAGTATATTTGACAACTTTATATTACGTTTTTCGATTTAATGTGGATACGCTCTCAACGCAGTTTTTTTTTATGAAGTTATTCAATTTACTAAAAATCGTAGATAACATTAAAAACTATTTTGATATTTTGTGTTACAAATTACGGAAGTTAAATCCACTCCTCCAGTCTCTCCGTACAGGTTTCAACAATAGTTTCGATTCGGTAGAAAATTAATTGCTTCCTTGGATTTCATTCATAATATTCGAGAGCGAGTACGTAAATTATCTAAAAAAAATATTGAAATATTGTTGAAATGTTGAATTTTCTTGCACTTTTTTCTCAATGAATTAATGAAGTTCCTCTTGAAGTTCATTTATTTACTTGTCAATAAACATCGAACTTATAAAGGGGTTTAAACTAACGCACTGCATGAAATGTCAAGAAAATCCAGAGTGCACTAAACGGTACATCGGTTGTGTATCGCGAGAGGTACGAAGTGCCTCGCCTGTTGTGGACTTGGCTCGCGGTGCTGTTGGCGAGGAGGTGCCGTGGGGCGGCCCTGGCTGCGATCCCCGCGCCGTGACTCACGCGCGACGCGAGTGAGCGCTGCAGCGTGGCCGAGTTGGCGACCGCACAGGCGAGGTTTCAGTTAGCAGCTCAACTACACGCAGTCTCATCCGACGGGAACCTTAACTAACCGCAGTTTCGACCAGCCACAGCCTCAAATAAGGTCTCAATAAACTTTTCCAACCGACTGCAGTCTCAACCGACTGCAGTCTCAATCGACTGTACTCTCAACCGAATGTAGTCTCAACCGACTGTAGTCTCAAACGACTGTAGTCGAAGTCGCAGCTCAACTACCCGCAAACAACCGACTTTCAACAAAACGCAATCTCAACCGACTGCAGTCTTCAACCGACTGCAGTCTCAACCGACTGCAGTCTCAATCGACTGTACTCTCAACCGAATGTAGTCTCAACCGACCACACCCTTTACCAACGTCAGCCTCAACCTACCTCAGCACCAAACCACCAGTCTAACCAATTAGATATGTTATCGTATGCAGTTACGAGTCTGGAACTCAAACTTCTTAGAGAGAGGTACCTTAACTTCGAGTCCCGCCTGAAATGCATTTTCGACGCTGAATAAAGTAAGCAAACGCTGTGAGAATGAGGATTCTGGACGCTGGCTGCTCTGATCGATTGTTTCTGTTTTCTTCTGCCAGTTTCAAGCGGATGCCGGAATAGAGCTTCAAGAAGCGAACCACAACACGAAGTACACATTCTCGTACCTTTCATACTCTCCCCATTTCCATCCTTAGGGCCTGGGAAGAGCAGAATTTCATAAAATTCATCCGCTGTGATCCAGAAATGACTACAGAAATTCTGCAGTACGCGGATGCCAAACTCATGGAGGATTTGCAATACCAGAAAAAAATAACAAAAAATGTAAAACGCTAAAAATAAAGGTAAAAATAAGGACAATTCCTATCATTCCTATCCTCACTTCTAGACGTTATGTGCTAATGACGAATCTGCAACCTGCGTCCTGCCTTGAGATCCCGCACATAAAGCGAAGTGCTGTAATTGTAGGAGAGCGAGGTTGAGTTCAAATTTAGAGGCCTGTGATATAACCGACGGCCGTCTGTAGCACCTCTAGTGAAATTCAAAGAGGAAATGTGTTATTAACATCAGTGTCATAGTTGCGAATGCTCTTGTCGTGAGTTAGCTACAATTAGTTGTATTTTAGTATCGATGCAAATTAACACTTATGAATGTACTCTATGAAGTCATTTCCGGATTATCTAAATCACGATAATGAGTAGCCGCTGGCGGCATAGTCTGTAGACTTGATTTCCTTATGATTGAAGGAAACATTAGCTTTCTGACAGGTTATCTCATTTAATAATTTTTCGTATATTTTGATCTGCTTTTCCTTTCCCGTGGTAACGTTTGTAATTCTTCTAAACCCACAAGAAATACTAACCATTGAGTGGGTCTAAAACTGTCGGAATTCCCACAAGCTGTGGGATCGATTTGTTTTACGGTGACTTCAAGGCTGATCATTTGCCCCTGTTGAACTCCCACCATATATCTATGCAAATACAACATTCATTGCAATACTCATCTTAGATTGCAAAACGTCTGAGTCCTTCATGGTTGATTTACTGTTCACTGTCCAATTAACTGGACATCGGCCAGACACCTTTGTACTCTCGGAAAATTACGCCTTTTACCGTTCTTGTGATTGGTTCCATTAATGGCCAATAAAGAAACACAGAGGGTGACATGTTAGGGCTTGTGAAGATGGTTTAACTGGGAGAAGAAAATACGTTGAAGAGGTCAGCAGGTTGTACCACACGAGTCACCGTACCAGATCTCGTTTCTTGTAGAAGAAATTGATGACAAGATAACATAATCCAGACGCCAATGAATTTACCTGTAAATTGTATGCACGGTTGTGGGAATTGTGTTTATCAATATACGATCAACTAACATTATTGACAGGGCTCTTACATTATTGATTAGTGCTCTTCCATATCCAGCTTGAAATTGTGCATAATACTTTCCTTTTAGTTTTTTAGTGGATATACCATATGTAATAGTCTATTTATAGTTCTTCCAAGTCTTTTAATAATAAATATGGTTGTTTTATTTACATTTGAAATTAAAATAATTGGTTAGAGTATTTGAAAAAGTGAAATACCAATGGGATGTGTGAACTCGCATGCATAATACCAATAATCTACTAACAGTTTATTTAATTAATGTGAAAAGCGTTTATAAAAACATACTTCAATCTATTTAATGAATGTTCTTCGACTACATTAATATCTAAAAAATTGCCACGTCATTAAATATTCTGGCAGCCCAGTTAGTTAAAAATCTCTGCGCAAAATACTAGTCTTGATAATCAGCCACCGTCGGTGTTTGAACCTAGGTCCTCTCGGTCTCCTACTCTCCTATCGTCTCGCGCCAACGCGCCCGGTATCTTGTTACCGACGACGAAAACTCTCCCAGCAGCAAAACAACCCGAAACTGTTACGATGTCAGATCGACTAAAATAGCTCCGGGACACAAAAATTGTCACTGCAGTGTCTCGGAACGACAGATCCTAGGGTTCGAGTACCTACTTGGCGGATTTTGATTACAGCTACAGGCTGGATCGAATTCAGCCGCTGTATGGAGGAGAAATTTAACGATGCCGTCAGGACTCGAACCTAGGACCTCCCGTTCAGAGGCGCTGCAGTGGCATCAGTTGATGCACTGAGCTACCGCTCCCGGTAACTGGAGGAGAGAAACCAGAAAGCCGGCAAATAGGCCAGCTCCGGATCTCACGTACTAGCTATGGAGGAGCACCGCCACCTCACGAGGTACACGACACTTACGGGACTAATGACCACTGCAACCCGGAAACGCAAAATAAACAATCAATCCCATGCCATGTCCCTCCCGCCGTCGCGTGGTTGTGGCCGCCGAAATGGGGCCTCGTGAAAGCCGTTTCGCGCGCATCTGGTAACGACGCGATCTGAGCAGCGGCGAAGGCGGGGAGGAGCACAGCGGATGGGGGGACCGTTTGCGATGCAAATTCGTGAACGCGCCCCGCCAAGGACGCCCGCACGGCCCTGGCGCCGCGACGCCGCCGCTCTATGATCCTCAATGAGAAGTCAGCGGACAAAAGTGTGTTCGAAAAGTTCCAAGATGAAAGTTAAGCCTTCGAAAGCTCTCGAATAAATTACCAAAATTCTTAAATTATTTATTAAAACAATTTAAAAACAAATAAAAATGTTGGAAAAGACTATACATTTAATTGAAACCTTTGGAATGCAACAACACCTCGCAAACCAAAAATGCATATTCCTTCAATAACAATATTTTCCTTAAAGAAGCTTCGTAGACACGGAGTTTTTCCTTGTTTGTAACAAATAAACAGTATTTTCTAATCACAATACGTTTGTTTGTAACAGAAACATTCACAATGGTAGGAATTATTACGTAATGAAAATTACTTCATTTATGCTCCCGTTACATACTGTAGCTTAGAACGTAACACTTTTGTTGAAATTAGCTTCAGTGAAATATAACCATGCCTCCTGTATGTTGCGTTTCTATGTGCGGACCCCAAAGGGAGGTCCTAGTTTTTGAACAGTAGTTAACTACTTTAAAAATGTATTTTTCGACAGCCATTAATGAAAGCTGTTCCATTAGGGCATGCATATTGTGCTAAAAGTTCAATTTTTAGCACTATTGCTAAAAGTGAAACGATACCTAAGTGTTCAGATGTGAATGCAACAAAGATTTTTTTTAAATTTAAGCAGTATATTATAGTGTATATAGTGTAGGGATCACAGAATTTTGAAAATGTGCACACAATTCACTTTTCCCCATTGCACGTCATACGCAGTTTTAACTGTTTTTATTTTACGTAAAATTACTATTGATCTTAATGTTTCATTAAGTAATTTGTAAACTTGAATTAAAATAAAATAAAAGTGAGTAAGACTGTCTAAAAATAGTCACACTATTTTAAAGGGTAAGAGTGATTTTATTTTGTTCGTAGAATTTCTCCACTCCTCGAGTCGCAACCCTTTCCTACTCGCAAAATAAATGTCATTTTTACCATGTGTGTCACAAATTAGTATTTTGTAGCTCTGTTGAAGCGAATCACTCTTTAGATGCGCATTCCACAGAACGGCTCATCTCCGGCTCTGCACGTACATTTCCCCCACCCACTCCCCTTTGCCCCCTAATGTACTTATTTATTCGACAGTTTCATTTTATTTTATTGGCTTACCCATAACTTAACAGTTGACTATGACCTATAACTTATTTACTTAACAGTTTAATGACGTTTAACAATTTTATTGTGAAGTCATGGGTATTTGAATCTGTGTGAAGAAACGGTGGTCGGCTGTTCGGTTTACCACTACTCCCACATGATTCTCTCTGCAATTGGCTGAGTATGTCATGATGGAATTAATCGTGTCCAAAACGGCATATAAGCATCAGTTTTATTTTGTTACCTTCTTTTATTTATCAAAATTTATTTAAATATTTATTTATGTTAGAATTATGTAATTATTTAAAAAATAATATTGTAAAGTATCATACATACCCTACAAAAATAATATAAAATATGAAAACAAATGTTTATTATTTAACAAAACTTCTATGATGAACCCTTCCAAAATGATCGGCTAGATTCGCCCTTGCCTACATCATAATGTTCCCAAGATATCATTTTGTGAACGATTTATTTTAACGAAAAAGGTGGTTTTTAATACTGTAATTCACAAAATTTAATATGCACTTGATTTGCTGGAGTTGTTAACGAACTTAGTAGTGCTTGGTAGTAGTGGTAGTGTAGAACTTGGTAGTATGTGGAATGAATTTCGTCCCTGTGTGCGCGCTTTACGTCACCGTGTGGCGCCGTCGCGACGCTGCCCCCGGACGCCGACGACGCCCGCCCAGCAAGGCCTTCAACTTGGCTTCGAGATGACGGAGTAGCCTTCACGGCGGACGGCCGTTGCTCTCCGGTGCTCATTAAAGCGTATCCAAAGTTGTGCCTCACTTCGGAGATGGAGCCTTCCAGATATCGAGATGAATAATGTTTAAATGGTGACGTTGGTTTCTGTATTATTTTCCGTTAACATCCTGTTTGATGCTAAACGTCCTTGAAACTATGTTAGAGGGAATGGTGGACCATTCTTGTGGTTCTGGATAATTCGACGTGTTAATTAATGAGATGTCGCTTTATTTCGGGTGTTTTTGCATTTTCGGAATATATTCTCGCTCTGACATTAGCCAATGTTTTCCTGGGATCCTCACAAAGTTGAAGTGTGAATAGCTAAAATTGACTTATGTGACCACTGTTTCTAGCAGCGTAGATGCAGTTGTTTAACATAGAATACATTTTTCCGCTGTAAACATGTTAAAAGAATTGAAGCAATATAATTAAAGGAAAAGCGAAATTATGTATTTAACCTGAAAATTATTCTAATTGAAAAAGGTATGTGTACATTAATTAAAAGTACAAGGTATCACTTTTAACTAGAAAAATTATCACACTTTTCCCCAAGCAAGATTTTGTTGAGGGAATGAAGCAACAAAACTTAAGATGCCTCGTGTGAACATTCCACATGAATAAATCCGTCATTATTCTTTTTAAGATAAAATTTACGGCATCTCTCAGATGTTGTTACTGTTTTTGCTTTTGCAGCTTTGGTACTTTGCAGGTAGATGAATACGATCTGAAATTTCATTAGTAGAATTAATGATTTATAGAAAGAAAAACATTTTAAATATATTTTGTGACACCGAAATTTAGGTTAATCTGAACATCACTTGACTTTCAATCTTTTGCTCCTAACTTCACTGGACCCGTTTTCAGGAAACCTAATGTGTGTAACCTAGTAGAGTATTTGCCCTCCAAGCAAATAATGTTCCACAGAGAACATAATTAACATCCTTCCATTGTGCGGCGTCCTGTGCGCGGAGATGTTTTTGTCGGGTGCACTCAACTTGCTTCGTCCTTTCCCGTCCTCACCCCCTCGCGCCGCCCAACGCCGTCGCTGTCGCTTCCGGCCGTCGCCATCACCGCCACGCTCCGTCCTTCCTATTCCCTCCCATCCTTCCCAATCCCGCCTCGGTCCATCACGTCACATGCCCGCCCTTTCCCTTGGCCTTCCTCCGACGCACCCCTCGTCGTTACCGAGCCGTCCCCATCACCGCCCCGCCCTCCCTCCGCCCCGCCCCGCCCTACCCTGCCCCACTCCATCAGCCCGTCACGCTCCGTCCCGTCCCGCCCCGTCCCACCCCGTTCTCCCTGTTGCCCCCGTTCCCGTCCCGCCCCGACTCGTCCCGTCCCTTCCCGTTCCGTTCACCTGCTCGACCCTTCCTCGCCCCGTTCCGCCCGTTCGAGTCCGCGCCCACCGTCCCGTCCTTGCGCCGTCTCATCTTGGCTCGTCAACCCTGTCTCTTTCCTCTTTGCCCCACGTGGTGCTGCCCATTGACTGGTGGTCTAAACACAGTGTGTAAGTTACTCCAAATTGACATAGAAGTGATGGGAGGAGACCTAGCCTCAAACATGGCGGGAAGATGCAGAATGCCGCACTTTTACATGCATTTATTCCCGATTTCTCTCAAAAGTTCTTTCTTCTCCATCGGGATTAAAAATATAGGAGCCCTTCTTTCGAGATAACGTAGGTTTCTCATATCCTCATTTCAACTGATAACTCCATCACTTACAACCTCAATTTTCCGACTTCGTTTCTGCAAATTCGTGCATTGTAGCGTAACGCGTTTTAATTTTCCCCCACCGTCCGCGGTTTCATTTCGCACCGGCGCGCGCCGCCGCCGTCCTTCGCGCCGCCGCCGCCGCCGCCGCCTTGCGTAACCCGAGGCGCGCCCTGGCCCGCTGCCAGGCGCCCTCCGCGCCGCCGCCGCTGCCAACTGCTCCCGCGCGCTTCCGTACGCGCTACACCGCTTACCACGCACCCAGGGGCATTCGCGGAGGGGATTTGGGACAGTGATGCGAATTTGGACGGTGTTTGGGTAACTAAAATGCACTTTCATTAACAAAGTTGATAATATTATTATTAATAATGGATAATAATTTATAATATTTAATTATAAAACAATAATATTATTACTAATTAAATTTGTTCAAGGAATATTTAAAATGCATTGTTACTCAATAACATTGTCACAATTTGGATTTCTTTGCTACTACGGAAAATATCTCCGAGAATAATTCCATCCAACAAGGTGACGGGAAAGCTGACAATTAAAATATTATTAGTATTGCTATTGTTATGATTATTGCTTGATATAAAATAATATATAATAGGGTATAAAGCATAGTAATGGTGTAATGATTATAATGCTGCGTCGTCTATGCAACTGAAGCCAATATATCACTTCGGAAGAATAAAGCATCACTGTAGTTCTGTAAACAAATCTAGTAATTTTCTCTAAGATTTGCTACGAATCTAGACGAAAATCACTATCCAGATAGTTCTTCGGTATTGTCAAATTTATTATGAGTAAACTAATGTTTTACGTACCTGTAAAAGAAGCTGAGTGTGATGATCGTGATCATTTACGATCGTACAGATTTAAAGCAACCTTAAATTATAAAAATGTGTATCTATATATTGAAGTTAATTCGTTTATAGTAATTTAAAGTTTCACCATTTGGAGAGATAAACGGTAAAAATATGTATTGTAATTAACATACAAGCATATGACCTGATAGTCTTGTTGGTTTTTCAGAGTAATTTTGACAAGAATGTGCTGATACATATATCTGTCAGTTTTTGAAAATGTTTATCAGAGAATACACATGAGAGAACCTTTTGTGTGTGTGCCTATTTGTTACGTCACAAGGAAACCAATTTCGTTTTTTTATATATATTTCATTGCATTCAGTAGCATATCTCGTTCGTATGTGGCAGTAACCGGCAGACTCATTTTTGAAAGCGTCCAGCTTTGTGCTGGATACAGTCACGAGAGTTTGACAGTTTTATGACCTACACCTTTTGTGAAGTTTCCCGACGAAATGATGAATTTTAAATCCATCAGAACAGAGTGACAATAAATATAAAAGCTTTTTGATCATTTAATGGTAAAATTCTCGCTTCGAATGTGAGGTTTCACTTTTGAAATATGGATTACGGAATGTGACGTACGTTTGAACTGATTAAACGAAACGTGAATATGAGCCAAATGTATTCAAAAAGATCCTGCCTGATGTCTAAAGAGGAAGTTATAATTTTCTAATATAAACGGTTTCATCTTTCTCTACCTACCTTACGATCTACAATGATATATTTATGCCTTTTGAGTAATTATTTGGAATAATTAGAGTTAGAAAGTTTGGGAGCCAGTTTCGTAGGAAAAAAGGAGAAAAGTGTTGAAATAAGAAAGGAGATAGAAAGATGAATTTACTATGATCTATCTATGAATGATCTATTGTTACGAGTATTAGAAGTAAGGTAATGGGGGATGTAAAATAATTCGATTTATAGATGTTCATGTTAATGCAACTCTATTACAGTTTCTCAATCTTTGGTATTTCTCAACTCATTTCATCATCCCAGTTAATTCACTGATGCGGAAAATCCCACAGGATGTGAATCTAAGACCGTAGCATTATAATGCCATCACTATGAAGTGCAAAGCTTGACGAGTTCCATAGCACAGGGGTACCCCACATCTGTGAGTAAAGCGTTGAGGTCCTCATGTCAAGTTACAGTGAAGGGGAAAAGGATGTTTGATTTAACTCTCCTCTAAGCGACATGCTTTGCAGTAACATCTGGAGCAAACTTCATTCCAGCAAAGGAAGGATGACACAAAGATATTTAAGAAAATGTGTTTTTTTTTTCAGTTTGTGAAGGTCGCCATAGTTCGTGATCCTTACTTCCTGCTGATTTCGACGTGATTGCATGGTTTTGATAATGGCCTTGTTCTTGCGTATTACAGAAGTCAAACTTCAAGTCCATCGGCAGCAGAATTGAAATGAATGAGTCTCCGAATCGTTTATATTGGTTTCATAAGCATGCGTGAATACTTCAAATTTTTTAGTTGTACTACAAAAAGTTCATTGCAATTAATAAGTTTGAGATAAGGATGGTTTAATAAAAATCCTTTATTGATTGCCGAAAAACACAGTTGATGGCCTGCATCGAAACAACAGAAATGACAACTGTAACATACTAAAAACCAAAAAATGCAAGCTTTGGAACAAAGTACAAACTTTTGGACGCGATTAATATCTTGTCAGTTACGAAATAAATCTATATAATTAATAGTATGTATTTGTCAATAGAGAATTATACATCGTAATATCTCAAGAAAGTGCGTCTGGCGAGACACTTAAGTGATCGTTTTCACTATGGAAATATCATTAAATCCTATTCTATCAATTACTTACATTCTTGATGTAACCGAAATATTATCAATTGTATATTAAATGTGTATCAATTAATTTTGCGGGAATTGCGAAATTCACTTTTCCGTTGAAACTGAGTCTTCTTGTATTTTATTTATTTAAGCATTAAGAACTTCACGTGACGTTTGGGAGGCAGAAGGATAAAGATACATTTAATAACACAACCTGGCAGCTTCTAAAGTGAATGAGCATTTCAGCGTTTTCTCATTGACCAGAAAGTGGATACCAATTTTGGTATGCCAAGTGTTACTTTTCATTATCACAAAATGCTTGGTAACTAGTAATTAAACACTATATCACCAGATTTACAAAATATTCAATACCATTGTACAGCGAATTGAGTGCTGTTTTCATTTGCGTTAACACAATATTTGGTTTTTGTCGTTATTGTATATAAATTGTTACTCAGCGGCAAGCACTTTTACAGTGGGCATGCATGGAAATCACTTCTTCTGTTTATTACATAATGAAGGTTTGACTTTGCGGGGCGCTTGCGATGAAGTTTCTCTTTTTCTTCGGTACGCATGACTTTGTTATAAAAAGGCCACACAAAGAAAACACTGAGGAGTCATGAATAAACACGTCTGCCGTCTCGCACATTATGAATGCTTTCAAGAGTATTGTTTACTTTTTTCTATCTTAAGTTTCTATGAATGCATACAAAGGGAATCACAGGAAAGTGTCATCGGCATCCTCATTTCAAAATGCCGGACGAGCCCGACCGGCTGAGGCGGCTTAGGGTATCAACTGAAGTTACTTCAGTTCCTCTGACCGGTTCAAGTCCCGACGGTGACAGAATTTTTGACACTAGCTAGATAGCTAAGTCGAATTCATCCTTCGTGTGAAGGAGAATTCTAGCGGCCGGCTGCTGTCATCGGTAATTTTTCGTGGTTTCTCCCATCAATTCCAGGTGAATGTCGGGGCAATACTCTAACAAACGGGCCATGAACCACGCGCAATCTTTCCTTCCTTTTCCTTCTTCTATCCGCATCCCTTACTTACACGCACATGAACTTACCTTGCACACTACCACACATAGCGAGAGGCCAATCAGAACCATGCAGCTTGACCCGACTGGGGCGGTGATCCACTGGGGAGACAGATGGATGGGAAAATTGGCCAACCGCCGAGTTGGTTGGCGCCGGATCTCACCGGATCATGAAACGGGGGAAGAAGACCCCCCACCTCCCTCTTCAAACATTCACAACACTTACGGAACTAATGGTCGTAGCAGTTGAGGGGCCTGGGAACACTGAAAATAACTATTACACGAGGCTCCTGAGGTCGTGGAAACATGCAGTTCGTACGCCAAAGTCATATTTTCTGTAAGACCATGTGCTCCTGCCCACGGGGAGTGACGTCAAGTCGCCGTGCGTGTCACGCCGACCGCTGTTGCGTGCGCGAGGGGGAGGGGCCGGGGGCGGCCGTGGCCGTGCGGTGGCGCCGTCGGCCGCGCCGCTCCGTCACTGTCCGAGGGAGGGAGGGGAGCGGTTATGGAGCGCGACTGATAAATAGACCGCGTCGTGCTCCTTTATAGCTCCCTCCGCCGCCGCCACCCCCTGCACTCTCGTGCCTGCCGTTCTCTCGGGCCCGGTGCGGCGACTGGTGGTGCAGACCGCTGTCACCCGGTGATGTGAAGGGCATGGCGCCTTGGTTTGGTTTCATTCGTATTTCAGAATCCTTTTTGCGCTTGTGATTTGTTCGCTCTTTGGCGGGTTAAATGTAGAAGCGTTGTCGCATGTTGTTATAGCTGCCTTTGGTGACTTCCACGGCGCAGTTGGCTGAATCGAATTGCTGTGCGTCTGTGTCGTAGTTGTGGCTTCGAACGTTACAGCGCCGTCGTTATCTGCGCTGCCCCTCTGGGATCGCCAAAAGCTGCCAGCGGCACCACCGCTATCGTCGCGCCTACATCACCTCTTTCACAACCACCCCCTTCACATCCATCTCCACCCCATTACCCTACCAAACACCTCAACACCAACTACACAACATCACGATTTCCACCACACCACCACCACAACCACCACCACCATTTCCACCATCTCAGCCACCACCGCCACCACAACGTCCACAAACAACTACCTTACCACTAGTACCACCTACCCCCCCTTTATCGCCGCAACCAACCCCGTCATCACCGCTTCCGCTGTTCCACTATCCTCCCTTTCCTCACGATCACTTCCATCGCCCCCGTCACCATCACCACCCCTGACGCCGCCGCCACAACTCCATCCCCTTCCGCCCTCGAAACTCGTGTTCCGCCTCCGCTGGCGCGCTCCGCCGGCTGATAAGCAAACGCCCCCGGCGCGGGGCACGCCCGGGTTTAGCGTAGCACGCGCGTATGCGCTTCCCCCACCCCACCCCGCGCAGCCAACCCCGGGGCGCGGGATTGCGTCGCTGTGCGTCGCCCCGCTGCTTGTCAGATGCGAGCACGCAGGCGTGCGTTGACTTGCTCCACCGGCGGACGCAGGTTTTGTTGTGGGGATTTTTTTGACAGAATAAACTCTGATAATCTGCTCTGCACGGAGGGGGATTTAGCCTAGAAAAATTCAAGATACATAATGTGAGTATCGAAAACGTATTGAACTACCTGATATCTTAATTACGAATCGGGTGGAACGGTTATATAGTGATTGGAAGGTCGTCTCTGTTGGAAGCGTAATTTAACACGTAACTACATGAATACGTCTTCTTCGCTTCTGCGCTTTAAACGGTTTGCACTGAAGACTAAAATATATAATGAGCACCCTCAAAGCGACAGTGCTCTATATGTGATTCGAATCTGCTATCATTCAGCGAGTTTCTCTAATGATCGTATCCGCTGAAGTCGACTTCTTCGTGAGACCTGTTACAATCAATTTACTTCTTTGCATGAAATTATGAATATTGAGTAATTTAGTCTGTAGAGGATGTGACCAATACTGTGGCGAGACATGTTCTCAAACCTCCTAAAAATAGAAAGCGAACTATTTTATAGTACAATGTGTAATGTTTAACGATGTTTGAAGTAATAACAAAAGAACAAGATTTTGGAAGAAAAAGAGGAGGTACTTCACTTGTATTTTAATGATTGCGTTTTCATTTGCTATTTATAATTACATTTTTACAATTCTGTTTTCTGCGAGAAAGCATCTGTGATGCTGCTGCATTGTTTGTTGTTTTCGTAGTTAGGTATTTGAAGTATGTAGTTGTAGATATTCTATTCGCAAGATCTTCGTCCCTTCCAGTAGTATTATCTACAAGTAATATTACACGCGTCTCTGTCTATACGCGTCTATTATATGCTTCTACTTCTATTAGTCCAGGGGAGGATCCAGCCAATCATTTCCGGGAAGAGAGAATCAGAGATTTGTATTAAATAATTAACATATTTGTTATATTGTGTATTACTTTTGTAGTGTATATACGATACTATACAAGATTATTTTTAAATATTTACATAATTATAACATAAATATTTCAATCAATTTTGGCAAATAAATGAAGGTAATAAACGAAAACTCGAGGCCGTTTGGGAGGGAGCCATTACCTCCATGGCCCCCCTAGATCCCCCAGCGTGGTAGTCCAGTAGCCTATCGCATCATCCAAACCACTACGCGTGTAAGCTCACTTAGGAAAGCTATGGCCAAGCGTAATTTCCATCTATTCCCGAGTAAATTTGATTAGGGTAGCACATGCGTGATCTCGTTCATCGAGCGAGGGTTGTGGGCGAGACGGGTTGCACTAATTTCTCATAAGTTGCTGTGGTGAGGACTGGGTCGTTCGTGATTACGTTAAAGTTTCATGCATTACTAATTTACCGATATTATATAAAGTCGAGCACGGAGGATGTGAATCATGATTAATTTTGCGTACATGCCTGTGGTTACCGTGGAAGGAGTCACGTCTGGTTGTCTTGTCCAAGTCATGAGCTATAATTTACGTAATGAATTATATATTATCCTAGAGCGGCGCAAATTGTTTCATGAGTTGTTTCATGAGAGATTTCGCTGACTTTGTCTCTTTGTTTTGTTGTGTAATTGATTTTTAATGCGTTGGTCCATATTTAAACATGTTTTAAATATCTCTCCGAGTATTTTCAGAATTAAGTTACTTGTTGAAGAAAAAATATGTAATATTATATACATTTGTATCTCAAATTATGTTACAGTATTAATTATTATGTAAACAATAACGTTTTATGTATTAAAGGAATGATTGATTTTTTATTTAATTTATTTATAAAAATTATGAAAAAATATGCGCAAAATTATTGTATATTTTTCTATGGATTAAATGAAACAGTTTGAAATTAATGGGATGATATAATTATTCAGTAAATTTTTTTCTTAAGCGCTGCGAATAATATTTTGTAGGTTATGAAGTATTATTCCTATTTCACTTAGATTTAAAATTCTTTTCTTTTTATGTTTCTGTTGAATTCTAGGTAGTAGAGCTTGTTTAAATACCCAGCGATTTGTCATTAATCATTAATGGATTTTCTCATAATGATAATTCTGATTGACAATGTTTTTAATAATATTTAAAAAGTATAACATGTCTATAATGTTATTTAGAACTAGTTCTATCATTAATGTATGTGTGGCATGGCTATGTCTATCAATAATGGCTCTTTCAACGGGCGATAAATCTCAAACACGACACATTTTCGAAGCGAATTGTTAAGCTTGGACTCGACACATTGCGTGTATTTATCTCGTTTCAGGTTAACCGAATCTCATGTCGCATAACTCCATCTTAATGGGCATTCAACGGCTGAAATGGCTCGGAGACAACTATCTTTGCCACCGCAGCGATTCTGAACGATATGTCGAGTAATGATGGTGGGAGTTTTTAGGCACTAGCTACTAATCGCTATTATCTACATTAGGTCGAATTCAGCCATTGTCTAGAGTAGAATTCTAGTGGCCAGCTGGTGTGATCGGTAGTTTTCCGATGAATACCAAGCGAATGGCGGAACAGTATCTTATAAAACAGGTCACGCGCCAGCATGTTCTTCCCATCCTCATATTTCACCCCTCTCTTCATACACTCACTCACACTTATATGCACTACACACATGTCAGAAGAATAGTCAGCGCTTGGTGAACTGGCTGGAGCACTGCGCTGCGGGCATTCCTGGACGAGATTCCTGGAGTCCTGCAAGCTGTCGTATTGGTCGGCGCTAGATCTCACGTTTAGGCTGGGGAGGAACATTTCCACCTTCCGAGAAACAATATCCCCTACATTTACGGGTCTAAAGACCAAAGCTTTTGACTCGTCCTGACACAGTAAATACCCCCTCACTTAACGGCCCTTCTAGGTAAGCGACTGACGAGCCTGCGAGCTCTGAATACTGCACATGTTTACCTTGCCGGGGTCATCTCTTATTGCTGGCCGCGGGCGGGCCGTCGCGTCGGAGCGGCCGCTGTCTCGCGGCGGCGCGTTGCGGGCGGGCCACGCGGGCAAACACACGCGGCGGAGGACGCTCGCGAATAAAAGCAGCGGCTTGAAGTGGCCGCCAAACCACCAGCCGCCGCAGGAAAGTAAATAAACAATTGAAGGGCGCGGTGAGAAAATCATAAGCTACACTCAGACAGTTTTGAGATGCAGCTGGTTTAATTTTGGCGGGCCCACATACTAAGTCATTGAAAAGTCAAGCGTCGGTGATGTGTTAATGGTTTTATAAAAAAAAAATATGTATTTCTTTACTTATACGTTATTGCACTCGGCGGTTATACACCGGACCGGTAGCTCAGTGCATCAACTGATGTCACTGCAGCGCCTCAGACCGGGAGGTCCTAGGTTACACTCCCCACGGCGGCAGTATTTTTGACTCTAGCTTTTCAGCTAGGGCAAAGATAAAACGCGATGTATGTGTCCGGTTTGTTACGGTATAGCTCCGGCATTCGTCTAGTGCTGATTGAAGAAACCACGGGAAACTACCGATCAGAGATGCCGGCGTTCTCCAGAAATCGGGTGATTTCGACCTGTGTCGAAAATCCTCCTTCGAGATGTACGAAAAGAATCGCGGGGGGAGGGGTATGCTTAATGAAAGATTCATACAGTACGCCCATGGCAGGTCAAGTCTTCAATTGCTCTAAAAGCATTGTTGGTAAGCGATGGAGGCTGTATTTTCTTCCTGAACGGGTCACCATCTCGCGCGACGCAAAATGAGCAGCATCGCTGCTTTCGACATCCATTTTCCATCCGGGCGGAGGCATCGCGCAGTGAAGGACACTCGCAGCCGGGCGTCAGGTGCGGGGCGCTGTCGACCTAGATCTCACCTGCGTGGGGAAGGGGGCAAGGGGATGCGTCAGTGTGGTGTCCGGCGCCAACTTGGCGCCCGCTCCGCACTTGGCGTCTGGCGCGCAGTGCAGCCCACGGCTGCTGGACGGACCTCCAGGAAGCGTCTGTTGGCCCTTCAAGGCGATAGGCTCAGCCGAGGCAGGGTAGAAACAAGTGACAAAGATTTCTATGTTACTTTGAACACTGATAACATAGCCAGGGTGGTCACTTTCCGGAAAACCGGGAAAAATCGGGGAATTACTTGCATTGCTCTGAAAAAGTCAAGGAAAGATCAGTGAATTTGTAATAGAATTGTTAGAAGTCGAGGAAAATCTTGAGATGGTTATTAAACTAGATATTTTTCTTAAAAAATAATACAGATTATTTGTTTATCAACTTCTATTTGTTGAGTTTTTAACTTGTACTTTATCACAGCGAAATCAGAGAGATAAGTTGTGATAAAAATAAGATAGTTTCAGGTTTGCTTTAATATTTTCTTTATAAATGTCTTAATGTGAAATACTCTATTACCTTAGCTACGAAAGAAAATTAAATGCTCTGGAAAACCGGAAAACCTCAGGGAAATATGTTTCAGGGAATGAGTGGTCAGTCTTTATAGCAGCAGTTTAATTGAAGCAGAAGTATTTGTCATTCTATATTTGTATTCTGCTTAGTTTTAGCGCGTATTGTATGTAACATTTGTCGATTGGAAGCATGTATTGTACCCGCTGATTAGAACACGTTCCGTCGTCAGGAGCTTCCGGTGGATCACGCTACCCCTGCCCGACAGGTCTCGTCTGTGCGTGATGCGGTGCGAACAAAATCACGTATAGCTGTGAACATGTGCATACAGCAAACGACGCCGCGGGACCATTTTCAACAGCCAGGTTTGTTTTCTTCACGCGAATTCACGCGACCAGCCACTACAATCAACACGCATTTAACGAGTTACAATGGATGGGGAAATGCTAATAAATGAGGAATTTTCTAAATTTGGCAAACACTGCACAACCATCATCTTAGTAGGGACGTTAATAACAGTATGGAAAGAAATAGGATGACCAATTTATTCCCCAAAAAAGCAGTTATTTATTTTACTATATCTCGTACATTCTCCATTCTTATGACTCCCTGAATACACTTCATTTATCTACTCATTTCCTCTACACCTTTAAGTTCCCCATTTTAAATAAGAAATCTCACAAAGAAACATCGCGAGTGATTTCCTCAGCGCCATTTTCTCAAATGTTGGCACCGCTTCGCGTCGTGCGCTGAGTGTGACGCTGCCGTTTGCTGAGTCTGCCGTGCTGTGCAGCGTCGCGCGTTGTACTCTAATGTGATGATAGCAACTGTTGTTTGAATGCGAAAGCGATGAGGAGTGGTAGCAACTTGTCGTGAGAGGGAAGAAGACGAGGGGTGAGGAGTGAAAGCAACTGCTGTTCAAATGTAATCACAGCAACGAATAATAGGAAACCTATGGGTGTTGGAATAAATTTATGGTACTTGTTGATTAATTGAGAAATGGTTTAGTTTGCACAACTCAGTGAATGAAAAACTATAAAGTCTGACTCTATCTACTGCTAAAAGAATGCTTCTAAATGAACGAGTAGAACCTAAAAAGCTTAATTTATATATATATATATATATATATATATATATATATATATATAAAATGAACATTTGAACGCAGATTTCCTCGTAAAAATTCGAACACCATTAGTATACTTTAGTTACGGCATGCTATTTATGTCGTAAAGCATCACTAACGGAAATTTCAATATTAATATTTAATGATTTCGAACTGAGAAGCTGTTGTTTTATTGCGACAACTTAATGAATGTAGTTTCTGATGGTTAATACACAAGAACTATTGTAGTCAACTTTTAACAAGCGATTATGCACTGCTGCCTCAGTTTTTAGCGACAGAGTTTCAAAGTAACAAGTTCTCGCTTGTGTGAAGTAGAGACGAGACGATTAACGTGTCCTTGGCAAAGTTGGAGATCATAATTTTCTTGTTAGGAAACAAGTTTGGAGTGCAGGGTTGCAATAAAGTAGAAGCAATACTGTACAACTTATCTTAACTCAGGACTATCCACAACATGAACGAAATAGCATCAACTAGCTTTTGTCGATTGATAAAATATTGATCAATCGCAAAACTCGTTTTGGGTGTTCATTTTGTTTCTCGTCTGTTTCGAATACAACACAACTTAAAAAGTATCCTTACATGAATGATTGCTTGTTAGTGATTCTGGGCGCGGCAAGTACGAGGGTCGCTGGTCCCGGAAGTGTAGTGCATGTTTTCTCGGGAAGTGGCGGTGATCTTCCCCCGCGGAATGGTGAGATCCGGCGCTGACCTACTATTAGCTAGCGGGGTTTTCCCCAAGCAGGTATTTCCCACCAGCGGGGCACCGCCCCTACCGGGAAAAGCTCCCGATCGTTCATGTTAGTGAAAGTGTGTGAAAGGAGAAACGATAAGAAGGAAGAGGTAGGAAGATCGCTCCCCAGACAGCGACAGAATTCGACCTAGTTGACAAGCTAGGGTTGAAAATCCAGCTAGCATCGGGACTCGAACCCAGGACCCTCCGGCCAGAGGAACTGCAGTGAGATCAGTTGATGCCCTGAGCCATCTCTCCGAGTAAATACTTATATAATATTTACAATCATGTTTATTTGTAATTAACATGTGTAAATTTGGTGAGGGTTTTATAACTCTCCTCTCAGGCCCGTCTCAACGGCGGCATTATGGCATGATTTTTCGCGTCTTTCTCGGCCGTACCGCTAGAGTCGCTTAATTTGCAGCATTACTTGGTACGGTCGCGATCCTACGACACCTACTCGTCATGACAGAGAAAGACGCGAAAAACCGTGCCATAATGCCACCGTGGCGACGGCCTTGAAGCAGAGTTATAAAAACGCACTATAAGTTTTGATTGATTGATTTTTTCGTGTTTCCGGGCGCATCAACAGCTTTGGTCATTAGTCCCGTTAGTGTAGTGCATGTTTTTTCGCGGGAGATGGCGGTGATCTTCCCCCGCTGGATGGCGAGATCCGGCGCCGATACCGTCGGCTAGTGGAGTTTCCCCCTAACCTGGACTCTCCCACCAGCGGGGCACCGCCCCAGCCGGGACAAGCTCTAAGCTCCCGACCGGTCTCCCGGAATATGTGTAGTGTAGTGCATTTTAGTGTAAGTGTGTGTGTGTAAGAGGAGAGGACAGGACAGGACAAGGAAGAGGTAGGAAAGATCGCGCGAGGTCTATGGCCCGTTTGTGAGGGTACAGCTCCGTCATTCGCCTGGTGTTGATCGGAGAAACCACGGAAAACTACCGATCAGAGCAGCCAGCCGCTAGAATTCTCCTCCAGACAGCGACTGAACGCACCATAAGTAATTAGTGTTTGGTAAGTGCTAAATTGTATCAATAATCAAAGTCAATTATTGAGAGCGTAGTCGTCCGCGGCCGAAGTCAGAAACGGTTTACTTGGCTGTCCGGGAGTCCCCGCGTCCCAGGCACAGCTGCCATTCTGCGACCTTCTTCGTTACATGTTGATCTCACAAATTAACAGTAAAAACTTAAGATTTTAATAAATGACAAATATTAGCTGTATAAAGCGTTACTAATTCCAAGGTAAGTTTTTACGTAGGATCTGGAAAAAAAATTGTCTGATGAGGAGACCTGATGTACAGTTTATGAGTTATTTGAAAGAAAACTCGTAATCAAGTAGCTGCTGTAGGAAATACGTAGGGTCAACGTCGTTGACTATAGAGCGAGGAAAGTTATGAGTTCTTGGTTTAAAAGAATAGATTTCAAAACACGAGGAAAGGGAGTTGGCTTTGCCGCCGTCGGAACTTGCGTACATTGAATTTTGAAAGAATACAAACTCTTAAAGTTGAAATTTGTGTTAGTTATTTAAGAAGTAATCCTTAAGAATTGGAGGTTTGGCAGCGGCGTCACCTTTAATGAGCAAAAATCCGGCGACAGTTGATAGAGACACAGTGAAATTAGATGTTCACGGTCACTTGACGGATGTACAACTTAACGGACTTATAGAAAAAGCTGCCTGCGAACGTATTTTTATAACTTCCGTAAATTATGTATTTTCGTTCAAGTCATCACGCGATCTCTATATTGATTATAAATTACTTCACGCATGTGAACAACACATCCCTCATAAGATTTATTTCTAGCAGTCTGTTTATAGTCCGTTCCCCTCGCGGGAAAGATACTATATCCTCGTTTCTCCTGTCAACACCGCCGTCGTCCATCTTCCGCCTCGGCCACTAGTGGACATCTGTGACTCCGCTGCGGTCTGCTTGCGGGCGTGAGCCAGTCGCGAACGTTCGCATTACATAAACATCCATCACTGGACCAAGCAGACGAAAAGGGAGTCATTGTGAGCCTCGGGGCTTGACGACAGGTCATCGGACTGCGTGTTTGCGGTTTGAGGCTTCTGTAAACACCCATTTTGTTTTAGCTAGGTTTCGTTCTTGAGAGGAACCAACGGATTATGGTGCAGTAAAACCTATTTAGGGCGGAAACCATTTCTTGATGGAAATTTTCCGTGTCTGACAAAAATCTCCGAGCGTAACGATTTTATTCATGAAAATTACCTTTTATATCTCGCGATTATGCTTGAGGTGGAGACGATTTTTTTTTAGAACTACGTGTTATTATAACCTAGGCACGAATCGAATAATACTTCTAAAATAATAATTCTGTTCCACATTTTATTCAGGAAGGTATTACGCGGACGTCAGTAAATTTGAACGACGGTGTTTTGCACATGCACCTGCTCTCAGGAACGTTTTGCAATATTTTCTGAATACTTTTATTCAAGTTCCGTTTTTTATTATTTATTAGGGCGTGAGACTGTGATTGCAAACTATTTTGAGAAACGACGTTTGGCACCATTTTGGGGAATTTTTCCTTATCCTTGCTCTAAATTCAAGGGGAGATCCATAAAATAAAAACTGTCTGTAACTGCACACGTAAGTGAGAAAATGTTTTGCAATTCATGTGCATTATTTAACTTCATAGCAGAAACATTTTGGAGAATTTTCTGCGTTTATTTTAAACTCTTCTACTCCTTATTCATTTTCTTTCGTATCTTATCCTGTGTTGCTTTCTTTTATTGCTCTTTCCGTTCATTTTTCTAATTCGCCTTATATTTCCCTGTAATCTCGACTATTTCCAAATTTGTCTCTGATTCAACTCCTTTTCTTAGATTTGTCTAAGGAAATACAATATGTGACTTCCATGTGTACATTGAAGAGAGAAATATTGTAATTGCCCAGAAAATGTATCTGTAGTTTGAGGAAAATACTTGTTAGAAGTCTCCGACTTCAAAATTAGGAGTTTTCATTAAGAATGTGCTCGCCTGCTTATCTATCTAGCTGTTTTTTCATCTCTCTGCCCGCCTTTTCATTCATCTCAGTTCTCCGATTCTCCCGCTCTCCATTCGCTTCCCTTTTCTATTGTCAGGCTTAACTGTGAACCCTGCTTACCCATCCGTCCGATCGTCCGGTAGTCCATCTGCCTTCCTATTTGTTCGTCTGTTTCGCTATCTATTTGTCCGTCCGTTCTTTCATGATGCTTTCCGGTTCGCATAAGTACATCTTACGAATACGCTGGATATTTTCAAAAATAATATTCCGCAAATTGCTAAGAAATATATAAACGTTAATCCATTACATTTTCGCTCTTTGCGGCGGCGATTCCTTGCCGATGTCTGTAGCCGGGAGGCGTCGCGGGGCGGTCGAGGCGAGTGACTCAGCGCCAATGGGCTCGGGCGTTATCGTCGCCGCTTCCGGCCGCGCGAACCAGACGCCCCTCGCCAGAGATGGCGAAGCGCTGTAGAGCACAGGCTCCCCCACCCCCACCCCGGCACGAGCCCCACGTTGGGCGCCACAAACGCGTCGGAGCGTCTCGTGGGTGCTGGCTTACAGTTCGTGTGAGCCCTTCATTTCTCCTCAGCCCCGTAAAGGAAGCCAACCTACACATGAACGATTTTCTCCATAAGGCTCAATATTTCTCGCAGAATTACTTCAGTTGGATTGTAAAAATGTGATTCAATAGGCTGGTCTGGAGCTAAAAGAGGACTAAGTTACAAATAGCAGAAATAACTTTGCATGACCAGTTTATAAATCACAACACCAATTATAAAATACATATTTTCAGATTCATGGCACTTGCTTTATTTTTCAATAGATCCTCCGCTCATTCTATTTTGTAAAGTGGAGGCTCGCCCTCAAAGAGATTGTTTTATTGATCCCTTGTATTGATGAATAAATGTATTCAGATGGAAGCTGAGTCATTTTGACGCGTTCGGTGCTCTCCTGTAATTGGGCGGTGTGGTCCCGTGTTTAAATGCCGGTCTCCCCCTCTCCCCAGCCGAGTGTGTAGTAGTTGTGACGCACCATCGCCGCGCCGCGCCGTCGCTCCGTTTGATGTCGATGTTGACGGATGTCGCCCTGCCCGCCGCGCCGGCTGGAAGAGATACGGCGACGGCCGGCGAATACGGCGCTCGTTGTTTGCGCCGACGGCGGCAGCGATGGCGGCGGAGGCGGCGGCGGCAAGGCGCTCTGCACGCGCCAGATGCCGGTCACTTTGGCGGCGCGAACGGGGTGTGTGACTCACGGATGTGAGTGGGATTCTGAAATTCAGGACACATCGGCTATCGTGATGACGTAGCCTGGTTTGAACGAATGAAAATAAAGACGCATATACTCCGTAAGATATATATTTTGTAAATAGTGTTGTATCTGTAAAACTCCCGTAATATTCGTCGTTTCTGTGTTTACTATATAGCATCTGTTTCATTAGATATTAATTAATACATTTTCAGCACTGGTTTAAAGTCACAAAGTAAAAACTGGAAAAAAAGAATCTATCGATCGATCGTTGTAATTGTTACGATTGTTGTGAACATTGATCGATCGCAATCAGTTAATTGGTGTTTCTTATTGAAATATCGGAAGTTACATTCACCTAACATATTGTTGCCTTCCAGATTCAGTGTCCCATCCTGCAGTTAGGCGTACAACACGTGTGTAGAATTGCATTCAGCAACAACTCTGTTCTTTATTTCTGTATTTTTAAATGTTTTTAACGCGTTACAAACGTTATATTGTAAAAAATACTTTGACAGAATTCGAGCACTTTCTTCTTACTATTTTTCTTATTATATTCAGACAGGTTACATTCTTGATTTTCGGTACTCATTACTACGAATAATCTTCATATAACCCAAATTAAATGAACTAAAGTGCTTTTGTTCTTCCATTATCATACATTTTTAAATAAAAAATACGGTTTATTCTCTGCAATTTCAAAACATACTTAATTTTTTATCTCTTATTCGTAATAAAATTATTGTGTCGTGCAAATTCATGTTTTGCAAAAGTTCAGGAAGAAGTATATATAAGCCTTACGTACATTTGAGCGTCCTTGTAAAGAAATGTATTTACATTTGTAAATATTGTTACAACACTTTTCTTTGCAGAGACGTGGCCGTGGTTAGAATTGTAGAGCAACGACATCCCTTTCAGTAAAACACCATGACACATGCAGTAGAGTCAAATTTCCAGGAGTTCTTTTGGCGTTCATATGCAGAATGCAATGTATTTAAAGTAAAGTGAACTGTATATGTCAACGAAAACAAAAATAAAATATTGTGATGACACAAAAGCAATACAGTCATCATTTTATGTGCACATTTCAATATCTGTGAACTGTGTTTCTTAATCAGAAGGTTACGTATATGATGTGCATTTTATTTTTATTATTATTATTAATACAAAATTTTAATTCAATTGCAAGAAACATCCTATTATACCTAGAAAACTTGTTTGAGCATTTGTCACCTTGATCGATTTTTAAACCCGCGTCTCCCAGCCTAATGAACAAAGCAACAAAGTGGTGGTTTTGGAGTATTTTTATTTTACCATAAGAAAACAGTGAAGGAAAGACAAACGATTCATGAAAGTCACGTTTTCCGAAATATAAAATTTCATTAACCTTTTTTACACTTAGAAGAAACGATCCAACTATTTCTCTCAACTAAAAGACATAATTTCTTCAGTGTATAAATGGTGTGCGTCGAATATTTCGTCTTTGTTTATTTCCTGTCTTTCAATGAAGACATTCCGTGCAAATCATCTTTAATTGGTCACTTGCCAGTTATATAATCTATAAGTGGAGTGGCATTGAACTTGGGCGAATGCGTCTATTTCCTCGTAAATGACTGTGGGCCTGGGCTTTCGGCGGAGCGACGCCTCTGAAATTACCCGCTTCCGATTCGGTGGTGAATCCACCCCTTTGTGGACCTGCCCCAGACCGTGAAATTCGAGTTCACCGCAAAATGAGTACATTCAACCCTGTGTATAGGAATAGCGTTGGGTAGAATTTGGGGAGAATGCTACTTAAAAGATTTTTAAATGATCTCATCCCAAAAATCGTCTGAAAAATATCTATTTCAACTATACTAAAAATTTGATATACACTTTTTAATATTTGTAATATAGTAAATTTGTAATGTTGTAATATGACGTATGACTTCAGGATGCTTGCGTTTGGACTGAATAGTTATTGTCGCCCGCTATATCCGGCGAATGAGCGGCCTCTGTTGGCGCGTGCGCAATGGCTCAAAAGTGGTAAACGCGAAGGAGTTTCGCGCGGCGCAAACAGTCGCTCTTGCGCGCCCGCTGTCCGCGCGCCTCGCCAGATTGGGCAGGGCGCGCGCGCGGTGTCGGAGGGCGAGGTTGGGGGCGGGGCCGGGGGTCGACGCCCGACCGCCGACACGACCGCTCAATTGGCGAATTCCGCGCGGCGCCCGTCGCTGGGCCTTCGCGTCGCCCGCGGTCATGGCGAAGGCCGCCACGCCCCGGCGGCGCGCCGGCGACACACACACACACACACGTGCATGGAATGAGCCTGTGCGATGGGATGCTAGAGTAGTACTGTGCGTTATTTATTGCGAAATGATTCGTGTTTCATCAGTTCCACCATAAGGACCTTTGGACATGATAATTTTACATATTACTTCTCGGGCTTTTAATAAAAAAGAAAGAAAGATAGACAAATTCTAGAGAATGAAAAAACCCTACCTCGTGTTTTCCAAAATGTTCCGTTGAATTTCATTATCATCCTTGTTGATACGTAACATCTTCATTGTCCACGAAACAAGCAATTTACAAAATATTTTCAACAGGCTACAACTGACTTTCCAACAGATGCTCTTCAACCTGGGGAAAGTTTCATCGACCGATACTTAAAATTACCGGAAGCTAATAACAGTAGACTCTCTGCCACTCCGCTCTTGTTGCCCTCTTGTTTCGTTTTCGGAGACCCCTTCAGGTGGGAGGTCCTCATTTAGTACTTGCCCTCCCGCCCTCCTCCGCCTTCCCCGTCCTCCCCCATCCTCTTCGCGTCCGCAAGCGCCCCCGTCGCCGGTCCTCGGAGGCGCAAGTTTGTTGCAGAGCACTCGGGAGTTTCTCTCGCTGGAAGACACTTCCCCCGCAAAACTTTCGCCCGTTCTGGCGTGGAAAGAGCGCTGCAAGGAGGTTATCCTACTCGTATATTTTGAATGGGCTTGCACCCCCGCATTTCTTTTTTTTTTCCTTTTTTCGCGAAAGAGCGCGCGACAAAGGTTAAAGGTAATAGGGACTCGAACGTGTATACAGAATGAAATGTCGCAGTGAGAGATGTATTGTGGGATAGGGCAAGGTGGTGTTGGGAAAGGCAAAGGACTGCAATCAATTTTGATGTCGTTGTTACAATGTCTTAGGACGTAGCCTATTGTGTTGGATAGCCATCTGAACATTAATACCTACTACTTAGAAATTTTAGAATATCATTATCACTTTTCCGAAGCAAATCGGTCACTTAAACATCGTTTTTCGAAACTCATGTGCTTGGGTTGGTGTCGGATTTAGCTTGCCTACAATTTTTTCAGAGAAATATGTAAAATCATTTTCATTAAAAATTATTAATACGTAAATTAAATATTGTCATTACGTTGGCTGGTAGATCTTATTTTTATTCTACCTTTTCTTTATAGTTGATTTTTTTAGTGTTCGTTCAAATATCTTGTCGAGTTTTTGATAAGTGAATGCACTGTGTCATGTTGTATGATTATCTTCGAAAGCATCACAACACATTTTGAAGAATTGAAGACATGAAATGCATGTCGCATTTATGTTGGTGCATCGACTGCGCCTGTTTACGACTAGCATTCATTTCGATGGGTCGCAACCTTCATGATGTCTCGTTTAATTGAGCCTGAAGTGGTTTTATAGCTTTTGTCTCAGACACACTCCAATGACGTTTTCGACTAGCCGTTTACGAGCAAACTTGGATCGTTCCTTAACACACTAAAGCTATCAGCGCCCATGCAACAAAACATCACAAAGCCAGATGAGAAATTAAATGTGAATTAAATGCATTGTGGAAGGTTGGAGTTTGGATTGTGAATTACTGCTGTTGGCTTAATCCAAGGTAGGAGAAGTTCTTACAAGTTCAAGTACGTTGATGCTAAAACTAGCAACACCCATGACTTTGAAAGTAATGAGAAGAGCGAAAATTCTGGAATACGACTGTTATTTAGCATTAAATGCGCTTCTCGGGTGGCTCATGGATAGCATCCTAGCTTTCTGCGAGTCGGTTCCGGCTTCGATTCCAGGCGAGAATAAAAAGTAACCTGAAATCCTTTAATACAAATTGTCTGAGTTTCTATACCTACCTGTGTGACGAAAGAAAGATCAGGCAGGCCAAATAAGTTAAGTACGATGATGAAAATGCGTCATGCATGCCACATGACTCCCTTACCCCCAGACGGGGATAATATATAACTAGAGCCAGATGGACAGGGGTTTCTTCAAATTGGAAAATATCGTACGTGTGGTTTAGGCTCTAGCAGTGTTCGCACACGGACGGAAAGACGGACAGACAGACGAGCAGACGTTTTAAAAAAAACAACACTTTTTCGGTATCAGGGGACCCCAACATGTGTATTTCCGTTGAAATCTCGAAATCGATTTTTCGCAGCATTACATTACTTTCTCTTTACTACGTATATAATTCCGTATATACGTATGTTTACGAGAAAGTAAAAATAAGGAACAAGCCTGGGAACAGCGCTAGCTGGCAAAATCGGATTAATCCGCCCCTAAACTACCAATACATGCGTAGATTTAGCATTAAATTTTCCAAATGGTTGTAGTGTTTTGTTGCTAGCTTGCGCTGGTGTGGTTTGTTGCCTCGGGACGCAGCGCGCCTGGGCGCACGTCTCCGCGTTGAGGCTCCAAGCCTCCTTGTTGCCCCGGGGCTGGCGTCCTCGCCGCGGGTCGCGCGCTGGTGCTTGGGAGCTGAGAGTCAATTCGGCCGGCCCGAAGCGGGAGGGGCAGAGCAGGACTCGACTGCCCGGAGGGGGGGCGGGGGGGGCGGGATGGGTTGGGGGAGGGGGGGGGCGCTGTGACTGAGAAGCCACACGCCGCCGCGCCGTCGTGCTTTTGTTGGGACGGCGCGAGCAGCTGTAAAATGCGACATCGATGTCGATGTTTTGAAAACGTCCACGTTTCTAAAAAATATCGATGTTTTAAAGGTTTGGTTTGGTTTGGTTTGTTTTTTTCGTGTTTCTGGGCGCGTCAACTGCTTTGGTCATTAGTCCCGGTAGTGTAATGCATGTTTTTTCTCGGAAGATGGCGGTGATCTTTCCTCGCTGGATGGCGAGATCCGGCGCCGACCTACCGTCGGCTAGTGGGTTTCCCCTTAACCAGGACTCTCCCACCGCCCCAGCCGGGACAAGCTCTATGCTCCAGACCGGTCTCCCGGGATATGTGGTAGTGTAGTGCATGTTAGTGTAAGTGTGTGTGCAAGAGGAGAGGATAGGACAAGGAAGAGGAAGGACAGATCGCGCGCGGTCAGTGGCCCAGTTTGGAAGGGTAATGCTCCGGCATTCGCCTGGTGTTGATCGGAGAAACCACGGGAAACTACCGATCAGAGCAGCCGGCCGCTAGAATTCTCCTCCAGGCAGCGACTGAATTCGACCTAGCTGTCGATGTTTTAAACATCGATGTATTGATGACGATGTTTTTTAACATCGTTTTGTAATTGATGTTTTTCCGTTTTCGATGTTTTGTTTGTGGTTGAAAAATTTCCATTACCACAATCGCACCACTGTTTTATATGTTCGAACCAAAAGAACGTGCTTTGTACTACCTTCATTGAGCAGACTGTCCTTCGCCCGAGATGATCCTGATGCCCTGTATTGACTTCGTATTTCGCTCATGGAGAGGCATTTTTTAACGTGTTTCGTTGCATTTTAAATTAATGGTCACGGCTACTGTCAAATTAAATTTTGTTGCGCCCAAATTTAATGTTAGAGGTTACTAAATCAGTATTAAACATCGATGTTCAAAATTTCGATGATTTTTAGTCGATGTAATGTTAACATCGATGTTTTTATTTTGAACATCGACGTTTTGGTAGTCGATGTTGCATCAGAACGTGAGAGGAATCCGGCGCCGTGATTCACCAGAGTCTCCTGATGCATTGGGTTGGGGAAACTACGCAACAGGACACTCGGCATCGTCGTTCAACGTATCACGCACGTGATGTAAAGGTTACTCTCGGTTGGCGGAAGCGCGTTTCGCGCTGCCGTGGCACGCCACGAATTTACCAGCGCACTCAGTGCCGTGGAAGGAAACAATCAGTAAGTAGTACGCGCGTTTCGTTTCCTATGGTGTTGGTTTTGTCCGAAGCTGTAGTAGTGGATCCGGCAAATAATACTAAATATTTAGATCCTGCAATAATGACGATTTGTACAGAATATGTAGAATTATTAGAAACAGAAAAGTTTCCGTCACTTTCATTATTGCTCTCATTTGGCGAGGTGGTCAACTGCGTGGAGAGATTTCTTTGTGCCGCTGAGTCTCTCTGGAAGCAACTACCTTGATGTCATTTATTTTAAGGTAATATAGGAAATAGAACCGTAGAACTGATTGATACAAAGGCTCTATTGTGGTATGGGCATTTAAGAAGGTAGCAGCCAAAGCAACTGCCAAAGATGATGTGGGAAATACCATCCTGCAGAAAGAAGATGTAGAGGCAGACCAAGAAGGAAGTGGGAGGAACACGATATAAGCTCAATGATGTCGGCGAGAGATTTAGAAAATGATGGTTGGGAAGATCGAAAGAAAGGAAATTACGCAGCGAGAAACGGCGACAGCTGTACAATACTCCCTTTATTACTACTATAGGAAATTCTTTTATTGAACGCAATCATATCAGCAGCCATTAGAAGTCTGAGAAAAGAGTGTACATTCTTGGTGAACACGAGAAAATTATTTCGATTTGCAGTAGATGTAAATATCTTAATAAAACATTTCTTTCCTACCTCGCAGTTGGCTGAGTAGTGCTGGTGCAGTAAGTTTCATTGTCCAATTACACAGGAGTATCATTCAAATTTTAATCTAGGAGGGATGCCTTGCGCCACTAGAAGAAAGTAACTGGCAAGCATAGAAGAAAATCACTGACTTGTGAATCTCCAGTATGTAGTGTTCATTTTCGGTTTGTTCATTTTGAAATTAAATCGAAATGTTCATTTTGCAATTTTTAAATAAAATTAACTAATAACATCGTCTTTAAAAAAACACTAAGAAATCTTATAATGCGTGATAACTGTTAATTTTTGTTGAATTTCGTTTCTCCAAATGCAGAAGGAATCAAAGGATTTTTTTGTCTCGTGTTCGAACCTAATGTAAATCCATTATTTTTAAACACACGATTTCAAGATGCTTGTCTCCAATAAATTAGTCACAACCCAAAAAGAAATTTAATGAAAAACTAGAGGAAGATCTGTTACGTTTATTTATAAATATCAGCAAGTTCTTAAAAAAGCAAAGGAGAACCAATAGTGCAAATATTTTCCAATCTGAAATTACAAACGTTATGAAGTTAATTCTGTGGTGATTAAACCTCCTATTGCTTGGGGATAAAATCACTCTAAATATATAATATCAAACTGCTGTAAGTATGAAAGGAAACAATGCTTACGGGTTTGTAGCGAACGTTAATATAATCACCACTACATAATGATGACTCGCGGCTGTTGCGCTTTTCTTTGAGTCGGGAGCATCCGTAGACGAGATGCAGGCGTGTGCTCTTTATGTACTTTCTTAGAACATTCTCCGAACTGGAACGACTGTAGTCGACCTTGAGTAGGGTAACATGTGCATCTCTTCTCAGGGGCGACTCAATGAGAGGAATCTGTTAGCTGCATGAATCAACTCGCCCATTATTTGTTCTCTGTTTTCTGCTTTCGACGCCTATTGACTCGAGACGATTAATGAAATAAATTGTGACAGGTTTTTATTTCTAAGGTATACATTTGGTTAATATGGCTCTCTTCCTTAATAGATTTCTGAAAATCAGGAAAGTTGGTGAGAAAATTGTATTGTTTATTTTTAGAAGCATCGGATACATTGTAAACGTTTTTTTTTACGTGAAGGTATGCAGCATTAATAACCATTTACTAATGAATTCTGTGGGTGTTGTGTGCAGCTAGTCGTCTTTTCCATTTTCCTTTTTGTTCTCATTAAAGTTTGAGTACTTTGTGAATTTGATGAGAATTTTTTGCCGGAACAATAATAGTTTTATTATTTATTAAAAGCAATAAACTGATTGCTGTTGGCAACTAACGTTGATTACTGTTAACGAAAACACCGTTCGTATTTTTTTATCTCAAGCTCGCAGTTAATAAAAGTTTTCAAAAACATTTTTGGAGAGGATAGCAAACTCAAATTGCCCTCCCTTCCCTCTCTCTCCGCGAAGTACTTTTTGGATCTGGTCTTGGGTTGGGACACGCCCCATCATAAACCGGGAGGAAAAACCATGATGCGGTCTGGTTGTAGCACTTCTCTGTCGAGGAGCTGAGAACGAGCTGCACGCTTGCTCACTTTATGTACGTTCTTGGAACCACTTCCTTTGAAACCCAACGGCAAAATAATGAATCTTGTCCGTAACCGGCAGTACGTGTTATCGGAAGAGTAGCTAGACGCAGAATTGCTTTCGAACTCATTTTCACGTTAACTTATTTTCTCCTCTCTACATTGTTTCCTAAAGTTGCTGAGACAATGGACTAAATCAATTCAAGTGAGTTGAGAAATTAGGCAAAAATGAGATATCTCCTGAATCTCAAAATGTACTTTCCGGAATGCATGGTGCCAAAGTATATCCGTCTTCGTTCTACCTCTTTTCCGTTCTATTGGAGCCCATTCCCTAACTCTTCTTGGCCAACTGTTTTCTGTTATTCATCTTCGTTGCCCATACTATCGTCTGTCTTAATTTAAATATACTATCAATTACAACAATGCTTATTCATTTACTGGGCCAAATTTTGAAGCTCTCAAGTTTTTTCTACTGGAAATAAATATATCTTTAAAATTTGAAATATTAAATTTCGCTCTAAATTTTTCCCGAACTCCTGGGAAACGAAGTGTCCAGACTTGATAAATGCCGACACACTGACATGAGTTACTATAGGAACCGCGCAACGTTCTGAAACGAGAGTCAAACAATGCGCAGTGAATTTTGGGGGGACCTTGGCTTCAAGGCTGTCGAGGGGAAACACCTAGAACGTGATGCACGGCGTCATAAACCTGTTGGTTTCGCGACGCGACGCGCCTCGCACCGCCCGGTCGCCCACCGGACGCCGCCGCCCGCCCGCCCGCTCGCCTCCACCGCCCTTCCGCCTGGAAGAGGGGGGACACTCGTGCGGGTGGCCGGAAGGGAGGGTCGAAGTCCAAGGAAGTAGCGGTAGGTGATGCGGTGACAATTTTCGGGAATATCAGTTTGCGTATTAGGTCCCCAGGGAAGCAGTGAATCTAAGGTTGACGATAATATGATTAATAATAATAATAATAATAATAATAATGTGGTAATAAAATAGTTATAGAATATTTTAAAAAAATCACTTACCATGCCTTAATATTGTATCTGTGTGGTAACTATGTGAGACCAACAATTTGTTTGAAAATGAAAAAATAATAATAATAATAATAATAATAATAATAATAATAATAATAATAATAATTTTGAAGACCCTTGTGATCTATTTCATCCTAGACTTAATGAATTTTGCATGGCTAGTACGAAGTCGTGAAGTCCCAGGTTACTAATACACAGCGGAAAGGAAGTAGTAGAAACAAGAAGAAATCAGATTAACAGAGAAATGTTTCAAGGAGATTCGCTATTTCCTCTGTTCTTTTGCTTTAGTTTGATTCTTTTATCTGGACAGTTGTTGCACACTGACTTGGGTTACAAATTCTGTGGATGAAAGACCAGTATCACATTTGTTTTACATGGGTAATCTGAAGGTAAGAATGAAGCGATTCTCTCTCAAACGCTGTGTGTTCTCAATAATTTTAGCTATGAGATCTGTATGAAGTTTGGTCTTGACAGCTATGCAAAACTCAATTCAAGGAGAGGCATACTGACGTCAGAGAACATTGAAGTTGATATACACACTGTGATCCAGGATCTTGAGCCAGGTAAAACAAATATCTGGGCATTGAAGAATGTGAGAACATCTCGAACCACGCAGTGCTAGGGAGAATTCGCAGGGAGTGTGACTTGTGCTGCAGTCCGCTCTGAACTCCAGGAATAAAATATCTGCAATTGGTAGTTTGGTTGTGGGTGTAGCCGAATTCAGTTTCGGACTAATGGACTGTATTGAGCAAGAAATTCGAACCATGGATCGAAGTAGCAGAAAACTGCTTACAATGCATCATGTCGCCCACCCTCAGCTGAGTACATAGAATTTATGTCACCAAAGAAGGAGGAAGAGCTTCAGACAAATGAAGCCTCCTGACCAATGCAATAGTTCGGATGAGAAAGTATGTATCAAGATAACCCACTAATGAGAGAGGTCATTAAATCTGACCGAAGAATGGGAAATAGAGGCATTGTAATGGTAGCAGGAAGCTTTGCGAAGAAAAGTGTGTAGACATGCAGAATAACGCTTCAACTTTTGAGGTTCTTAACAAGAAAGTGAGACAAAAAATTAAAGATTCCGGAATATCTAAAAGAATGGACAAGGTGCAGATAACAAAAATCAATTATTTATGTGACTTAAAAATGGAAGAATGATGTACAATGTTCTCATCTGCAATGTACCATTTGAAGGACGAACGCATGTTTTAGAAGCTACGTTTAGATGTACGAAGCCATTGAATTTAACAAAAGATAATGATTTAAAATCGCACGTGTGACATGAAGGTCGTTGTCGTGTGTGGATGTGGCGTTTAAGATGAAAAACAAGTCGTAATACTGTAAAAATCATTCATCCACTGGAATGTATTTCAATGTCAAAAATTGAAGGATTCTTTCCTTAGCTCTGTCTTCCTTAGCCGGTGATTTTGTAATTTTGTCAACATTTGGTTTTGGATACTCGTGGCATTGGGAAGTCACTCACGCCATGCGGTGTGTCACTTCGCATTGCAGTTATGCCTTTTGTGTGTGGGACGAGTAAGAATGGCTGCCAATTACCGCGGAATTAGAAGATGCACCGTAGTCATCGACTCTTGGCGTAATCCAGGGAAATCAGCTCTGATGAGAGGTGAGCTATTGAGGCATCTAATCCCTGCCTTCTAGAAAGATGTCAAATGGACGTTTCGAATCCACGTTTCCATTCAGATCAGGAGACGCTTATTATTCTACGTATTTCCATTCAGATCAGGAGACGCTTATTATTCTACGTACAGATTACGCTCAGTACCAAGTTGTATTACGGAACGTAAATTGCTGGCAACTATCAAAAGGGGACTTAGCGCATAATCAAGCATACGTATTCTTAACCTGTGTGTTGGAACCTCTTTTTCTGAGAAATGTGTATACTAGCAAACGAATCTCGACTCTGCATGCACAATGGTGATTAACGACTTTCAAGATTCAAAGAGATACATTAATTACGTGCATTTACCAACACAAACACTGAGAGTTCTCTGCACAAAAGTTCTTGTTCCAAATGTTGATTTAATTACTTGAAATTACCCCTTACTACTACACAGGGATGTTGAGTGAAACACTATGAATAATAAATTAGTCTAACTTTGTGCATGCGCAACTTTAATTCCAAGTCTGGAAGTACTATAACGCTGAGTGAGAAGGTATCTCTAGCTTGTCGATCTGTGGGAAGTGTAACAGTTTAATACCCCTTTCGCTCTGGTACAGTTGATAAAACCTTCCTCTGTTCATTTTCAACTAGTTTGTTTTTTTAAATTGCTCTTTATTACCATATTTCCGGATGTAACTTGCTAGTCGCTTTTCTTTTATCAACGGAGTTCATTTTTGTCACGTTTCACACATTATTCTTACATGATCATATTTGTGTACTTATTTTTGAGTTATTATTTCAGTATAAGTATTTCATCTCAATGCTATCACGTTTCTTAGGGCCGTTACTTTTTACGAGAAGACGTTGCTGACATGCCCTATACTCTTCCCCCAAATCTGTTCCTTTATTTGAACTTGGGAGCTATGACTTATTTTAAATTTATACCTCTATTGTTCGTAAAATGATTTCATCATTTTTTTCATATGCCTGTCGCATCACCTTGAGATGCTTGTGTCTGAATATCCACCTCTGTAGTTTTGAGTTTATTGTTATCGTTTTTCCTTCGGGGCGTAAATGGTGGAAGGGAGTGACCGGTTACAATGGAGAACTATTGTAAAACACGCAAGACAATATGTTTCACTTACAGGGCGATACCTGTGAGAGCAAAGTCTTTCTGGCAGTACGTACGATATATGAAATGGTTGAATGGTCTTAGATAGAAGTGAGATATAGAATAGCTGGTGCGGGAACGTGAGATAGAGAAAGCGACAGAGGTGATATCTGCAATGGGAAAATTATCTCGGCAGCACGCTGTTCGAAATAGTTGAAGGCCCTTTCGTAAAGCACGGAATACTGGAGAGTGGTGCCTGCAGGTGCGGTGCGTGTATAGGGATGCCTGCAGGGTCTCGGCGTGTTCACACCGGCGCGGGGGCAGCAGACACATGTGGGCGGCTGTAGTGTTTGCGGCGCGGCCGGGGTGGGCCATAATTCGGGAGGCGAGGCGCCGGAAGGCCGTAACTCGCGCGGCGAGCGCCAGGTGGCGGCCGCCGCTTCCGGTTCCGGCGCGTCCCGCTCTTTCTGCCCCCCCTCCTCACCTCCGGCGGGGCGATTCCGCGCGTGGGCGTCTATCGCGCGTGTGGGGGGGGGGGAAGGGGTGGGGCGGACGCCGCGCCGCCTGGCGAGAGAGCGCGCAGCTGCCGCGTGGCGCGTGTGGAGTTGGGAGGCCGTTGGGGAGAAATTCACGGCCATTCTTTTCGCGTTTCCCTATCTTCGTGTGTCTCTAACCACACCAGTGCAAATAAATTACATTCACTGGCTTTCGAGAGATGATTAGTTCTACTAGTTATTTATTAGCACCTAGGGCGTTATAAAGGTTGTAATGATCGAGCGGCGATATAAGGCCCGAGGACCTTTGGCCCGAGATCATTAGAATGGTTAATGTCCATGGTATAACCAAGATTTTATTTGTTAATTAACTAGTGGTTAACTTGACTCGGTTTGTCTTTTCATATTTCTCTCCTATAATACCCTTTCATAATTTCCTCCATAAGAGAACATGTAGCACCATTCAATGTTTGTTGTACTTCGTTTGTAACCACGATCCTCTTGATACAGATATCGAACTACGTATCAAGGAATAACCAATAACTCGAAGACAATAACAACCAATAACGTATCAGTAAGACAATAACAACCAATAACGTTTCAGTAAAAATAAACATATATTGTATTAATTGTTGTTTACCGATTTTTCTTCACTTATATTTTGAGAAAGGTAAATTTTCTTATTTCTTTAAAGACAAAAAAATATTAGTGCTCCTCCCCAATAAAAAATAAGACGTTGAATGTGATTGTAGATAACACAATTTTCTCCCCATCAAGTAAAATAATTTGTTTTTAACGTACCTTTCTTTAATTTATTATTCTTTTGTGTGGAGCATGGTAGTGGTGTGTGACTAAATTTCGGAGACTGCCGCAGCTATCACTCCGTTAATTTTAATTTAATCTCTCCCTTATGACTCACATTCATACTCGAATGCAATTTCTTCTTGAGAGCGTTTTTGTATACTTTTAATGGAGAAAGTTCCTCACGGCTTTCTTTCGAAAAGGAGGGATTGGAGGGACATATGGAAGGTAGACCTAATTGATTGTGATTATCAAAATTTCTGATCTTTTTAAGAAAATGTGATTTTGTATTATTCATTTGTACTCTTTGAAGAAATATCAAATTTGTGTACGTAATTTTTAGTAGAGCGGTATTCTTATATATAGCCCCCAGCTTGCTGTGAAGATATTGACATTTTGCTGAGGGAGTTTTTTACTTCAAGAAAGCACCATGATTGGATTACACTATATGTTTTCTAATGCGCTTGGTTTTTTCGGTTAGTGAAAATAAATGTTTGTGATTATATTACATTATATTTTCCAAACTCTTCTATTGCACATAATTGCGAAGGTAAACTGATTAGTTTATGCTCGTTTAATGGTCACGAATGAAAGATTGATTAAATTTGTGCAGTACTTGAAGAAACTTTGAGGATATAAATATTTGGATATTGACTGTGTGTCTCATGTACAATAATTGTTAATAATTTACCTTCACGTTAAAGGTAAATAGATTTCTCTTAATATTAATGAGTTGCAATGTGATGCGTTAAAGTAAACTGTTAAGAGTAATGGGACGACTTTCTCTCTCTTCTCTGGCTACTTCCCCAAGATTGTATCACTTGTTGCGAAAGTGCTACATGAAGATGATGGTAATGAAAGTGACAGTGGTGCAACCAGTTAAAATGTCAAAAGTTTAGAAAGTGCATTTCTGTTTCGTATATTTTCCAATAAATGATGTAACGATTATGACCTTTATTGGAGCTTCATTTCAGGGAACCTTGATGACGTGCAATGAAATATTATTGAATACATTCATATAATATATACATTCATATTACATTGGATATAATATATCCAATGTAATATGAATGTTTAAACAAAAATACGAGCGATTAACTTTTTTGTCTTGTTTGTATGAACTCTGTGTTTTTATCTTATAGTATTTCTCTTGGATGAACATTTAGTTTATGTTCGTTGCATCACAGCTGCAACTGCCATGTGACCTCTGAGTTCATGAACATTTCTGCTTGCACTTTGCTCTATACTAGCTAAGCAGCTGGACGTTGGAATTTACTTGTTATGGCTGAGCAAGTGCATGTTTCCATGCTTTTAAAATAATGGTTAAATATTAAGTTTAGGTTCCGCGTTAAAGTACGACTCAGTACATTTTGTTTAATTTTTGTTTATAATTTTTTAGAAGTGTCCTCTTAGTTACGAACTTCGATCTCGTTTGAATATCTCTCGAATTATATTTCAAATTGGGCGATTTTGGTTTCTTCTGACGCAATTGACCGCATTTGTAGTACAAACTTTAACTCTTTTCTCATGGTACATAGCACTCGTGAAATTTGATAATGGCTACTAGAGTAGTCTCCTTGTTTACAACCATAGTTGTAAGTCGCAGTTATGAAATGAATGCTGACTAGACAAGATCCATATACACACTCACACAAACATTTCATGTCAAAGGTGAAGGCTGGTGAAACGACAAACGTCTGCACCAAAATCGTCTGCAACGTTCCTGCCTTATCCGTTTTGATCTCTACAGTCGTGAAAATTAAGAGACGAATTCACATATTTAAACCGTCAAACATTTGTACGATCATTGAGACTCGAGCTCACAACCTTGAAATGCTTGATGTGTAGAAAATGTGGCTTGATTCTCGCTCCTCCAAGAAGCTTATATTATAAATTATTATTATTATTATTAATGATAATAATAATAATAATAATAATAATAATAATAATAATAATAATAGAGTTCTGTACAGACAATTCACGTTCTAATGGCTGATTTTAGTTCAGAACCAGCAAGGCCGCTGTCTCTGAAGTGTCTGTGGTCCGGAGGCCCCAGGGTTCGAGTCCCGGTGGCTGGATTTTCACTAGCTAGGTAGGTTGGTCGAATTCAGTCGCTACTTGGAGGATAATTTAAGTGGCCGGCTGCTCTGATCGATAGTTTTCTGTAGTTTTTCCGATCAATACAAAGCGAATGCCGGAGATGTATCCTAACAAATGGGTCACGAGCCGTGCGTAATCTTTCCTTCCGCTTCCTTCGTTTAGCCTCTACCCTTACCTTCACACACACACACACACACACACACACACACACACACACACACACACACACACTTGCATTCATTGCACCATCTCACATGTCGGGAGACCGGTATCGAGCCGGTATATTGAGCCTATTACGACTGGGGCGGTTCCGTACTGAGGAATCGAAGTGTTGATCGGCGTCGGATATAATCATCAGCCGGGGAAAGAACACCACCCCTTCCCGCAATGAAACATTCACTACACTAAAGTGAACAATCCCCCATAAGAGTTGACGTGCACGGAAACCTCTATTAATCGATCAATCAATCCAGGTACCTTCTTTGGATAAGCCCACCTATTTAACGTAGTTGTTTGGAGCAGCATCTAAGTTTGGAAAACCAAAGGCTGCGGGTTTCATTCATATATGAGACATGATCGCTTTCTCCATGTGTTTGGCTTCTCATACATCATCCTATTCACAACCGTTCAAGTATGATCATTAACACTTAACGATCCAAATTACCACAGTGATCGTTAGCTCAGGGAAGGGGAGGATCTAAAGGCGCAAGCTTGCTTCCCTGCCTAGGCTCAGATAAAAGGATACACATCATATCCCATCACACTGTACACAGAAGTATATAGGGTATGTTCTATTAAATGTATTTTCCTGGTATAGCGCATTGATAAACGGATAAAGCTTTTACTATCGTCCGGTTTCGATCCTTGGTCAGTCCATGTGGGATATCCAGTGTACGAACACTCGTGAGATTTTCTCCAGATTCTTCAGTTATTCCTGCTTCTCTCCTACTTTCCTTCTCCTGACCCCTACACCCCGTGAAGAGGTCAATGCCCCCTAATGTAAAAATATGTATAGTTTAGGTTTAAGAATTTTTGTAGTGAATTCAGAAATTCAAAATCTTCTAGTGTGTAACCCTGCGTTATGGATGTTATGGCAGGATATCACGCATGGTTCCATCCTTCCCCCGTTTCCGAGCAGTCGAGCAAATTGCCGAGATCAACGATGTGGGGAAGTCAGGTGTGGATCGTCCGAGTAATGAGAATATGGCCCAACATCATTTTGAAGGCTTTAGTTGTGGCCCTTGAGGTCTTGCAAGTTCTTGCAACGGACACCCCTGCAATAGGTCATCACATGCAAATCTCACCGACCTCAGCAGCTGAAGGGCCTCTAAACCCCTAAAAAATTTCCGTTTTTTTTTCTTCAATTGATAGACAGTGTCTACCTCATCAGCTCGCACGCCACCCCGGTGTGGGCGGAGCGGGTTGATGGACGAATCGAGGCCAGGGCCGTTGGTGCAGGGTGGAGCCCGGGCGTTCGTGCGGCGAGTGGCGCCGTCTGGAGAACACTTCGGCTTGGGCCACGCCCGCCACTTTGCCGCTCGCCGCCGCCGGCCCCAAATTGACACGGGCGACCGCGGCGCGCGCTTCGATGGCTGATGTCATCGCGCGCCCTGCATGCGAACTTCGCCCTCCGTTTTCTTTCCTTTTATTTCATTTCGCATCTCTCGCTTTTATCAGGGTGTTTTCTAAGGGCGGCAGAAATTAATCTTTTTACGAAGTAAACGAACGAGAGTTGGTGGTGGGGAGAACATTTCATTTTACGATTGCTTGATTGATTGATTAGCGTTTCCGGGTGCGCTGCAGCGCCTCTGACCGGGAGGTCCTAGGTTCGAGTCTTGACGGCGGCAGGATTTTTGACACTAGCTTTTCAGCTAGGTCGAATTCAGTCGCTGCTTGGAGAGAGTTCTAGCAGCCGGCTGCTCTGATCGGTAGTTTTCCGTGGTTTCTCCGATCATCAGGCGAATGCCGGAGCAGTACTCTTCGAAACGGGCCACGGACCGCGCGCGATCTTTCCTTCCTCTTCCTTGTCCTATCCTCTCCCCTTACACACACACACACTTACACTAACATGCACTACACTATCACATATTCCGGGAGACCGGTCAGGAGCTTAGAGCTTGTCCCGGCTGGGGCGGTGCCCCGCTGGTGGGAGAGTCCTGGGTAGGGGGAAACCCCATTAGCCGACGGTAGCCGGATCTAGCCATCGAGCTGGGAAGACCACCTCCTGTTTCTCCGAGAAACAAACATGCACTACACTAATGGGATTAATGACCAAAGTAGTTGACGCGCCCGGAAACACGAAAACCAAAACCAAACCAATCCGGGTGCGTCAACGGCTAAGGTCATTATTCCCGTTAGTGTAGTGCATGTTTTATCGCGTGCGGTGGCGGTGATTTTCTCCAGCTGTATGGCGAGATTCGGTGCCGACCTACAGGTTGGTATGCGGAGACTTCCCCTAAACAGGTATTTCCCACTGGCGCGGCACCGCTCCACTCGAGACAATCTTTAAGCTCCCGACATGTGCGATAGTGTAGTATATGCAAGTACGTGTAAGTATGCGATGAGGACAGGACAAAAAATTAGAGGACAAGATCGCGCGCGGTCCTTTGTCCGTTTGTGAGGGTACGGCTCCAGTATTTGCCTGGTATTGATAAAAAAACAACATAACTACCGATCACAGCAGTCGGCCACGAATTTTCCTCCAGGCTGAAGGGGAATTCGATCTAGGCCTCTCGCTAGAGTCGAAATCCTACCACCGTTGGGGCTCGTCAGAGACGTTGCAGTGACATCAGTTGATGTCCTGAGTTACCTAAACTGATTTCGTTGTGCGAATATAATTTATTTTGCAGTTACTATATTCAAGCGTCTTCAAAGTAGTTATAACAATTACGAGGGCCTTTCTTGGGGGTTATCTCAATATAGCATCATATTCCAATGAATGTATCACTTAGAAATCACAAAAATTCTGAACAAGAATTTTGTTAGGAGTAGGTTTCTAATTTCATTGGTCTTGCAAATAAGGTTTCTTTTAGCGGACTGTGCGGAATTTGTTTTCCGCCGTGAACTTTGTGAATTGTTTCCTGACCTCACAGATTCTGAAATAGCCAATGGATTTTAATGATCAAAGAACCAAACGATATTTTTCCAGAGTGACAGGTACACGGGTTGCGTCAAGTTACTTAAAAATCAATGAAGTGGAGCCTCAGGATCCCTCGTGTGTTCATGAGTAAAGCGCTAATATTTTTTAATTATTTTATTTCATCTATCAGCTGGACTTTTTCTGACGTAATTGAGCGAACATTTTATTTATTTGCTTTCGTTTCTATTATCGCGACGCATTCACGACAGCCTATTTTAATATTCAACAAGAGACATCAAAAAAAAATAAAGTAATAAAATAAAATCATCAATAAAATCAAACTTTGCTATATTTCACGAAATTTTCTTTCTATGATTTGTGAATGATATGTCGAATAGCAATTGCTAGAAGGCTGTTGCATACTTTTTATACTCGTGAATTGTGTTAACTTCATAATAAAAATTAACAATTAAAATATTTTTTAAATTAAATTAACTCGTATGGATATATTGTTCTAAAATTCACACATATTTGGCCTTCTTCTATAAATTAATGGAAACGAATAATTACTGAATCCTCCCGAAAACAGCAATCATAGTGTGCATCCAATGTGTTCAGAAATGAAAGATTCGGACAATTATTTCTTTCTGTTAAATGGACGTATGGGAATTGGACATTTTTAGATGTGTTTAACTAGCCGATTTCTACATAAGTGAGTACGGTACATTCGAACGTGAAAGCAGTGTGATGTAATGCGAATGTTATTAGGGCAGTTAATCACACTTCCTGTTGTTGAATTTTGCCGATATTATTAAGGCGTCTGACATCTCTATCAGTTGATGTTGGACTTCAAAGCAACTCTGAGAACATCATAAGAGGTCAAGGTGTTTCTATTCATGTCTGTCAATGACCGAAACAGTTTTTTCACGCAAGGTCATTATTGCTGATAGCCTGGATTTCTTTCATTGATGCTGCCGACTGGTTGCATTGCTTACTCAGGCATTTTAGTCAGTTAAGAGTGTCAATATTGCTTTAATTGCTTACAAGCGTGGCAGATCCTTAAGAGGGGAAATTAGGAAATTCCCCTTAATAATACATTTCAGTTTTTTCCCGAATTGAATATTTATTATGCAACCGCACATTCTGATATCTCGTTAAAGAAATTTGTAATTTTACGAACTCATTAGATTCGCACAGATAAATCGTTACGAATTGTATATGTTTTTTCTAGACGAAGATGTATATAGAGTGGTGCAGAATTTTGAAGATTATGCAAGTGCAGATAACGTTTTCTTCTGGTAATGATAAGAGTATGAAGTGCATGTCAATGAGGTTATGACTTATGAGATTGTTTGCAAGGCCGATGTAATGTGAGCGTAATTTCGTTTCGTTAATACAAATAACATGTGAAACAAATTGCATGCTTATCTAGAGCATTATCGATTTTGGTTATAATATTTGTTTCATGAATAGTGAAGTGTTTATTGTCTTTAAACTTTTGCCATACATATTTTACTCTCTTTGTTAAGTTTTTTCGGTATTCGAATTACTTAGGCCTGGACGGAATAGAACGCCATAAAAACAAAAATTGTTGCTATTTTTAGGTCTGTTGTATTTGTGCGTATGTACGTTGGATTTGATTTAGGATTTGAAACAAACTATAAAATCTTCGAGGAGACATCGTTAACAAGTTCGTTCTGTAAGTAACAAAATAAAATGAATCATGCGTAAGTGTTTTAAGTTTCCACGCGTAAAATGAAAATTTCTGTTCGTGAAATTTCATATGTACTTGTGAATGTTTTTAAAACTACGAATTCAGTTCACACCTTAACGATCATTTTCACATATTTATTTATTTATTTATTTATTTTACGTCAAAAAACAGTTAAAAACTGCGTATGACGTGCTATGGGGAAAAGTGAATTGTGTGCACATTTTCAAAATTCTGTGATCCCTACACTAAGTCATATACTACTTAAATTTTGAATTTTGAAAGGAGAAAAACTCCCATGTAGTAAAATCTATTTTCAAGGATAAATAAGCAATAAATTTTGAATTTTGAAAGGGAGAAAAAAAAAAACTCCCATGTAATAAAATCTATTTTCAAGGATAAATAAGCAATAAATTTTGGCTCTTATTACCTCCTGCCGCGACAACATGGAAACGATAATTTGAATAATTGTGTTTCCCACTGAATTCTAGAAGACGTGCACAGAAAATGAAGTTACATTTATGTCCAGAAGCAAAACAAGGGCCATCTCAGCATTTGCTCAATGGATCAGGAAACTGGACGAAAAACCTGATCGAGATGGGGTCATTGACCCGGAAGCTGTAATACAATAGTTGTTACAGGTTGTTTATACTCATTTATACAGTCCAAATGGTAAATAATGCGTCATTGGTAAAATTAATGTTACTTTTCTTGTGATACTGAGTATAGTCTCTAATTGTATAGAAACAGTTATGCAGCAGAAACGATTTCACTTGGGATTTAAACTTTTCTATTGAAGTTAATCGTTTAATGTCATCTGGCAAAGTGTTGTAAAATAATGTACATGTATTGTATGTGAATTTTTTGTAATGAGCTGTTGATACTGTCACCTGATGAATATGATTTCTACGTCGACTGTTATAGTAATAGACTTCGGCATTTTCTGAAAATATATTCCGCCCTTGAGCAAGTCATTTTTACAAAACCACTGATTCGTAAATAAAAAGACACGGTAATGGTAGAATTCTTAGATTAATGAAGAGAGGGTTACATGAATCACGTGGGTGGGATTTGGTTATTATTCGTACAATTCGACATTTCGACAATTCGACATATTCGACATTTCGACATTCGTACAATTCGACGTACGACTCATTGACAACATATTACGCCGCAAATTAAATAAGAAGAAACTAAAAACGTATACAAGCCTCACCCCATTCACCCAGAAACTATCAAAATTTATTTCTATTCCGTTCTTTGGAAAAAATATCGCAGAAGGTAGCCCATATTCTTCACAAATACAATTTTCACGTTTCCTTTACCACACACAAATCCCTCAAACACCTACTTTCACCTCGCAACACCACCCCACTCATGGCGAAATCAGGAGTTTATGAACTACACTGCCACAATTGCAGAGGCTAAATACATCGGACAAACTGGTAGAAGCTTTAATACCAGAATTAAAGAACATTTACATGCATGGAAGCACAACACAAACAAATCGCACTTTGCTACACATCTTATAAACGCAGGCCATACTTTCCACCCAGACTCAGACATCAAAATTCTTGAAATAGAAAATAAATTCTGGAACAGAAGTGCTTTAGAAATCTTTCATATATTTCAAGCCAAACAGAAATCTGAGGCCCTTCTCAATGAACAAACTAATTTCCCTCTGTCCCTCTGCTAATAATTTTACACACCCCGACGTCCCTAACTGACTCCCCCGCCTCCTAAGACATTTCCAAGAGAACACTAAACAGACCTCCGACCCACCCACCCCCGCCGATCCCCGGAAAGCAAAAAAAACCCCGTGTCACGTTCTCTCTGGGCACAGTCGCTCGACTTTTGCCGACAGCAGCGAGGTAAGCAAAAAACGGCTCAACTTGCTATTCAATTATTCCATCTTTGTAATAACATTAATATGAATTATTATTATTATTCCCCATTTCTTATATATGTATATGTATATATATATATATATATATATATATATATATATATATATTTTTTTTTCTTTTGAATATGAGAATGTATATTTCTCCACAAATAGTTATAATCCTGAAATTTGAACTGCTTGTATAGTATTAATTCCTCTCCGCCCCCCCCACCGCAATTAATTTTATAATTTTATCTGCTATATGTTCCTTAACTTTTGCAACCATACAATGTGTCTTTCTGTATTGATTTTTTGTTTAATTTGAACTGCCACTAATCCTCCCGTTGCATTCCCCCCTTACCGTTTTTGAAATTTTATCTGTAACTAAATATTTTAGAGTTATCCATCAATTGTAATTTAATTAATCAATTGTAATTAAATATTTTAGAGTTATCCATCAATTGTAATTTAATTAATTTTTCTATCTTATTGTGTATATATTTATAAAAATTTTTGTATCTTTCTGTATTCTTTAGACTGACGATGACGGCAAAGCCGTCGAAAGCCACTATCTTAATAAAGCTGATATGTTGACGAAGATGACTTCTTTTATTTCTTCTTATAAGAACGTCAACAACATCCAATCAGAATTCCCATAATTCGTACAATTCGTTTTTGTAATCTAAAAGTCTGGGAGCTATAAGATGTATTTCCCCAGAATATTATGCCATATCTCAGGCGGGAATGAACATTCGCGAAGTATACACAACGAGCAGTATGAAGGCTGACTGAATTTGCAAGAATTCTGAACGCGTAGCATAATGAACTTAATTTTGTGTTCAATTCATTTAAATGGACGTTCCATTTAAGGTTTGACTGAATTGAGAGACCTAAAAATTTTTGCCTTAACATCAGTCAATGGTACATCGTTCATTTTCAATGGAGCACAGAATTGTTTATTTGAAATGGAAAACTGCATTAAAACCGTTTTCTTTTCGTTTACTATTAATTTGTTATTTCGGAACCAATTTGAAACATCTGATATTGCACTATTTACTGTTTCTTTATTGCAAAGGATGTTCGTATCATCCGCAAAGAGGTCAACTTCAAATTTAAATACTTCGACGTAGGTCGCAGAATACGAAATACAACACTTTAGAGTTTAGAACGCTTGAAGGAATATCTAGATATCCCTTAAGCCCTTTCCTTCTCCCTGATACGTCGTCATAAAATATTGTACACAAGACATCAATAACCCCACAATTTTTTCCTTACACTGCTGTAATTTTTCTACGCGCTTGTATAGCACTAGTCATAAGTTGGCTACAATGAATACTCAACCTGTTTGTTTGTTTTTTCTTCTTTTTTGGCCTGGTCTCGTGGGATGATAAAGGTCTGGATCCGAGCGAGGGGCGGGGAAGGGAGACCGCCGCGGGCCCTTCAAACGGCGCCCGACGTCCGGCATTTGTCAGCGGGCGGCGCGGCGCGGTGCGATATCCGGGCAGCCATTTCTCTTGGATCGAGCGCCCATCCGTCATGGCTTAGCGCAGCGGTCCGCGCGGACCGCCCGCCAACTGCGCTTCGTCGCATGCGCCCGAACAGCGGTCGCGCGGACCGCAGGAATTCGGACGGAGTGTCCCGTGGAAACTGCACAAGTGGTCGCATCCTTCTCCTCCTCTTCCTCCTCGTCTTGCTCTTCCTCCTTCGTTTTTTCTACCTTCTTTTCTCCGGCTCTCTTCTCCTCCTCCTCCTCCTCCCTTTTTCTCCTCCATTTGTTATTCCTTTTCTTCTTCTTTTTACTCCTAAGGGGATGTTACCAATAGTCTCTAAAGGGATGATCTCAGATAATTGTTAATTTTATTTCTGTGGGCTTACAAAATACTCAGTGATGGTTGAAATGATCATATGGGATACGTGATTTGTTGTTGTTTTTCTTCATCTCAAGGTAACCATGTTAATGACTTGTGCAGGATTCCGACACACTCGTCTAGCTTACATTGCTTATTACCACTGCTTTCTGTGATGATTAGACTATCTTATCCTTTTCAGAATAAATAGCATTTCCTTGAATTCTGGTAAGTTTATTATGTGAAATGTGCGCCCTGTAAGTAATACATAGCGCAGGTTTTATTATCGGTGAATTTATCTCGAGATTATTTTATCTAGTCAATTTATCAAAATAATCTTTACCGATTTTTGCTTTTACCAATTGCATTAAATTAGACAATAAATTTTCACTTAAGAGTATGTAATAATTAAAATATAATTTCACACAATAATTGGCATTCTAAGGTATGATGTGTATAAAATATTCGGGCACTACACATTTTAAGGCAACCTGTTGTGAATTTTTTTTTAAATTTTAGATGATCTTTAAATCTGGTTTGATATTTTGAAATTTGGATGTTAATAGAAAGCACAAGTTCTGTACTCTTCAGGCTGTGGTGCTTTGATAAACATAAGCTGAAGAAAACGCTTTTGCTTCGATAGGGCAATTTGCATACAAAATCACTAGTAAAATGTCAAAAAAGGAAAATGCCAAAAATTGGATGAAGAATTAATAGGGTACATTACATCTACATGTGAGAAACGAAGAAAGCATTTAAGCATTTGATATACTATATGCTAGAAATTCGCGAAGCATTTGTACCGTGAACGTTTTCTTACTTTTACTTTGAGCAGAACATTTCCCTGACTTCACGGAACATTGCCAGCTTGCAAGCGGCAAACACCAATCCCAAATGGCTTACGTGCTGGCATTTAAATGATTCTCTGGGAGACTGCTTGCCAGCATTTCATTTCCTCACTCTTTAGAAAACAGCTTTCCTTTCTTTTATTTTCTTCCTGTTTCCCGTTTTCCCCTTTTCTCGTAAACAGCATAAACCGTGGCAATAAAATTGAAAGAAGCCAGACCGTAATAAAATAGGATTTTAATATCTAAGGCGCATCCTGTGCGGACGATATTTGTAAACTCCCCTTCGCAGGTTGGTTGACAAATTTGCGTGAATGGGAATTGTTTTGGGGGGCTGGCAGCCCCATTAGCAGCCCTGTGGTTTCGACACAGAGAGCGTTAACTGGCAAAGCGCCCTTTCTGTTGCGGGCGATTGGCTTCTGGACCTGACGGCAGTAGGTGTCTGCCTCCACGCTGCGCTCTGCCCCGGCAATCCGGGAACAAAAAGCGAGCAATTACGTCCTCCCTTGGGAGGGGGGGGGGGCTGAGCCTCCAGCGCTCCTTCATTCCCCTTCCCGGCGCTCTCGAGTGCAGCTGCCCTCGCGTCTATACCGACTGCATCCCACGGACTTTCTCTAAGCCATTTCGTACCTTCCCCAAAAGATATAACCCGACTGCATCCAGCGGTCTAATTTTCCTAAGAATTTCCCTCTCTCTCCGAAAAAGAATATCCGACTGCAACTTGCAGTCAACGTTCCCTAGCCCGACAGCATCCCGTTCCGTTTTCCTTCTCTGTGTAAGTATTGATATTTACTGCGGTCTTCTTAGTATTATATTGATGGATTATAATTGATGTACTTCTGTGTTTAAGAAACAATTGCACGTCCTTATTGTGCACTGTCGCCAACATTAGAAATCACACGTTCGTGTAGACAAATGTTGAAATCTCGTATCACGAGCACACACTTCCGAATATTCTGTCATGTTCTCCTGTATTCGAAGTTTTCTCTGGACTAGTACCTGAATTCGCGCTACTTATAAGTGGAAACGTCACAAAATTTGGTATACCTTTCGAAACATCGGATGAAGAAAGTGGATGCAGTCGGGCTATGCCTACTGAGATAACGAAAAGGAAAGAGGATTACCTGGGAAGAGAGGGCGAGGAAAACCTGACTGCGGGATGCAGTCGGGCGATTCCCCCTTGCTACAGTAGTTGCGTCGATCTTGTTCTCCTAGAGTTCATTCTCATGATGATGGACAAGGCTATGATATCACCCCGTTTTCATTCCTTCACACCCTGGCTTCGCGTTTCTCGCACTTGATCCACAACATGTCTCAAGGCAAGAATCCTTCTGTCGAGCCGTCTCCCTGGAGACTCGTTTCTCCCCTCACCCTTCTTTCACTTCACAATGAATGAAAAAGAAACCTTCTTCACACTATCTACCCCTCACAACACCCATTTATTTGAATGCCACCCCTGAATATGTCCATTCCTCAACATCACCAAAACATTCTCCTCACCCTAGAATAGCGACCCTTCCCGCCCCTACGGCCCCTCCCACAGACATCACCCGTTAATTGCTTCCAATTAACTATACTGTCGGTCTCTTTTTCAATCCATCAATACTCACCCCTTGTAACGGCAGCAGACTTTATCACTGCCCCTGTTCAGAACAAGCTCACGTCGTGGTCCGTTTTATTATCTTCTTCTTACTCATTCTCCGCATCACTAGTAGAATCAACCCAATTTTTAACGTTTTTATCTGGTCTGGTTGTTAAATGTCTTAAGTGGCTCAGCTGAAGGGAAACGAATAACAATCCTCCGCCAAAAATGAGAATTTATAAACATAAATAAGATGAAATGTGCCATAAATGTTAATTAAATACCTTGAAATAAAGGTAATGAGTCAAATCAAAAGAACTGAATGAAACAGAAATGATACGTTGGTAGTAAACCTGTTCGTTTCTTTCCTAAATAACCATTTGTTATCCGGTTTTACATTTCTCATGTTTTTTGTACTTTTGGACTGCGTCAGTTTTTCTCGTCAATTGCTTTCCTTTCTTTTCTGTCACCTCTGTCTCTCACTCCATACTGATATACATATATGCATACAATCCCTATCTCTTCCCGTCTCTCCTTCTTCCGTTCTTTTACTTTCACTCTCTCACTGTTTGGCCCTCTCTCACCGCAGTGCTGTGCTCATCGTGTGCACCTCCGAGAGCGGGTGGCTCCTTTATTTAGCGCGCTAATTAGAGCGGCCGAAGGGGAACAAGAGCAAAGCGGCGGCCGCAAAGAAGCGCCCGGTGGCTGCCGTCGCCCCCTGCGCTTTGCCCGCGGAGGAGCCATCTGCCTCGAGCTCTCTCCTCTGACCGCCTCCCCAGGGACGTCTTTGGTTCAGCCGCCCTCTCCGCCTCTTCGAGGGCAGGCTTCTTCTATTTGTCCTTTCCCTTTCGCTGGATCGGCGTAGTTGGGCCATTTCCTCGTATTTGGGCCCATTCAATGATTGATTGTTAGTGATTCCGGGTGCGCCAACTACTGACGTCGTTGGTCCCGTAAGTGTAGTGCATGTTTTCCCTCGGGTTGTGGCGATGAGTTTCCCCCGCTGAATAGCGAGATCCGGCGCCGACCTACCGTCTGAAACCCGACTTTTCCCAACAGGTATTCTGGTTAAGAAAACCCCGCTAGCTGATGGTAGGTCGGCGCCGGATCTCGCTATCCAGGAGGGGAAAATCTCCAGCATTCCGAGGAAATCATGCACTACAATTACGGGGCTAATGATCTCAGTAGTTGACGCACACGGAATCACTAACAATCAACCAACACAATCGGGTATCTCCTACCAGCGGGGCACCGCCGGGACAAGCTCTATGCCCCGACCAATCTCCCGGCATGTGTGGTAGTGTAGTGCTTGTTAGTGTGTGTGTAAGGGGTGAGGATACGACAAGGAAGAGGGAGGAAAGATGGCGCACAGTCCGTGGCTCGTTTGCTAGGGTACTGCTCCGGCATTCGCTTGGTGTTGATCGGAGAAACCACGAAAAACTACAGATCAGACAGCCGGCCTCTAGAATTTTGCTCCAGGCAGCGACTGGATTCGTCCCAACTGACAATTGAGGGCCACTGTTGGGACTCGAAGCTAGGACCTCCAGGTCAGAGGCACTGCAGTAACATCGGTTGATGCACTGACCCACCTTTCCCGGTCCGTCTCCCCAGAGCCTTTGTTTTAGCTACCCTCTCTGCCTCTGCGAGTGCAATCTCCGGTTTCGGCGTTTCCCTTTGCTGGTTCGACCATAGGCCAACAAGAAATTCTTTACTCTATGGTTCGACGCAGTTGGGCTATAGAGTATTTGGGGCCCATTCAAAAAATACTTTGAGTTCGGGGCGACGGGGGTGTCCCACAAATGTGTCAAGTGTTCGTGAGGGGGCGAGGGATGGATGAGAGATGATCTTTCTCCCAACATTTTTCGATAATGATTAAATTTTTAAGTTTAAAATTTATCAGTGATAAAAATAATAAAAATTAATTTTAATGTGAAATTTGAAAACTTATATCAAACTCTACAAGAAATTTCGCCAAATTTTCAATGAAGTGTCTTGTGCTTCACTTACGAAGGGTATGTGTGTGAGTGTGGGAGATTGAAATGGAATATTTACCTTATGGAAGAGTGGAAGTAAGCGATGTAACTTGATTCAAAGAGAGGTAGAACTAAAGAAGCTAAATTTTGAAAACGTTCTTCATGAATAATCCCTTACAAGTATTGTTCGGCCTCAGTTAGCACTGACAGCTCATGTTTCTATTACCTCCGTTACCTCAACTCACTCGCTGTTCATGTTCCCTTTGCCGGGTCATTTGCCCATTGTATCAGTTCGTCAAGCAGCCTTCAGCCTCACCACCCTTCCTATTCTTGCTGCCGCTACTCCTGTTACTCCTATTCCACATTCTCTGTCCTGTTCACACATTGCTCGGCCCCGCCCAGCGGTACTGTTCTCAAGATCTTATCAACTGTCGTCTTTCCCACCCCATTATTATCATCTTATTCATCATCGCTATAAACGTGCACACGATGGCTGTTTCCATCCCACCATATTTTATCCCGTCGGTACACAATTTATACATCTCACAGTGAGGCGTCTGTTGAATTTCAGCTTTGCAGCCCATGACAGGCTTATCAAACACGTTCCAAAACACTTTTGCCCTCTTCTTCTAATGCTGACTTTCAGTTCCTCTGTCGACAACTTCTTTAGTCACATTTTGCTGTCTCACACTTTTTTTTTTCCCGTCACAGGCTACTTCCGTACCGCCCTGTGATTCCCAACTTTCAGTTCCATACCCGCCCGCACTTGTTTTTTGTTGACAAACGGCTAACGCATTTATGTAAATGGAATACGCGTGGATTACGCGCATTTCACGAAGTAGAAATATTATAGTAGTTACGCAAGAGAAATGTGTGAAGATTAGCGGTATCTGTATTTTTGGTTATAAATGCATTGGCTGCATTCAAGGATTTTGAACTAATTGCGAAGACCAAAGTCCCGCCGTCGCCTTGGAAATGCGCGAGAGAATTGAATAAGATTCGCCCTATCAAATTAATAATTATTTGGCTGAGGAAACCTCTGTTTGGATTTAAACAGAAGATCAGTTGACGCAAATCAATTATTACGGTGTCATCCAATCGGGAGGTTGAACGTCACCATAGTGCCGTCACTCTGTTGACGTGTAAGCTCCCGATTGGATGACACCGGAACAACTGATGATCTGACAAATGAAGCTCTAAATAAATCGAAGTATAACCCAATGTGATCACGTACAACTTTTTTGAATCAACATCCATTCCACAGTACCTTCTATTCGTGACCCATTTGTCTATTTGCTTTAGTTGACGTCAATGTAATACTCTCTACCCGCCTCACCTCGCGCTCTCAGCCTTCTCCGACCTCACCAATCTCATCTCCCCCAAAACCACTAAATGCCCTTCCCTGCTTTGGGCCGTCGACGTCAAATTCCTCAGCGCTTTCTCCAGCCCTCCCGGCGGCATTAACCGCTTCTGTTCCGCCTCCCGCTGCGGGCCCTGGCGTCCATTAAAGCCCCCAGCTGGGCCCCGCCCGGGCGCGCCTCGCGTTCTCACCTCTGTCTCGCAGTTTCGCGCCCGGCGACGCCCGCCGAAGACCGCAATTAGCACAAACCGAGGGGCGGGCGGCGTTAACAAAGGGACCGGGTTAGAGTGGTATGAGACGCCGGGCAGCTGCATTCGGTGTGGAAATGGGGATGTGGTGAGCGATAACAGAGGAAAGTAAATAGTGTTGGAGGTTGGGAACAAAAGGGTCAGTGGATTGGCAAAGGGGTGTTAACGACATATGTTACAACAGAGATTTGAGAGGTGTGTAGTTTATTAGTTAAGAGTTTGGATGGAAATAATCATGCTTGGAAAGTGAAGTCGTTTTCAAAGCTTCAGAATGAGATTTCTGGTGATATCTGATTAGAAGTATAGAATTTATTGATTCGTAAGGATATATGTAACATTAATTATTTCTCAAATAGTCTCTGCCTGATAATTTTAATGTGATATTTAACTATCCAACAATTCAAAGAGCAGAAATAAAAAAAATTGTCTATAATTTCTGAGAGAATTGAATCCAATGATGAGTCTAATGCAGTGTTTTGTTTCTGAAGTATTATTTAAAGGTAATGGAATTTAATACACTTTTAATTTAACTTTATTTAAGAAAGTCAAAATTTGAAGTGTAATATTTAGATGAAGATAAAATTTATCTCGCAGTATGCAACACTTTTTGTTGGGTTTTGGATACTCTACAAATATGTGGTTTGAGAAATTCTCTAGTTTACATTACAAGAGGTGGTGAAGTCAAATGGCCCACTTCTTTAGAATGGTGGTGATGTGCCTCAAGATTTATTGGGAATTCCAATTTCTCGCTTTAAAAGCATTCTAAGATTCAACTTTGGAATCGTTTACGAAGGTCAAATTTTAAACGACTTTCCACCCCACCAATTTCAAGAAGTGATAATCAAATAAATAGGTTGTTCTATCAATCAGATGAATTTTTTCGATCTGTGAACGAATGCGATTGAAATGTTTACAATCTGTTAACACTATTGGAATGCGTGTTGAATACATACTTCATACTTCAGAAAGATTGCCATTGGGTTAGTCAGGGTCTTGTTAAAATTTAAAAAAGTCCGTTGGTATACACACAATTTCTGTAGACATATTGTTAAATTCTCCGTTACAAAAATTATTGTAACTCCAAATTTCAGTTTCCCTTTTGGGAGGAAAGTAGCAAGAAGCAGATAATTTTAGTTTGATTATTATGAGAAACAATTTCGTAATAAATACCTAGGATACACGGGATTATTGGTGTGTTCAGTTTGCGAATTAGATACATCACTTCATTAGGGAACTTCATTGCGGAACATTACAATGCCAGATGGGCTCATCTCTGTTGATTTAATGCAATTTCCAATATGGATATTTTCCAGATTGGTGACATTCGGCTCTCTCCTTTAGTACATTCCCCACTTGAACCTTAGGTACTTCAGAGGAAAGGTGCTTGCGTGCTCGCCATCTGGTCGAGTAATGAACAGCTGTTCATACTCTGCAACAACGAAGCAAGGTCGACAAGGCACCGTACCGCACCGAATCGCTGACGCACCGTGCGTTGCGACTTACAGTGGGCCCTAGCACGTGGACAGTAGATACAAACTACCGGTGTATAGATACAATAGATACAAACTACCACGAACATTCTCCCATTGTTTGTAACCGTTACGTAATTTTATATTATTTTTAACCCGCAAAAGTGTTTTCAACTGACAACGTTTCTCCCTACTCTGGAATTCGAACTCACGTACTTAGGTTTAGCAAGATAGGAGAATAATTCCTATACCAAATTGCTCAGACCGCATAACAATCTTCCCGACGCTATAACAAGCGTGAACAGGCATAAGCCATGTTTAAAGGAAATAAAAATTAAGATTAAAGATCTATTTTGAAGCACTTTTAGGCATTAAATTAAGAAAAAATTGCCAATTTTGAAAACATTTTGAAAATGTATTTGAGACTTCATGTAAATTACTCTAAAAATTAAAATAAAAAAATGAAATGCTGCCCTCCTTGAAATACTTTTTGTAATTCAAAAAGCCATCGGCCAATCGATCTAGCATTATCAAATTTGTAAAAATCCTATGAACGGTGTAGGCGGTAGACAAATGGACGGACGGACGAACGAGTGGACAGCCAGACATAAAGACAGACGTGTTGCCCACAAAACGTGGGTTTGACCACACAACGTATTAAAAGAAGTAATGTCCTAGTTTTTTAATTATCCACTTTTTCGGTATCAAGTAATTACAAAACGAGTTTTTCTGTCAAAAAATCGCCGTTTTTCGCAGCAGCGTGACTCTACACCAGGCTCCTTTCCCAATCTTACTCCTCAATTCGCGAATGTTTTATGATACACGTATTCATGTTGCTGTAGATGGTATTAAAAATACGCAAATATTTATTCTACATCCTTCTTCCACGAAAAGGCGGCTTCCGAAAAAAGGCGGAAGCCGTCTTCCAAGCATCCATTCCCTTCCCATGTAATCTGAGTTGAACCTTGTCAACCTACCGTGTTTCGTTTTCTTCCCACTGTCCTGCGCGCGCGTGTGCCGATCTGCGGGGGCGGGTCTTGCGCAAACGGCAATGGTCCGAAGCTCCCTATGTGGGCCAGTCGTGGGCGCTTGAAGGTCGCCGGCTACTCTTTAAAACACTTCAACTCCGCCCAAGTGGTGCACCTCGGAAACAAAGGGATATTTATACGACTGTGGAGCAATGGTTGTTCTGTCTCTCCTGAAACCGTTGTTGAGCTAATAGGTCAGAAGGGATAGTTGCGAAATGCAAGGTTCTTGTTTTTAAGAAACGTCTTTCTTGTGAGAGCACTGCGTTGAAACTGTTCTTCAGATTTTACTGACGAACTATTGTTGTAGTTCATTTTGCATGTAGTTCACATGCATTTGTGTTTGCAAGATGTAAAAACGAATTAAATCGTAATGCTACCATTGATAGTTATTATGTACAATTCACAGAAAGGCTATTGTGTCTTTGAAGAGCACGATGTGCTTCGAAAGTTCCAAAAACCTTGTTTTATATTTTTTCTCACTTGGGTTTTGAAATCTAATCTCTTGCAAAAATAATGTAAGACCTCTATCTGTGTACCTGAAACATTGACAGCTGATATTACAATTCGTTTGCTAATGAAATCTTATAATGAAGTAAATAATTGTTCCTGTAAAATGTCACAATATTTACTTTGAACGATATTACTTACAATCGTATTCATCAGAAGAGACATCTCATTCCCTATGCAAAGGAGTTCCGCATTCCTTTAACTGGAAGCTGATTATACCTTGCTGTAACGACAATCGCGTATGGTAATCGTGTGTATTTGTAAATAGCGACAGGACTCAGTACTATGGTTTCGCCTAGCTCTAAACCCACTATCAACTCTTTTGAACAGCACAAAATGTGGCTATAGATTGAACATGTGTGAAAAACAGAAAAAGACTAACACATGTACTGTACATACTCAGGAGTGGGTGGCGACCATTGTACCTATCCCTATTTGCGAAGCCTTCTAAATTAAAATATTTGGGGGAAAATGTATGTTTATGACAATTCCATACGATATTACTAACTGCTTGTAAATGAATTGTAATATAACAGAAAAAGAGATTATAGGTGAGATTGTACTATTCCAGTACAGTCTTTGGGAGTCCGTTGAACCTGTTTTTCAGAGTTTGAAGTAAGTCTACCGTACGCGCTCAAACGTTTTAATACTGGATAATTTACGAGTACTCCCTTTGTCCTCATATAATTCGAAATAATTTCTTTCAATGCTATTAGTATTAGTTTTGTCCCATCAAAGACGTGTAGTGATAATTCGATGAAACGCTCAGTTCCCGCTACAAAGACGATCCGCGTTCTATGAAGCGGAGGCTGATAACAGCATGCAGCATCTACGACACCGATCGCGTATGGTAATCGCATGTCTTTGTCGGCCGCGGCGAGGCGGCAGTGCAGTCGCCCCCTTGTGGGGGGATTGTGTGGGGCTGGGAGGGGGGCGTCTCCCCCTTCGCTGATTGCCACCCCGCGTTAATTAACGGCGCCTTGAGGCGAGGGCCGGGAAGGGTAATGACGGCACCTTCGCCCCTCGACGCCTCTCAGCGCGGCAGCCGCGCCGCCGTCGCTGCCGTGTCGTTGTGGCTGCCCACGACTTCGATCAAGAGGCGAAAAGTCGTTCGTTGTGGGGCGGTGCCGGGCGACTTTGCGAACGGTACGATGTTACAAAATGTTTCCAGTTGCTTTTTACTTTCTCGCCTTACGAAGGAACTTTGTAAGAAGAGAAAGTCACATAATCGTGCGCTAGGAAAATGGGAATTTTCGCCAGAAAAACTGTTTATTTCTTATGATTTTGCGTAAATGAAAAAAAACTTTTTTTCAATTTATTTTGAACTACATATCGTTCTCCCAGTTGGCGACTTAGAATAGGTTTATCGGTTTGTATTTCGTTTTCTGTGACTAAACTTTTCGGTTTCTATTTTTCAATGGCTGCAAACGGTTTTTTCTATAATTTCTATTTATGGTTATGCTACAATATGTCGAATTTTTGACGATTTCTTTCCCGACCATGGCAAAAATTAATAATTTAAGTTAAAGAAATTATTTAAAATACTGTTTCTAAAAACTGAGACATAATTTTGTCTACCTTGAGACACTTCTCAAAACTAAATCCGTAACAAGTTACGCAAAATTATGAAGATTTTTCAAAAACCGAAACCATTGCATCCGGTTCTATGGAAGTATATAATGAAATAACATCGGTGTTGGGTTTTGCTCTCACTGTAAAACTGTTTTTAAAACTAATATAGTATGATTTTTCTATGCTTATGTGTAAAAAATACTGCATTCGAATATTTCAACTTTTATTTATTAAACTTTCTCATAATTACAAAACTTGAATATCGTATTCATAGCGATGAATAAAAATCCACATTTACCTGGAACTGAAACATCAACCACCTATGATTTCTATTTGTAGAACTGCCACCGTTGTTCCTGCTGTAATATCTACCTTAACCATCCATTGCACTGCCAACATTCTCACCATTTCCATTACCACTTTCACTACGGCCAGTCTCGCCTAATGGCTCATTCCATTACTGCATCCAGCAATTTGACAACCGTCACCAGCAGCGCTGTCTTTCGCTTCCGTCATTGCCTTCTTCTTCATCACCTCCGGCTCCGCCGCGCTCCCGCCTGTGCGTGGGGGCGAGGGGCGTGATTAAGCTGTCGCGCCCGCGCGGCTAATTACTCGTCTTGCGCGCCCGAGACACCTGCCGGCCGGGCGGGGCGCGGGGAGGGGAAGGGAAGAGGAAGAGGTCGTGGGGGGAGGATAAGAGGTGAAAAGACATTGAGGCGCCTGACACCTGCCGAAGAGCGGAGCGGGGGTGAGGACAGGCGCCATTGGGCCGGGGTGATGGGTGAGAAGGGGCGGGGAGGGGAGGGGCTCGGGAGAGAAGAGGCAAGGAGCAGGCGTCTTAAACCCGGCGGGTGGAGTGGAGTGATGAGAGCGGGGGACGAGCGTAGAAGGGATGGGGAATTGGCGGGGTGGGGGGTCAGTGACAAGGGGGGCGGGGCGGGGTGGGGGTTGACGAGATGACGAAGGCTCCGTGGCGCCGGGTGCACGGACGACCTTTGTGCTCCCACGTGGGAGGGAGGGGGAGGGAGAGATGTGTGACTGTGACCTCTGATGAAGACTTCGCCCGACGATTCTCATAATTAGATGAAACCGATTTCATTTGTCAAGGTTATGTTTCCATTTTGATTCTTGTTTATTCTAGTATTCTTTTCGTTCTATGACTCTTTTATCATTCGTCTTCCTTCATCAATGTTTTTCATTTGTACCAAGTATCTCTTTAATTTACTTAGCTTTCTCATCCTCGACATTCTCTTCCATCCTTCATTGTGCCATTTCTTTTTTCCTTTAAACGGTTCATCTCTATTTTGTTTTATTTTTCTTACTTTTGTTCATTTGCTTTTTGCCTGTATATTTAGTGCTGCTCGGACTTCTGTCGCTTTTGACTTTGTTGATCATTTCAAGGAATCTTCCAAGCCCCATGTCCTTAAATAGTAATCTAGATCAATACAATCTTTGAATATTATTTCTCTAAAATTAAACTATTGTAAGATTTATGTAGTGTAAATTTATAACCTCCATCAATATGTTGCCTTCTTTCTTCATTTGTTCTTTTACTACATGTTCCTCGTGATACCTTATTCTAATTCTATTTTTTTTCCCTATTCCTCCATTTGGGGTTTGCTTTTATTCCTTTTGGTTACACTGATGTTTCTGCTTACAATGTTTATTTTGTCTTTTGATTGTCTCCATTTTTCTCATGACCGCACAGCTTCATAGTACCCACAATTAGAACGGGGTGATGTGCAGTGTTCCTGAATCATTCAAAACTAAAATGGGCCTCTCCCAGCCATATCTCCAAACCCTCCGGTCACGAAGGGAAACAAGACGTAAATTCATGGGACCACATTCGGAGAAGCGCGAGGTTTGTATAGGGAGATGTAATCTAGGCAATGCGCTTGGGGAGATAAAGCAATGGATGTGATGCAGAATATGAAGCAATTTGATATTCTAATAGCACAGGGGTTTGCAGTTGGAAATGGTCTCGGAAAAGCGAACAGCCAGAGAAAGAAGAAAGGAAGATAATAATGTGTGTGCAGAAGTGGGGAAAAGAGTGGAACGGAATACCGGATGATTACAAAGCAACTTGACCTGCTCGTGGCCCACTAGAGGTCAATCTAATTGACTGGGCAGTGTCAAACTCTGTACATGTTCAATTGAGCCAAAGAGGAAGAGATCTTGTTTAGGATGACGCATATGATATGCTCAGTTGGGTGACGCATATCGTATATAGCTGTGCTTTTAAATTCATAGTCTGTATTTATTAAAAATGGGTTGAGGTATTTTATGTTCAATGTCACATGCGATCCCATTGTGTATGTATGAACTAGAAGGTAGGTTTACCAGGGAAATTTTTTATTTCCCGAAGTAGGTGATGAAAAGAGTTTTATTCTTTTTGTCTAATGTATTTGTTGAATAACTAATGTGATAGTATTTAACACAGTATCATGTTCATTCAAGTTTGTTATTCCTCACAAATACGAATTAACATAATGAAGCATATTCCCTGATTTTTGATTCATTTGATTTTTTTTAAATCTTAAGAAAAAAATATTTTTACACTAATATTTATTATATTATTTTGGAAACATGTTTTAATGTGTTAAAAACAGGAACTTGGTTAATCAATATAATTTTACAAATGCAAATTTTACTTTTGCCAAAGATAAATACAGGCCATACGTTCGATTACTATTTGTCCTTCTTGACGGAAATCAGATGAATAAACTGTCTAATCTCCTCTTCCAGTTATCTTGTCCAAACGTTTATTCTCCAGAGGATACTCAAAGCACTTACCTCGTTTCGAGTGAACGTACTTGTTGATTATCTGCAACGGCGTGATTATCTTCAAACCTTTCCACTTGTTAGTGCTTCCAGTGCTGCGGAACTGGCAAATTTGCGGGCTTGCAAGCGTAAACTCGCCACAGAGGCGTGTACAGGACGTTTATCGCACTCGCTGTGTTCACATGGACGCGTCTAATTTGGTGTCGTGCTGGCGTTGTTATGCCTCGCACGCCTCTTAGCACTTCCTGTGTGGTGCGGGCCGAGGCGGAGGCTCTTTGATGACGTTGGACGTGGCCAAGAGAAGGACTTGTCGTATGCAAATGGGAATCATACGTGCGTTTACTGGCTTCGGCGTCGTGCTTTTACGTTGTAGACGCTGCTTCAACTCCTTACATTCAAATTCGGAGTTTCTGGATTCAATGTGAATTAAATTAACAGTTATTTTTGGAACGTTGAAATGCGGCGGAATCATTCAAGTTTTTTATCTGGGGAGTGTCTGCAGTTGGTGGAAGAAAGTAATGTGTCTCTTACTGAAGTGCAATACTTGAGACTCATTTCATTCATATCTGACACTATTAATCGAATAGTTGGTGAATTAATTGAAAGTCTCCTGATAGTCCTCATTCAAGTCCTGCAGGCCGTTTCCCACTTTCTTCACAATCTTGCAGGCCATTTTCACAAACGTCTTTGCGTACTTTCACATAGGCAACTCCAGCAAATGTTGTCAGGTAGGTTCGTTCACAATTGAAAGATTTTATGACATTAGCATTGATGATACAGTTCCATTTTTAACCATGCAGAACTAGGCTCATTTCGTCGTTAAACTTTTCGTTTTAAATTTATTAATAAGATGTTCATTGTGTAGTTAGGTTTCGAATAAAACCATAAGTCCCGGTGACATCTGGCTTAATAAATTAATGTTATTAATTTTTAATTTGATTTATTTGTCAAATAATAAAGTTAAAAAAAAAAAAAAAAAATGTTTTGTTAGAAATGATGTTGAATTGGGACAGAATGAATAAATCAACAGTTGATTTTGTTTCAATGCATATTGCGAAAGGAATTCTTTTTGTGATAAATAATTAGTAATTGAGAATTATTAGTCAAATAATATTTCTTGTTGGCTGGTATGCGCAAACAACTGTGAATGCTTGATGTTCACCGAGAGAAGCTAGTTTCACGCATAGCGCTGCGAACATTTGTGCACCATTGTCGGACCCTGCAACGCCCTTCCCCGCCCTCCAGCCCTCCCCTCCGCCGAGGGGAGTTCCCGGTGACGCGTCCACCGCCGCCTCCGGCGCGGCGAGGCCCGCCCGTGGGCGGGGGTGCGAGGGGCGGGCGGGGCGCTTCCTGGGGGCGACGGAGCGGGGCCCTGCGTCTGATTTATGGCGAAGGGGGCGGCGCGATCGCCCGCCGACCCGTCGCGGGGCCTGCTTCTCGTTTACCGGGCGCCCCGAAAATTTGTTCGCCATTTATCAGGGCTTGTCACCTCGCCGCCGCCCCCGCTGCTGTTGGGGGTCGCGGCGGTCGGCGGCGCGCTGATGGACTTGTCCGCGAAGCTGAGGGTCCTGTCGTCCGGAAGCGCCCTCGTGATGGCCGCTTTGCGTCTGCATTGCCAGGAGAATGGGGTGAACGAGGATTTGTTTCAGTTCTCTTGTGGAGGACACCGTACAATAATTTTATTATCGTGTGATACTTGTCTGCTCGTTTCGAATCTTTGAAGCACATCATCTACCAATGGTGGCTCGTGCCTCCTGTGGCACGTGAGCGTACTTAAAAAATGTTAATAATTAAAAAAAATGTTAATAATTAAATACTCAGTTAGATAGATAGATAGATATTTATTCTACAATTGGGCAGATGATGCCCGGTGGCAGAATGCAGGACTTGTTTCAGAACAAACGTTAAAAACTTCTAGGACGTGTCGAAATTTCGAAGATTATCACTTTTTGCCAATGATCATATGGCCGTAAATTTTATATAACGTGCATATGTGACATTTGTCACTGATTGGTGGACAACATCTTGCGCAAAGATTACATGTACCTATGTTCAGATATTTAGAATTCCCACTAGGGGTAGTATGTATTCAATTAACAGTATAATGTTGTACTTTTTAAGTTCAAAACTGTATCGGACACCTACAGATAAACTGACTATTTTTTTCTTATTCTTTATTGCAGGTGAGTTGCAGTTACAGCATACTTTCCGTCTCCGTTGAAACCCCAACCTAGTGGTAAGTTCCTGGATCAACGTAAATTGTCTACCTTGTAATAACTAGTTCGTATCGTAAGTTCGTATGTATGCGAAAAATTTCATTATTTCCAAGTATTTTATAGTATATTTGTGATTCTCACGATTTCGGATATTCCGCTTCTCTTTTTTCCTGCGGCATTGTCCTCCAAAGGTGTGCCCCGTTTTGCTCCAGGTGACACGAAAAAAAAGATGAGGTGACGTTGAGCAGATTGTCACATTGAAAGGACTTGTGCATAAAACGAAGAACCGGTCCTACAGCTCTCAGAGGCACTCCTAGAAGGTACTGGAATTTGAAACTTCCAAAAGCTTGAGAAGTTCGTTGACCGTGCTTTCTTGGTATTAAAGATTTCGTCAAGAGCCGTTTGTGAGATAGAAGTGACTCATTGGTAAATATTTTTCACTTAACGCTTTTATGTTTAGGCATTTGACCACCCAATAACATCAGAAAAGGAAATGAAAAGAATATTTAAGTATACAAAATGAAAAATGGTGTGTAAAGGAATATTTATCGTGCGTATAAATTCTTTAAATTACTCTCATTAAATACCTGCCTTTTGGAACAGATGATGTATTTATGAATTGCCGCTATGTCTCCTATGCGGAAGTGAATGATTTTTATTTTTGACAAATCTAATAAATATGAACTCCAGTTGTTGGTCTGCTGTTATTCAGAATTCGTGGTCTGTCAAACGCTTTGACGAACAAGAAAATATTCTCAGAGAAAAAGAGCTCAGGACGATCGAGTAATTGGTAAAATTGGTATAATTGGTAAAAAGTATATTTAAAAGGGCATCTACGTGGAAAAATCAATGGACAAAGTGAAAGCTTTGGAACTTTTAGTAATTTATTTCATAAAAAATTTACCGAAAAGGGTAGACATTTCATTACTGCAATATTACTTTACACAGTATTCATTATCTGGGAGAAGAAATTATCCACGTCATAACTCCTCAAATTCACTGAGCTCAATGATTGTCTCTATGGGTCTACGCACAGTTAGTTTACTTTTTTATATCACGTATGTGAATAATAAAAGTAGAAATCAATTTTAAATTCGCGAGTTGTGCATCTTGCTTTCCTGATATTGAAATTTTTCATTAGTGAGTGTGGTATTTATTGGGTTATGTTAACCGTTCATTATAGTCGCTATACCCACTCTTAAAATAGACTCGGTTTCATTCCAAAAATTCCATGATCATGGAATAAATATTCTTTTACAAGAGTCACGCGAATCTTCAGCATTCGTACTTGGGGAAGTTGAAATTTGCTTATTCAAAGACTTGTAATTCCCGAAACTCGGTGAATGAGTCTACACGCCAACACTTTCCTTTTTTCATATCACGCGTATTAATAACAACGTGTAATCCAAATTGTACTTTCTGGGTACTTTACTTTTCTGATTTCTTGTAGTTTTCGTTTTCAATCCATGAATGTAGCATTCGCTGAGCTAATGTCTTCCACTCCAGCCGCTTTGCTACATTTCTGGTGTGATTGAGTGCTTCCTCGAAACTTTCTTAGTAATGAAAAAATAATATGTTTCAAGAATCACAGAATATAACTTATTCTTTCATGGTCTCTGGGGTTTGAATTAACTTTTTACTATCACGCTTAAGAGTGACAGGGTAATTGAAATTTGAATTTTTGGGCGGACTTAACTATCTTGCTTTTGAACTCTTAGTGAACTCTTAGTTTCTTGTGAGTGACTTTTATTAGGTTATTTTATCACCGGTGAATAAACTGATAACTCGTGGTAACTAAATTTTCCAGTGGGTAACATGCCTTGTGATACTGTCATTATTTGAACAAATCTTCTAACCTTCTAACAGGCACCCTCGATTTATTTGACGCAAATCAATTACCCTTAATCTCTGTCAGAGCGAGAATACTCAGATAATTAAACTTTTCTTATTAGGATTTTTTATTTTGTAAAATTTCGTCGTGGTTGTAAGAGCACATATGTCATTTCCTCATCGACCACAAGGTATTTGACTTACCTAATTAGATACAATTATAGAGACTTTTTAGGGGAATTCAATTGTATTCTTTCAGCAAAGGTTGACTTATGAACGTATTTAGCCGGTCACTTTATTTCCCTTGCTTTCGCTCTATTTGAGTTTTCCTTGATTAAACGTGGACGTATCGCCTTATATTGTAGCCGCCGTGCCCTGAGACCGAGTCAATCAATTTATCAATCAATGATTCCTTGTCTCACGAGTCGAGGCTCAGGGCATCAGGCCTGCTCTTCCACCTGACCACGCAAATTTTGCTACTCTTCTTTAGCCATATAGTAGAGAAAGAAAGTTTCGAGCGATTTGAATTTAGTTCAGAGGCTTCTTTTGCTTGAGGATCTTTTGCATGCAGTAAATCTACAACATGGGACAGCCTGCTTTACTTCTCATCAGAAGGAAGGCGTGCGTAGGGTTTGTCATCCTTGAAATCCACGGCTTCGATTGGGTATGAACCCACGAACTTGGATATAACAGTCCGTAGACATCGCGGAGGCGGAGAGGACGCGGCGGACGGCGGTCGCAGGCCGGGTCATCGCGGAAGCGGCCCCTCCATGCGGAGCTGCGCGCGCGGGCTGGCGGAGCGAGTCCAGTGAGCCGGTGATTTAGGGGAGCCTCGGACGGAACAGCGCGGCGGCGGGGGAAAGGCCGGCCCTCCGGTTCTCCGGCCCTTTCGGCCGTTCCGATGATTTGTGTGGCTCAGAGACAAGGATTGTGACGGAAGGGGCTTAAGTGGAGATGGAGGGGAGACCGAAATGAGGTTTCTACGGTCTACGGGCCTCGCTGCATGCAAATGTATTCGTGATCGTAGGGATTGAGTTTGAAGTAGCTTTATTTCCAGTTAATTTTACTTTAAACGTCGCTCAGTGTGTTGTATTCATAGAATTATCATTGTACTAGTATGACTAGTATCGTCGCAGGACGTACTTCACGAGCGTAAGGAATGTTAATATTTTATAGTGATTCTTAATGGTTCTAATAATAAGGTTGTATTTTCTTTCTTCTGGCGTTATCCGCGTACGAAAGATGCTGTGTATTTTTCGTTTGAAACGATGGTGCTCTGCCAGATATTTCACAGAAGAAAGCTGTTTTTCAACATTTTGGTAGTCAATACAACGCAACTATTATTTGCGGAAGTTTTAGAACTCCTTCAGATTGATATGAAAATTCAATTTATTTCCCTTTATTTTAAGATATAAAATCTGTGAACAGACGCTATTATTCTTAGACTGAAGTAAGGGAATAAACGTCTTCAGGTCCATAAAACGAGAATGATGACGCAGTGCTGGATAGAAATCCTCATCGTACTGCGGAGAAAGGAGGGTATCAACATCGCCCGAACAGACCATAACGCAAAGCCATTCTGCTTGATCTGCAGCTCTTCCACGCCTTTCAAAAGGAGAGCTCTTTATTTATTCGTGCAGGGCATACAAATGCACGACGTAGAGAGGATGGTTGAAAGGAATGAGCTTTTGAAGGGCCATTTCAGCAAATACGGTGCCTTTCTGCGTAACCAATGGGAGAAATAACCGCCTGATGTTTGTATTACTTGAGAATCATGTAAAAAATTGAAATTTCCGATTTAAAGTGAAATGAATTTATGGCGTAAAGTAATGTTTGATGCGTTATATTCATCATATTTATTTATATTTGTAATCATATTTCTTCATAAATAAATATTCGTTTGTCGGCGACCAACAGTAACTTCAGAAGGACGACTTATAGTAAGGAAACTAGTGCAGGTTCTTTTGCAATTATTGTGAAAAGTGTATTACAGGCTTGTAACTTTTTTACACAAATTACAAAGAAAATTATCATAAATATGGAATATAAACTTTAAACATCACATTCATGGAAAAAAATAGCTTTTTAAAAATATTTTAACATTAAAAAATGCAATCTAAATATTATTTTTAAAGGCCATTATTTTAACAGAAGAAAGATAACACCATAAGTTGCAAAGGTTTCCCAAGAAACATGCACAAGAGTTGAATTTGTTTAAAAAATGTTAAGCGTCTCCCAACACAGTACTGATGTCTTTGTTTTCACTACTTCAAGGCGAAATATCTGTATTGGTTGTTCTAAATTTTGATGAAGAGCGAAGCATGGTCAATCGTCAGTAAAACGTTGCCAGCACATCGTGGCATGTGAAAGTGGACAGCAACCGTAACGAACTAGTAACGTAATTAGAAAACGGCACACTAAATGCAAATTTTTTGCCAAAATAACTAAACTTGTAAATAGACCTCGTTGAAAGGGGCATAGATTTTTTTATCGTAAAATAGTAAGAAATAGTCCTCAAATAGGGGAGAGCAAATGTATTGAGTGAAGTAATTAAACGATTTATTATTCGAGAAATTAAGAATGACCACAAAACTCGTGCTGTGAAATTGAGAGAAGAATTGTGAAAATGTGAAGATGAAGTATCAGCTAGGACAATGCCCAGTATTTGTAGGATAAAAGGGTTTCATGCCCTGAAAATGTTTTAGGTCAGTAAAGCAAATCGCGCAAAGCGATTACAAAAACAGCACCTGAATAAAGGATCGGACTTTTGGAATTCAGTCATGTTTTAGACAGGCAAAGCGATACAAACCTAAGTCGACTTTTGGAATTCATCACAGACAGAACAAATTCATTTGGCTCAATGGAATGATGGTAGGGTGATGCTTTAATGCAGAACTGCACTGACTTTTTACGTGTGTCCGCAACGGGCTGTCTACCGCATAGCGTCGTGCGCTGCGATGTTTGCAAACAGTCCAGTCCAGAGCCAAAATGCGGGGCTTTGAGTGGGCGGGCGCTCTCGCGCGAACGGCGCCGGGCGGCACGTGTCGGCTGCGGGGGCGGAGGGGGCGTGGCTGGGCCCCGAGCGTCGCGCGCGAGTTTGAGGGATGGCTTGTTTGGGCGGCGGCCGCGAAGCATCCGAGTCGGCGCTTTGAGCCGCGCCGCCGACCGCCGCTCGCCGCCCCCACCCGTCCTCCCCGTCCCCGCCCCGTCCTCCCCCACTCAACGCTGACGCCCCCTTCGTCCCATCCCGAACCGCCATCATCACCGTTGACGCGCTCTTCCTTACATTCACCAGTGCTGCTTACGTCCCGCTCTTTACTGCCTTCGTTACTGCTCACGCCCCACCGCCTCGTACCTAGGGATGGCAAAAAAAACATCGATGTTTTTAAAACATCAATGTTTTCCAACAGATACATCGATATATTAACATTGATATTTTGCTTTCGATGTTTTTTCACATCGATATTTTGTTGCAAAAAATCTGTTTTATATTGTATTTCATTTATTTTTAATAAAGGAGTTTAAGCACGAGTGCGGCAATACAGCAATATTGTTGTAATGCATCATCCTCTTTATCACGCTGCACATTTCCCCTGTGCAATCTGAGAATGTTTGGGAGCTGCTCGTGTTATGAATGTTTGTTATCGCCAGTCGTGTCATTGCCTGAATCGATAGTGAAACACGAAATCGATAGCAAAACACGATGTTCTTTATTGTTAATTTTATTCTTTATATTCGATAATAATTTTTACATACTATTAATATGCTGTTTACCGAACAATAAAATATATCGCTTTTACGTACCGTAATTAAAAATATATAGGAAAATAGCATGTTTATTGGTCTATAATTAAAATATCGATGTTTTCTCGTCTATATTTTCATCGACATGGAAAACCTATAGCGATGTATCGAAACATGAGTGTGCATGGCGAACATAAAAATGATGAAGTACTTGATTGTCGGTTTTTCCCTAAATATGCATATATTTTTGGGGTTACACTAAAAAGAAGAGTAATAATGGTACAGAATTGACAAAAATCGCTCTTGAAATATTACACATAGTTATCATCAGAACAATTTTTTTTCGAGATTCTTTGTGCATGAATCATGCTTTGAACTGCCTATCGCTTGTCTGATTCGTGGCATGCGCGTTCAGATGACCCGCGCAGTGATACCCAATGTCAGTCACATCGCTCCTCCAGTGTTCAAAGGTTTCTCGCCCAGTCATGCCTGATTGTTTCATTCCAGCAGTGAATGCTTGAAATCCTTTGGAGTTTATTAAAATAATTCTTTAGTTTGCATTAGCGATCTATTTTTTAATAGGTTCTTCATTTATCAATCACAATTGTTTTTACTTACATCTATACTCAAACAAATATTTCTATATTTGTTCAGTTAGCTGTTCAAGAACAGTAGAGCATAGGTTTGAAGCGACATTATTTTCAAAGGCCTCATCTGCCCTTCGATTCTTTTCTTGAAATTAACAAAACTGTGCAACCTTGCAAGAGTAGGATTCACTGAATACTTTATTACAAATTGGTTAATGATATCGTTACCTCTTTTTCAATTCTACATCGAAACATTTTCGATGGCATCATTCCTGTATATAGAAAAAAGAAATTTTTGAAAACGATATTGGTACTTATTCTAACCCACATGGCGTTACTTCACGCGTCATGTCTTCGACCTCGACCGTTTCCACTGCAACCCCACCACCCGCGCCCATTTCCTACGCCTTCATCCACCTCAATCCCGCTCCTGCCACCGCATTCACCCCCCCGCGTTTCCTAACCTCGGCTGCTCCCCCCCCCCCCCCCCCCCCCCCGCTCTCGCCCCCGCTCTCGGCACCGCCACCGCGCTCACTCATCACTCGGTTTGTTTTGTGTGTGTGTGTGTTTCCGGACGTGTCAACTTCTTTGGTCATTAGTCCCGTTAGTGTAGTGCATGTTTTTCTCGGGAAATGGCGGTGGTCTTCCCTAGCTGGATGGCGAGATCCGGCGCCGACCTACCGTCAGCTAGTGGGGTTTCCCCTAACCAGGACTCTCCCATCTAGGGGCACCGCCCCAGTCGGATAAGCTCTAAGCTCCCGACCGGTCTCCCGGAATATGTGTTAGTGTAGTGCATGTTAGTGTAAGTATGGGTGTGAAGGGAGAGGAGAGGACAAGGAAGAGGAAGGACAGATCGCGCGCGGTCCGTGGCCCGTTTGGTAGGGTACTGCTCCGGCATTCGCCTGGTGTTAATCGGAGAAACCACGGGAAACTACCGATCAGAGCAGCCGGGCGCTAGAATTCTCCTCCAGACAGCGACTGAATTCCACCTAGCTGAAAAGATAGTGTCGAAAATCCTGCCGCCGTGAAGAGTGGGAACCAAGGACCTCCCGGTCAGAGGCGCTGCAGTGACATCAGTTGATACACGGAGCTACCGCTCCCGGTCATCATCACTCGGCTTCATCCCCGCCCCCACCCCGCCCCGCCCTTTCCCCCATCCCATCCCGCCCCCGCCACGCGCTCACTCATCACTCGACACCTTCCCCGTCCCCATTCCACCCATGCCCCTTTCCCCCCCTTCCTTCCCATTCCCGCCCCCCCCTTCCCGCCCGCCCCCTGCCCGCCCCGCTGCCACGCGCTTCGCGGTGCGCTCTATCGCGGAGGTCGTCGGCCCGCCCCCCCCCCCCGCCCGCTCGGCGCTTTATTTTTGGCGCTGTCCGCCGCCAAGTCGCCTCCGCCGCCTCAGGTTTCGGCTGCGGTGAGACGCGCGGCACGCACGGAGCGCGCTCCCGTTGGGACACGCCCTGCACCCCCCCCGTCTCGCTGCCCCCTCTCTCTCTCTCTCTCTCTCTCTCTCTCTCTCTCTCTCTCTCTCTCACCTCTCTACCTCTCTCTCTCCTCTCACCTCTCCTCTCACCTCCTCCTCTCACCTCTCTCTCACTCTCACCTCTCTCACTCTCACTCTCCTCCTCTCTCTCCTCTCTCACTCTCTCTCACTCACTCTCTCACTCTCTTTCTTCTTTCTCTCTTTCTTGCTTTTCGAGGGATCATGCACGGGATCGAATGTACCCATTGGATTTGGAGGAGGGGGGGGTAATTCCGGGAGCACATCCCGGAAAGCAACGCTTGTGAGCCCTCAGTCACTTGCTATACATTCCAGGTAGCTGCTGGAGATATTTTAATAAAGCAGGTTTTTTTCATTTTTTATTTATTAATTTTTATTATTTTTTAATACATTGTGGCTGTAGGTGGGTGGCGCGTGATTGAGACACAGAAGAACCTTAAGTTCTCTATCGCAATAGTACAACTATAGACTTTTCGTGAAGTACACTAGAAGTACAGCATATATTTTCAATATGTGGCCTAATGACGATCATTATTGTGAAAAAAAATAATAACGATCGATCAGTCTTCATTGCTTCAAATTTCACAGTAGATCTGTAGTTCACCTACTTTATTGAATCCTTCCTCAAGCGGATTTTCGAGTTCATAACAAATCAGTCACTGTCTGGAGGGGAATTCTAGCGGTCGGCTGTTCCAATCAGTAGTTCTTTGTTATTTCTTCAATCTTCAGGCGAATGCTGGAGTAGTACTCCAAAAAAGGCCACAGGCCCTGCGCAATATTTCTTTTTTCATCCTTGCCTCCTTTTTCCCCTAACACACACACACACACACTTGCATGAACTACATGTCGGGAGACCGGCCAAATGCTTAGAGCTTGTCCCGGCTGAGGCGGTGCCCGCTCGGAGAGATATCTGCAGAGGGAAATCCGGCCTAATTCTGAAACTAACGTGCACTACGTTTACGGGAGCAATGGCCATTGTATTTTATATATTGGAACATACTAAATAAAAAATCAATAAATACATCCATTGCGGTATATGATGTAAAGTGTCTTGACGAAAACAATCGGGAAGATAGTAGCACCAAAGAAGAAATTTTGGAAGTAATGATCCTAAGTATCAGAAAGTTAAAACTTTGAATACCACAAACAAATTGTTCGAATCTAATGTTTACAACATGAATTGTTTAAGCACAGCTACAAACTCTGCAACACACTAAGAGGAACTACGTGCTCAAATGCTAGCTAAATATAAATATGTCTTTGCGAATAATAAAAAGATATCAAAGGGTATATATTTTTAATTTTATTAATAAATTACAAGTTTAGCTATGTAACGAGTATGACAGAAGCTGTCTTTGTCATGAGGGAATACGTGACCTATGCGAAAAACCCTTTGTGTGAACTGGACCAAATAATGAACTCTCTATCAAATTGGATGGATGCTGATAGCACCGCAACTCCTGTAAACAAGATATTTTTTAGTTTTATTATTCTAGTATTTCAGCCCGTGTAATTGTGTCCTTTATGAACACCAAAATAAATTTTCTCCAAAAATACACAAAGACTGAAAACGCATTAAATGTTTTAGTTCAGCTCTCTTTGAAGTTCCATATCGCGTAAACCAGTGTGTAATGTGGTCGGAAACTAAAGTTCGTTGTGTCTGCAACACTAAATGCTTTCGTTTTAAAGCCACACTAAAAGATGAAATAATCGCTTTTTACTCTGTTTCTACTTTATGAAGTTCGCAGAATAGGGCAAAGAAACTTAAAATCTAATTCCATCTATCATAATTTTAAAGTTCAATCCTCATTAATTCATCAGTTTTATCGATTTATTTTTCATTATCGCAATTTCTCATAAATGAGAGATCATAAATTTTACATTTATTACAACCTTCATTTTGTAATCATACTGTTTATAAAGATTATATAATATTGATCTTCTTGTGCATTTTGTATAATAATACAATTTAAATTCTGCACTTCGCCTTCGAGTAATTAAATGTATGACCCATTAAATTATGTTACTTCATCGTCATTGAAGTTAGTACAGCTTTCAAACAAAAAGTTTAAAAAATGCCCTTCAAATATATTTTAGAAAGATATTTTTTACACTTGATGAAATTTCCCTACAAAGATCATAAATATTTCCACGTCCATGGGTAAAATGGTAACAGTTTCTCCTAACCGCGTTTTCTGACTCGCAATTTTCACGTTAAATAGAGCAGCTTTCAGATCTGAGCCTCCTTGTTCTTGACACACGACCTTATCACCACTTGCTCTGATCTTGTTTTTACTACCTCATTTCAGCGCTGCTGAATGCTTTAATTCCTCTCAAAGAATTATCAACAGAAGTTTCTGGAACACTATCGTCGAGAGTGTTTTTTTTTTAATTTCCTTGGTTAGTTTATCTCTTTTTAAAACCCAAAAAAAAATTATGAAAAAAAATTCCATAACACATACTGTTCTTTTTTGTTAAAGTAAGTTTGCTCTGAAGTGAAACGGAAAGCTATCGGGAGAGTTCTGCCTGCAATGCGAAGTAGACATGTTAATCAGCAAGTTAATACTCTACAATCTGTTAAAACTTAATTTGTAATGTCGGTAAATTTTCGAAAAAATAAGTATAAACTATTAAAAAGCCAGTCACTTCGAAATTACTGTTAATAGAATGTGGACAGATATGTGATCACGAAGCTTCATATCACGACAAGCGTTTCTCGCTCGCTTCAGAACGCGCTCGATCATAGTGTTTAGGCGGAGTAGAAATCACGTGGGTACTGAAAGAGTGGGTACTCGACCAGACTGAGATTGGTAATCACTGTGATCCCTGAATTAATCGTTCTATATCGAATTTGAATGTTACGGTGAGATATTATTTCCAAGACACCCTTGAAACGTCTGGCCTATCTGGTGGCTAAGGAGAGTGAACTAGAGGCGCCCATGGTGGAAATACATGGGTGAGTTACTCCGACGCACTGATTTTAGCTGGTTTTGCGCATCACCAGTTTGCGTCACGAACCACGTGACCACAGCACGGTCACTTCGTTTAAAGAGCCAGTACAGACGCTGGTCTCCATGTTGCATGGAGAGCGAGAAGTGTTGAGAAACATTTTGAAAGTGGTACAAAGGGACAATTTTCAACGGTAGCAACCAAAAATAACACGATGAAGGTGTACAAAATCAATATTTAAAAGTAATGCTTTATAAATCTGTTTCAATGTCTTGTAAGGAGGTGCTAATTTTTGTATCTATCTTTCAAATTCCCGCTAATATCGTGACGCAAACTGGTGTCTGAAGCTCATTGGTTGATACGATGCGCAAGAGTGCCTGGATGCGCCCATGCGTTGCACTTGAGTGAACGTTCGAATTTCGCGAACGGCATGGATGTTTGCAGTTAGAACCTAAGGGCTATCTGGAATGTAATGCTTGTTGGGAGACAGGACTTATTGGACTGGACTTGAGCCAGCCGAACGGCGTTGAGTGTCCCTGGAGAATTATAGGCGCTGCTAAATCACAGACTGATCGGGGTAAATCGTTAAGGTAAATACGCTCTTAAATTTGAAAAGGAACAATTAAAACGCCTAGACCACCACTCTACGCAGGCTACATCATTAAATCGTTGGTGGACTGTAATAATAGCACAGCTTAAAAGATCAGATGTTTGGAAAAATAAGTTTGAAGTTTTCTCCTTCTCTTTAAATGCTTAATCTCTTTAAATCTTAAAAAATTCTTGCATTCACATTTTATGGAATACTGTTCTGTAAGATATGCCGCTGCCGGCCTGAATAGCCGAATCCATTAAGGCTGTAAGGCCGTAGCGGTCTTGGCTCGAAGGGTATATAGTTTAAAACTCACAGTGGTCGCTATATGATCAAAGATGTTGAAAAGCTACATTAAATTTTCTTTTTTAATTTAAAAAAAATTACAAAATAAAAGAAGAATATGATGTTGTTGGTACTGGAAGGTATACCAATCTGCAATTCTGGAGAGTGCATTAGCTCAAAATTCGAATTTGGTATTTCGTCTTTTGTAAAAACTCGTATTTTTTGAGTTGTGCCACTATTGCAGCCCACCAGGAGCGAAATGTGGGAGTTACGTTCTCCTCCTCATAAACGCAACTGTCTCCGTGCTCTCTTCACTTGTCTTTTTCGCAACCGTCACCAAGGCTCCCTCTTCCTCGCGCGCCGTAAAGCTCACCCGAGCGCGTGTTTTTACAGCCTCCCGCGCGCGTCCACACGCACGCCCCCTGGCGGCAGCTGCCGAGCTGAGAGGGGCGGCGCACAGTGGGGCCTGAAAGGGCAAAAGTTGGCAAACATCAGTTAAGCATTTTCTTTTTTGTTTTAATTTTGGGGAATAAAACACATTTTATAACTAAATAATGACTTATTTAAAGGTTTAACCTTTAAATATTTACTTGATAACCTCAGAGTCAGAATTTTTATGATGTGACTTTTATTCAAGAAGTGAATTTGTACTTGGCCATTAACATTGTGTAACTTCTAGGTCCAATGCTTTGTGATATTTTTTCTCTATTCGATTGTGAAATTTGGGTCATACCAGCGAAACATTCCTTTTTCTTCCAGGTTGCACTTTTGTTTTTTTTCTTTTCTTTTTTAATAACACTTGTTAAGGGATGAGGGAAAAAAGAATATTGTTGGTAGAAAGGCTAACAAAACTAGATGTGCATCAATCATAAACAAAGTACCTTAACGCAAAATAGGGCAAACATGGGCAAACTTTGATTAACGTTTTAAAAAGTAGATGAATTCTAAAATCAGATTCAGTTAATATCACAGCCCGGAAATCTAAAATCAGATTCAGTTAATATCACAGCCCGGAAATTTTTGGAAGAGAAGTAAAAGACAATATGAAAAAACGGATTTAAAAATTTCATTCCATTGTGACATGTGAAGTTTCTACTTGGAATTACTAAATTATTATTTCAGAAATATGATTTTTGGAAATACAGATGTAAAGTACATATCTCCAGGTATTGTATTCATTCGTAAAACTGCTAGTCGAGAGAGCAAAAATATTTGCATCGAAAAACACACCTTTCTTCGTACTGCGAAAGCGAAGAAGTGCAAGTTCAAACTTGCTTGTGCAAAATCACTTGTGCAAGTTCAAACTTGCACTCAAAGGAGTGGCGTGATTGCCCCTGTCTTTCCTGATCGGGGAACGATGAAGGAACATTTTGCTACTCCTTTTATGTGATATGGTGCTTCTGAAGCATATTTTGATTTTGGATTTTTTGACAACTTTTCCCTCGTGTGCCCCCACTGCACTGACTGCGGCGGTGCGCCCGTGGTCCAAATTCCCTCATGCCGCGCCTCGCCAGAGCGTTCGGTCGCTTCTTGAGGACCGTGGGGGAGGGAGCGGTGGGGAATGAGTCATCAGGGTTCAAATGCGTTGACACCGCAGCCGACGAGAAAATCGGGGGTGACGTGTTTAAGGAGAGGGAAAACGTCGAATTGGATTGACGCTTTCATTGTTGGAGAATATGATTGACACTTTTTGATTGACACTTTTCATTGACACTGGGTGCTGGAAACAGTGGACTCTGTTAACTTCCAAGTTTCAGTATGTGAATACTTGTAAGTCACTTTTAACGAGAAATACATTATTTCAATCGGCACATATTAAGCGTATGTTCTTAATACATTACAATCAGTCCTTACGTTTTGACACGTTTAAAACCCACTGGAATTGAACGCATGTCCTTAAGACACTCTCAGTATCTACATTGGAATTCAAAGAAATTTTAATCGTGTTGTTGAGGTAGTCACTTATTTTGAGTGTTAGGCTTTGGAGAATTCCGGACTGCTACTTTTCTTGGACGCGGAGTGGCGGCAAATGTGAGAGGGATGACGGCGGTGATGTACGAACCAAAGTGGGAACGTTGAGGGTTAAATAGGAAGCAAGAACCATTTGATGACAGGAGGAATGTTCCAAAGCAGAACTGACAGCGTGTATTGTTTCTGTAAAGTGTCTTGTGAGAATGCTGCAAAACGCGATTGTGGGTTGTAGTAATTTGGAATAGTGAATATTAGAGAGAAAGAAGAGTTGCAGTCCCAGAGAGAGTATGCGCATATTTAACTTTTTATAGAAGAATACGTATTATTAATATCATTCCGTAAGTGTTGGAGCATGGCAGCTTGAAATATGGGAAATATTGCTTGTCATTATCGACAAAATTTCAGTAATAATGTGGGGATACGTTAGTTATTAGAGATGTAGAAAGCTAGCATCATTTCTGTTTAGTTTGTGATCTGTCTCTAATTTGTGTTTTGCTCTTTTAAAATTAGAAGACACTACAGTTCTTGCATTTTCATTCCTTTCTTAATTCATTAATTTCTCGATATACATTTGTAATAGTCCCTTTTCGATTTCAATAGATAGTTCTCACCATCACCTTTCAACGATATAATTACCATGAAATAGAATGGTACATTAAGCCAGAACATATAAATATTGAGTGAAAAGGAATCACATTAATATTTAAAATATGATACGCTTCATTGCGAAAGGAAGAAGAAAATATCCAATGTTAATCATATTTTTTGCAAATTACTGAATTCTTGTGCTGTGTACGATTTTATCCACACATTTCAATTGTTTTAAAATTGAAAAACTTTCTAAAAAGTATGAAACGTTTCAGCTCATTTGATTATTTCATGTTATTAAGGTCCCTTGTGGCTCGTTGGGGATCTATGTTTAACATTGTTTTAGGCTGTGTCGTCGAGCGCTTAGTCTTTAGAGTTGATCCTATTTTACCATATTTGCAAGCAATTCTACATTATGTGTGTTATAAACATGTACAATGCTGCAATAATTTTTAAAAAAGCAAATGAACATTTAAGTCCCTTGCAATATGTTTTTATTAATTCGCACAGATGTGTGTGCTTGACATGAAATGTTATTTTAACTGCAGTAAAAAATATGATGCGAATGTAGCGGACATTAATAGCGTAATTAATTAGAATTCAATTATGATTGACTGCCCCAGCCGGCAAAAGGGTATAGTTCATTGTACAATTTCATTGGACCGAGAGCGGTAGCTCAGTGCATCAACTGATGTCACTGCAGCGCCTCTGACCAGGATGTCCTAGGTTCGAGTCCTGACGGCGGCAGGATTTTCGACCCTAGCTTTTCTGCTAGGTCGAATTCAGTCGCTGCCTGTAAGAGAATTCTAGCGGCCGGCTGCTCTGATAGGTAGTTTTCCATTTAACACCAGGCGAATGCCGGAGCAGTACGCTACCAAACGGGCCACGGACCACACGCGATCTTTCCTTCCTCTTTTTTGTCCTATCCTCTCCCCCTTACACTCACATGCACTACACTACCACATATTCCGGGAGACCGATGGGAAGCTTATAGCTTGTCCCGGCTGGGGCGGTGCCCCGCTGGTGGGAGAGTCCTGATTAGGGAGAAACCCCACTAGCCGACGGTAGGTCGGCGCCGGATCTCGCCATCCAGCGGGGAAGACACCGCCATCTCCCGAGAAAAAACATGCACCACACTAACGGGGCTAATGACCAAAGCAATTGACGCGCCCGGAAACACGAAAAAAACAAACCAAACCAATTTCATTGGAATAATGCAAGATCATTTTTTTTTCCTTCGTGACAACTAAGCGTCTCTTTGTTCTGTGAATCATGAGCAAATTTATATTTTTGTGTGTGTACAGGTAGTAGGTCTAAAACTATTCGACCTTTGGCCGTGAACAGGACGTTGCTTGCTTATTAGTGTTGGGACTCTAATCTTATTCAAAATAGTCCTCTTGGTCCTCAATTCCCTTAGCCCACGGATCCTTTCACAACCGGAAACACGAAAGCTGTCGTTCGGAATGTCATGTGGCTCTGGCATCACGTTATGCATATCTCCGCTTTTCTATCGAATCGAAGGCCTTGTTTTCAGGAACAGCGAAAATTGAACAGGAACAGTGGAACTCGAAAGTAGGAATACACATTGCCACTAGAGTTAGAAACTTCCCACCAGCTGCGTTCCCAGTTTGTTGTGTGCATGTGCTGTTCCTCGTTATCGTTACGTACTCCACATACCCTATCCCCTTGGGTTGGCTTCATACGACTTAAGTCCAAAGTAATCTGTTCCTACTTCCGACTTTATCACCCATTTCGGATAATGCGAATATTAATAGGCTAATTCTGAATTATCCAGATCCGGTCTTCAGTCGTAACATATACATAAAAGAACGCAATCATTTAATTCTCAAAATTTCGATCAATCTAAAAAATGCAAATTAATATGCTTTATTATTTGTTCATTATCTATTGTTTTGATATGGATACGTGATTAACTCGTTGGCCTTAAAATGGAGAATTCGTTATAAAGTTAGTCGCTGAATGAATCGTGTTGCTTGCAACTAGGTTAGGGTCCTCATTTCATCCCTCCATTTTGCGCGTGTAGTAGATATGGATAGTGAGGCGTTCAAGTGTCTTATCGGAGGGTTTCGTGTACGACCAAAACGGCACAGAATGTTCTGTGAGGTCGCGCTGCTGGGCGTTTGGCACCGACCCAAACCGAAGTCAGTCTCTGAATGGGAAAGTGGAGTTTAATCCACTTCAATAAAGTACTTCATGAATTCAACACCCAGCAGTGTGGTTGTTAAAAAGCACATCTCTCAAAAACCCGGTTTATTTTATTTCTGGTGTCGAGTGTTAACATGGCTTTAATGAGTCCTACTTACATATTATCTTGGTAATGAGTCTCATTTGTTCTATTAATAAGACTGCTAAGTAGGAGTTGTTAACTGCTGATAGTTAAAACGATAATTTAAAATAAGAAAAGTTTACTACGATTATATTTATCAGTGCGTACTTATAACGTTGAGTCACTAAATGGTGCTCTTAATTACACTGATCATTGTCAATGACCTATCCGTATAATTGAAGGCACTTTAAACAAACCAGTACGTCAGCGTTGAGTCAGTAACGACCTAACAAGATCAGAAACATATAATTTTATATTTACAGCACACCCCGAACCTAAACAAAATATCTGGGCTAGAGATTTGAGATAGTTCGAAGTAAAAAGAATTTGAAATTTCGAAAGTCGTCGAAGAAACGAAATTTCTGTAATACATTTTTTGTAAATGATAAATTATCTTATTTAACAGTTCAGCAACACACAGTAATAAAACAGAGAATAATGAACGTTAATAGTTTTGTAAAAATATATTACCCGTTTTGCGATAATAATAAACTTTATTACTTTAAATTTTAACTTAATTAATTGTTTTCTGTATCATTCATTGATGATAAGAATACGATTTATCAAGCCCAGAGAATTGATAACACAAAGTTCGTAAAGTGTCGCATTTCCAGGGCAGAGTGTACGGGTGTCAGCGCTAACCTCGATTCGAGCGCTGCGAACAGCACACTGCCTCCGCGTGCGGGCGATTCTAGCGCTGCGGTCGTAACTCGGCGCAAACAAGCACGCCGTCGCGATTCTCTTGTTTTCCCTCCTGTCCTCTCCCCTCGGGTCCAACCCGCCCGGTTCGCGCCTCACCAGAACTCTCCAGCCTCATTGGTTTACGGAGACGTCTTAACCAATAAGAACACGAACGCAAACATTTAGCCCACCGTAGGTCTCGTACCCCATTTTAAGGTATTTTAAGCACGAAATTCAAAATTCTTATCTATGCAAGAATTAGGAAGTAGTGGTAAAAGGACCAGGTACAAAATGTTGCAAAATGCTCCCTAAAAATATAGTAAATTTTAACTTTTAACTTGTTTTTTCAGACATTGATAGTACATCGGCAGTTTTCCGTGGTTTCACCACCAATATCTGGCAATTGTCGGAGCAGTACCTTAACAGATGGGCCACGGACCGGGCGCCATCCCTCGTTCCTCATCTTGTGTCCCGTTCTCTCCCCTTAAGCGCACTAACGCACACATTTACATTCACTTCACTACCTCACATATCGATGCTCCAACCGGGAGAGAACTAATATTACTGCAGTGGTTCTGACCAGGATCTGACCTAGGTTCGAGTCCAGATGGTGGCAGGATTTTCTACATTAGGTAGACAGCTAGGTCGAGTTCAGTTACTGACTGGAGAGAATTATAACGGCCTATTCTGATCGGTAGTTTTGCGTGGTTTCTCCGATCAGTACTTGGCGAATGCCAGAGTAATACTCTAACAAACGGACCACGAACCGCGCGCGGTCTTTCCTTCCCATTCCGTATCCCTCCCTTACTTCTATACACTTACTCTTACACGCACTACACATCACGAGAGACTGGTCAGGAGCTTAGAGCTTGACCCGCCTGAGGCGGTGCCCTGCTGGAGGAAGAGACCTTTTTGGTGGAAACTCCGTCAGCTGACGATAGGTCAGCGCCGGATGCCATCATCCAGTGGGGGAAGATCACGGCCACCTCCCGCCATAAAATATGCACTACACTCCCGGAACTAATGACCTTGCCAGTTGACGCGTAATCACTAATCAACCAATCAACCAATGGAAGCTCCAGTCGAGTGCTTAGAACGTGTCAAGGGTGTGGCGGAGTTCCAGCTGAGGGAAATAGGTGAAGGGGGATAATGACGCGTAGGTCGGCGCCGAATCTCTTGTTCCAGCGGAGGGGGAACACCGCCACCTCCGGGATATTACACACCCTTCACTTACGAGGTTAATGGTCACAGCAGCTGTCACGCTGGAAACAAAATTTTGGGAAAGGCAGTAAGCAGGCTGTAGAGGTGAACGCTGTTCGCGAGTTCCAAGCGCGCCTTGGGCAAGGATCTTTCCTGTCTTCTATGCATGCGAGTTTCTAGCCTCGCAATTTGCTAATTTCATAAAAAGTTCACTAGTGGCTACTGACTATAATATAATTGAGACACACCTCATTGGTGAATGGAGCTTAACAACTTCATCTGCAAACCCTAAAATATTAGGTTAAATAATTTATTGATGTTCTCATTCTAATAAATAACTCTTGGGTAAGGACGACTTACGGAATCCTCATCGACTGAATTCCTGCGCTTTTGTTCTCTGCTCCTACATTCCTCATCGCTTTACACCTCTGCGCCACACCTCACAGCGCTCTGTCGGAGTGCAAATCGTAAAGAAGAATTCTGCCATCTCGGCTAACTGCTTTTGAAAAGTTGTGCTATTGAAAAGTTGGTCGAGAATAAATTTACTGTACGAGGCGAGTAGGTCTTAAGAATTCTTCTGCATTACGAGTTACGCTCTCGCAGATTGATGCATCAACAGTCATTTAATGAAAATTCATAATACTAGTAACAATAGTAATAATAATAATAATAATAATAATAATAATAATAATAATAATAATTAGAAGATCGTAATGCTCAAAAGTGCCCCACGTTACAGGGTCATGAACTCCAGTTCCACTTCTGGCGGGGGGTGTCTATTCATCACTCTAGAGCTTCATTTTATTTCTTTCATTTCTCCTTTACCGTTGTCAGCCGTAGTTGCAACAGAGAGTCGTATGTGTAGCAAGCCGAAGTTGTGTCATCATATAAATTTTTTTCTAGCCCAACTTTCTGCTTTCAAGCCCCAATGAATCAACGCCTACATTCCCAACGAAAACCCTTTGCCGTATTTTCCTCCTCAATTTCACTCTCGCATTTTTCTTCTTTCTCAGCATTTTTTAGAAATCCTTCTCAATCAATAGTTTTGTGTCCCATTACATGCGTTTCTAGATTTAAGGGCTGTTTCCCTCTTATAAAAAAAATTACGCCCACGGTTTCTGGTCTCCTTAGGGAAATGCCCGAGTTTTGCTATTTTTCTCGTCGACTTTTATTTTCTGCTCGCTCCTCTCATTCCACAGCCGTCGCCGTCGCGCCGCCCGTGCGTCCCGCGGCCATCTGCAGAGCGCGCGTCGTAAAGAAGAGCTCTGAGCCGCAGCGACAGCCGACGCCCACGTTTATGAGAGGAGCCCGCGCGGACAGCGGAGAAAGGGGCGGGGCGGGCTCGCGGCGAGGGATGGCGGAGGCGATGGCGGACGAACCCCAGAGGAATGCTGTGTAGGGGCTCGAGCAGAGAATTTCGACACTTGCTTTTCAGCTAGGTCGAATTCAATCGCTGTCTGGAGGAGAATTCTAGCGGCCGGCTGCTCTGATCGGTAGTTTTCCGTGGTTTCTCCGATCAACACCAGGCGAATGCCGGAGCAGTACCCTACCAAACGGGCACGGACCGCGCGCGATCTGCTGCTCTGATAGAGCTTGTCCCGGCTGCGGCGGTGCCTCGCTGGTGGGAGAGTTCTGTTTGAGGAAACCCACTAGCTGACGGTAGGTCGGCGCCGGATCTCGCCATCCAGCGGTAGAAGATCCCCGCCATCTCCCGAGAAAAAAACATGCACTACACTAACGGAACTAATGACCAAAGCAGTTGACGTGCCCGGAAACACGAAAAAATCAATCAATCAATCGAGCAAAGAAGAGGGTGACGGCAGAGCCGTCCACGTTAACGCTGGCTATGGTGGTTACGGTGATGGTGGCGGAAGCGTTACCGGATGATTGGATACCGTGTACGGTGCGGTCTCGAGACGGGGATGTAGGGAAGGACCACGTGGACATGTGACCTAGTAGTGGTGGTGGTGGTGGCGGAGTGATGGAGACGGTGTTGGTGGTGATGGTGGGGGGAGAGGAGTGGGTGGTGGGTGGTAGCGTGATAGACGATAGCGTGGACGATGCGACCTCGAGACGGGAAAATAGCGGAGGCGAGGCGGTGAATGTGGTAGCGGCAGCGGTGGTCGAAGCGTTGTCGGGTGCGGGGGGCTGGCAGGGGGGCGGTGGGGCGGGGCGCGAGTAGGCTGCGCCCGGTGAGAATTAATTTCTCAAGCCCCCTCTGAAGTTCTTCCTCAGAGGCTGTTTTCGGGAAAAATAAAGTGAGCGATAATTCTAGTAAATAACCGGCGATGGCTCCCCCTTCATTTCCGATGTCGTTTCGATTTGAATAAATTCTGGTAACGAGTTCTCTGTCGCTCGAGTCGCGTTTCAATTCCGTTTGATTTTGTGAATGTGGGAAAGTCTGAAATGTATTTAGGAAACTCCCTAACCTGATTTTTAAAAGGCATCAGACTTCAGTTTAGTGACACACGTTTTTTATACAATTTTATGCAAGAACAGTATTAATTTATTTTAAAAATTTTGGCTTACAGAAACACAATTTTTTGAAGTTCGACTTTTATTACAAGACAATTTAAGGCAACGTAGACTTTAATAATGTTTTAAAAATAATTCAGAAGGAAATATTCCTTGACATTCCTTTCGCTTACAGAATTTGCTTTCTTGAAGAGGAAATGTTTCGTAGTACAGTCTTTTTAACATTTTCACTTCACTTCGAATTTTTGCTTTTAAATTCCTTGAACACAATTTAATATCAATATACAATAAACAATATGTATATAAAATAAACAATTTATAAACAATTAGCGATACTGAGGGCTTTTTCTTCCTTTAATCGCAAATTCCTTGGGAAGGTCAATTTACGAGCACGGACAATGGTGGACTGGAATCTCGGGACATCCTCAATTGAAAAAAGTCATATATCTCACTTCAAACACGCGTGTAAGATTTGTTCTCCCACAAAATCTAATGACTTCTAATTGAAATAGATTCAGAATGAAATAGTGCGAATAGTTAGAATCCCACATTTCTTCATCAAGTAGAAGTCTATAACTGCCGAATCTTAGGGGAAATGACGATATCCCTGCAAATATAATGCCTTTAAATATCCAGCTTCCTAATTAGGGAGGTACCTGTGTGATTCTCCGTGATCAAAGAGCTGATATTCTTTGTGCACTGACCTGAATCCAAGTTAGTCAAGGAATATTCAGTAAAGCAATTAACACCCACTGATTTGTTGTTTCAAAGCCGACTTCGAAAAGCGAACAGTTCTATAGATGTTTTCTGAACGCGTTTTAGTTTTTTTTCTTTTTGAAAATAAACAGCAATTTGTTTTCCTTCAAATATTGCGTACGTCGCACCATGTTTTATGTAACCTTTTTACTCTTTCACTGCATATGCCGAAATGAGTAGTTGAGGGTATTTGTGTTGTTTTGAAAGGAGCCAATGGACACAGGCAGTGATGAACACTTGGAACTCGTAAACATTTTTCACAAAATGTTTTACATAGCTTCTAGAAGTTGAACTACTGGATTTTAGTGAAGTATTAATTCGCTATGTCTATCTTTTACCGTATCATTGACAATTATTGAAATGGTACAAAACTACGTGTCTTTAACACACATGGAAATGATCTCGGAAAAGAATTTCTTAGTCGTCCTATCGATATTTATCGACAAAGGGAAATGCTATCAGGATGTGATGTCATTTCGTTGTACTTTCGTTGCTAATTTAGGATTACCTTGAGGAATAATTATATTAATATATAATCTCAAAAAAATGGAAAAATTCATGAGAATATTCACATATATAAAATTGCCGTATTTATCACATATTCTAAAATTTCAATTCTAAAAATCTAAAGAAAATTAATATTTCTTTGGATTTACAGACTTTTTCCGTGTTGAATAATTATTTCTGTAAACACTCAAGTCAAATATTGTTTTGAATATCCCAAGGGTATCTATTCAGCTCATCTGGTGATCAAACGGGTGAGCAATGAATAACATGTTTTGAGTCTCAGAGACCGGTGAAATGCCCAGAGACCGGTGACCAAGCGGGCGATGAGTCGCCGTAGACAGCGCGGACGGAACGGGGCGGTGAGAGGGGGGCGGGGTGGAACGGGGGAGCGGGCGGAGCGGGCGGAGCGGGGCGGGGCGGTCTACTCTGGCGACTTCTCGGAAGCGGCCACTCCGAAATAACCGCGCGTCGCCGAAATAGCGGCAGCCGGACCGGCCGGACGCCACGACCCATTCCCGCCTCTACCGCCTTCCCTTGCTCCGCCCCGCTCCTCCTCCCCGCCCCGCCCGCCCGTCGATGCTTCGCTCCGCACCGCCGGTCCACTGCATTCGGGTTATCCGCTCCTTGCACTCTGCCCGCCCGTTCCATCTCGCTCCCCGCATTTTTCTCAACCTTCTCTACTACTCTTCTCTTTCCTCGCACTGTCCGCTCCTGGATTTCTTGGCACCCCACACTTCCCCATTCTTTCCTTTTTCTTCCCTGTTCTCCCTCGTCTTCCTTACCGCTCTCTCTACTCCGCTTACCGACTCTCTCTCTCTCTCTCTCTCTCTCTCTCTCTCTCTCTCTCTCTCTCATTGGATCACGTTATCTGCCCCTCTCTCGTCTTTCCGTCTTCACCAAACTCGCTCTGGTTTACCCGTTCTCTTCACTTCTCCTCTCTCTCTCTCTCTCTCTCTCTCTCTCTCTCTCATTGGATCCCGTTCTCTGCCCCACTCTATTCGCCTTTCCGTCTTCACCAAACTCGCTCTAGTTTACCCCGTTCTCGTCACTTCTCCTTTCTCTCTCTCTCTCTCTCTCTCTCTCTCTCTCTCTCTCTCTAAATGCATCTTCGTCGCTTCCAATTTGTTCACCATCAAAGAATTGACTGCTTTTATTAACCATAGAGAAAGGATGGTGCAGGAAAGAAGTGTACCTATTTTCTTAATGCATTAACATGCTTTCCTCTTCATCCTCTGCTCTTGGCCTCACCCTGTAACCATCTCCTAGCTATCCTCTTCCCCGACTTCCCTCCACTCCTCCATCCTGTTCTGTTTCTGCCCGCTCTTCTCCGCCCTGCCCCTCCACGGCCCACTGCTTCGCAGTAGATGATTCCTCTGCTCATGCTGTCCATATCCGGCGCGTCGTCCTTTGGTTTGTTTTTCCTGTCGCATGTCCTCTTCAATTTGTCTTTTTTTCTGTAGGGATTTCGCGTATGAGTGACGCATTGGGAACTTCCATTCTTCCAGACTATTTGGCTAGTGAATATCCAACGTAATTTGGTATGACATTCTTTTTGTAAACATTCACAAATTAATTTTGCATTAATTTAAAATTATTTAAACGTGTTTTTATTGGCAATTCGTTGAATGTATGATCCAAATCATTAAATCTGTGATACACGTAATGAGAAATATAAATGGAAGTTCATTACTTTTAGGCACATTCAAATGACTACAAAATTGATTGCCTACGTTAGATGCTTTAGTATCTGTGGTTGCAATCCAAATTAATTTTGCATGGTCATTTGGTTGGAATTAATTTTTGTCTTGTATTTTATTATTTTTTTTAAATTTGCATTCAAACCCTTTTCTTCCTTGTTTATTGTTCTAGTAATTATTATATACAGTATTATTGTGCTCTTTACGAAATGATGTATTTTTATTATTTATTTCATATTATACTATTTCACAATTCACAATAAATATTGGTTCTTGTTTACACTTTCCTCAAAGCTTTCAATTTTTTCAACATTAACCTTCCTCACACTATACGTTTGTCGTTTTCATTGTTTCATCTCTTCACAACACTCTGTTTTATGTACTCTCACGTTTGCCACTTGATACTTTCCAACACTTCCATTTTATTGTAGTTTTCTATACCGCAGAAGTACCCGGATACTAGTTCGTTTCCTTCACTTTTCATCTCTTTGGTTCCCAGTTATCACTTGTCTAGTTCTTCGTCATTTATACCTGCCAGGGACTGGATCGGTCTATTTAGATCGCATCTGCGCAGGCTCTAATACGTCATTCTACGTGCATCAGGTTTTGATTATATCACCTTGATTAGGCTCCGGTCGCCAGTCTAATTTAATCTCGTCGTGGTCCCGTGAGATTTCATCGCGCTCCCCCCTCCCTTCCTTTCCCCCTCCCTCTTCCTAGCGCGACGCTCGCCGTTCAGCTTTTACATTTCACACACCCAACGAGTTAGAATATACTACACAGAGAGGCTGAAGCGCCTCCATCTTTGCAGCAAATTGGAGCCATGTTTTTTGCAGTCAACGCACCGCCCTCTGGAGATACAGCATTCTACCAATAAGTTTGGCGCTGGTTACGGCCGGGTGGGCGCGGGCCGCGCGTAATATAAATCCCCTTACTCTGCGTTTCACCAAAAACCAATCATTTAAAAACGAAAACACAATATGTAAAGAATGAATTGAGAAATGTTAAAAACACGTTGCTTCCTGCATCGGTTATTGTGATAAGATTGGAAGCTGTTGAAATGTTATTGGACGTCCGTAGTTAGCATAACGCCTAAAAGTGAGTGTTATTGCAATAAGAAGCAAATAAACAGATCACAAATAAGACGTCAACTAAAAAATGACATATTTGTGGTAATTCCCTTTTACAGTTATATCCAAGGCTTGGAATATTATTATATAACCAATAATATAATTTAATAGAGATAAACGAAAAGAAACAAATTGAAATAAGATCTGATACAAACAACACGTCGATTCAGTACATCAGTCCTATACGCCACCATCAGGTACTACCTCTCATGTTGTGACTGCAAAAAACATGGTAGCCCTAGTTCATCGAGTGTCCACCTAGAGTGCTGAAACCATGGAGACAGCCACTCTATGTAGTAGTATATTTTAGCTCGTTGCACGCACTGCTCAGCTCGTGCTCCAGATGGTTCAGAGTTCTGCTCGTTTTGGCAGAAGCAACAGTCGGGGAAAAAATGTTTTTGGCTAGATGCTTATTTCACTTCGTGAAGGATTTATCTAATGCAGATTTAAATTGTGCAATCAACTGTTTTAAGAGGTGGATCGAAGTTGACCCAGGTCTGTTGATAATATTTTTAGAAAAAAACATTTATTCACTTTTTTGTTGACTTTCTACTACAACTACATGTTGATTATTTATTTCTCTTTTTCCGTATGTTGAGTTTTATGTAGTTTCATACTTTTTTTAATATTAATATTTTGCGCCATCATCAGGCAACATTTCTGAACATATAAGAGTAGTTAATAAACTAAATAAAATTGTGAAAAGTATATGTATTGGTCAAATTATTTTTTATTAAAAGTTTGAAAATGGAATAATACAAAATAATTTATTATTGAAGAATTTTAGAATGAATTCTTGGAAATTAAGTGACAAGGTTTTTGCCATTGGTGAAATTTTCTATTTTCAAAATCACTTAGGTCAAAATATTAAGATTGGACGAAAATATTTAGAAACCGGATACGATGGGATTGCAGATAGTTGAAAATCAGTTTTTGTATCTGTAATTCCTTTATCCCTCTATCTTTCTGCATCACTTTCTTTTGTCTCGTTTGTGCGACTTATTGTTAGTCTAATTAACCCTTAAGCTCTGGCCCGGTTTCGTTCCTTCCCGTGTGTAAACAGTCTCGACAGATTTGGCTTCGTTCTCATGCCTTGCTTGTTTGTTCTTTTTCGTTCATGATCATGTGCTGTTTTGGCTAACGTTCACAGATGAACTTGGCACATTCCAGCACGATACGACAATGTTAGCTTGAAAGCTTTTTTAGCATGAATCCTCAGAGAACTTTGTACGTATCATTTTGAATAGTAGTGACAGGCTTTTTTTTCTTTTTTCCAGGTCTTCCAGAGCTAGGAAAAATCCTCTCGTCTATCACTGAAATTCACGATTTCTCTTATTAATAATATAGTTGAATATTTGTAGTTCTAAGCAGGCTTTAATTGAAGCGTTTCATTAAAAGAAATCTTATTTAAAAGGATTTCCTTGAGTATTGCATTGTAAAGAATAAGATATAAGATTGAAGTTCGTGTTTGCTCACAAACCGATGGAAAGATTTTAAATCTACTTTCGCATTGATGTCTTGTAATTCAGTAGATACAATACATGAACTTTTCTCGAATAATCATTCAGAAAGTCAAAACATATGTAGAAGCTTTTGCAATAGCTATTTAAAATAACTGATTTTTTGTCATACATTTCAAGTCATTATCGATGAACTGTTTTTTGTCATGTAAGGATTACGATTAGTTCATTGCTTTTGGTAATAAACATTGTTTTTAGAATGTTTTTTCATTCTTATCAGAACGTTCTCTATGTGTGTAATTTTTCATCAGCATGTCTTTAAGTTCCTTCTTTGACCTTAGTTTTACATTCTCTGTCCCTGTTCTTGCACTTCGAAAGCTTGTTTTATGCAGCAAGGAGTCTCGTCCATATTTCAGATGATGAGCTTTGTATTTAAGTTTCATAGGCACATGTGTACATTTGGCAAGTTCAACAGAACACCGTTATTAATGAACTACGATATTCGACACAGCGTTAATGAGTACCTCTGTGTGGGAACTTACCTTCCGCCTTGCCTGCAAGCGAAAGCTTAGCAAAACAAGAGTTTAAAGGAGAAGTGTGCGACATTCTTTCTTCTGTGTAGAGCTTTTCACTCTTTGACAAGAGGCTTTTACTCGAACGTAATGGCCATACTTGGTAAATTTTTGTAAAAATTTCGTCAAATTGTCCTGAAAATTTCGAATGTGAATTTTAGACTTAGGCTGATATAATATGCTTGACAAATTTGTACCTTCTAAACATCAAGCATGATGAGTTTCCGATGCATCAGGGGCAAATCCCAAATGAGATTTCGTTACATGGTATTTCTCGCCTTATGTGCATTGGCTAATTGTTATCTTCTCCTACATGCTCTAAAAGGATGTTTCATTTACTTTGAACTATCCTGTGTAATCTATATGCATCCAAAATCATTCATCTAGATACAATGGTCCGAGAGGATCGCAAGTGCCTGTATGTGACGCCAAGGTTTGAAATCGGTTGTAATGTCTTAAGATGATGTTAGAGAGTGTCGTGATGAAAGCCAGCCAATGTCATGGAATTTCAGTATGTTCGCGATCATCTACATGCAAAATAGTTTTCATGATCCCATTTTATTTCCGATTCTTTTTATGTCCATCACAGATTCTTTCTCGGCCCTTGAACTCGAACAAATTAATTCTATGAAAGCCCCTTCAGTCTGAAGCACTTTTCGATTCGCAACAAATCCCAGGCCATAAATACAATCTCATCCGTGGCTGTGGATTCGTAGAACTGCAAATGGGGCGTTCCGATTGCCGCAAACAAAACATCAACACGACCTGAATCGTAAGCTTCCGCGGTCGGAGTCATGTAAATGACCTTGGCTGTCCGAATGACATCGCGTCGAAGGCTGTGTTGCCGACGTTTCGACCATCTTTTCGTGGTCTTCCACAGACCAGCCCTGAGGAAGACCACGAAAAGATGGTCGAAGCGTCGGCAATACAGCCTTCGACGCGGCGTCACCCGGAGAGCCAAGATCATTTACATCAACACGACTTCTTCCCATTCCATGGCAACCCGCGTCCAACATGAGTCACCGCAGAGTTGGGCTCGAGTAGTAGCGACCCGTTTCTTTCTGTCCTCACGTGGCGGTGTCACCGCTATTTGTATCGGTGTACGCGGAACCACGGAGTAATTACGGAGACACGTAACACATGACGGGGTGGCTGTTCTTGCAAAGTTCTGTGGGCGAAGTTGCGAAAAGTCTACTCTTGGTTGTTTGCAAAGGGAAAGAAGTTAAAGTGGTTCTTGAGAGCAGCGTGTCTAAAAAGCAGACCGTGACACTACAGAGGATGATGAATTTCCATTTATTGAGCGTTTTATGCAAACTCGCAAATTGTCAATGCTAATTTACCTTCGCGTAGTAATTAGTATTCATAACTGCATAAGAAAGGCGAATAGCAGTCGTACGGCTTCACAGTTTCCACTCTTGACTCAGTGTCACTCATGAATTTTAATATTGGCCTCTTGTCTCTCTTCATTGCCAGTAAAGATGTTTTTTTATATTAATAAGAATTAGTATTAGTTAACCACCAAATGAAATGTGATACAGTGGTCGGAAGACAAAATTTTCAAATTCGTTCACTTGTTTCCATTGTAACAAAATACAGAAAGCAAAATAAAAACGACCCCTCTCAAAAAAGAAATAAATTAGAGATTTGTCATATTGTCTAACAGGCTTGTCATTAATAGTCACCTACCACCTTCTAGCAATTTGAATTAATGAATGCTAGTGGAATAATTAGATGAAGTAGTAATGTAGTAAGACTGATAGTTCTCGATTGACTGTAAGTTTGATTCGCTATTACTTCGTACTTGAATTAGTTCGTTACATTCTGCACCATATATGTTTGCTTGCGTTCTAATACAAGGCAGCAGAATAATTCATTCTGTCATTTATTTTGAGAAAGAAAAACTTTTAAAATTCCTTTTGCTAGCCCAACTCTCAAAAACGTCCTTAAATTAATCGTTACCTTCTCTATATTTTATGTTGTACCTGTTGCGCGTATGTCAAGCCAAAGCTCACTATCACGCCATGGAGTATGAGAATAAAGAAATCTAAAAAAATCAGAAATATTGCCTTTTTGTTAAGCTCTTCATGCGAAATAGTCCGCATGGTCCCATTCATTTATTTTAACATTGCCTTCCGCTGTATAATAAATGTTAGGGTATTCATGAAGCATAAGTGATGTCGAGATAAGTGTTATTGAATTAATATTTAGATTGGTCACGGGGCCTGTATGGTGAACTCCACAACCAGCGCGTGAAAATACCCACGCCTTGCGCCTCACACGGATCTCGAACACTTATCCACCGGCTGTACACAAGTGGATGAGTACGATTCTTTCTCGGATACAGTGGCTGCATCTCTGTTTCTAACAGCTTTATTTATTATTTCTTAATTCACGCATTGTTTTTATTCCGTAAAACACCACGCACGTTTGCAACTTTCAAAACAAATATTTATTAAAAGAATACAGATTTACTAATTGTATTTACGCCGTGTCGTCTTTTTGGGGGAAAACGTCTCTAACTCTCATCCTTCTCGCTCGATGATGCTGCCCATTTGATCCCCGGGTGTTTCGTCTCCCTCGCCGCAATTCCGCTGCTGAAAATGACCAGCTGCGTCCCGCCGGAGTTCCGTCTTCCTCCCGCCCTCGCCTCCGTCCCGCCGTCCGTCGCTCTTCCTCGTTTGCGCGCCGACGGACGCGGCCAACATAAACCGCCTTCTTTTTTTTTTCCTTCCCCTGCGCCGGCATTCAAAAATACATCCGGCGCGGGGGCGGGGGCGGGGCTGCGGCGCCGGTGACCGACTGCGAAGCACGCGGAAGGCCGCCTCCAGCGTGGGGCGTGGGGGGATGGTGACTAACTGGCGTGGGTGGTGGGCTTAACGTCTAAGCCCCGTGATGCAAGGAGAAGGGAGTCGTTGCGCTCCCATCAGTGTAGGCTAGGGGCTTTCAAACTTTTTTCTTCCACGGCTTCCTTGACCCAAACGAAACTTCCCGCGCCTCCCCTGCTAACAATAAGCTTCAAATATGAGAGTTATTATAGGTCTACTAACTATTCAACATACATGATTGTGGTTAGGCGGAAGAGCAGCCCCTATGGCCTGAGCCTCGCCATTAATAAAGACATAATTATTATTATTATTATTATTATTATTATTATATTAAGTGATATAATTGCATTAGTTAAGAACTTGCCTGTTCAATTAATCCACAATTAATTAGTAAAATCATATAATTACAAATATAATAGACGATAGTACAAAATACATAAATGACACAAGGATTAAAGTCAATCAAATCTAAAGATCATTTTTAATAAATCACCGCGACGCCCGTACCGTAAGATAGCCACACCCCTTGGAGCCGCGACGCGCAATTTGAAAATCCTTGGTATAGGCAATAAACTCCCAGCGGGACATGTGGTCCCTATGAAGGATGTTTAAAAGAATGTATTTGATGTTTTAGGGTCGGATTAATCCGACTTTTGCCAGCTAGCGATGTTTCCAGGCTTGAGTCATGGTTTTATTTCCTATCCATGCCAGGCGTTACGGGAGACGTGTGACGTATGCCCTTCACCGTATCTAGCAGACTTGGCGTGCCTGAGTTTACCTTTCGTCACCCGACTATACGGATAGAAATTGAGACGATTGTAATAGAATGTTACTGCTCTATTTTTGCCCCGACCGGGAATCGAACCGCGGATTGCACCACGGAGAGCTTGTGTCCATGAGCCACCCAAGGGACTATATTAAGAAGTGATCAGAAGTGTAATTAAATCATGACCTGTGTCAGTTCATCACTTACGCCAATATTGATATTCTAAGAGATATTATTATTATTATTATTTATTATTATTATTATTATTATCTACTGCTTTTCCTTTCTCAAACAAGAGATTAGAAATGTAGGATCGAGAATTCTCGAAAGTAAACATATACCAAACTATGATAGGATGGGCAATTTCAAAACGAAATCGGAAAGGTTTCCGATCTACTGCGTAGGTAATAGTATCTCACAGAGAAACGCCAAAAAGGAAACATAATGTACATTCGCACTGATGTGCAGAATGAGCAAAGCTGTAATTGAAAATGGCCTCAGCAATTCTTGTGACAACATGGGCAACGTGCCCGATGACGTCACATTCACAGGAGAGCGTAATTGCGACCGGTCACAGTGGAGAATGCAATGCTCATTCGGCCAGGAAGAGGCCGTGATACCGCAGCCAGCAGTTGGGGCTATTTCGGGTGCAGTGGACGTGGGAATGGGAAATACGGAGAAGCATTGTCAGCAGTGGAGGAAATCCTTTTTCCTGGAGGAAGACGTTCATGAACATAAGCAGGGTCTGATCCAGAAAGAGTTTCAAAAAAATGACCCCCCACCCCACTCCAAAAATAATTCTGAAATATTAATTTTTGAAATGTTGACTTGAAATAAATATTGAGTATTTATAATATGAATACTCCTTTCGTCGTGATGTGATCAATATTGTAATAATTTCAAATGAATTGAGTAAAACTACAAAAATTGTTCACTTCGTGCGGAAGGGCCAATCTACCTCTTTTGATTCCGCCACTGAAAGAACAGTATATTCAGACATTTGAAATCAGCTGTTCCTCTCTTCGGTAGAGTAAGTAAGAAGACGTGAGTGTGAAATTAAGCGCTCAGATTAAAGTTTTGCTGTCAATTTTCGTATTAATTTTAATAATATCAACTGGAGTGACCTGACTTTCTCGAATGAAACGTATGCCTTGATGTAGGTCCACAGGGTTCAATGGTGAAATCTTTCGTCGGAGGAAGTTTTTCCCCTAAGTGTTTCCCCCTTTTAAATTCCCTTAGCGGCTGATTTCTGACTCCTCCCACGCAGTCGAACGAATGATACCAAAAATGTTATGTTTGAATTCCAGATGAATGTAAAACTGTGCTCCGTCGACGTATGTCCTTTTCCTTTCCTGTCTCAGGGATCGGGCTTCGATGATCCATTTCTCAAATCTTTTTTGTCTAAAATGTAAAAACTTTAGTATTCGCAACTGGATTCAAATAAGTGGAATAAATTGATAAAATATAGCAGACAGCTTCGGCGTCAATCGCTTTCCGCCAGGGTTGTGGGTTCGAATCCCACTTTAGCCATAGATATTTCCTGTTATAATAAGCCTAACGTACTAAATTAATAACGTTTACAACTATCATTAGTTAATTTATTTTTAAATCTTTGAACACCTAGAGGAAAGGGTTCCAATGCTGTCGTAGGTAACTTATTCCAGTCCGTTATTGTTTTATTTGTAAATGAAAATTTTACAACATCTGTTCTCTGTGGCCTAAACTGAATTTTGTGCTTGTGATCCCCCCTACTAAAGTACGAAGGTCTACCCAGTCTACTCAAACTAAAAGAAGAAAATAATGAAAAGAAAGGAAGAGAAGCGAAAAGGAACAAGAATGATAAGAAAAGAAACAGAAGAGAAGGGAAGAAGAAAGAAAAAAAACAGGAGGGGAATAATGAGAATTCAGATCTAATATTAGTTTCACCACTAGATCCACGAGATCACTCTTACGCATGTCGCCTAACCCAATTTCAACGTCTCAGATGTGACCTCGTTGCGGAAAAGAGCAAAGTCCTTCCGCCTGCGGGGGCGCGGAGACGATACCGGAGCATGGCGCATTCAGCCCGCGGAGTATTTCCGGGCGCGGAAACGGGACGGTGCCACGGCGGTGTTATCGCGATCAGAGGGCCGAGTGACAGCCGTCGCGTCGCGGGGGAGCAGGACGCGCGCGCGGAGGCAGGAAGGGAGAGCGACGTGTTGACATAAAAGAGTGCGATCTTGAATTACAAAATTTCACAAGCGTAGGAAAAGGAGAGTTAGTTTTAATGAAACAAAATATTAAGTTTGTTGTTCTGAAAATAACACCGACAATTTTTTAAAGATGTTTGTCTTTTGTCTGTCTGCTATCTCTCTTCTCTCTAAACTCTCTCTCTACTCTCATTCTCTCTCTCGTGTATATAGATATGTGTGTGTGTTATATATATATATATATATATATATATATATATATATATTATATATATATATATATATATACACACACACTCACTATATATCTCCTCACCTCTCTCCCCACTTCTCTTTCGCTCGCCTTCTAGAGGCAAGTGTAATCCTAGATTTTTGTAATTTATAAATAATACGTACTGCGCTCCTCTTTGCAGACTTTAATTATTTTATGAGTTTTAAACTTTTAAAAACTAGTGAATTAAGATTGTTTCGTTTTCTTTTGTGTAAGCAAATATTTATAGTGAGCTTGATGATGAAATATTATTAAGGGAGTATTGCATTTTCTTTCAATTCTACAGAGTGTATACATTGATGCATGTTACCTTCAGGATTACGTCGCACCCAAGATAAACTATTTTTGTCAAATGATGTTCTCACGATTCACGAGATTATGATACAATAGGTAATCAGCAGTACAGTAATCGTAGATATATTACTTCCATTTCTCTGTAGGCACTACCGAGTACTCGACTATGCAAAAAAAATGGAAAATTATTATGGAATATCAATCGAAAAGTGACAAGAATGATTTAATGGCGAAATTCTGAGATGCGAAATGTGAAACGACACATTTCAGAAGTTCAAATGCTTCAAGGAGAGAAGATGAAGTACAAAGTAAATATAATTATCTTTACAACCACTTAAGAAGGAATTAACGGATATTATTTTTCTTCTAAAAGTATATGATATTAGACTTTTCTTTCGGTCTTTCAAAAATATTTATCATGCTGTTTTTTGTTGTTTTTGTTATTGTTTTTTTCCTTTTTTGGAAAAATTGGAAGCTTCAAAATACATATTTATTTCCTGAAGACACAAATCTCAAAACTAGACCCTGCGGCACTCCGAATGCACCGGCGGCGAACTGAGCGCGTCGGACCGGCCGATGGTGCGGGCGGCGAGGAGGGCGGTAAGTGGGCGAGCGCGTGGGCGGAGAACGGCGCGGCGGGGACAGCCAGCGCGGCGCGGCCGTCCGTCGTCCGCTGCCGTCCACGTGACGGCCTCAAGTGGAGACAATTCGCTCTCCGCTTCGTCCTTCTTCGTCTCCCTCTCTTCCGCCCTCCGCACGAGTTGGCCACCGTCCAAAAATACTGATGAAAATAGGATCTGTCGGTGACTAGAGTTGTTTTTATACCCGCGGCGACGCCTAATTCATATTCGCGCTTTTTAAATCATTTGTCCCAGTTGGAAGGCGAGGGCGAGCGGATTGAATATTTTGAAAACGCGGGAAATGGGCGACTGTTCTACGAATCATCGCAGGCTGTCAACCTCGTTCTGCGATTTTAAGATAAACTAGTGGGAACCCGTCAAAATTTGACGGTGAGATCTGAGATAAAGTGCCCAGACTAATGTTCACAATATGTTGCATTATTTGGATCTTCAGGATATAACGAAGATATTCTGTGTTGTGGAGTTCCCAAAATTTTGAACACGTATGGCCCATGACCAGGTGGCAATGCAATATCGGCACCAAAAGACACAAAAGAAAGATCAGTATTATATTGAAGGATATTATTTCTAAAGTTTTTTGTGTGTCATCATCTCATATAAACAATTTCGATTTCTTTTGGCATATTGCTCGAAGGTAAACTTGTTTTTCCATTTAAGCAATACAGAGTAAACTGGTTTGCTGAATTTCTCTCACATAGTAAGTACAAAGCAGAAGAAAACTGACATTTCATAGACAACGAACCCTTCAGAAAACGAAATGACCTCACTAACACGACGCCTACGTTGACTTTCTCTTTCCCTGCGTCCACTTAATATACATTTGCGTCTTTTGGAGCGCGTGGGCAACGATTCGGAATTCGACATACCCTGTGAACACCTGTGAACAACTTCACTACTTCAGTACAACCGAGCAAAACCCACTGTCCGAATGTTCTCTACAAAATACACCACAAAAGCAAATTCATGCAAACTGTCAACGCCACAATGCATTATTACACTGAAACAAAACCTTGACGATTGTAAACAAATCTCAACAATAAACAAAACTAAGCAGGCCACCATAGCAGGTGCACTCATATATATCGACTCATATATATTGAATTTGAAACAGCCACCTTTGGAAGAATATAATTGTTTATTGATAAGCTTACTATTAAAGAATGATTTAATTAATTAATTTACGCCGTAATTGTTGGTGAATCAACACAAACAATATCTGATAACACATCTAGCAATCACATTCTTTCAGTTAAAGGAAAAATACTACAATCGGTTCAGTAGAAGCTCTAAACGAAGCCATGGCAGAATACCTTATTTTTTAAATATATAGATATTTGTTAGATACAAACTACAGTGCACGAGGTACTGAAATGTATCATAATAGTAGTATAATAATAATAATAATAATAATAATAATAATAATAATAATAATAATAATAATAATAATAATAATAATAATTTGGGTTGGATTAATTCTCTACCTACATTCATAGAATGGACGTCTGGTAATTTTGTTCTCGCTGGCGGTATTTTCTATTTTCGTCAGTTCGTATCATTGTTCCCTATGCACGTCTACCCTTCGTTTCTCATTGTAATTTCGTTTTGCTTGTGAAGGTGTGTTCTCTTCGGAATATAGAATTATGTATTTCTATATTTGAGTTTCTTCTGGTGTTTCATTTCATTATCTTTCTCGCATCTCCCTTTCGTTCCTTCAATTCGAAGGTTCTTCTGAGAGCATCTTTTTCTGTTGGCACCTGAACGGATCACTTTCACCGCCTCATTTCCAATGATGTATATATGTTTCCTTTCTAAAGTGGCTTTTACTGTCACAAATCATGTTTCATATCTGGTTCCTATGATTATCTCTTTTCCTACTCGAACCTTTTTTGTTTGTATTAGTTTAATAGTTTTATTTCGGTGGTATGGTTTCAGCTTCTTTGTCTTTCCTTTTAGAAATTTGTATTTTCGTTCCGTTGTTCTCTCGTGTATTAACTTGAGGCGAATTTATCCATTAGCTTTTACAGGAGCGACATTGGATTTGATCCAAACATTTTGATGTGAAGAAAGGCATTCATGAGTAGATAAGAGTGAAGGTAATTGCGTAAACATAACAAAAAACGTTCAGCACATGCATTTAAAATTCACGACCCAGTTCCTTCATTGCTTAACATACCTTTATTTTTATTTATTTCATTAGGCAACAGATAGCAGATAACAGATTTTTCATGTAGTTCCCAGTATTATTAACATTTATTGAAATACACAAACAATTTAATTTTGATGTAATCCCCTGTTTCTAATGTAAGGAGTATTTGCTTTTAATGAAATATTATTTTTAAAACAAGGTCGTTTGCCAATGGTGTGATCTTTTTCCCCCTTTTTTATTGAATAAAACCTGCCCTTTCCCATCCACATCCGCCCCTGACGTTTTCAGCCTTTTTGCTATTGGAAGCCATAATTCACCTCAACACGCGATCCTTAACCTTTTCATAGATTTTTTTGCGGAAACTGCTGTCTCTTATCCCCACCTGCTCTCCTCCCATCCTCTCTCCTCGCGGCGTCGCGTCGCCCTCAAGTGGCGACAATTCCGCGCCCTCGCCTGCGCCTCCGCCTGCGTGACGTCAATGGCGCGTCACCCGCGCCGATCGCCTTGCTGCGCCCCCTGGAGGCTGATCGCGCTAAGTGGATAATGGGTGCGCGGCCCAGAGGCCCCGCCCGCGACCGCCCCCGCCCCCGCGCCCGCGCCACGCCGCGCCGCTCGCCACACGGCCCACCCGCCTCGCCGCGCCGCCGCCTCCGCTGCCACATCCACCACATCAACAACGCTCTCAACCACCTCAAACAATCACCACCATCACCTCACTACTACATTTTTCGTGGACCGGGAGCGGTGGCTCAGTGCATCAACTGATGTCACTGCAGGGCCTCTGACCGGGACGTCCTAGATTCCCACTCCCCACGGCGGCAGGATTTTCGACACTAGCTTTTCAGCCAGGTCGAATTGAGTCCTTCCTGGAGGAGAATTCTAGCGGCCGGCGGCTGATCGGTAGTTTTCCGTGGTTTCTTCGATCAACACCAGGCGAGTGCCGGAGCAGTACCTACCAACGGGCCACGGACCGCGCGCGATCTGTCCTTCCCTTCCTGTCCTATCCTCTCCCCTTACACACACATTTACACTAACATGCACTACAATACCACATATTCCGGGAGATCGGTCGGGAGCTTAGAGCTTGTCCCGGCTGGGGCGGTGCCCCGCTGGAGGGAGTGACCTGGTTGGGGGGAAACCCCACTAGCCGACGGTAGGTCGGCGCCGGATCTCGCCATCCAGCGGGGGAAGATCACCGCCGTCTCCTGAGGAAAAAAACATGCACTCCACTGACGGGACCAATGACCAAAGCAGTTGACGCGCCCGGAAACACGAAAAAAATCAAATCAATCCATGCATACCGTAATCACCGCCTTGTGGCAACTGCGTGCTCGCTTGCGGCGACTGACAAAATGGATCGACCGTTTTCTACACCGCAGGGCGGGATCGATTCGGTGCTATTGATTGTGTAATGACGTATCGATGTTCGGAATTGCTTCAGATGAATACGTGCGAATACCGCCGCAGGGTGCCGTGGCATCTCAAATATCAGTGATTACAGATCCCATTGTTTTGAAGAGGTAGTATTTGAACAATTGAATCTTCCTTTTGGGGAATCAAAACATGTGTGTAGACTGGATACTGGGGAACGCCTGTACTCGGCTTTCTAGAGAGATCACGCGTTGGAGTAACAAGTGTGGTTACTTCCATAGCCGAAGGAATTTTAAACGTTTTGGTTCGAAATGAAAGGCAATATTGGTCTGTGCAGTTGCATAAAAATGTTGCTTTAGTAGTATTGTCCTTTAGTGGAAGTCTTGGTTTTTACCAATCTTCACACGCAATGTATTTGTAATAATGGATTTTTCTTCTCGACCATAATGAAAAAAAAATTAATTATAAAGTATATTTCCACATGTCGTTCATGAGCTGCAACATTGGCCCATCTAGAATAATAAGAATTTTGAGTTATGAAAATTATTTGATGACATTTTAAAATAATTATAATTAGAACACCTATGAATCCTTTTAGGAAAATGCATCAAATATTAAGCTGGTAATATATTCATTTCATCTGCTAGCGAAAATGTTTAACAATTTTATCTCAAATATGTGTGTGAGTGTGAGTGTAAGGGGAAAGGAGCAAACGAGAATGAGACAAGGAAGTTCTCCGGCGGTCCTTGTTACGTTCGTTAGAGTCCTAATGCGGTTGATTGATTGATTGATTAGTTAGTAATTCCGAGCGCGTCAACGGCTAAGGTCATTAGTCCCGTAGGTGTAGTGCATGTTTTTCCTCGAGAGATGACGGTGATTCATGTCGGGAAACATCAACTGATATTTTAGATTAGATTAGATTTATTACTAATTCTGCAAATAAGTTCCAGAACTTGGTGGCAGAATACACTAACTAAACATTACAGAACTTAACTATACAACATTTTACACACTTTACAAATTAACATGAACATTTCACCGTGCAAGCTTCCATGGCACTCCATTCACTTCACTTCACTTCACTTCACTTCTTACCTCCCCCGCCTCGTCTCACCTCACCATACTGCCAATCACTTTTGCCAATCACGTTGTAATGTGATTTTGACTCACTCGTTTCCCTCAACTTCACATCACTGCACTACACGCCACTGCACTAATAATAATAATAATAATAATAATAATAATAATAATAATAATAATAATAGAAATAGTAATAGTAATAATAATATAATAATAATAATAATAATAATAGTTATAATATAACATACTTTACATAGGAAATAATAAGACACATATAAACATCTAGGAATTTAATTTATTTTTAAATTTGCTGACATCATGAGGAAAGGGATCAAAGATTGTCACAGGCAAGCCATTCCAGTCTCTAATAGTTCGATTCATGAATGAATATTTCCCAACGTCCGTTTTCTGAATTCTTGTCTGAATTTTGTGCATGTGATCCGCTCTGCCGAAATATGTAGGTTTCCCTAATCGACTTTGAATTTCTTTCCACGGTCGAAATCCTGTGTACGCTTTATACATAGCATAGAGACGCGATTTCATTCTCCTTGTTTCGAGTGACTCCCATACTTTATTCCTGGTACCCCTGAAAGCAAATTTTGAAGCTCTACGCTGAACCTTTTCTAGATTTCTTTGCTGCAAAAGTCTGTATGGGTCCCAACATATCGCGCCATATTCTAATATGGGTCGCACTAATGATATATATGCCAGTTCTTTGGCACTCACTGAACTCTTTTTGAGAATCCGCATAATAAAATGCAAAGATTTCCATGCTTTCCTACAACGAAATTTATTGATTTTCCCATGTCAATTTACTGTCTAGCTGAACTCCTAAATATTTGCAAGACGTGACTCGAGGTATATATGCCAGTTCTTTGGCACTCACTGAATTCAATTTATACGCGGTTTCATTGTAACAACGTTGTCACATCAACTGATATCGCTGCAGTACCTCCTAGGAGGTCGTAGGATTCGAGTCTAAACGATTGTTGGATTTTCGAAACTAGGTAGACAACTAGGTCGAATGCAGTTGCGTTCTGGAGGAGAATTGTGGTGGTCGGCTGCTCTGATCAGTGGTTTTCCGTGGTTTCTCCGACCAACGTCAGGCGAATGCCGGAGCAGTATCCGTTAGGGGACCACAGTCAATGCGCGATCTTTCCTTCCTCTTCCTTACCCTCTCCTCACTCCTTACTTACATACACTACAGCACCACTCACATCAGGAGATCAGGCGGGAACTTAGTGCGTATCTCGGCTGGGGCGGTGCTTTTGAGAGGTTCCTGGTTGGAGGAAATCCAGCTAGTCGACCTGCAGGTCGGCGCCTGTTCTCACCATCCAGAAGGGAGAAGGATCACCGCCACCTCTCATGATAAAATTGCACGCACTGCAATTATGGGACAAATTACGCTAGCAGCTGATGTCACCGGAAGCACGAAATAATCAGTGAATCTAAATTATGGAGTTTCTCTTGCTGAACGCGTAGCAAAGAGCCTGCTTATAGTAGATGGCTTTCGGTGGTGTGGAGAGCTGTGAAGACGCAGCGTTTGCGTGACAGGCGGGATGCCCATCTCCCGGCCCCCCAATGTTTGCACTCTATCTGCCCCGCCCCTCGGATCGTGTGGCGCCATCAACAAACTTCCCACGCGGCTCGGCGACTACCAGCCCGGCCGCCTGCACTTCTCCGCCGGACGATTTTAAATCCATTTTCTTGAGTCCGTAATTGACGTTTTCCATAATACGTCGATTTCTTATTGAAATTTTGATCGTTTTAATTTTTTTAAAAATGTGAATACGTCATTGCATTTGTGCTTTGAAAAGATTGCCATTGATATGTTGTGTAATTCTGCAGAGAGTATCGAAATTTTTAATGGAACGATAAATAATTATTCATAAAAAATATTAGCCAAATTTTTCATCGTATTTAGGTATTCCGTTTTCCTGAATTGTAGTTTAACCCTTTATAATAGCAGTAATAATGGGTTACTACATTTCCCACTTAATCTTCTGCATTAATATTATGTTGTGAAATTTATTTTTAATTGTCAAAAATACAACTTGAAAAAAAATTACAATAATTTCAAAATACTGTCTGTGCTCAGTAAAAACTTACACAACTAAAAAAAATACAGCAGTAGGATTTTACAGGACGATAGTTTTCTTGTGAGTGGAGCCATTCGCTTTGTGGGCAAATGCAAACAATTTTACTTTACGATTTGGCTGTCGTAGCAACCATCTTATAGAATTTTTCGCTATTAAATTTGATTATTTTCGAAATGTATTTCTTTATTTAAATGAAAACTGGGATATTTGAAGATGTGTCTCTTCGCTCGTGCCCAGATAACATTTGCCTTATGATTTTGCCGCTATTAAGAAATACTATTAAAATCTATTAAAAGCTATTAAAATCTGCTGATAAAATCTTTTTTTTTTAATTTATTTCCACCTGTTCGGCATTTCTGCCTTTCAGGGATGTTAACATTTTACAACATAATGATTTGTCATTCTTTCTCCGCTAATTGTCCTGATTGTTACAGGCTGTTTTCAGTGTATAATTTTGAAAATAGAGTATTCTGATGGGGAATTTATACTCGTATCGTCTTTAAATAAAATCTGTTCCATTCAAGATTACTGGATCAATAGTTGAGAGTCTGCCTGTAGCGCGTGATCGTCGTCTTAATTACAAATCCTCGATTGAGATCCTCTCGACTCCGCGAGCGTCACCGGCGTCGCCCTCTCGCCTGCCGCTAAGCCTACGAGGGGGACGGCTCTCATGATTTATCCGCCGTCCGATCTGGGAGGCACCTCCGTCCGTCAGTGGCCGCCTCCTCCGCCCCCTACGTCATCCCCATCGGGTGCCGACCCCTCGCTTCACCCTCGATCGACTGCGCTAATCGATTCAGCGGCGGCGGCCACCCGGCCGAGACGAGGACGCGCGATCGCGCTGCGGCGAATGCGGGGGCGAGCGGAAATTAACGTCCTCGCTTCCGCGGGCATCTCCCATTCAACCAACGCGCACGTGTCTTATATTATAAACTTGAGAGAGTTACAGATAAAATATTTAGCCTTACAAAAATAAACGAAGATTAGAAAGAATGAGGGGAAAGTGACAACTTAATTAGTTCGTTTAATATTTCGAATACAATTGAAACGATTTTAATCATTTAAGCATATATTGGTTCTTCATTTTCACGAAGAATTGAACTAATGATCACAGTAATGTGAATGAATTAGCTCAAGTCATTAAGTAATTTAGAACATATTATGCGGTGAATAGCTGAATAGTGGTATAAAAGAGGAGAAATCATCTTGTACGTGGTAAATTGGAATGATGTTTTAAAGTTCAATAATTTAACATGATCTTATCAGAGTATAGGAGATGCTTGACGATGTTACTTTGTTGCCTACCATAACCAGTTCTTTTTTTCAATAGGTTATTTTAATTCAAACACTGAGACCACTACACTCAATATCTAGTGGGTGTTTTGATGTTTTTAACCTCAATTTAAAAACCTTCTTTTGATCTTTCGCAGTGTTGGTTTCAAACATGAGTGAAAAGGAAAACAACACATCAAAGATTAATAAGTCCAGGAAACAGCCAACACTCGTGGAATTAAGATTTCTGTTCCGTAATTGTTGGCTTCTCGACGGAAATTGGCAGAGATTACTGGTGAAATGAAAGTTAAGATCTGTGAATTCGGGTTAGCAAGGATTGAAGTCGCTTTTGATCGAGTTAATTAAAAGTGATCTTAAATAAATAAAATGTTTAATAAGGTTTGATCAGTATTCTAAAATCCCACAACAATCCGCTCAAACGTCAAATCTCGTAAAATATGAAGACGGCGTCTTTACAAAACTTTTCCCTAAAGAATGTGAGGCAACGCTTTAATTTCCTGCCACCAGTTTCTTCGGAGGCAGGATCAGTAGCGACTGGACGGGCCTTCTGGGAAGCCAATTCACTGAGGGGGATGTTGCGGTTATATTTATCCGGCGAGTCGAATCGCGAAAATTCATTCCAGGAAGCTCCATGACAGTTGCTTGCCGCCGCCGGGCTGTCTCCCAGCCATTCGAAGAAAGTTAGGCCGTACAGTCCTCCGCCGCCGGGTGTGGGAGAGAGAGAACTCTTGCGTTGGTGCACTTAATTAGGAGTGAAGTCCCGCGTATCGGGTGTCCTACTGTTGTCTTCCTGGACCTTGCTGGTTAAGTTAGTGTCGAGAATTCGTCTTGGCGTTTCGAGAAGCATTGCCTGCAGGAAGTAAACTTTGAGATTCTTTATGAATATCCAATTGGGCTTGTGATAAAAACACCTTCTTCTCAAAAGATGTGTCCGTGTAGAAATCAGTGATTTTTGAATGTATTAATTTTGAAATAATTAATACAAATTATTAATTTTATATTATATATTAATTTTATCCGCGAAATCATTAAAGCTGTTTTTGAATGTTGTCTGTTAATTCGTGAGTGCCGTTTGTGTTAGAACCACTTCTAATTAGAGTAAACTTTTTCAAATATATTTGATTATTAACTTCCATGTTATATGATTGCCACAAACTTGATTGTAATGTCGCTCTTTATTTGATACCTCAAGTCTCTGTTATTTTTAAATTATGTTGATCCATCGTGAAATATTTAACTGTTTGGTAAATTAAAAAACGAGAGGTTAAGAATAAATAAAGGATACGTCTAAGCGATTGTGCCAGACTAGAAAAACTTTACTTTTGACGCCATACTGAAAAGAAATATGGGTTTCAGAGATATCAGCTCGTATAACAGGTTAAACATATTCCTGAATACATGAATGCGTAACTACCTTCTCGATAAGCAGTTTTGCTTTCTCAATTTGAAATGCATTCCCGAGAAGGCTTTTCGGTTGAAACTATGATACCCGTCATAAATTATAGAATGTTTGGTTCTCTTAAAAGCGTAAACGAACTGTAATCACACCCTTCACTTTGACGTTTTCATAAAACGCAAAAGTTCCGAAAAATGCTTTCCCTTAAGTGCAAGTGATATAGTTTCTAAAAACCTATAGAGAGATATGTAAATTAAAAATCTGATATATCAGATGATCTATTGGAGCCACCATCCCGCCTCTCGCTACGTTTAAAATGAAGCAGGACCAGTTTTTTTTATGTATATGACACGAAGATAATTTGGCACTGGTCCTCCCTGATCACCTTGCATCGAATGAGAAACGGAGAGGTCGTTAGCCGTAGATTGGGAGGTGACGGAGGTAGGAACGGTGGGCACTGGGGTGGGTTTGAGAGGGACGACGAAGACCTGGTGGCATTGCTCCATGATAACTAAATGTCTCCAATGAAAACACGCGTGGGTAAGCTAATTAAATAAAGTTAAGAACAATCTTGGGGTATTGGCTTGGATTAAGATTTTCCACTTAGTGTCTAGTGTAAAACACAAATAATTTCCAAGACCTAAAAATCAGTTTTAGAATAAACAATTCGAATGATATAGAATATTTCACAACATTCAGTCTCATGGGCCTCTGAGTGTGTATGAGACAAGTATTATGACGGGACCTTAGAATATTGTACAGTCGACTCCGCTTATAGTGAACTTCTGGGGACTAATAGTTCGATTCACTATATCAGAGGTTCACTATATCCGATGATGTCAATATTAAATAGAATTTCTACTCCATGATTTATTTATTAATATAGAGATACATCAAAATTCATTAATAGCGCGGACTGAAAATTTTAATATCTTTATTCGTCCTTGAAAAATCAATTATTTCCAATTGTTTGATTCGTACATTTTCATTAGAAAATTCTCTTGATCATTCTCTAGAATTCGTGTCTTCTCCATACTTGATTCTGCATTGTCCTCTGTCTCTAAGTATCGTAATGCAGTCTTGACTTCTTTCAATGCTCCTTCCATTGTTGGAACACCGTCTCACTATCCGAAGGCCCTTTTACGCGCCTAATAACATGCGAGATCCAATGAATTTCCAGGATTTATTTCTTACGTTCACTATAGCCGATGTTCTGGTCTTTTTATGCATATTTGTAATATAAGTGAAACGGGACCAGTGACTTAAGTTCACTGTAACCTAGGGTTCGCTATATCCGAGTTCACTATAACTGGAGACGACTGTATGTTATTTATTTCGACGCGGTTCTGATGGGCATATTGACAAGAATAGTGTCTTGTTGAGAAGTGTAACGGAGGAGCTATGGATAATACCAAAATGTACACACTTGAAACGTCATACCTAAAGTATATTTTGAGACTATATTTTGCTACACTCATAGAATATTCCAAAAAAAAAAAAAGCATTTTGCGTACGTATGGGTCTATAGATGCATTGTTCTGACGCTTGCAAAATTTAAAAGACTTTTCTCATCATCGACGTTTTGTTATATTTTACTGTCAATGCATGCCCGCTACAAGTTGTTAAACTCTAAGTAAACTGAATATTAAGTTATATTAATATTATTCATTAATTTGATCAAACGGCAATCATGAATTTTTAGTCGATATGCGCGAATTATATTGAAGACGTTTTGCATGAATAAAAAGACATAACATCCGTCTTTTATTTATTTATTTATTTATTTTACGTCAAAAAACAGTTGAAACTGCGTATGACGTGCTATGGGGAGAAGTGAATTCTGTGCACATTTTCAGAATTCTGTGATCCCTACACTGAGTCATATACTACATAAATTTAGAAAATTAAAAAAATCTCATGTTATTTTCTTAGTGCTGGAGCTTTAAATTAATTATAGCAAGCTGATAGAAGAAATTAGATATACTTTCAAGTATTGGTAATAAAACAACTTACTGCTAGTGTTTCTGCGAGTACCCCTCTGCAGAATCTGCAACTTCTCTTGCCGAATTGCCTCTCCCAAGAGACAACGAATGATAGCGGTCGTTTTTACAGTGCCAATCGCAATAGGCAGCAGGGTGGCGTCCGCTCGATGGCTGCCGTGGTGACAATCGAATCGTCGGGTTCCTCCTTCGTAGTAACGATGGCATTGTTCCGTTTGAGAGGGCGCTTAACTCGGTGGCCTTCTGCCTCCCTGGCCCCCACTGTTCTCCCGACAGCGCTGCAGCAGCGAGTTGCGAACTAACTTCGCAGTGTGCGTTGAATTAGCGTATCATTACATTTACACTAGCCTCTCCTCCTTGTTGGTTCCTGGCGAGGCTTCCAAGGAATGCGATACTTTGCTCATTCACTGTGATTATACTGTCAATTTGTTGCAAAACTTCAGTGTATCAAAACATATCAGTTAGAATATGTGGTTGAATTTAGGGTAAGTGTAGTTATAAATGTTCGACAAAGTTTAAACAATTAATTGTTGAAGTAATTAAGTTAATAATTGTAGACGTATTAGAGAATTACTGTTTTCATCACACAATTACTTTTATGTAACAGCTTATTTTCGTTTAATGTGCTGAAGTTTCCTTTAGTTGTAAAGATAAAGAAGGGATGCAAATTAATATTTACAGAACTACGACATATATGGAAGAAAATTCATATTATGAGAATTGAAATATGTTAAGTACAAGATCAAACTTTTTCGAATGTTTCAAGAAAGCAGTGTCACCATTCTACGTCTACTTCGATTTTTGAAATCGATTGATTATCCTGAACATTAAATAAATGTTAGTTGCTTGTGATCATGGTAGATTAGTGCTCGTATGACTCAACAGAATTACAAAAAACTATCCGAATCTGCACAAAACTGCCAGGAGGTATAATACGAAAGTAAGTTACCTCTTCGTTGGATTTACCTCTGTTTATTCTGGACGTCTGTGTGCATTCTCATTTAATGCGTCGCTGAGCCGCATTTCGTCGTCAGCAAGTTCTGCCATTGCAGCCGAAACATGAGCGGCGCGCGTCCTCACCTCGAAGTCAGGCAGCGCGGCTGCCTCGCCGCCTCGACCTCGTTTCCGCTCCAGCACTCCACCCGCAGACGCTCCCGTCCTCACCGCCCCCCCCCGTCCTCCCGCAATTGTTACTGGAATCCCAACCTCAACCTCGAATGCTGGATATACTGCGAGATGTCACCCAGCCCCTTTCGTATTACAAGCTTTAGCGTGGAATTAGAGGAAACATCTGCCAATATCAGGTGTGTGGAGGCGCCGGTTTAACAGTTGGAATGTGGTTGTTGGAAATGGTTGTAGGAAACAGGGTGGAAAATTTAGGTATCTCCCCCAGCGAGACACCGCCCCAGCCAAGACAGCTCTAAGATTCCGACTAATCTTCCAGCTAGTGTATGATGCAAAAGTGTGTGTAAGGAAGGGGTAAGAACAGGACAAGGAAAGATCGCGCGCGGCCCGTTTTTTAGAGTACTGCTCCAGCATACGCCTGGTGAAGTAGAATTCGGTATTGCCGTGACACACTGACTGCAATCATTACAGTGTAATGATTAGTACAATATTGGCATACCTGAAAGCTTTGTTGTAAGTTAGTTTTGAGTCTTTTTTCGTATTTTGCTGTATGATCTGATATGTGGTGGGAATCTTTAAATCAGAGCAATGTATTACCAGTTGAACTTGTGTGTACATTTCAAATTTTGTAACGCATCATTTAAATGTGAAAATAGCTTTACATTGGTGTTATTTTTTCGATTATGGCATAAGACACTTAATTTGTGTCGCTATCCCAGTGTTAAGGACACAGGACGCATGATTCTAACAATGAGAAGCCTCCGAAATGTGTTCTGGAGGGGGTACGCGGAATCTCTAGTCGCATCTGCGGATTTCTAGTCTTTCATTGTAAATTGGTTGGCAGGGGAGTGATTACGAATCTAGCAATAGCTCACGTACGAGATTTTGTGTCGATATTTTCTTATAACTGGTACAAAACCATCATTTGCCCCTAGCGAATTATACCTACAGGGATTCGTAACATACCGAGAGACATTGTTACGTTTCACAGGATTTTCGCTGGAATTTTGACGTCTGAATGAGTAGCAAGTCCGCCGCCATCTCCTCCCTCCGCCTCGCCACCGCAAGCGGAATGCCTCGGGTCGGCGCGGCGCGGCGCTGTGTTGCGGGGCGGGGCGAGGAGGGACGTTCAGCAGCGAATCGGGGCGGGCGAGTCGCGGCGAGAAGAAGCGTGGCGGGGTGTGGCGAAGGACGGGAGGGCGTGCGTGGGGGCGGCGGCGAAGCGGGAGGGGGGCGCCCCGTGGCATGCAGTCAGGGCGAGATTGAGACGCCTGAGCGCGCGTCGGCAGCCACGGCGGGTTTAACAGCAGACAGAAGCAGCCGCGGCGGCAGCTGTGAACTGCAGTGAAGATACGGGCTGCCGGGCGGAAACGGGAAAGGCCACAGTAAGGATAGTGGGGAGCAGCCGCGGCGGCAGCTGTACAGGGGCCGTCAACGTTGTAGGTAATACAAGCCCAGGTGGTGTCGGAGGAACGATGAGGAATGTGAAGGATCTGCGTTGAAACTAGCACGCGTTGAAGGAAACGGTAGCAACGATGTAAGTGGTAGAGATGTAAAATGGTAACATTGTGTGCTGATGAAAATATTGTCGAGTCTTGAGATAGGGCAAATATGCAGTTTCAATCGCTGGTCTCATCGTTCATACAGTCAGATGTTTCAATCGTGCTGGATTCGGAAATAAGTGCGTCTAAAATTACAGTTTGGTTATTTCAAGTTTGAGTTCGAGTTATTTCAAGTTTGAGTTTGAGTTATTTGAGTTTTGAATTTCAGTATTTCAGAGACGGTTTTTGAAAATCAACTGTCGCAAATGTTCTTCCCTAAGCATCGGGGAGGAATTTTGAAACTAAGGCGATGCCATTTTGGGAGGTTGGTAATGGTAAACCGTTGTGTGAGGTGGGTGTGTCGTGGAAATGGAATTACTGATTGTAGTGCAGTGGGATTGATCGATGTAGTGTTAAACCTGGCGCAGAAGCAGATGTAATTAGCTTAAAGTGATTTCTGAAGAATGGTACTAGTTGAGCTAATCAGAAAGAATGCGACGACGATGACAAGCAGAACGAAGGTGACGACGATAATGGAGAAAAAAAGATTACGAAAAGCAACAACTGCAATGTAGAATTCAGTGACGTTGAGAAAAGAGTCAACGTCGATCACGAAAAAGTGAACATCGGTAACTCTGAAAAGTGAACATCTGTTAGTTCGAAAGAAGCCAACTCTAGTGGAGATAAAGACAACGAAGGTAATAATCACGACAGGAGTGAGAAAATCAACGACTTGTGCGGAATAATGGCCGAAGCTTCAAGGCGGTACAAAGTCGCAACGACAACGAAAACAATGACGTCGCCAGCGTTGAGGTGGACGAGAAGCACGACCACAGCGACGACGACAAAATGACCGGTTCAGCGGCAACGGCGACAGAAGCGACGGGGAGGGTGAGGGCAGCGGCGAGGATCGGAGTTGCCGTGGCGGCGGCGGCGGCGGTAGCGGTGCGCTCCTGATTAATAGAGTTTCCGAGGGCCCGCCCCTCGCCCGCAGGCCCCGAGGGGGCGGGGCGGCGTGTAAACAGAAGGCCCGAGCCGCCGTGCCGCGCCAAGGGCGGCTGCAGTGGCAGCGGCGGCGGCGTGTCGCGCTACAGCCCGGAACAGAGGCGCCGGCGGATCGTTAGCGACGTCCCGAGGAGTCTGGCCGCGCTGCGCTCGCTGCTACTGCCAGGTGGCCCTTGCCTTTCTCGCCAGGTAGTTCTGGATTCAAGCTGGGATGTGACTCAAGGTGATCTAAACATTCTGCAAGCGTATGAAATACCTAGCGTACCCGGGCGAGAAGTCTCGCATGTTAAACCCCACACACTTCCCTATTTTTTCGTTTCCATATTAAGTCCATTTTATTCTCCGTCACATGTTCTATGTGTCTCCTTGTAATTGATAACAAAACAATACACCCTTGTCAATACAAAGTATTCTTATGTAACTTATTTATTGCAGAGCAGAGAGGCACACCAGTAATTCAATCGCTAGAATATTAAGTAATAGTTTAATTTCTCATAGTTTCAGATGCTATAGGCTCTGAACAGGTGGGGTAGAATTGACAAGCGTCGAACCAGCACCAATGTAATAGAATGTTTAAGAAGACGTCATCCTATAAATTACAGTATGAGCAAAATTTCTTGAAAGTCTTTTGCCTGAAAATTTTAGTTTTTAAGATCCTAAAACGCTTCGTTTAGGAGTTATTTAACGATATAGATTTTTTTAAAAAAATGCGACAGTGTTGCGGGTTGCATTTGACATAACACTTTTTTTAAACAAATCTCTCGTATTTTTAAAGTCAGAGTGCAATCGTCACGTCTCCGTTAAATTCTCTTTCTTTAGAGACCTCATTTATAAAGATCGGTTGCGTGTAAGAGCCGCAAAAGGTAATCTATACTACTGAAATAATATAGGAGACGATGTGCTTAGAATCTATGTACATGTATATGTTAATAGCCGAAGAGAAAAATATCTGAAGTACATTGCGCGCACGGAGGAGTGACAGGCTTGGCATAGTTAAAGTTTGTGAGCAGGAGTGCAGAAAGAAAATATTTGAACATAATATTACTAATAAATGAAATTAAGTTTATAACGTGAAGATGCAACCCGCAACACGTTGCCGCACACTACTGTGGTGCATTACTAGAATGAGATGCGTTTTAGATCCTTAAAAGTAGATTTTCGTGTCCTGCAGCTCACGAAAATCAATGAATGATAGCAGAATATCAATCAATGGAGTAATGGAGAAAGCATCACTTAGCCGCCCAACGTCACCCACTACTTTTGTCTCCCTTGTTCGCCGACAGTGTAGAGAAGTTAGATGTATTTATCCATTAGTTACATCAGTAAACATGGGATTTTATTTGGACAGGAAGAGTACGTTTCCCGGACACGAGCCAAGATTACGTCAAGTATTTCCGCGAAGGTTTTTAAATATGCTAATCGTGAGTATGATGTAAATAGCTTGTTATTTAATGCCAAAAATACTGTAAAGTACATTTTGGCCTGTGACCTTTCGCTTGATCTTCTATTTAAGAGTCGACTTCCCGTCAGTCGCAAAGTAAATCGTGAAATATTTCTGTCTCCTGTTTTACATCAGTGCATTCAATGTAGCATTTAATGGATTTTACGACTAATAATAATTAAAATGAAAATTAAAAGTACGCTCCCGAAGAAGCTAATCACACTGGAATTAATAATAAATATTTTATGAAATAAAATAGTAAAACATATTTTATTTCATTGTGATGTTAATATCAACGTTTTGTTAAACATATCTTCCATTGTATTCGGTTAAAAGGGGAAAAATTTTTTTTTTCATCTTCATTTTAGTTATTCATTTTATTTGTTCAATTAAAATTCGATTTTTGTTTGTCCATTTCTGGATAAAGATTTAGGTCCATAAATGTTTTCAAATACTTGGTTAATTTTTAAGTGGAGGACATTTCGGACGTTTGAAAGCCACGCACGAATGCCTTAATTTCGCGTAGTCACGTATCTTCTTAGCAATGAAGCAGATAATGTTGTGCTTCGTAGAACTCAAAACAATGGGTCTGGAGACGGGTCAGTCAGAACAAAGAGCAAAAAATTAATGTTTTAATTCATACTTATTCAGTCGCGTGTAATCTAATGTTAATATACTTAAAGAAGAGTTATCTCATCACCTCACGGTATATGTATTGTATTGAGCGTCTTATTTTTTTATGTAAGGAGGACTTCATTTGATGTGAATTTGTTTTCAGGAGGCAGACAATAATATTTCAGTCTTCTGATTCAAATTATAATACATTAGATTATTCATGACATCCATGAGAGTGCGAAGGAATAAACGAAAATCTCGGTTTAAACAGACCTTCCGCCAACTAGTTGGATACGAAGTTTCAGATGACACTACACGACCTCGTAACTTGTGGAGGAATGATATGCAGGATGAAACAAGAAAGGTTTCCAGAGCGCATTCCATTAGGGAGATAGGATCGAGGGGAGCTTGTGCAGGTCGCGGCGCGCATGCGTGTTAGGGCTGGTGCGGTCGTGCGTGATGTCGCAGCTGGCGAGACTCAGATGTTTTGGGTCACCTACATGCAAGGCGATCACGATTCGAGAAGAAAGGTGTAATATTTTGCACCTCCCACTCGTGCAGCGAATAAGCACTGTGTGTGCTCTCCCAGTGCGAGGGAAATTCAAAAGAGGCCAGAAAGAATATTTGATTAGGCCCCAATTTCTATTGAGGCATTCTTTTAAAAATACTATTTCAAAGTATGGATGAATTCTTGAGTTGGTTCGAAACCTATATTCAAGAAAAACATTATTGAGTTAAATTACTATCAGTATTATTTTAAATAGCTTTCTGTAGGAATTCATATTACTTTTTAAACTAGTAAGAAAATATATTCAAAATTGAAACCATTTAGTTCCAACCATGTTCATAGGAATGGTAGCTACTCATCGTATCGATACACGATGTCTCTTTTAATGCTCTAATGGATAAAACAGATGCCAGGACCAAAAACATGAAAGCTGACTTACGGGCGTTTAATATGACACGGAGAGAATTATTGTGACGGTAATGGAATGGAATGGAGGATAAACTGAGAGAACGGCCACTGTAGGGGTGCAGGATTGAGATATATCGAGCTAGTAATTGGAGAACTTGGTACGTTGGAAGTCCAATGAAATAAAAAAGGTTTGATAAATGCACCAAATGGGTGGCGCCCCAACAAAGAGCTGAAATGTATCAGAGATAAAAAAAGATCGTGGGTCTTCTCATAATACATGCAGCTGAAGCCATTTTATATTGAACTTAGTAAACGAGAGTTAATTAACCGACCTTTAACTTATGATCGCATTGTAAAATTTAATTTCCAATCACAATAAATACTCATTTACAAGGAAGGATGAGGACTACAATCACATAGATTCACTTCTGGAACAAAATGGAATTTGAACTGGAAGTATTCTTCCTTTTTCGTTTTTTGATAGATTAGTAGGGATAGGTAGGTAGATAGGTAGGATGAGGACTACAATCACATAGATTCACTTCTGAACAAAATGGAATTTGAACTGGAAGTATTCTTCCTTTTCGTTTTTAGGTAGATTAGGTAGGTAGATTAATAGGGATAGGTAGGTAGATAGATTAGGTAGATGATTCACTTCTGAACAAAATGGAATTTGAACTGGAAGTATTCTTCCTTTTCGTTTTTAGGTATATGAATTTGTAACATTCTTTAGTGAACAGTACCAATGCAAGGGCAAGAACAGAGAGTTCATTTCATGTTTCAAATTTAATATTCAATTTCAATTGATTACTTTGACAGAGTACTCTGATAAAATTAATTAATTTTAGTATTTACAACGTAGGCTTTTACATAGATTTCAGTTTGAATGCCGAAAAGGCACGAGTATTCCAATTTTCTTAAAATTTGAAGGTTCACGATTCAAGAAATCGAAGTTTCCATCCTTGGTTATTCTTACAAGACACATTATATGTATCCAAACCGAAGTTGAATCCATCCTTGCGCTTAGTGCGAGAGAGAAAAGTTGCAGAGTTTTTCGTGATCATATCCTCATCTTTGAATCGAAAGTGCGATCCCGGGTATGGAAAAGGGTTCCGGTGCATCGTCTTCAATGCATGCCTCTTAAATCGTGCTTAGCCAACGAATGCAGATAAGGGGCCAGGAGGGGTCGTTTGAACATTTTCAAAGGGGTTGCGTAGCCGTACGTGATGAAACATTCCATTTTCAATCCCTTATTTTCCCCGTTTTAAACTGACAATAGGGATTATTTTAGACATTTCGTTTAGGTCGTTTTAGAAACAGCTCAAGTCATTCGCGACCACTATTATTTTATGCCTATGAAACAACATTTTTAAAAATGATAATAAACATAGAATAATTAATTACAATAGTTTTTCACAATAATTTAAATTAATTTATCAAGCTCAGAAAATTAAGTTGTGTGTTACATGACATATGGGGAAGAGGCTTTGCAGGTGTGGCAACGATGTAAATCGATCAACATAAACCATTTATATTTGTTAATGGTGATCACTAACGATATAATTAAATTCTGTTTGTATGATATTTTATTTTCTAGTAAAATATGTCACATATACTAAAAATCTCAGTGGAAATAGGGGGTGGTAAATGTAGTTGACCCCTTTTGTTGTTTTAGGCTCTGGACGCCTATGCCTTCTCTGATTACCGGCGCGGGAAAAAGGACATGGGAAATCCAACGAGTGAATTTATCTGAAAATTACCATATGTTTGTGGTATTTAATACGATTATTTGTTGGATGATAAGGAAAATACACTTACAAATAAATTTTAATTTTAGGAAACAAAATAATTTCGATAAAAAAATAGTTGTGGACGTCTAGATCCCAGGTATTCCGGGTATGAGGACTTCAGAGTACGAGAACTTAGAATTACCAGGACTTCTGTATATGAGGACTTCGATCCCAGGTATTCTGTATATGAGGACTTCTGTATACGAGGACTTCTGTATACGAGGACTTCTGTATACGAGGACTTCTGTATACGAGGACTTCTGTATACGAGGACTTCTGTATACGAGGACTTCTGTATACGAGGACTTCTGTATACGAGGACTTCTGTATATGAGACCTTCAGTATTGCATTCTTACGTAGGTGGTCATTTCTTGAGCGGAATAACCCTCCCAACGCGTGCCTTGAGTGAGTCGTGGCGAGGCGTGTGTGGCGCGCCGCCCGGCGCTTGGCCCAGATCGGGGCCCCGCGCAACAAGTGCCGAGGGGGGCGGGGCGCGTCCTCAGGTGGGCGGCGGCGGCGGCGGCGTATGCAAATGCGACGGGGGCCGAGCCGGCGCTCGCCTCTCCTCGGCTCAGCGGCGGGGCGGGCAGGGTAATGGGGGATAATGGGTCATTGTGTTCCGGAGGATGCGGGGTCAGGCTCGGTCAGGTTCCCGTGAGGTGGTTGGTTGCCTACGTCGACGGCTCCGCTCCCGCCGCCGCCGCCGCCGGATCTTCCTGTCCCATCTCTGGAATAATCCTTCGGCCTTAGTGATGTAGGAGGTACCGGAGTTCTGCAGCTGACGTTCGTACGAAACTTTACTCAGATGGAAGTTTGGAAAAGAAATAGCCAACTTCACTGTTTTGATGTGAAACATCTCTAAAATGGGGGGGAAGGAGTCGTTTCGAAAAACCTCATGAAACGAATATACGTTATGTTAATATCACATATCTTTGCATCCATACTCCCTACGCCCGTTTTTCGTAGCATTTGTAAAAGAAAGAAACCTTTATTCGATCACGTATGCGTCGCGAGCTGAAATGACGCCGCTCTACGCATTTAGCAGCAGCATTGGTAACATTATTTACTAGAATGAGCTTACAAAACAAACGCTACACGTAGTGGGATATACTCGAAATCTGTACCAGTGTCCATACGCCCGCTGCAGCAAGCTCAAATATTTTCACTTAGCCTACTACAGCTGCGTCAACCATAACTGCTACTTGAATTTTTCGCTTAAATCAGACAAGGTGGTTTCGCTCGTAAACACGTGTTCTGTAATTAAAGTTGTTCTGTTGTACAATGTCTCTTCAGGGTCATTTCTTATTATATTTCTTTCTTTTCAAGCAGCACTCGTCACGCAAATTGTGGAATTTAGTGCCAACAAGAAAATGAATCACGTAACTGCAATGTCTTTGTCATTGACTTAACGCTCTGATCTACTACCGCTTCATAGCTATTCATTATTCTACTTGAAATCCTTCAAGTAAATCATATATACAATAAGGAACAAAAAAATCCAGTTAAATCCAGCTAGAGCTTTTGACATTCCTCAGTACGTGTAGTCAATACGTCACAGATTCGTTGCTCTTCTCGAGAAATTCCTATCAACGTGTACATTTTTCAACATATGGTTACTCTAGCTGAAGTGACTCGTTTAATATCGCTTCAGCAGTAGCTATCCAAGCAAGATAGAGGTCCCCTCGTTTCCCGTGGTTTGCGCAGGTCCTTGGGGGTTGAGGACCCAGCCGTTCGAGACCTTCGATTTACATGAGGATGCATCCAGTGTGAGTCATCGTGACTCTTCGTGAATAAGACGATAACTCCTGAAAATAAAGTTTACTGCGAAGCCACGTAGTATCTTACCTTCCTGCCTTTTTTTTATTATTTGAACTTATCTTAAACATGTATAAACATACATCACAGTTCATTTGAAGCTAATGAATGATCTCGTACTATTCTTGTAGCATGTATAATCAGACAACTAGAGTTAATGATTTTGTGAAATTTATCTTCGTATATTCGCCCAGTGCTTGTCACCCACAGAATTTAACGAATCTGATTGTTCACCAATGTACGAACTGATTAGCATTCTGGTGAATGAGTGTACTTATCTCTTTTCATTAAAAAGTTAATTTTCCAGCTTATTCATGGGGACTAAAATCTTAACATGCTTGTTTGGATTTATAATTTTGATTTCGCATCCTTTTTCCTTTGTATTTGGGAATGTGTACTTTAATATATAAATGAACTAATGTGATTGAATTATAAGTATTTGAAAATACCATTTCGTGATTGAAATCAAAGCCAAAAATTTGTTGAAATTCATGCGCAGTTTTAATAAAATTTCACTTATCTAATGATTACCTTGAAAGCGTGAACGTCGTGAATGGAATAAACTGCGAAACGAAATTTTAATTTTAATATTGATTCCAATTGATAGAAATGCAAAGAGAACAACGCAAAATGTGCGACCTTTCGAAATAATTTTACGAATAATTTGTTTCTTCATTTTCTTTTTAAATAAATTAATTAGCATGAATTAATATATATAATTTTGTTTTATATTACGATTTTATTAAAAACAAGATGACTAGTTTTTGTTAAGAAGTTATTTATCCAATGGTTACTTTATACCTTGAATGTTTTAATTTTTCCCCCAATTCCCCAAAATTTCGCTTTGAACTTTAGCGGTTGTGTGCTCAACACATTGCAAACGACTCTACGAATGACATCTATCTTTCGATCATCAGTGTATCGTGTTGGCTGAAATATCTCACCTCCCAGATGTTGCAGTCTTGTAGTCATTTCTTCCATTACAAATTAGAGCTTAATGGGATTCAATATTTATTTAATTTTCAATTCTAAAATTGTCCGATTCGTACTTTTCAACAAATTTTCAAATTTGTTTTTTGTTATAAAGCATTTTTTACAATTATTCAAAAGTGCATAACATTCGATTGATATGTAACTTCCAGTTTTTTTAAAACATGAACTTCACGGATTGTAGACGTTTTCTGTCAATTAATTAACGTCAAATACAAGAGAGAGTACTGAATGTATACAGTGCCACTGGTGTGAAAGCTACACTAGCGTTTACCAAGTGTGCGTATCGTGTCGTATTCCCTATTGTTAAATCATGCCTCGCTCGTAACTGAAGCCTCGTGGCTACATGTAGGGCACCAAACAACGATGCACCGGTGTCTTGTAAACTCACTCGTGCCAGAGTTCATTAAAGCTGTAGCTCGAGACCGTCTTACCTGATTATGTTACCTTCCTCATTGCTACGTTATGCAGTGAAACGTTATGAAAGAGTGCTTGGTTATACGATTGTAAGTAAAAACATGTTCAAAATGAGAGACCTCTAGTTGATGAGAGACCTCTAAGAGACCTTGTTTAATGAAAATCAACAATCGTTTACTTTTGATCTTTCCAGTATATGACTGAAAAAAATAAATATGTGGAATTATTCAGAGCTTCCAAAGATTTGTTAGACCAAAAGGAAAATATATTCCCCTTAAATTGGCGAGTTTACCTATTGTCAATTTTTTTTATTTAACATTTTAACAAACTCTTAATTGAAAGTGGTTTGTAAATATTTGAACGAAGATCTTCTCTGTACACAAATACATGAGTTAAATTCACCAAAACTCAGGAGGTCAATTTAAAATTTCCTTGAGAGATGGCTTGATATTTTCATGATAACTGCCTGTTTCATTGGCAGTCCTGCTTCATTATCTGGCAGATTTTAAATAAATAGTTGTTTCATTCCAATGCAAATTTTCGTAACATCTAAGCTCGCTTCTCATAATAAAAAAAAAACAAGTATTTTAACATTGTTTAAAATACATAATTTTACAGCGGAAACATGTTGTCTTTATTGGAATCGCGTAAGTCAAATAAACCATTGTTTACATGTTTAACATACCTCTTTAACCCTTGCGTCCCTTGCATGAAAACAACCGCTTTTAGAAAGTGGATAAGCTTCGTGTCGGGTTGCCTATTGTTACAACATGTCTCCCGCGTAATTGAAGCCCGTCTCCGCCACTAGAGGCGCTGGGCGACTCGGCAGCGTGGTGTGGTGCGGTGTGGCGTGGCGTGGCGCGCCGCGGGCATGTAAACGCAACCGGCGCGGCGCCGCCACGAAGTTCATTACGTGCAACGCCAGCCGAGAGTGGCGCCGGAATGGAGTCGTGTGTGCGTCGGGCGAGCGTTGTTTCACCCCTGGGGCCGAGGCAGGAGCGGGAGGCCGTACTTAGCGCTCGCGACAAATGAAGAGCGCTGCTGCGCGCCGCCTGAGTGGCGGCGGGCAGACCGCAGTGAGTCGAAACCAGCCGAAAGGCGAGACCTAGGAAGAAGTTGTTTTTCTTCTTCTCTTCTTCTTCTTCTTCTTCTTCTTCTTCTTCTCTTTCTCCTCCTCCTCCTCCTTCTTCTTCTTCTCCTTCTTTCAATATTAGTGGGTGGTGCTTCGTCCTGGGGCTGTTGCAACTCGAGCCAGTGCAATATTGATCTTTAGCTACAGTAATCCATACAGGCCCGGTGCAGGAGAGTGAAATACTTCTTAGGATTAATTCTGGAGAGAAAAGTTTAGAATCCGATATGATGTTGGGAACTGACGGTACCAATTTTCACTTGAACTGAATAAAATGTAAAGTCATATATTACTTTTTCCTTTCCCTCCGAATTCAAAGGAGAAAACCCTTTTTATAACTCTTGATTTCTACCATACTAGCTTTTCGCACTATGGCGGAGGCCGTTTCTTAATGGCTAGTCCATCCACATCTCGTCTCTGGATAACAGACTTTAAATTTCTATCGTCCCATGAGCAATTTGAGGTGGACAAAGTAGGCATTAGGCGGGTTTCTTTCGGGGTTCTCCCGTTTTCTCCTGCCGCTCATGCTACCGTTTCTCCGCCACCAATATCGCTACCATGTACTGACTTGAACATTCATCAGTCATGGGTCTCAATAAACTGAGCAGTACCAGGACCCCTAAAACTCACTAGATAGGTAGATAGAACTGGTAGAAAGATAGTTCTAAAAAGAGAAAGTACTAATATATGAGTAACTTTTTATAGATAAATACATACGTCATACATAGATAAACGCATAATACATAATAAATTCATAGATTAAAACACACAAAAGAAAATAATGCATAAAAATAAAACTTAAGGTACGATTTTGTCCATTTGGTCCCACTGTGCGGGGGCGGCGGGGCGTGCGCTCCCGGGCGCGCATTACGGCTCCCAAGCGCCCCGAGACAGGAGAGCGCCGCGCCGCGCCGCGCCGCGCCGCGCCGCGCTGCCCAAACAAGATAGGAGCCCCGATACACGGGAGCCCCTCGCCGCCCCCAACGCCTCCTCTTTCCAAGTTGCCTGTCTCCGGATAACCAAGTCTGGAAGGAGACTGGACTCCGGTGGTAGGGGAAAGTATGAAAAGCGGTGGCAGCTAATCGAATTCATTACAGAACCAGCAGCGTATAAGCGACTCTGACAGTTCGGTGCGCTGTTGCCACACATTGCTACGCACATGGTACCACCTACATCACAGATAAATGAAATCTCAAAACATTGACACTTACGGGCTGTGTGACTTGATATCATGTTCATAACCGTTGCCAAAGCCGAAACTTATCGCTTCCGCGTCTTCGTGTGAGTGGCAACGCTGAACCTTAGCTGTGAGAGAGTAAACAAATCCTCGCGAGCTGATTGCGTCAGAGCAGGTCATATGACATACCGTGGTGTGTGTGGGCGAGAGAACTGTCGAGTCGCTTATAAGCTGTCGGTTTGATTGATTTTTTCGTGTTTCCGGGCGGTCAACTGCTTGGTCATTAGTCCCGTAGTGGATTGATTGATTGATTTTTTCGTGTTTCCGGGCATCATGATTTCCTAACCAGGACTCTCCACCAGCGGGCACCGCCCTAGTCGGGACAAGCTCTAAGCCCGACCGGTCTCCGGAAATATGTGTAGTGTAGTCCATGTTAGTGTAAGTGTGTGTGTAAGGAGAGGATAGGACAAGAAGAGGAAGGACAATCGGCGCGGTCCGTGGCCCGTTTGTAGGTATGCTCCAGCATTCGCTGGTGTTGATAGGAGAAACCACGGAAAACTACCGATCAGAACAGCCGGCCTAGAATTCTCCTCCAGACAGCGACTGAATTCGACCTAGCTGAAAGCTAGTGTCGAAAATCCTGCCATCATGACTCGAACCTAGGACCTCCCGGACAGAAGCGCTGCAGTGACATCAGTTGATGTTAAGCTATCGGTATGGTAGAGTCCCTAGATTCAGAGAGTAGCGCAACAGACCGTCACCATAATGTCCTCTCACTCCATAGCCCCACGAGGCAGCAACCGGAAGAGGTGGCTGAGTGCATCAACTGATGACACTGCAGTGCCTCTTACCCGGAGGTCCTAGGGTCGAGTGCCGATGGTGGCAGGAGTTTCAACACTAGCTTGATAGCTAGGTCGATTTCGGTCACTGGAGGAGAATTCTATCGGCCGACTGCTCTAATCGGTAGTTTTCTGTGGTTTCTCTAATCAACACCAGGCGAATGCCAGAGCAGTACCCTAACAAATGGGCCACGGATCGCGTGCGATCTTTCCTCACACAAACCTACATGCACTACCTCACTTGGGAGACCGGTCTGGAGTTTAGAGCTTGTTGGGGCGGTGCCCCGCTGGTGGAAGAGAGCTGGTTGGCGAAAACCCAGTCAGCCGACAGGTAAGTTGGCGCCGGATCCATCCAGTGGGGGAAGATCACCGTCTTCTTCTTCTTCTTCTTCTTCTTCTTCATGGATTTAGGCCTTAAGGCCTGTTTCCACATCAAGAGAGTGAGTCTCTCCATCTTGTTAAGGGGCGGCCAACATTTCTTCTTCCTTTAGGATTATATGTGTACATTATTTTGGGAATTCTGTTTGGAGGCATGCGTTGGATATGATCATGCCAGTTACTCCTAAATGATTGGATTCTGTCCATCAGATTGAATATATTCAGTTTGGTTCTGATGTCATCATTATATTGTCTATCCAAGATATTGTAACCTGCTACTGAACGTAAGAATTTCATTTCGGCGCTTTCTATTTTTCTTCTGTCTGTTCTATTTATTGTCCAGGGGAAGATCACCGTAATAAAATAAAATAATGCCAACATTAAAATAGGTTCTACTGAAATTCATATTTTTTGTTTCATATATTTAACAAGTGATTTTATTAAACACTAACTAAACACAATGACTTTTTTTAGCTTTTTATGCTCACCGTGTAAACTATATTATTTGATCACTTAACACTTGTACTTAAAACTATTATTTAAGATATACCTGCAAAAACCTTTTCGGGTTCAAACGTAATTTTTGTTATTTATTAAAATAAAATAACTCATATAGTTTCTTGATACACCTTTCACATTTAATTTTTTCGGGGGGTGGGGGCTACGTTTCAGCATTGCCCCGGGCCCAAAATTGTCTAGATCCGACACTGCTACAGAATGTACCATTTGGGGATAAATGATTACAATTAAATGCGTAATGGAAATTTTCGAGAACCGGTAATATTAGTTTCCAGTTTTTAACAGGTTTCAAGTCACACAATACTAAAAACATCTAGATATAAAATGGCAGAATCGGCGGCGTAAGGTAATGCGCTATCCCAAATGTCTCTGGTGCACCGCGGTGGGCTGGTTCGCTTTACGGCCATTATACTGCCCGTGTAGTTGGACGCGTGGTTTTACATCCGCGTTGAAGCAAGTGCCTCTGCGTTCATGAGCTGCACGTTACGGTGACAGCCGCTTTTCGCTTGTTATGCTCTTCCCGCTGTTGGCTAATTTGCTACTCACCTTAGTTTCCGTGCATCATTTGCAGGCTCATAAAGTTCGTTCAACACTAAAAATAATTAATGCATTATACATGTTATTTCATTTTGAGTATGAAGTATAATCTTCCGTGATTAGAACGCAATGTTTTTGTACGAAAGATGTGAATGTGACATGTCAAGAGTTTTTCCTTAACGGAGTGTTTTTAAAATATTAATGCGTTGAGTTTGACAAAATAAGTTGATAGCAGAGATAAGCGTCAAATATTTCTATGTGGCTATTTGGGGATATTTAAGGATTGTAAGTTAGTACTAAAATGTGAGTAACTTTTCAGTGAATTTCAACAGAAGAGACCGCCCGACATTCGTGCGCACCTACTAACATTCGTACTGTACCCATTTTCTGATCACAACGGTTTGTTACATCTCCATCTTCATCTTGATAGAGGACACCCCGATAGTTGACATCGCGTTCTCATGTTCAGCTTTTGTAGTTTCAGCAGGGCACATGCGTGCATTTTTCGTTCAGACTTTTCCATACTTCGTGTTAGCCTTCGTCAGCACTTATTGTCAAAGTTTTCACTATCCATTTATCTCTAGAATCTCGGCGCTTTTTCAAAAGATTATTATCTGCGTAGCCGAGCGTATTATTTCATCTTAATTTAAAAGCCCTATATCACTATGTTCTTCCCTGCATCTATTTTTTGATTTCCTCAATTAATGCAGGATTCAGTTAGCCTTTCTCCACCCGTTTTCAACATGGCTCTCCCATTTTATTGCGATGCCATGACCACAATACAAATTTATTGCTCTATTTCTGGTACCATGAATACGTGTAGACTCGGTCATTTAAGTACCGCTGTGGCATACCCTTTTCGCCCACCTCGTCGCCCTTGAGTGTACCACAAACCAAACAACATCTGGTGCATGTGTACGACCACCTTAAAGCTGAACTGCTTCTTGATTTATAGGAGACAAGACTCTTGAATGGTTAACCGGATGCGTTATCGTTTGAAGTTGACTGTCAGCAATTAAAGGTGCGTAATTGGGAGATTCTAGGATCGCGTTTTGATTCGAGCTCTTTGTTCGATCTGACGGATTTCAACTCCAGTTACTTAGCTGCATTGGATGCCGGCGCTAGCGGGATGGGAGTTTAGAGAATGGCTGCTCTGTTCGTTTCTTTGGTTTCCTCCGATCATTGCCAGACGTATGCCGGAGCAGTGCATTAACCTACGGGCAACAGACCGCGTGGAAATCATTCCTTCCTATTTTGTGTCCACTTCCAGCCTAAGTGTTTTCACAGTGGACATTTAAAACGAGTGTTCCGTAAGTGACTGATTCATTGGTCAGACATTCTAGTGGACACTTAGTAAATAACAGTGTAAATGATTGCTTAAAATAAGAGTTCACTTGTAAAAGGAAGTCGGTTTTTGATAGATGTTTCTCATGAATGTGGAGTGAATACTTCTTTAAATGATCGGACACGTTGCAACCTATCTTTTGCGCCAGCTGTTTCATAAGTGAGTGACCACGGAGTGTATTCAGTTAGTATGTTTTGTACTATGAGCTCCCAAATTGTCTCCTTCAAGATCATTCGTTCGTACTTATGTATATGATTTTAATAACCTATTTCGTAGTACGATTGTTGTATTGCGTATAGAATTGAAAATATTCTGCGAAATCAATGTCTTCGTTTCACACAATATAAATGGGCCCTACGTAAGAACACACTCCAAAGTAAAGAGGCCGAATTCGGTACTCGAGGTAGTGGGCGACCTCCCTTTTAAGATTGAGACCACTCCTTGACCTCTCGTTTGAGAACAAGGGCTGTTTGTGAATAAGAATAGGTCACTTACGGAACACTCATTTTAAGTGTTCACTCAGAATTCAGCCCTGACGGACGGTTGGCTGAACCCAAAACTCGTGCTCTCGATATTTTTCGGTGGTACTACGAGTGTGGAGGCAAGAGCATGGCCTGGCTTGCCCTTAGAGAGTCGTTACAGAATGAGAGAGAGAGAGAGAGAGAGAGAGACCGGGGGTGAGAAAAAGAGAGGGAGAGAGAATTTTCGCCACCGTTTCCCTTGCCTGGCCCATAAACCGAAGTCGACATCTGGTGCGTGCGTACCAAAAGCTTAAAGATGACAAGTGCTACTCGACCTGGAGGAGATTAGACTCGTGTGGAACGAACGTAAACAGACGAGTGGCGGGGACGGACGCGTGATACAAACACGTGATAACGCTGGAGTGTTTGGACTGCTCGTTGCCCGGTGCAGGCAATTAGAACATTAACTGACACGTCTCCACGTTTTCCTCTTCGTGCGATAGGGGTGTTCTTTGCCGTGTAGGCGGCTGACATTGCTCTTGGTTAATGAAGCGAGGGAAAATGAAATGCATCTCGAGAGCACTGGAGCAGAAATGTGGATTGTGTCGCTTGTTTCGTTTTTTTTTTTTGAATGAATGAATTTTTTTTAAAATTTGAAAATGTTTTATGAGGGCTCTCGTTTCAGGCACGATATTTGGAGCCTTGTATTTTAATTATCTGATTCATTTCAATTTAACTTGTTGTACGAAATTATATTTTGTGCACTTGTACATTAAAAATGTATTCACATACTTTACTTTTGTTACAGGTAAGTGACATGTCGCCTAATTCCATTCTCAACCTCGCGAGATTAAATGGAAGTATGGAGGATGATATGTGTTATGTAAGTATTGTAAACTATTTTGTAGGATATTATTTCGGGTCTGAATAATCCACAATACTTTTAAAAAATCGTAACAGGAAGAGAACATTTCAACTAATCCTTTTTACGTTTAAAACTCTCGGTCCTTATAAATCTAAAGAAGTGGTACGGATTAAATGAGAATAAATTTTTGTGTGTGTGGGTGTATGCGTGTGCGTATGTGCACGATTTTAGGTGCGTCACACCAACCACACACTAGGTGATTCAAGCTTAATGGTCATTGGGGATAAAATGTGAGTGTATGTTTTTGAAGGTGTTTGTACTGCGTACGCTAGGCGATTCGAGCACGATGGTTTAATGCCAGAGTCCCACATGATTCTGGTAGATGGAACATTTTATTTCCTGAAGCGATTAAAAGATTAATCCAGCCCATTTCCTTCCGATATACGATATCTCACGGTGAATAAAAGCTTTTCTGCTGGCATCTCTCAATCTCTGGATCATCTTTCAATAATCTATCAAATACACGTTCGAAATAAATGAAAACGCTCGAATAGGTTTAAGCGATGAACAGGGAGTCACGTATGTAGGAAATATTTTCTAAGCTCACAAAGGGAAATGCAGAGTTTTAGGGAAGTGAATCGCTCGCCACCCTGAAGAAGATAGATCTCGCCCCACTTACCTGAGTGACGATCGGCTATAAAGTACAGAACGGGTAAATTAGAACGTGTCCTCATGGGCATCTCTTGAACTTCTATTCAAAACAAAAAATGAGCCAACATTGGAGTAACAGGTGGATGAAAAGTACGTTCGAGTGAAAAGAACAGTCCAAGATAAGGAAAGGGGGGGGAGAAGAGTAGGAGTTACCATTAGAAAGGACCTGCTGTAGGAGAGACTTAAGCAGTTGTGAGGCCAGTTAAAGATTGAACTAAGCATTTGGAAGCAGTCTGCTGAGATAGACCGAGGAGGACCAGCTGGAGATGGGGAGATGGTAGTGATCAGAAAGGTGGTGCCAATGAAGTAAAGAGGCGAGCATTTCTCAATTTCTCGATGAACAAATCTGTCTATTACTTGCTGGTACGTTTGATGTATTAAAAACCGATCCAAATTGAACACATTATTGGCTGAGAGGATTATTTAATTTACGGTGCCCCCGAGTATGCCAGCTCCGTCTTCTAACAGTAATGAACAACAGCATGAAATGCAGAACGTTAACGTCTTGCCACTACACTAAGAGATGCCTCATGAGTAGTGTGTCAACGTTGAAGCATTATGAAAAGAAAAGGTCTCTATTTTTTCTCTTAATCAATATTTCAGACTTATCTTTCAGAGCGCCTCCGTCAAAAAAACAAACAAAAAAGCTCATATCCTCTTCTTTGCGCCCTACGCCAGTGAAAGTATCTGACGTGAAGGGATCACCCGTCGCTGCCCCGACAGCCTCTGCCGCCGGCGGTGACGGAAGGAGATCACGTGCGTCGCGCGGCATTTGTCAGCCGCCGCTTGATCCTGTGAGGCTGCGCGCCATCTCCCGTCGCTCTTCTTTCCACTTGTCACATTCATCGCGGTCCTCCCGTCTCTTTCTCTTTTCTCGATTTTGCCTTCGTTGTCGGAAACGGGTTGGCTGGTTAGATTTGAAAGATGCTTTCTGGGTTATTTCCCTTGGGGTCTGGATTGTTAGGTAAAGGCCGTGAATTTTTAAAATGTTATGAACTGATCTAGTTGGACTAGACTTGTGCTCTCCAAAAGTTTCGAATTGTGAAGGATGCTAAAAACTCGTTAATATGTATTATTTAAAAAAATGCGTCCGTTTAGTCATTCCAACTTCATCTCTCTTAATCGAAATCCTATGGTTGTCAAAGGATTATGAACGTCATTATGTACGTTTCGAGTTCATTTGTGATTAGCCTTAATTTTACGATAATTATATCTCAATAAATCATAGAGGATTAGTGTCTATGATATTCACTTTGTCTCGTTTTGAATGCAAGTTTAGACATTTGCAATGCGTTATCGTATTATTCAGAGGGCTCTCTTAATGAAATGCGTTAAAGAATATATTTTACAGAAAATGAACCTCGAAGATTTGCCTTAGTGTGTTTTCTTGTCAGCAAATCGTGCAAAATATGAAAGTAAAAAGCTTGTTTGTGTTTTGGAAGCAAAATTACACTTCCTTCATCCAGAGCAACGCAAAGGAGGTCCTGCTTCATCGCGTCTCTAATCCTCCTTAACGCAGCTCTTGTCTCCGCTGTTGACCTTCCTTTCTTCCGTGTTCCGTTTTTACCGAGTGTTTGCGTTCCTGAATAATGTAAGACAAACAAACAAGTTAAAGAGGAAAGCGTCTTTGCGACAGAGGTTGTACAGTGATGGTTGTTTCAAAGGACTCATCTGGGCTGCTTGTTCTCGGGTTCGTTTCAACTCTGGAGGATGTTGTTCGAACTTACTGTTTCCGGTTCGAACTTACTCTCTTCAATTCATTTTTTTGTTGAAATATAGAAACACATTCGTAAGTTTTAAATTTAGGCAAATTTCTTACATGTCCCATAAAATATTGTTTTCAAATTAGCAAATTTTTCAGTACATTTCAGTTTTGTGTTTCACAAACTTTTGTCTTGCCACAAGAGATAAATTATTAATATGACTTTTTTCAAAATGAAAAATGGGCACACGTTTCTTTAACAAGTATAAAAACAACCAAGGTGTTATCAAACCAAGGGAAAGTAGTATATTTCGTCGGTACCACCCCAAAAACTATAAGGGATACTTTTCAGAAGAACAAAAATAAGAGTTTTCAAGTGGAGAGTTGCATATTAATCAATTATGTAATTAATTGACGGGCAACCGGCTACTTAAGACACGTGCTTCTTTAGGCATATTGTAACCTTTAAATGCATTTTCCTCTGGAGTAGCTTTTTCCGCTTACGAGATTTTGTCGTGGTGCAGACGATACGAAGAAAAATACAGTCAACTCTTTTTTGTTGTGTTAATACTTATGCCAGGCTCATGGTAAACAATATAAACATTCTTCCTTTATTTTAACAAACCCCATCAACGCACCTTATTCTTTAAAAAACACGTTTGTTGTAGGCATTGTTCACAGAGCGTTGTAACCTTCTGAATGTAAAAATCTCTGTCGTTCCGTGGCCTGCTGTTCGACACGCTTGTTATACACGCTCGGTTTCCCGCGGGATCTCTACCAGTTGCCGCCTTCCCAAGCCTTAGATGCCGATCACTAACCTCAGGCGTGAATCGGGAACACGCCCGTGCGCGTATCAGTCAGCGGGGCCGTGTCCCGATGACAGGCCCCCGAGCCCATAAATATACGCGTCTGCCCGCCCTCCGCCTCCGTCTCCCCACAACTCCAGAACGCGCTCCGAATTCTCCTCCCCAACCCTGCCTCCACCTCCACCCCCGCCCCCACCCCCGAACGACGTCCGCTACGGCGGCGTTGCTGGTAACCGAGTGGAACACGTGAATAAATACGGGGGTGGATATGGGAGAAAGTCGGCCTGTTAGAGAGCAGGTCATTGAATGCTACAAAGCACGAAGGTGAAAGAATCTTTGAGTTCAATGAACTAGTGATGATTAGAGCTACACTTATTAAGGAGGGTGGGTGAAAGAGGAGGCTTATGTCGTTATGTCCCTCCTTTTTCTTAGTCAGCTTGTCACAGAGGAGGATTGCCTCTGCTTTTCACTGTATTAAGGGGTGATGAATGAAGAGTATACATGAATGTTAAGATATGCGATTGTAAGAGAAACCAATCGTGCACAACTATGTATTAACTGCAACAATATATTGTCGCCTCTCATATTTTTACTTAGAAAAGATATCGACTGTTACATCAACATCATCGTGTCTGCAAAGATCGTCTTTCATTGAAATTTGCTATTACAAAGCTCAGCCTCCTTGAGGCACTACTGTAGCGCTATAAAAGAATGCGAAGTATCCGAACCACAGTATGTAGTTCCTAGAACAGACTCATATAATACTTTTTCTTGTGCCGTAGTAGCCATTAGCGACCATGTACAAACGAGTATAACCCCCACTTGGCTTTTCTGGGTAATTATTAAGTGATTAACATGATTTTGTTTATTGTAAGGGGCATACAAGAACCACGTCATGTACAGTTGCTTTCTTATTCCGTCCATGTATCGATTACCAGAGGAAAAGAACTTTGCAGTTATTCGAACTGAAGTCAAGACTGTTTGCCGCCTTTGCTGCATGTGTTACACATGTCAGCAATAAAATGTGACGGCGTGAGAACATATTTACAAACTAAGTAAAGTCTCTGACAAGGGAGTGAATAAATGTTGTGTAGCATGCATTTTGAAAGATGGACGCCAAATACACTTCTGCGTGAGTTATTTACTTTTCTTTTATTTTTTACGAATTCACAGAAACAAATGTTTATAGCCAGGGATTCATTCAGATAGTGCGAGAGGGCATATTTATGTCGCTGTAGTTATGTACTTCGCTCTACGTGTACTGCAAAGTAACGGTTTCTAATCAATAGAGAGTTTGTGCACCCTCGAGCATTAAAGCCCTATCGAGCTTTGCGCATGCGCAGTTCAAGTTTTGCATCAGTTTTGAATATCTGCGCATGCGCAGAAGATCGATATTGCTGTCGGATAAGGCGTGCACAAACCCTCTTATAAAAAGGGCATGGAATTGCCAGTTTCCACGCGAGACAGACCTGTCCAATGGCCGTTCGCCGCCCGACCCCCAGCCCCGTGGCCCGGAGGCAGCCGCAACGCGCGGGCTGTCCGCCGCCTCGGAGGGGCACCGGAAGCGAGTGGGCGGGGCTGCGGGCGCGCGAGGATCGGATCGATGTCCCCCTCCCTCCCCCTATTCGGCGGCGGATATGGGCGCGTCGATCATCGCCACGACGACGGCCGTCTCGTGGCCTCCGCTCCCCCATCCCCTCGTCCCCCCGTCCCTGCCGCCGCGTTGCCACATGGCGCGGCGGGGGCGTTCGGAAACTCCGATGCGCTGGAATCCGGTTGCAAGCGGCGCGGCGCGACGTGGCTGAAAAAAGACGTGAGGGATGACGCGGAAGATGCATTGACGGAAGCGGAAATGTCTTGCTTCGGGTCGTGTTGTGGTATTGTGGTCTAGAGTGCTGCATCGGAGTTCCTACGTAGCCAGACATGTTTTCGAATGAATGAAGTGCTGTAGTTGGATCCGTGCGAAGATGATGGACTTGATATAGAAAATAGCTTCAAACAGCTCCCCAATTTGAAATGGTCAGACTCTGTGTGGTGCGTTATGTCATACAGGCTCGGCACTAGGCGTGGGTGAACATTGTAATTTTGGTAAGCTGAAACTAACAAACAAAATACTTAGATTCGTGCCATTCAATTTCTGCAAATATGCAAAGCTCAATTAAATTTCCCATCCATTTCGAATTTCTATATGTTTCTGCCCCACGCAAGTAGGGTCGCGAGAAAAACTGCACCTCCGAAATTGCAATAAAAGGTCCAAAAAGGACTCGTGTTGTAGGTTTCGACAAAAGAAAGACAATCCGGACTCCCACAGGAGCGTGGCTCTAAAGGCTTTAGGAGGCACCGTTTTCAAGATGTGCATGTGTATCGTGTGGTGCGAGTTGCACGGCGGTCATCTGATTTTAACTCTCTTCTTCTTGAACAGAGGCAATAAAATGTTAAATTATAGTTAATAACGAATCAAGTTTGATACGAGCATTATTCACTCGGATAATGCCTCATGGCGGAATAGCGACAGCCTATTTATTTCATTGTGATGTTCTTATGAGACCTTGAATATTTTGTATTCGACACGCCCAGAGTAATTTCTCTAATATTTTACGGTTAACATTTGTACTAATATAATGGTTATGTGATCATAGTCCTGTTTAAAATTGGTTGTATCCAATATTGCAAAGCTGGTCGGAGGTGTTACTGATAATAATTTCAGTTATATTTAAAATTATTATTACTTGCCTCTGACATTCCTAACTAAAAAGGAGGGTTATGAACCCGTAAAAAGACCCTTAAGAAACTCATAATATAACCCGAATGTGAGCGGTGTTCAACAGTTGACAGGCTGTTATAGAGTAATTTTATATTTCGTAAATGGTATTGTTTCTGTACTTAATTCCCATTTTTATTCTGATTGTAAAAATATAGAATGTTAGTTATTTTTAATTCAAAAGTTTGTTTACGCTTTCTGCTCTTTTTTCTTTTAATTTTTTAAAATATTATTTTTTAGAGTTGATAGTTTTTGGCTTCCTCCACGTCACGCGCTGGAAAGGTTCAGAAACCCCGGTGCGCTAGGCGCCTGGTCCATTTCTTCTCCCGAGTTCGCGATGTGGCTTCAAGAAGACGCCAGGGATAAGTGATGAATGAAAAGCCGAAGAGATATCGGCAACGGAAATGTCTTAATGCGTTGTGTGTGGCGTGGTAGCGCGTATGTACGAAGTTCCTACATAGTAAATATGTTCTCGTATCGTTTTGCTCTTGTGCTATTCTTTGCATTTATTTTCGTTTTATTTCTGCACGTTCATAAAAGCCAAACTACCTACCCAATCAACTATGTATCTCCTCTTCATACATTTCAGTTCCTCAACACACTCCTAATTAATCATTATTATTGGGTATAATGCAAACTTAATCAACATTCTCATTCCATTTAGTAGTTTCATGTATCTTCGTCATAAAGAATGTTGTTTAGATTTTACTGATATATAATTAAAAGTGTTCTTTAATACTTATGAGTATTACTACAAATTAGATGTTAACTCTCGTTAAGTTGGTAGCTTGCAATTCATTGATTTCAATGCTATTTGAGGTTCAAAGTTCTTAGTAGCAAAGTTAATAGATTTGATCCCCTTTGAAAATTGTAAGTTCATCCGTGAATCAAGTCTTTGAAATTGCTTTTAAATCATTGACCGATGAGAAACTGCCGCAGAAAGTCAACATACTGTGATAAATATGGACGTTACACTCGCTTAAAATTATCATTCTTGTTGGTTCACTTGCAAATTGCCAATAATGTATTCAAAATGTCAACGATTTCATTAATTTCGCTCTGTATGAGCAAAATTCAATGAGCAGACAAATATTAATCCCAATTAATTAACATATAGGAAGATACATTACCAGGAGTGGATAAACACGTAATTGGGATGAACAAAAAAGGTTACGAGAAATGTAAGAAATCATCTTATGTTGGAGCAAACGTGGCAGCTTTTTTTGAAATACCAGAATTGAGTTTTACAAATCAAGTGGAAGGTTTAAGAACAAGAAATATTACTAATTATTGTGAATTATATAGGGTACGTTTTAATAATGAATGAGCTTTTATCTTGGCTGGTCTTAAAATACATTTCAAAAAAGGGTCGTGGACTGTCCGGTACAATGAACTTTCAGTTAATGAAAACATAAGCTTTCGCCGTATGCGGAAACATAGCTAACCATGCTAGGTTACCGTGCTTCCAAAGTCACTCAAGAAGCCCAATCAATTCATGTAATTTGAAAGTGAGATCGGGGCATTTTGAAAAGAAGTTTAGACGGTCGCAGAGAGAGGGCAAAAGTGCTATTTGTTCTCGCCCTCCCACTTCCGCCCGCCTCCTCCGTGGGCTGTCGTCGGCCTGCAAACGAGGTGCCCGCATGAGAACCAGCCGATTTCGCCCCTCTTGCATCCTCCCCTCTTCTCTCCCGCTCCCCCTCCCCCCTCCCTCTTTCCCCGTTTCGGCTCTCTTCGTACATCCTTCCTCTTTCCTCCCCTCTTCCTTTTATCCCTGTCTCCCTCCTTACTCTATTATCCTTACACATTTCTCCTCTCATTTTTCATTCCTGCTTAAGCTACCACTTTTATTTCTAGCATCCTCCTTTTCTACTCCTCTTTTGTCACTCTTTCATTTCCACTTTTATTTTTTCGGTTCTCTTATTTTATTCTCCATCACTTTTCTAGGAGTTTCTGTATGAGGGAGGTTCTGCATCTCTCTTATATAGAAAAAACCCTTGCATTCTCAACATGTGGGTGTCAGGTAGCTCTTCCATCTATCCAAACGGAACATTTTGATAATCATCTCCAGCATTCTTTAGCCTGATTTCAAGGTTTCTTGCTTACCCAGTAAATCCATAAGTTTCAAATTACCACTGATCTGCTCGAGCTTATAACCGTTTGGTATATACAAGGCGCGGCGTTCGCAGACCAATGTTGGAAGTATGGCAATGAGCTACATGATGCTTTTTCTTCCCGATTTATCACGCACTTTTTCTCATACCTTTTATCTTTGGCTCTCCTTCTTTCCCTTTCTCCATTAGTCCTTCCATTACCGCCGCTCTCGTCACTGTCCAACTTGCTGCTCACCGTTTCGTGCGTGCCATCACATGCGTCTCCTTCGCTCCCGGATCCTGGCAGAGACCCGCGCCCGCCCGCGCCACCTGGCTGGCAGCTGTGCTGCGGCCGGAGGTCCTTCGCAGGGGGAATCTGCGCATTCGGCCGTTCCTGCCGCAGCAATTCATTATGCACTAATTGGCCATGAACATTTGTAAATGACGCGGAAAACATGTTTTCCGATTGCCATTCCTGTTATTTTCTGTTCGGGACTCCCATTCTTTGCCGTATGTATACTGAAAATTGCATATAACGGTACTTTGTTTGGGCTAAGCCATGTGTAATGAAGATTGTTTAATAAAACGTAAAAAGTTGACTCAAAATATTCATACATCTCATTTGTGTACTTGCCGTTAGGAATATCATTGCCGTTAATTTTCCATTCTTCAAAATGCTGATAAATTTGCACCGATATTTGATTCACGCATAATAATATTTTAAAAAATACGTGCAAGAAAACTGTGTAGAATAGAGTAAAACGCCATTAGCCTCAAAATGTCAGAGGTTCAAATTCACGGTAATTGCCGTATAATTGTATTGATATTAGAACTGGCGTAATTTTTATTAAGAATAGATTCCGTTGGGTCGTGTTGTTTTTTAAAAAGGAGTTATCCGAATTTACAATTAAGAATTGCGGATTTTTTCGAGTTCGAAAATTGTCGTTATTGGCATTATTAAACTGCGAGTAAAGTAAAAGGCTTTTTTTAAAGAAACCTTGGAAATCTTAAATCCACATTCCGTTTGGAACACCGCGAGCGAACTTCGCAGGAAGCGGGGGCTGCGGCTCCTCGTGCGAGCAGCGGCGCCCGCGCTGCACCCGTCGAGGCTCTGCTCATCGCATCGAATTATGGGCGCTCGGAGAAGTGGGTGGTCCGTGGCGGGCGGCAGAGCGGGCAAGTGCAGCCCTGTGTTCACACCGCAGGGCCTCCGGCGCTGGGCGGGGCCTCGGAATTTGAATTTAGGGCTCTTTAACAGGCGGAACGGCTGCGGGGGGGGCGCCGAAGGGAGAGGCGGCGGCGAGCAGGGAAAAGAGGGGAGGGGGAAGGAAACATGAGAGGAAGGGGGAAAGGAAACGGGGGGGATCAAGGAAGTGAAAAGACGAAAGAGAGGGAAAGGAAAGAGGAAAGGGTAATAAAAAAAGGGCGAACGGAGACGGTGAGACGAGGAGGAATTAAGAGGAAAAAAAAAGGGAGAAAGAAGTGGAGAAGAACAAGAAGAAGACAAGCGGACGACCAGGGCGATGGTAGACAGAGCAGCATTGCTTGGGGATACGAAGGAATAGAGTGGTCAAGAAGTAAATGGAGAAAGCGACCAATACAGATGGTATCTGCATGCATTAAGGCGTGATATGATTACGATTGACGCAACTGCGTGAGCAAGGGGAACGGCAGAGAAGTGACAAAGACAGACCAGTGGTGGAAATGGGGTTTACTAATGGCAAAGAATATTGGTCGCGGGGAAGAGAGAAATGGGTAGAAGAGTGAACGAGAGTATGGAGAGGACATATTTGGAATCGGATTGGATGAGTGGAAGTGAGTACACGAGGTAACTTAAGGCAATAGAACATTGTAGCTTTTAATAAGATGGGATCCATTGAGTTGATGAATAACCACAGTAGCTATGCTAATTTGTGACGTTCGCCAGCATATATGTTGTAATAAGCGCTGGAAATAAGCGTACTTGTGACACCTTTGAAAGGTAGGTAGCTAGTAGGCTAGTAACACGGAGAAAAGCTAGGTACTAATCAAGCACCAGGAAATAAAACGCAGTCTTACAGATGATCAATCGCGGAAAATCAAATATATAAAGCCAAGGTAATATAAACGGTACACACATGTGTTTTAGCAACTCTATATTGGGTTAGGGAAGGAATTACATATTCCGAAACGTTGGCAAACTAATGTGTTTCATTAATTGACCGATCCCGTGATCCACATCCCACAAAAGCTCTCTCTCAAGAGGACGTTCCATACTGAGAGAACTCGCATCACGCGAGAGCAGCGGTGGCGGCCGGGAGAGTGGGGGCGGCGACAACTGACCGCCGAGGGCGAGAAAAGGAGGAAGGGGCGCACGCCCCCTCCCACGCCTGTGACCCCCTCGCCCTCCTTTCTCCGCGTGGGAGGTCTGGCATGCTCACCCTCGAGTCCGCCGCCGCTGCCTCGCCCCTCCTTCGGCTGTGGCCGTTCGCTGATGGGCCTTCGTCCAGGGCGCTGGGCACTCCAGATTCATGTGGTTGCTCTTTTTACGTCGCGTTGAGCGAGAGGAAGCTGATCGGAAGTGGTGTGTGAGTGTGTGTGTGTGTGTGTGTGTGTGTGTACGTGTGTGGGAGGGGGGGTTGAAGCGAAGGCCTAATGTGGAATGAAGAATTTCAAGATATATAGCAGTTCGCTTTTCATTTTGCTTCTATTGCTTTTATTTTTTGCGCGTATTTGGTGTTCTGATTTTATGTACATTCTGTTTTCGTTTTTACAGTTTGGAATCTTCAGAGACAATGTCTCATGTCTCGCGACAATATAGTATTATGCGTTTATTTTAATAATGTAATAACTAATAAGTTGTTTCCTATTAAATAACGAACTCTTCGTTAGCCAAACTCAACAAACTTTACCATACTAATAATTTTGAAGGTTTGAGAATTTATGATTGGTAAGTAAGTATTGTAACAAATTATAGTGTGGGTGAACTTAGGTCTCATCTTATAACTGTGAGAAAGAAGGTTCGTATCGATGGTATTGCGAAGTGAAAGTTTTAGAATGCGTCTTATTTTTACGCATTTTAGAACAAAAGTTTTGAGGTATTTAAAATTACAGAAACATGCATGGCGATGGCACAATTAGAGAGTTCCGTTCACTAATGTTTTCTCATTGAAAACATTCTAAACTGAGATACGCCAGCATCAGTCTTCTTGTCTGGCTGTCATGGAAGTGCCGTGAGCTGAATGAGAATAATGCGTAACCAATCTGTATGTACAAGAATGAAAGGCATGTGGTTAGAGAGATGATTCACTTCCACAATGACACTGCTATTGCTTTACCCTGAAAGGCACTGTTGATTGCGGAAATTTAGGGACTCAAACTTACGTAAACGGATCTGATAGAATATATCGTTTTCATAATATTATTCGTTTCACCAATTGTATGAATACGCTGGTAAAATCTACTCTAAGATAATTAATCAGTATTATATTATAAATATTACTAGTAGCAACAATGAAATTGATACTAAGTCTTCAGGCGTTGTGCAAGATACATTATTCAGTATATATTCAGAGAGGAATGGTACCAAATCCAATGATGGAGGAAAGAACGGAAAAATCAGATTACGTAGGAACCGTGCTTAATTGTGGAACTACAATCATAGAAAAGCAGTAAGCAAAGAAATTGCGTATTGTGCACACTTCAATGCATTTTAGTAACTTCTTAGGAGATGCGCATGTATTGTATTATAAACATGTATTATAAATGCGGGCAGATGGTTATATCCAAACATTCCTATTTTTAGTGAATTCAATAAATTTACTGAATTTCTTAGTATTGTATAGCTTGATATTTTACAAAACATCATAGACAAATAAAAATATGCGCAGCTATTCTACTAGTTTTTAAAATAAAGTCTCCCACTGGTGTATTATCAGACACTGAGAAAAATGTGTGTGTAACTCCCAACAACGGTATCAACATTGGAATGAATGTGCTTGTATAAAAAAGGAAATTCTAGATATGATAGATTCCTTATGAATGATGTGTTCAGTTATATAATAAACGTGTATTTGCTACAGCAAACAGAACAACAGTTCGGACCAATTTTACTAAGAGCAGTAAGCAGCATACTACAGAATTATGTTAGCTGCAAGCAAGTATTTTTCTCAGTTCTCTAGTTAAACAACAGTTATCGGTCACCACTGTCTAAACCTTTTCCCAAGACATTCACGACAGCGAAGTCGTATTTCTGTTGTTCATCATGCCCTCAGCAGCCACGAGCGGCTGTTCGCCCTCGGCAGCTGCCCCCAGCTCCTCGAAGGGCTTCCAAAGGGCTCCGGAAGCTCCGGAGCGGGCTGACAGGCCGAGTATTTTAATTCCTCCGGGATGACGAATGGCGGCGCGACGGGAGCGCAAACGGTCACGTGTCATTTGCGCCCGTCGCGATGCGGTAAATGTGTCAACTGCCTGGAAGCGCCGCTGTTCACGATTAATGCTCAGGATGCTGGCGAAGGGGTTGTTGCTTAATTAGAGATGTGCGGCGAAGAAAAAACGTAGTTCAAAACGCCGTGAAATGTTGTAAGTGGAAACTCATGGAGTGTCATCGATTACAATGTGAGAAAAGTTGACTCGAAGACGATTGGTAAAATTGATCGTTTTAATTAATAGTGCTGCGTGTTGTCATTTTATTTAAAAATTGATTATTCAGTCGACTCCGGTTATAGTGAACTCGGATATAGAAATCTCTCAAAGATATCGAGAACCCTCGCATGTAGTGAACTTAAGTCACTGGTCCCGTTTCACTTACATTACAAATAAGCATAAGGAGATTCGGAACCTGAATCTTGGCTACAGTGAGCGTAGGTAACACGTTCTGGAAATTAATTCCCTCCTGGAAAAGAATATATCGCCTCAGAGCCACAAATTCCAACACTAGACACCTTGAAAAAAATATCGTCGGCCAAAGGCCTTAAACGAAGAAGTCTCCTTTGAGGTGAAGGTAGAGGACCCGAAACGGGCATCGTACTGATGACTTTATGTCACTCAATTTCGCTGTGGAAACAAAGGCCGTATCCTGCGTGGACTACAACTGGCGGCCGCGACGCGCGGTTGTTGCTTTGTGTCATTTGATATTCCACGGGATAGAGCGCGTTGAGTTCTACGTAGGCGACAGGAAGCGTGCGACAGACACAGACTGGCGATATCTGCCGTGCTGTGCGGAAAAGCGATCGGTTTCATTAGTCGCTGGCGCCTTCTCTGTATCCAAAGCATCTCATATGTTATTAGGCGAGTAAAATGGCCTTCGGAGTATGGAACGGCGTTCCAACAGTGCAAGAGGCACTGAAGGGTGTCAAGACTGCTTTACAATACTAAGACACAGATGACGATGCAGAATCAAGTATGGAGATAGCACGAGCTCTGGAGAAGGATCTAGGGAAATTACTAAAGAAAAAGTACGAAGCAAAACAATTGAAAATAATTGATTTTTTAAGGAGAAATAAAGATATTGAAATTTTCAGTTCGTTCTATTTATGTATTTTCTTGTATCTCTAAATTAATAAAATCAATTGTTATGGAAAAATTCTACTTAATTTTGACGGGTATAGTGAGCCTCGGATATAGTAAACCAAAAATGTTAGTCCCCGGAAGTTCACTAAAACAGTTCACTAAAGCAATTTAGAATCTTCAGTTAAGTTCTTTTTAAATCTGATATCAAAGTACTCCAATTAAGTTTTCTTAACATTACAGTAAAATGTTTGCGTTCACTGTGATTGGTTTTATCCGTTACTATTACATTTTTTCCGGTATGGGTCGAAGTCGTGATCGTTTCCTACGAAGAAAAGCCATCGGAGAGCCATTGTTTCAAGGATTTATTGTTTCATGCTAATGAAAGAATATCACTGATTCTCACGAATCACAATGCCATGCCTCTGTCTGTGTTGCCAAATTATATGTGAAAATAATAGTATTGATGTTTTTATCATATATTGATTGGGTGAATCCTCAATTTTATTTGTTTCACCTCTGTTAACGTTTGTATATTCTTTTACAACTGAGTGTGAACCAGGCCGAAACCTTCATCTCCTTCAACTCTTTCCTCCTCATACTGTTCATTTTCTCCCTTTCATAGTTTCCACTTCTCCTCCTTTCCAACCTCTTTCTCCTCTCGTACTGTATTATTGTCTTATATTTGCCGTCTTCCCAGCTCTTTTCGTCTTGATTCTTTACTTCTCAGCTCTTCACTTCTGCTGTACCTATTTTAGTTCTTTTTTTTTAGTTCCTCCTCCATCACCTAATTTTTCTTTCTCCGTTTTTCCTTCTCTTCTTTCTCTGTTTACTCCTATCTTCGGGTCCCTCTTCATCCTCCCTCCCCTCTTTAACCTCTCCTCCCGTTACGTCTCCCCCCCCCCCACAACCCCCTCCCTGCCGTCTCAATCTGCGTCTCGTGGTGGTGGGCAGCGGGGGGCGGGGCGGGGCCAGGCCCTTAGCGTCGCGTGACGGATGGCGGCGGTCGCGAGACGAATGGACCCCGCGCCGCGCCGCGCTGCGTGCTTGTTAGCGGCGGGCGAGCAGCAGAGCACCGCCGCCGCCACGCCCCCTCCCGTGCGCGTGCGCTGGGAGGCGCGGCCTCGGGCCGCGTGCGCCGCTGTCTGCAACGGCAGACGCATGGAACTTACGCTCTACGATGTACTTCCCTTTGGTTTGTTTTTGATGAAGAAACAGGTCATGGGTGGCTAATTGACAACAGTAGCTGGTGAGTTTTGATATTATTTTATACATTCCAATTAAAACTATCACGGTGATTCGGATCCAGTTTGCGATCCCTTTTCAAATGCATAAAAAAATGCAGGCAATTAAAACAAAACGAAAAAACACGTAAATCGAAAACTAATTAAACATTAGGGGACATAGTCCCGATTTCAATTAAAATATCAGAGTGACAAAAACACAGAAGTTTAACATTGTTAATTGGAATAAAACACAATAAATGTTAACATCAACTGACATCTATTGGCTATTATCCCATCAAGACCTTATGATTTAATAGTATTTCTTCATCAAAATGTATCCTCTTGAATTACGCTGGGACTTCGGGTTTGGAGCTCATAAGTGATTTTGAATACTTGCAAATCGTTAAGAAATGTTGTACATAAGAAAACCAGTTTTTTTAAATTTGAAGCGGTTGCTCTCAGAACCAGCTCATTCTATTATACACCAAAATTCACTTTTTTGTGCTTGCGAAGTTTGAGGAAATATTGTTTTTATTGTAAAATTCTAGAAAATGGAATAAACTGTTTATACTAGCAATCGCTTCTTGTCGACCTGCTTTATACTTTGAAAGTTCGAAGAACTATCGTTATGATGGATTGCTACTTCGATTTCTCGAATGTCCATATCTCGAAAAATTTTCATTGTCCTGTGCGCTTGCGGAGCCACGTTATTTTCAGATTGGCTCTCGTTGCTGACCTTGCTTGCGAAGGCCTTCACAAACCTCTTTGTGGCTCAGATTTTTGGTAATGTCTTTGGAATTACGGTAATGCATGAGTGAAATGAAAACATTTCGTAAGAGAGGCCTGTTTAACACGTAGCCTATGCCTGTAAGAGCTGAGTTCCTAAATATCAGCCTGTCTACATTGAAAATGCGATTAACTTTCTTTGTGATATATTGGGTTTCCAAAAACTCGTGTTTCCAAAGACTCCTTGATCTCTGGAATATTTTTCATTCTCCGTCTTCTGCACGGAAAAGTGCGTCATCTGCAACGCAAACGGAAGGATTTTGGGACTTGGGTGTGACTACACTGTAATTGTGTTTCGTAAACCAGGAGCGAACAAACGATTTCATTCAAATATTTAGAAAAAAAAGCCTTTTGTAATGGATGAGTTACTATGTAAAAAGCGCGAGCGGGTTCTGCGCGAATGAGCAAATGGTTTCGTGACATTGTTTGAAAAACGTTTCTTTTCAGCATGGCAGTTTAGCGATGATTTCTATGGTTGAAAAATTACCCCACATCTTTCGTTGCGGAATTATAGGAAGAAGCAAACAAGTGTTGTTTTTTTTAAAAATAGTTTTGCACGGTTTCAAACTATAATTAAATTTTAATGTAGTACAAGGCAGCATCAGAAGCTCGCATTATGATAATTTGAAATCTGAATGAGGCCGAATTTTGTTCATGTATCAATTGTCATTGTGAATACATGTGAAATACTGCAACTAAAGCAGCATTATCTGAAAATATTGAAAATCTTAAAGTTTTCTTTTTTCCTAAAAATTCTAGTAATCGATGACTCACTGTATTAAAAACTGGTTGACAATTATCTTGTGTAATGATCTGCATTCTACAGACATTTGCGCAAGCAAAACGAAGACGTCTTGTCCAAACAATAGTTGTTCGTAGATAGTGAACGCTACTAGTGCTACTAGTGTTATATAATTATACTCATTGGTTTATTGATTTCGGTGAAGGGTAATACGAATTTGGGACGTTTACAACATATCTCTGACAAATTCTTGAAGTCACCACTTCACAGCGATTTTTCTAAGCGACGCGACCAGAACAATTTGGTATAAAGAATAGTTTGTTTTTCTTCCGAGAACAATAGGAGTTCATGAATCATTCTCTCTGTCTGCCTGCCTGCCTGCCTGCCTTCCTGCCTGTCTGTCTGTCTGTCTGTCTGCCTCTCTCTCTCTGTTTCGCTTTGCTCCCGTCTGTCTCTCTCTCTCTGACTCTCTCTTTCTCTCTCTCTTCTCCCTTTATCTCTTTCTAAAAGCGCATGAAGCATGCAGTGCTTGCAGGATTGCGTACCATGCAACTTGGTCATAGTTCTCGTGCCAACTCGAATACCTGCAGACACGTTCGCAGCAGTGAACCTACTGTAACCTGTGCATTTATAGCTACTGTGTGCCGCTCCATTCCCGCGTAACCTTTACCCTCTTTCATGGTACATTTAGTAGGCCTTGCTCTTAAAACTGAACTGCTGGATCGTTTCTGGAACTTCTTTGGCAAGAAATTGTATAGTGAAGCATGCACAGCATACATAAAACCTATTGTTTTTTGTGGTAGGCCATACTCGTATAATCTTTCCAATTGTTTATCCAATGTTCTGAATTCTATCTCGACCTATTTAGCTCCCATTTATACCTCGTATTTAACCTATTTGTCACGAAATAATTAGGAGCAAGGTATACAATTTTAGGACCTTACGTACTAGGGGCGATTTAGGACGAATCAGTGGTCTTAAGCAGGCCACTGATGTTTAGGAGGGGAACTCGATACAAAAAGCAATCTATGGGATGATGTTTGAAGACTGTTTTCATTTGGCAGTGTCTAATCTAAAACAAACTGTACAAATATAATTTATATTAAAATTTTATTTCTTTACTAGTTTTATATTAAAATTAGTGTCATAGTTGAAATAATCCTACAAAAAGGATATTATCCCACGGACATTACCCTACAAATATTTAAAAATATTTTACGAAACGATAATTTTTTTCTACAATGTGGCAACACTGCAATCAGTGGCCGCCGACTAAGGCACTAAAATCACAATTCATTATTTCATAACTACCTAGGAATGCCAAGTGTCTATTCTGTATAAATGCTCGCCAACATCCCGTTGTGTTTATGGCACTAGAGGAAGAAGGATCGAAGCGTCGTGAGCCGTCAGCCATCCTCTACACCACATACCCATCATACTTGCAGAACGTTCATCCTTCACCCGAGAATCCCTGAACACACAGCTCCCGTAGAGCGAGCCTTTTACCTGAGGGCTAACGAAGCGCTCGTCGCTTGTTGAGACGGAGCTTCCCAAACATGCCTGAAGAGCTCGCAGCACCTCGCAACGCCCGCCCGCCTGCCGCCGCGTGGCGCACTTGTGTTACTCGGTCAACACACGAACAGCTGCCGGAGGCGTTTGAACTCCACTGCAGCCACGTGGCGGCTGCGTTGCATGGATTCTCAAGTGCGCAATCAGTTGTGATGACCAATATCGAAACTAAAATTCAAACTTCAGTTATTCTCGCCACATGACCGCAAAGAAGCACGAAGCGGAAAAATCGACGCGTTGGGAAAGAAAGTGATCTGTGGAAAACATGTTGAGCGATATAATGAACTCTCGAATACTCGCAAAATGTTGGTACTTGTGAGAAAGGTTCTGAAACAGCTTCTACATTTTTATACCACTTACGGCAATGGAATAAGCAGAAATTGAACGGAAAGCTTTCGGGGTATTTACTTTCTTTGATCTATTACCAGCTGCATATCGTTAACTATATAACGTGCTTTCATTGCAAGAACCCTAAAACACCAGCAATATGCTATTTGCCTTAAATAAACAGCGATATTTCTTTCCTCATTCTTAACAAGCTGTAGGTGCTAAAGTGTTGGAACCATTTAGTGAGGGGAGTAAAACAAAATGCCCTTGACGTCTGGCTCTTGTACCTCTTAACAACCACAGGTTTTCTACAGTGGTGTTTAACTATCCGAAATTATATGATGGTACACCTGCAAATATTGTGAACATGAGAATTGATATTTATGTAAAAATGGAATGAGGAAATTTTTCCCCACTTCAAAGAGAAATATGCATGTGCTAACTCATGATTTTGCAACAATTTTTGCTCTTATACATATTCTAAAATTTAAAAATCTTCCTTCATGTGCAGCCAAGAATATTTCCTTCCATCAATAATGATCTTCGAATAATTGCCAGCTCATTCATATGAACTGAAATCTCTATATAATAATTATAATCTGTGTATCAAACACTGTCGATAATTATAATCACAGTAATAATCTTATAATCACAATGACACTCGATAATTATAATCACAGTAATAATTATAATCACAAACACTGTTGGCGCCGGATCTCCCATCCAGCGGCGGAAGAACACAGCCACCTCCCGACAAAACATGCACTACTTACGGGACTAATGACCCTAGTAGTTGACGCGCCCGGAATCACTAACAATCAATCAATCCGTTGCGTCGTCGACGGCCGCGTGGCCTAACTCTGGCGCCGAGAGCCAGTTCGGCAATGGAAACAGCGGCAGTAGCAGCGGCGGCGTCAATATTTGTCTTCCAAATCCACGTCTAATGAACGCGACGCTCCCGTCAGGCACGTGTTTGGGTTTCAAAAAACACGCGTCATCTCCACCGACCTCGCCCTCACCCTCGCTGTAGCCGTCACCGCACCCCACCGCCACGCTGCTTGTGACCCAGGTAGGGTCCCTGTGCTACTTTGTGTTCTGGTGTAGAAGTTTTGTTGGGTTATGAATTCAGGTTCTACATTAAAAGAACACCATTGCTTTGGAAATTGGGTTCATGTTGATGCTCGTGATTTCGGGTTCATAAGAATCACTGACACTCGCTCATCTCTACGATGATATGCGAATCTTCGACACGATTGGACACGAACTGACTCTTGAGACACGATCAGACTCTCCAGCACAATCCGACCTGCGAACCGACATGATCCGTTTATCGGGCACTCCATGACGAATTCCCTGAGGGATTCGGGAAGATAGGGTTGGACGACCTCATAAACCTCTTCAGAAGTTTGTTTTTGGTTTTGAAACGTATCTTTTCTCTGGCTTCGGAATATTTTGGCATATATTGTGATGTCCATAAGCTCGAAGTTGTGTAAATTAACTCGCTGATGTACTCCTGGTTGTTTGACACCGGTCGAAATCTCTAATCAGAGCCGCCTGCCAGAGCAGAGCTGTCTGGCCTTCTATCGTTCTAACTAACAATGTCGCGGTGCGCTGATGAATGTAGATGTCGGTCTGGGTGTGGGGTGTTTGAGCGGTCGAATGAAGCCGTCGTTTGTCGAACGATGCGCCTGTCAGGTCAACACAATGCACGGAATGTGGCGGCGGCAGAAGGAGCGTTGGTCTGGCGCCCTTATGCCCTGGTGCTCGAACGTATGTTTAATAATTCTGTGGATGAATCAGATAACAGATGAACGTACTCACATAGAACATTTCCATTTATAATTCTCGTTACGGGTCCTTTCTCACTGCAGTTTATCACTGTATTGTAAATCTCACTTCATTGTATGTATTATACTTATGTTATCACAAAAACCTTTTAATGCAACGTATGAGTTGAAAAATTTGGGAATTGCAATATGAAGTATCATGTAATGATAATGAGAAACGAGATGTCCTATATGGTGTATTTTCACTCTTAATGACTCTTTTGATTTCTCCTATGATGGGTTAGATGTAGACCCTACTTTCCATCATTCTTCCTTCCTTCCTTCCTTCGTTTCAAGTGAATAAAGTAAGCAATAAGGTAAGAACCGGGACTCCACCTGTCCCCGACTGTCCCCCACATGTCCTTCACCGTCATCTGCATGTCCCTCACATATCCCCCGCCATTACGTTGCGTGTCACCACCTGTGTACAAAAGCTTGTGTTCCTGCAAATCATACCTGTCTCCGCAAAGCACAAATCACTAAAAATGAGAAAATTTTTAACTATGATTGCGTTTATTATTTTAGAGTACAGTAAATATCTAATCGCTGCAAATTAAAAATCCATATCTTTGTGATTTTTTTACACTTTATTTTACGTTGTTCACATACTCTAAACATCTCAGTGCATTCTTAATACCCTTCAATTCCTCTGGCACTATTGAAGCACACATTTATAATATTTTAGCTGTCTAATTCCCTTGTTTTCAACATGTCCGTGTCCTTGAAGTATTCAATCTGAACAGAAATGCCCCTGATGGATTGAAGCACTACCCTCAGTGGCAGGGTTCCCTCTAATTCCTCATTAATTTGCCATAGGTTTTACAAAAATAACTCAAGAGAATCTCCACCTGCATTGATGTTGTATGTCTTCATGGTACTGTAGCAGAAATAATTCCTGGAAAGTGTATTTACTTTGGGCATAGTAATGGATGTAGAGAGTTCACTATAATCCAAACTTCTAGGGCCGACTAGTTACTCTGCCGAAAATTTCGAAAGGGACCCTTATCCCACGAAATAAAACAATTGATTTCCCTAAACATTGCCAATTCCTAATTTTCACCTTCCTAATCTGACAATTTGGGGAATTGATTCTGTAAATAGCTCGCTATTATATCAATAGTAATTACTAGGGAACAGATTTCCATGTAATTACATGTTTTCATAGGACTTAGATGCCTGCATTGAATAATATTTTTTTACAAGACATTCTGAATGAATTGGAACTATTTTTATTTTACCTATTTTGGTATAATTACATATTTTTAACTTCTACTACGTATTTCGTTCTATTTAAATATATTTATAAGTCGAAACGGAACATTTCAGATGCGCGTTTGCATAATATGTTACGAAATCATCTTTCTTAAAAATCAAATGTAATACTGCTAGGCTTATATATGCTTATCTTCGCCCCCCCCGCTTACTGCGTACACAGTGAAGAATGAGCCGATTTCTGTGAACAAAAGTAATTTCAACCACGATTTTGCTCATGTTTCAAACAGCACTTTCGTTACTCGATCGAAAAGTAACAAATATTTTTTACAGAAAATTGTCTTACGCGTTGTTCGTTTGGGGTGGGGGTAACCCCCTCCCCCGCGATCCATCACTGGCTACACGGTACTACCATTCATTGGAACACTGGCTTCTCGTAAACATTATAATATAATCTGTGAACGTATTTTGTATTTCGAATAAAATTCTTGTGTGTGGTGAAATCTAGTGTACAATTACTTCTGTAGAGGTAGAACGTACTTTCAGACACTTCGAATGCTTGTTAAGAACTGATTGGCGACGTTCTATGCTCCGAAAATGCTTGTACAGAACAATTTTAAACACAATAATGACTTTTTATTTTACGTATTTCCTATTTTTGTTACATATTATGGGAAGAATAAGTACATATGTATGTACATATTTTGCATTTTTTGTTACAATAAATTCCGTTCCCTTGTAATTGCGTATGTTTTCATTGAAGTTATATTTAAATTATTTTTGTATTGAGTTTTTTTTATTTCCTAGTAAAATATGCCATACGTAAATAAGGAAGTTGTCCACTGAAGTTTTAGGCTGCGCCGCCTATACTTTTTTTCCCCTTTCGATTTTCAGGTTATTCACGTGAGCCAGAGATTTGTCGCGTGACGAGCCATCGACGGCCCATGAAACTTGCCCCGGGCGTGGCGGGAGGCCGTGGCTTCGCTAGGCTGCGTCGCGACACGAAACTCGTGTCTGCAGCGCTCATCTCGCCGTAATTCGGTTAGCAGAGTTCCGATGTCGTCGCTTCGTCCCGCGGGGCGCGCTGCCTTCGACGTCGGCGGCGGCCGCACTTCGCCCTCAGCGTCCTCGGTGGTAGTTTGCCGGGTCATTGCAATCAGTAACGGAGGCAATGGCGGGGACACGAGGGCGATGGACTCAATTAATTGATTGAGACTTTTGTGTTTTTGCAGGCGCGTCGTTAGTCCCGTATGTGTAGTGCGGGTTGTATCGCGGGGGGTGACGGTATTCGTTTTTCTTTAGAGCAAGAGATTTGGCGCCGACCGACGCATCGTCTTGAAGAATTTTCCTCAGCGTATCTCCACCAGCGTCCTATCCGCGACAAGCACTGAAAACTGGAGATTCTACAGTTCCGGCAGGGTATAGGCGGCTCTGACAATTCAATGCGCTGTTGCCATACATTACTACGCACATGTCACCACCTACCTCACAGATAAATGCAATATCAAAACATTAACACTTACTGACAGGCTGTGACACGTTTGATATCACGTTCATAACTTTCGGCAAAGTCGCATCTTCTCGCGTCCGCGACTTCGTGCGAGTCAGATGAACGGCAACGCTGAACCCTGGCTGTAGAAAGTAAACAAATCCTCGCAAGCTGATTGCTTCAGAGAAGTCACATGCGTACCACAGGACGTGGCGAGGGAACTGTCAGAGTCGCTTATATGCTGCCGCTACTGTAGATTCGAGTGTTCCTTATTAGTTTATTTTCGGCAGCAAAGAAATCAGTTGGATCGACATCCACCAATGCAAAGATGAAATTTCCCCAGGCTATCTGCTTTGATCGTTTTATTGGTTTCTTTCAAACAAGTCCAGGCAGATTCCGAAGCAGTACATTAAATAACGGTCCACGGACCCCTCGTGATCGTCCTGCCTGCATTCCCGTTCCCAAGGCGAGGCGTTTGTTTCATTTCCTGTAGTCATAACATCACACTCATAGCATCACCCTAGATCTGAAACAGAGATCCCCAAACTTATCAAGCTTCTGAAGAAACATTCCGTTTTTAAATCTTACTATGACTAACATAAGAAAGGGGGACACAAATAAGAACTTTTTTCAACTATGCAATAACAAATGTCAGACGGCAAACATAAGAACATAACCTCGAGCTCACACAATTAAGTATGTGACTGATGATGACATTTGCGCGGGAGTATGCTAGCAGCTGTTTTCGTCAGTCATCTGTCTGAACTTAGTGGAGAATCTCGTTAGGGAACCCGCGAGCGCCAGTGCGATCTCCCAAAATTTCTCCGCGAGCTACTAGTAACTGGCGATCGATGGTTTGGCGTTCTCTAATTTCATAAGTCTCCTTTAAGCGTCAGTGATATTGTTCGCGAATGTTTCTGTTAGACGTCTACAAAAAAATTAAAACTAAATACCGTATACACTTTGCCATGTAACCTCGGTCTTCGAAATTAAAAAAAATTGTTGAATAAAAATACAATAACTGAACCCTTTTCTAAAAACATTTTTTATATTACGGTATTGTATCACGATAGGAAGTGGGTTTGCCAGCCTTTTTAAATTTGTATGTCTGAATAGTCTCTGTCTGTAAAGCCTGCCATTTATAATATTTTAAAGTTTATAGGATATTTCATTCCTATTTGATATTTGTATGTAATACTTTTTGCGTAATTGCATTGGGAAATGTTGTCAATAAATAATCACAACTTCAAACAAATTAACTGTAACCAATTTCATTTTATAAAATTCCATTTTTTATTCGAAGTCATTACACTAGAACTATGTTATTTATTCATTCATTTATCTTTGACATTCAAATGCCTAGCTTGACTGCCTCAGGCTCATATTATTTCTTTAAAAGCTTTTGGGCTTATAGCAAATGATGTCTTTAGAATAAACGTATCTAGATTGTAAAACTTGATGAAAATTATGCTGGGTTATACGTAGCGCTATTAGGCAACAAGATATTCGAGATACATCTGTAGAATGTAATTGACAAGTTCAAGTTTACTAAACGATCCACCCGCACATCCTCCAGCCTTCAACAACTCCCTGTTAGACGTTTGAAAACCGAGCCTGTTTCCTTTTGTTTCTTTCTTGAGCGCCCCCCCCTCACCAACCTTAGTCTTCTCTCCTCCGCCTCCCAGTGCTCGTCCTTCCCCCTCTCGCCCTTCACCGCACCCTTTCGGCGTGGCCCGGGCGAGTGGAGCGCTCTTGGCGAAATTCGGGTGCTGATTAGCGCGAGTCGCCGGAGCGAGCGGGGAGTTCGGGTTTGCCCCTCGCCGCGACCCTTTTCGCCCTTCTCCAGCAACACGCCATCGCCCTCGACTCCTCCAACGCCCGCCCTCTGGCCTCGCCCTGCCATCACCCCTTCGCCCCGCCCATCACTCCGTCGACTCACCATCTCTCCCTGCGTCCCTGCTCTTCACCCGGCAACGCCCCCTCCCCCGCCCCTGTGTGTCACCTGACACGGACCAGCGTCCGCGCCCACGCCGTCTCGCCCTCCCGCCTTTGACCACACGTTCCGAGTGCATCAGCTTCGTCCCCATTCCCCATTACCTTTCTGCTCATTTATCCTATAGCCATTTCGGCCATGTTCACTCCCATCCTCACCTATTCCCTAGTCATTTCTAATCCTGTTCCTACTGCTTCTGTTAGATCTGCCTGGGTCCGCTTCGCCCTCTTTGCCCCATCCCTTCGTCTGGCCCGCTTCGTTCCATCGTTTCGTCCAACTCTTTCTTTTTCGCCACGTCGCCTCCTCCACCTCAGAGCTCTTTAGCTTGACCAGACTCCTATTCCCCGCCACTATCACCCTGTCCTCCTCATTCCTCTCATTTCATCAACTTCCCTTCACTCTGTTCTCTGTTGCCCCCACCCCCAACGACCCCGCCTCCGGCCTTCCGCCGCCGATTCGCTAACAGAGGGTGGTTCCTCGCCCTTCCGATACGACTGTATTTGCATGATGAGTATTGATCCAGTGTGCGGTTTGTTGGGCTGCGTCTGAGCCCTGAGCCACTCTAACGAGCCCGCGAGTCTAGCTTTTCTGCCAGGGGCCCAGGGCCACTTGCAGTCTCCGCACACGGTCGGCGCAAATGGAGATGGCAACATTTTTCAGAAAATTGAAATATTGATAATGCGATGTATTGAAAGACAAAAATCTTAAATGATAAATGGAGATGTTATTTTAATAGTAGTACAACTCTTCTTTTTGTAGAAATTGAGTTAACTCCATTTTCAGATCCGCGCAAGTGTTATGTATTTATTCTGAGAGGATAGGAGTTCTTTCTGTGGACGATATAGCACGATATTGTAATCTATTTATTTTGATAATGGTACAACTCCAGTGGTACGGCTAGTGGTTTCTACAAGTCTCGTGATAAGTGATTTTCGAGATATTTAAAGCGTCTTTTTCTATTTTACTATAGATTTTTTCATTGTATATCTTAATTTATGGAGTGAATAAGAGGTTGGAATGAAATTCTTTCGTAACCTCCATTGCTCATACTCTTGCCCCAATCAAATTCAAAACTAACAGAAATTTGCTTGTAAATTCTGAATCGTTGTCATTATTAGACACATGTAGTTTACATACTAAGTTTAGTCGTTCAGACGGAACGGTTTAAGCGTTTTAAAGACGAAGAGACAGACAACAGACGGAAAAACAGGCAGGGTGGCAGAAAAACAGGCAGACAGGCGTTTTGCCGTCAGTATATTTTTCGATATCAAGGACCCATAAAACATATATTCAGAATACACTTCGTGTTAGAAGAAATAATTTTCTACGCATAGGTTTACAAAACGTTTTCGCAATTTCGTACAATTAACAATATTTTCGTTATCAGAGACCGACAGCCAACAATAAACTTTTTTCTTTCGAATAACAATATTACAATACTTTCTCTTCACTCGTAAGACGTAAGGTAGAAAGTAAAAATAAATGAAACATGCACATTTTATCTTAGATTTGGCGCCTGAAATTCCGTTTGTAGAGCCCTCCTCAACGATCAAATAAGGTAAACATGTTTACTGATATCTTCACTAATTGCAGAGGAAGGATGGGATCCTGTTACTCCGAGAAATTGCTCGCCGTGTCGATTTTATTACCAAAATGGAACTTTCCCACGTTCATCCTGCTATTATGGCGAACTACATACATCGCGCGAACGAACTCGGAACTAAAAAAAACACTCGTTCAACTGCCAGATATTAGACGCTTCGTTAATCACGAGAAAGCTGAAATGAGTGACTGCGTATTGATTTTAAGTCCAACGAAAACGCTGATTGCGTGTTAATCAATGACCCTTGCGTACTACTACTAGCGCGGTTCGCTGGTGTTTGCTTTGGGAGAGAAGGGCACTGGGATCGCGTTTCGCCCCATCAGCGTTGCTCTGAAAGGGGAGCGCGACCAAAAAGAGAGGCGGCGCTCGGCGGCTGGGGCGAGTTGCTGATCAGATCCGGGTGCTCGGAGGAAACGTGGAAAATGCGCGTGGAAGTTGGTTCACTCAGATAATGAAGAAATCGAAGTGGTTCATTAGCACAACCTCCCAATGGCTCGTGCGAAGTTTGTGTGTTTTTTGTGACCGGGGAGTGGAATTTTTCCAGGAAATTGAAATTTGAAATGTATAATACTATTTTGCTAAATTAAATGCCACTAATGGCTGCATCGGGAACCGTTTTTTCCTGGGTTTGTTGGTTCAAATTCGAAGTCATATTTTTACTTTCTGTTTATTACGTAGGAGACGAAGGCGCTTTTGTTCCGATTATCATTTAAGGAGTTTAGTGTGGCGTCTCCCAGACTTTGCACAGTTTTAAATGTATCACCGCCATCTCCCGACAAAAAACATGCACTACACTAAACGGGACTAATGACCGAAGCAGTTGACTCACCCGAAAAGACGAAACATCAATAATAATAATAATAATAATAATAATAATAATAATAATAATAATAAATGTTCTGGAAGGGTACGAAACAATTTGCAAATTCCCCATCAGCACACTGAAACATGTTGAATGGCCGGGAGGGCGCTTAGTCGTGCGACGCACAAACACACGGCCGGTCGTCCCAAGGCGCCACGTCCCTCGTACTCGTCACTAGGGATGGAAAAAAAGATCGATGTTTTCCAACAGAAACATTGATATACTAACATCGATATTTTGCTTTCGATGTTTTCTTCACATCGGTATTTTCTTGCACAAACATCGAAGTTTTTTTATTTTTTTAGTAAAGGGGCTTAAACATGTTGCATCCACAACAATATCGTTGTTTTGCGTCAACCTCTTTATAACGCTGCATATTTCGTCTGTGCAATCTGCGGAAGTTTGGGTGCTGCTCGTGTTATGAATGTATGTTATCGCCAGGCGTGTCATTGCCTGAATCGACAGTGAATCACGAAATAGATAGCAAGACACGCCGTTTTTTATTGTTAATTTTATTCTTTACATTCGATAATAATTTTTACATACTACTAACGTGCGGAGAACCAAACAATAAAATATATCCCTTTTACGTACTGTAATTAAAAATGGATAGGAAAATAGCATGTTCATTAGTCTATAATTGAAACATAGATGTTTTAAATATCGATGTTTTCATCGACAACCCTTTAGCGATGTATAGAAACATCGATGTACCGATGTTTTGGTAAAATTTGTCATCACTACTCGCCACCCATCCAATGCAGGTTGCAGCAGGTAGCGCAGGAACCACACTGGGAGTGGCCTGCGACCGCGTAGGCCTCGCGCCGCACTCGCCGAAAGAGCTAAAGAGCTCTGCTTAGCGCGCTTGAGCCGGGCGGAGTGGCGCTGATCCCCCCCGCCCTCGTCCGCCGTCGCTCCCCCCCCCAACCTCCCACGCTGGCAACTCCTGCGTTGCTGCCCTCACCTCAGTGGAGCGCTAGCCGTCCTCAGCGCTGCCCCCGCCGCCACCCTCTCTGCAGCCGTCCCCGCCCCTGTCACGTCCATCGGTGCCCTCATGCCGTCCCACCTCTAACGCGGTAGCACCGCTACCGCTCCTAATCCCTCGCCGCTCCCCCGTCCCCCTCGCACTCCCCCCCCAGACCATAGACTAATTATTTACTCTATGCCCACGCCAACGCCACCCTCGCTGTCCCCGCTAACACAAACGCATCAACTGCGCCCATCTCCCAGTGCTGCAGCCTCCCAGCCGCCCTCTACGCTGCCACCCCTCGTTCCGCCTCTTCGTCTCTCTGCGCCTGCTACCGTTTTCCTCGCCGTCCCCACCTCCTTCTCGTCCACCGCTGCCGACCGGGCGGTAGCTTGCTGCAGCCTCCCAGAGCCGCCCTCTACGCTGCCACCCCTCGAGTCCTGACGGCGGCAGGATTTTCGACGCTACCTTTTCAGCTAGGTCGAATTCAGTCGCTGTCTGGAGGAGAATTCTAGCGGCCGGCTGCTCTGATCGGTAGTTTCCCGTGGTTTCTCCGATCAACACCAGGCGAATGCCGGAGCAGTACCCTACCAAACGGGCCACGGACCGCGCGCGATCTGTCCTTCTTCTTCCTTGTCCTATCCTCTCCCCTTACACACACACACCTAACGTGCACTACACTACCACATACCCGGGAGACCGGTCGGGAGCTTAGAGCTTGTCCCGACTGGGGCGGTGCCCCGCTGGTGGGAGAGTCCTGGTTAGGGGAAACCCCATTAGCCGACGGTAGGTCGGCGCCGGATCTCGCCATCCAGCGGGGAAAGATCACCGCGCATAGAAAAGATGCAGTACACTAACGGGATTAATGACCAAAGCAGTTGACGTGCACGGAAACACGAAAAAATCAAATCAAATCTACCGCTGCCGCCCCTTTGTCCGCGCTGCCCTCTCCACCGATTCTCAGGCCGTCGTCCATCGGTGCCCCTCACGTCACGCTCACCTCTGTCGCTATAGCGCCGCTATCGCCCCAGTGCTGCTGGCGCACTGGATGTCCTCTGCACTGCCCTCGCAGCTTCCTAATTCCCCTCTGTCCCGTTTCCCTCGCCACAACCGCCCCGACCTCGTCCGCCCCCGGCGCCCTGCGTGTGCCGCTTTGCGTTGCGAGGTGCCGCAAGGGCTCTTAATTGGAGCGTGCGATTGGGTCGGGTGCGGACGCAAATGGCCTCTCTTAACTCCCGAGCTTTTGGGAAACCCCGCGGCCTCTCGTGTAGCTTGCGCGTGCAGCTCGCCTGCGAACCCAAACGGATCTGACCTACCCAAGCCCACCCTGCATCGTTTTTACTATACTGCGCGAAGAAATGTTTTTTCCCGTGGACTTCGCGAGATCCTTCTCGCCTTCAGAACTTACACACGAATTAACTGATTTGTAATACAAAAAGACAACAACAAAAGTTTATAGTTCACCGTGGCTGTGGTGTGATTTCCCTCTGAAATCATGCATCTTACCATGAACCACATTTGGGTTTTTACTCATTTGTCTGAAAACACCCTTCATAACGATCCCTCTTCATGATGATCCCCCTTCATAATTCTCCCTTCATATTTACCCCCTCAAAAACAACACCCAAGGGAAGGAAAATGCAAACAATTGTGGACAGCCCAAGAAAACAGAAAACTTACATTACTTATATCTCCTTTCTCGCCTGTATACAGGCCCACCGGCCTTCACCTTGAGGAGAATTTTCTTCTTTTATTTTTCATCTTAGCCGTCATCAGCGCATCATTTTCAGTGACATGGGAGCGCTAATGTTCTGCTGCACTGAGCTATTAATGTGCCTTCCGGTGGGAAGCTACTTTTCGCGTCTGGTTTGGCGGATCTCTTGGTGTATCCTTTGCACGCTTGTTTCGCAGCCTCTCCCCATTATTAAGCCAGCTTGGCTGGGTATGATCCTTCATAAGTGGCTTAAATGTATCCACTTATTGGCCTACAAGTGGATTACCCTATGTTACAGTGGTGCTTCTACTCATTACATTTGAATGCGTTAAATTAATCTCCTCCAATTGCCGGTTTCAACATGATCATTCCCCCTTTCGGAGTATAAATATTCATGAGGGAAGTTCATTATTAAACTCTTACTATAAGGAAAATCGAATCGTTTTAACGACTTTGTGTATTGATTATTGCCTCACACTCGTCTTTATTATCAAATATGAAACGAGTAACAAAATAATTTTACGAATACACGAGGAACGATATTGAAAGACTGCCAAGGGCATCTTCAGATTGCTCTTGATTTATATTATGTCCAAGAAGGTGTTGTACACCTTTCATCGGGGATGATATTACAATCTTATTTCCGCTAATCATTGTATTGCAAATTTCAGGGAAAGGAAAGTGATTCTGAATTTTACCTACAATATTGTGGTCATTGTGAAGTGGAGCTTCTATCCTTATCGACGAAAATTATTAATTATTAATCAACGAAAATTATTAATTATTATGTTTCTGGGGAATATGTCATTGGCTTCTCCTTAAAGAATGCTCATAGAGTTTAATATAAAGCTGGTCGATAAACTCCCTGAATACTATCGGTGTGGTAAACAGGTATCTCTTTATACTGATGATTTGATATCCGCTTAAATGCTGCTACGTGGGCCAACGCAGATATTATTATATCGTGACAAAGTGTTCCTGTTACGGAACACATATTCGAAAGTTTATTACAATCCGTGCGACAAGGTGGGATATCCTCAAGAAATATAATAAAACGGCTAAAAGGTCTCGTTTCCATTAACGCTTAAGAAAGATAACTCGAGTTCCATTAGTGACATGAAAACCTGAATTTAACTACCCTTCCGAGTGATGTACGTTACGCGTGTTGCTTGAGCGCCTGCTTCTCTCCTAATACTATGATCTGCAAAATGTATTGTTTCGTCTCGAATATATATTACTCAGATTTGCGAGGCAATTCCCTATCCAGGAGTAGCACACTAATAATAATAATAATAATAATAATAATAATAATAATAATAATAATAATAATAATAATAATAATATCTTGATAGGGACTGGTCTTCCACCTCAGTACTTTAATGAATTTACATTTACAAAAATTGAAACACTTGAGATCTTCTTATGTGGTTTTGTGTCGATGGTTTCTTACAAATGATATAAAACCATCATCTTTCTTTGGTGCCTTATAAAGAGAAAGACCGAGTGAGTTAAATCAGAGCCAGCTTTGTAGTTTTCTCTACAACGCCTCTGATTGAGAGGTCATAGATTTGGAATACTGACGGTGGCCAATTTTTGACAATACCTACACAGCTATACAGCTAATTCAGCCACTATCTGCTGGAGAATTCTTGTGACCGGCTGATAGGTAGTTTTCTGTGGGTTTTTGTATCAATACCAGGCCGAATACCGCAGCAATACCCTAACACACGGGCCACGGACCGCACGCGTCTTTGTTCTATCTTCTACCCTTACCCACACATACACACATGCACTTCAGTACCACACATGTCGCGGGAGTAGTCGGGAGATTAGAGCTTCCTGTTCTCTACTTCAATGGGACTAATGACCATCGCCTTTAACGAACCCGGAAACATCAATCAACAGAACTAGAAAGTGGTTGGTTGGTTGTTAGTGTTTCCGGGCGCGTCAACTACTGAGGTCATTAGTCCCGTAAGTATAGTTCTTGTTTTTTCCTCAAGAGGTGGCGGTAATCTTCCCCCGCTGGATGGCAAGATACGGCGCGGACCTACTGTTGGCTAGTGGGGTTTCCCACAACCAGGTATCTCCTACCAGCGGTCCAGTTGGGAAGCTCCCGATCGGGCTCCCGGCATGTGTGGTAGTGTAGTGGATGTTAATGTATGTGTGTGTAAGTAAGGGATGAGGATAGGGCAGGGAAGAAGAAGAAAAGATCGCGCGCGGTCCGTGGCCCGTTTGTTAGAGTACCGCTCCGGCATTCGCCAGGTATTTATCGGAGAAACCACGGAGAACTACCGATCAGAGCAGCCAGCCTCTAGAATTCTTCTCCAGACAGAGACTGAATTCGTCTTAGCTGACAAGCTAGTGTCGAAAATCTTACCACTGTTGGTACTCGAACCTCGGACCTCTCGGTCAGAGGCACTGCAGTAACATCAGTTGATGCACTGAGCAACCTCTCCCAGTTCACACACAAATAGAAAGGATTTACACCCGTTTTCCAAGGCATGTGCTACACTGTGCGCCGTTCGCGTAACGCAGTTCCTGCCCTTGAGCGCTTTTGCGGTCCGTGGCGCGCCTTTGCGTCGGCGGACGCGGATTTCGCGTTCTTTGATGTCGCGGCCGCCGCGGGTCGCTGCGCCGGCCGCCGCTCCGGACGACGCGGATTCGCCTCGTCCTTCGAAACGCTCCGCCCTCTGATGTTGGCTTCGTTCGTCTGCTTTACGTAGAGCGTGTGAGACGTCTGCTGTGGAGCAAGGTAAGACCTGCACGCTTACCACAGATTACTGAAGTTGTGTGGGAATTTTGTTTTGGCTGGATGATGTTGGAAATGGATAGAACTGACAATAGATGATTCTGAAGAAGCGTCTGTGAGAAGCGACATGTCGCGCATCTAAGCTGCTGTTCAAGATTCGTTCAGAGAATCTGTGACGAAGCCATGGAGAAGATAACGCAAAAATCATTACTACTTATCGTCTTCCCCAGAAAATATCTTTGTTGAAAAAAATATCCGTCATTATCCATCATCAATCTTTTAGCAAATAGAAAAAAGCAAATATTTATTGCACCATGAGTAACCCTGTGATAAATAAAGTAGAGCTAAGTGTAGCATCTTGTGGTAGAATCAATAAGGCTGACGCTAAAAAGAGCAAGATTATCTTGCTCACGAGAAATAGTAGCGATAAGCGAGAATACATTAAACATCCATTTGTGCTTCCTGAAATTTGGGCCGGATTAGATGTCTCAAAGCATCAATTGATGGCACTAAAGTGATATAACCGGGAAGTCCTAGTGTTCGACTCCTGAGAGTGGCAGGATTTTCAACACTAGCTAGTTGGGTAGGTCAAATACAGACACTGTTGGTCGGAGAATTCTAGCAACCGGCTGGTTTGATCAGTAGCTTTCAGTGGTTTCTCCGATAAACACCAGGCGAAAGCCAGAGTAGTACCCGAACAAACGAGCCACGGATCAATCGCAATCTTTTCTTTCTCTTCCATGACCTCTTCACTCCCTTTACTTACACACACACACACACACACACACTTACATGCACTACAGAACCACACATAACGGGAGACCATTCGGGAGCTTAGAGGTTATCCCGGGTAGGTCAGTGACTTGCTGGTGGGAGATACCTGGTTGGGGAAAATTCCGCAAGCCGACGCGGGACTTTACCATCCAGTGCAGAAGATCACCATCGCCTCGATGAAAACGTGCACTACACTTTCGCGACTAAAGTCTTTAGCGTTGACGCACCCCGTTCATTGGTTGATTGTTAGTGATTCCGGGTGCGTCAACTACTGAGGTCATTAGTCCCGTAAGTAGTGCATGTTTTTCAGCAGGAAGTGGCGGCCATCTTTCTCAACTGCATGGCGAGATCCGTCGCCGACCTACCATCGACTAATGGGATTTTCCCCAACCAGGTATCTCCTACCAACCACGCACCGCTTTAACCGAGACAAACTCTACGTTCCCGACCGGTCTCCCGGTATGTGTGGTAGTGTAGTGCATGTTAGTGTAAGTGTGTGTGTAAGGGGAGAGGATAGGACACGGAAGAGGAAGGACAGATCGCGCGCGGTCCGTGGCCCGTTTGTTAGGGTGCTGCTACGGCAATCGTATAATATTGATCGGGGAAACCATGGAAAACTACCGATTATAGCAGCCGGCCGCTAGAATTCTCCCCCAGACAGGGAGTGAATTCGTATCGTAGGCTTCCGCGGCCAGAGTCATGATCTGGGCAGTCCGGGTGACACCGCGTCGAAGGCTCGGGTGCCGACGTTTCGACCGACATATCGCGGTCCTCTTCAGGGCTGTACTGTTTTTACTTCAGTACAGACCTGAAGAGGACCGCGATATGTCTGTCGAAACGTCGGCACCCCAACCTTCGACGTTGTGTTACCCGGACAGCCCAGATCAGTGACTGAATTCGATCTAGCTGAAAAGCTAGTCCTAGCTGAAAAGCTAGAAAATCCTGCCGCCGTCGGGACTCAAACCTAGCACCTCCCAGTGAGAGGCACTACAGTGACATCAGTTGATGCACTAAACCACCGCTCCTAGTTTGACGCGCCCCGAATCGCGAATCAATGCTGAAATGCATCGTCCTGGGCGCGTGCACGAGTCGCAGCCCTGCAAGTCGGTGGGGTTCGTGGCGTGAAAGCGCGAGCAAGGCGCACTGCGCGGGTGAGCGCGCGTGCGTTTTAACGCCGCGTCGGCCAGAGGCTGCGCTCCACTGCGGCGTTCCGCGCGTTTGCACGTGTTTGCTCGCATGAGAGGGCGCGTCCATTTTCTGCGGGGCTTTGCGCACACGCAAATGTCAGGGCTCGGACAAAAAACACGACGGTCGGTGATGTTCTACTCGATTGTTTACGGGGATTCTGTCGCGGGAGGGTTTCCGTAAGCTGATTGTAGGTGTCAAACACCCGAAATTTCAGACACCGTTGTTTTATGGTCGGTTTTTTTGAAAAGAGATTGATATTGCCTATAATGGAAGCATTTTACTTACAGTATATTTATGAATGCGAGGCGAACCTGTTATCCTTTTAGTTTTCTTAAGGATTTGGGTGTCTTATATTCATGTATAAAGTACACCTTTCCCAAAAACGTATTAATTATGACATGCATATCTATCGTAGTAAAATCGTATAAATAATAAAATTGAATACTGTAATTCGTATTACATTTGCAACAACCTAAATTTTACCATAGTACTACCGAAAAGGTTTAAATATGTTCTAACTAGAAAACTTCATATTTGGGTACAACGTTCAAGAAAGCAGACTTAGTTGAGTGTTTATCACGAGTGTGACGGAAGACGATAATTTGAAGGATATACCAAATTATTTTTGGAATTTGTTTTTAGCTTTTGTCATTTTCTCTTGCGCCAAAACGTCTTTTTTTGTTAATTTTTTACGTCTGTAATTCGAAGAAGATAAAATAAGGTGACATAAACTCATTTATTATTATTATTATTATTATTATTATTATTATTATTATTATTATTATTTATTATTTATTGCGAAATAGTGTGAATAATTGGGAAAGAAATTCACACCAGCTGAATTACTAGGCATCAAGGGACTAACATCAAAACCTACAAAAATTTTATTTCCTCGAAGGATACAAAAAAAATGTCTCTACCTTGAAAATCTGTGCTTGGCGGTTTTGAATTTCTATCTTAAAATGTTTCTTTTCCATAATATTTTTAGCTATGCCTCATATTGCGGGGCTAATAAATGTTATTCTTCTTTTCTGGAATTACAATTGGAAAATATAATCTATGAAAAAGGTGATTGTAGTAAAGACGTAGTTATAGAGCGATCCACAATTAATATTCATTATAAGAACATAGATAAAAATAACATTTGACTTCTAACGTCTTTGGTGTTTTTCTTGGATAAGGTTCTGACGTTATTGGACGTATTGATGTTCAGACAATGTTGTAGAAACAGAACAATTGATGGGACTTTTTAAACTGATTATATTTATCAATGATCACTGGTTAACGTAGGCTAATGCCGGATAATCGCCATTGCATATTAGGGTTTGTAACAACTAAACGCGCATCGTTTCAGGGCATAGCACTTGTGTTGCCGTTATCCCATCTCTCCCTAGGGTTCCCACGCTCTACCTAATTAATCGACATCCCAGCCCACCTTAACATTTATGCGTCTTATGTGTCCCTCCTACCTTTAATATGCTCCTTCAATCGTCTCAGTTATCTACGTATCAATATCATTTCTTCTGCATATTTCCTCAGTATTCAACTTGTATAATGTCGGTTTACAGCAATGCCTTCAAAGCCCTCTCCAATGAAAACTACATTTTCATAATTTGATCTATTGACTCACACACATCAGTTCCATAAGGCGTAATACTTTCAAATAACTGAAAGTTGGCATTATAGGGCTTGCCGCTTTACTATTACTATAATTGGTACGAGTTTTAACCGTTACTTATAGTAACCCTTACGTACACTTACCCAGTAATTTTCAAATCCTTTACAAGTTAAAATATGTTCCTAACTGGCAATTGAGAGAAACTGACGGCAGCAAAGAAGACGGGGACGCGGCGTAAATCAAGCGAACACGTTCGCACACTCGCCGTCGTGCGGCCGCCGCCGCCACGCACACGCGAACACGTGCGCACGCGTGCGTGTGCGGTCTGCGTGCGGCGCCGCGGGTGGTCGACGGTGGCGCCGCCGGTGGCCGCACCCGCGATTAGCGATTCGCGCCGCGCCGCCTCGCGTGCTGATGGGCAGCGTCTTCGGGCAGGAACCGGTCGCTTCAGGCGCCGCCCACGCCGGCCGCTAGAGCGCTTTACGCTGCTGTTGATCGTCGAGAGGCCGGTCCCTTTACTGTTATAGTTCGGTGGCACGAGTTCTACAACGGTTAATTCGTATAAGTGTCATTGAATACTAGGAAAATTCAGTGTATGTTCGTTCCCAATATGTTCGTATTTTTACGTTGAGTAATTCGTAAATACTTATTTACTTTGAAATATGCGAGTTTTATATTTATTTTTAATTTCGAGCAACTATTTATTTTGAATATTTCAAAATTATTTGTAAATTAAAGAAACAATAAAAATATATTGCTTATTAACTGTGATGTGTTGTGAATTATGAAATAATTAAACTTCCACCATTCAAAAGCTTTTTAGTGTGATCCACGTTGCTTGGGTAACCCACTAAAGGTGGAAAAAGAGTTCCCAAAAGTTGACTTCCAGGACTAATGTTTCCATAAATATTAAAACTTTGAATTGTTTTGTTTGGATTATTTCTTAATTTATATCATGGAGCATGACAAGATATCTGCTTCTTCTTTTGAATATATATGTGGCAGACTAAAAGTATCCTATCATAAGTGTATCATTGAAAAATAGATTTTATTTTCTTGCATTTTCATTTTAACGTTCTGTAAATACTTATTCATAATAATAATAATAATAATAATAATAATAATAATAATAATAATAATAATAATAAAATAATGTAATAATAATCGAAGAGTTCTTGCTGTTACGTCCTCTGAATTGTAATTCGAAATAAATGAAATAAATTTTCTTCATTTTCAATACAAATGTTAAGTAATGGATCTGATAGTCATAGCTAGTGTTTTGAATATCTTTGGTCGCTTTTCTTGATGCTGTAGTCGAGTGTATTCAAGGCGTAATGGATGGTACAGAAAGTGGATAATTTCTCATATTGTTGATGGTGGTTAGGAATTAGAAATTGTTTTGTGTTCATTTGTAATCAAATTCGAATCGCAGATTAAAAAACAAAATCGTATTGGTAGATATAAGAGGAGCAGGTTTATTGATCATTTACAAAGGTGCCCTTTGTGACTTCCTACGTCTCCCCAAACTCCAACTACAAGGTTCATTTGCGAGATATCGCTTGCCCAATTGCTCTTATATTTTGCTCTTGGCAACTCTCCACACGTCTATCAACACTCAACGACACAGACGATTGATCTGTGGGGTATGTTTCAAATTTCCTCTTTTTTTCTTGCAGATGATCGTGGAAGGTCCTTGACTCTTTCCTAACTGTGTTACAGTTGAACCATTCGTCACGTATTTGTGGTACAACCATATTCATTATAATATGATTCGTGTTGTTAAAAATCTTGTCATTCTTTTCTTTTCAATTATGCTCTTCCATGACATTCATCTTGCCATTCAACAGTCATCCTCCACTGAATCGATTTCGTAACTCCAGAGTTATGATGCGTTATTTTTATGGAAATCCATATCTTGGACTCGTACGTTTCTGTATAAAACTATTACGTAGCTCTGCAGCGTTGTCAACCACATTTATCTGCTCTATTATACTGCTTAACTTGACTGTCACGTTCTACCTCGCCACTCTCGCTCTCCACTCACGTCCTCGGAAGAATGCGCTCGTTGCAGATGCTATCACCAGCTCTTCTTTGCTCCCGTCTCCATCTTATCCTTACAGTGGCAGTGTTTTGATTCTTCGTCTAACCGCTCCTCCCTTACCGTCCTATCAAGTCTAATCTTGACAGAACCTTTTGACGTATCAGTCTGAATGAATCTTCCATTTTAGAAAAGAAATAAGTACTTTCTCAAACTGTGATATTTATGATTCTCTTATCAGAAAATGTAAACAAGTCTTTTGGTGAAATATTACGAATATTGGAGTGTTTGTTGTTTCGATATACTAAGTACATGCACATATCATTGTTTTCAGGGACCATAAAAGACAAACAATTATGCAGTTTTAAAAATTCTGCTGCGAACATTTATCTTTAAAATTTCTTTTATTCTTAAGTTTGTAAGCGGAATGAATTTAAGTAAAAACAACGTTTCCTTGATTTTTGAGATTATATTTTCTGAGTATTAATATATAAATAAATGCCTTCTTTTACTTTTGTTGCAGGTAAGAGATATGAAAGATAACCAATTTCACACCTTTAAAGACGCCCAAGATTTAAAATAGCAGCAGGCATGTGCTATGTAAGTTCTAATTATTTTTTCATGCTTGGAATCAATTGGGAAGTTCTGCGCACCTACTTGCCGTTGATTTTTAATTTAATTTGAATTTTCTGTACTTGAATTAAATTTACAGAGAACAGGTATTTTATGTACACTGTTGGATTGATTAATGTAGTTGATTGAAAATAAAGTACTATATTCTTGTCTTTCGTAATGTAAGTGTAGGTACTTACTACCTATACCAGCACCTAACCTTAGTGCTGGAATATACATGAAGAGTCGGCTTCACTGGACCAAAATTGTTCCATTTTAGTCCCTCCTCCAGAGTGTAGTCAGCATTGAATCCAGCTAGTGGTCCGGAAGGGAGGGAAATTCTTCGCAAGTTTCAAATTATTTCATTTTATGAACTGACAAAAACAACAATGTTTAAATTATCGCTCACTCTGAAAAATGTCGTTTCTTGAAAAGTGAACTACAAGTCCCCATTGTAACAAATTATATTTCAGTTGCTTGGAGGTACTGCAGTGGGATCTATCGAGGAAATGTTTGTTTATCTATTGCAGTGGTTCTGCGTATTTTTGAAATATTAATTTCAAATTGTAATAAAGCAGTTTACTGAATTACGTTTAACCGCGAAACCCTTTGTTTCCAGCGTTAGAACTGAAACCCCCTATTGCCCTTATTGTTTGTTAGTGATTTAATTTAGAATTATTGTGTCCTTCCCTTCGAGAGGTTTGAGCCATTTCCCTCCTCCTCCGAAAGAAACAGTTTATATTCAATATGGGTTGATATCCTGAGCCTCATGTACTAATAGGTGTTAATCAGAGCTCACTAAAAGTAGTCGTTAGATATGATATGTTCTAGTGTTGTTAGGCCTGAGCCTCCCGTAGATCAGATCCTCGCGTACTGGTAATAGTAAGCCCAGAGACTCACGTACTAGTAATAGTTACACCTGATCCTCACGTTCTAGTATTAGTGCAGAGCCTCTCGTTCTGGTAATAATAAGCCCAGCGACTCACGTACTAGTAGTTAGACCTGAGCCTCACGTTCTAGTATTAGTTAGAGCAGAGCCTCGCGTACTGGTAATAGTAAGCCCAGATAGTAGTTAGACTGGAGTCTCACCTTCTAGTATTAGTTAGAGCAGAGCCTCTTGTACTGGTAGTAAAAAGCCCAGAGCCTTACGTACTATCAAGAGTTAGCTCGCGCACTAGTAGTAGTAAGCCCACAGCCTCACTTATTAGTAAGGGTTAGACTAGAGCCTCACGTACTAGTAATAGTAAGCCCGGAAGCTCACGTACGAGAAGTGTCAGTGCAGCGCTGTCCTCCCCTGGCGCGCCCTCGTGTCTTGGCGCCCACCACCAGCCGCCGCTCCCGGGCGATTGGCTTTTACGGCCGGCGCTTAGCGCCTGTTAGTTTTTACGGCCTTCCGCATAATCGCCCGCCAACACCCGGCGCCCGTCGTCCCAGGACGCCGCCCATCCCCACCCCCGCCCCGCGAGCCACTCGTTAAGGAGGAGCTGCGGTGGGGGCGTTGACAGCGATGTCGACGGCCGTGGTGACGGTGATGATGAGGTGAACACGTAACTGGTACGAACTAGAAACAGGTATTTTTAGAGCTGAGAGCCTTTTAGCGTAGCTTGTGCCTATCTTGAAGGTTGACGCTTAAAAAACTGTTTTAGCGAACTACGATTTCTATTTGTTTCAAAAATATTTATGGGGATGGGGGTGATTAGTACTGAAATTATCTCCCCCCTGAAATATTTTCTGGACTTTACAGCGTAGTAGCGCAAGCGCCTGGCGAATGTGAGCCCAAGTAGGCGTTTCACTTAAGGCTCTGGGTTTGAATCCCGCATAAGGCATGGCGGTTTTCAATTGTGGTTGTCGGTACTCTACGTATCACCCCAGAACCAGAATGCGTCCCTTAATTTCCATCCCTATTCTGGTTATTCGATGTGAAAACGTGTGGGCTTTCGGACCACTGTCGCAGAGCCATCTAATGATAACCTCGCTCCTTACCCATCAAATCCGGTCCTAGCACCACTTGTCAAATCCGGTCCTAGCACCATGGGCTTACCAGCCACATTGCCACCGATTAAATACTTGTCCACCCTGAACTCACGAGCCAATCGGAGAGGTGATTTGGCCGACAAGGTCTAAGTCGCTCGTGGTTTAACTAGGACTAACTCTAAGCTGCGGAAGGGACGTCACATTCGCCATGAGGTGTAGATGGATGAAAATAGGGATACAAATACAAAAAGGATCTTCTAGATCCCCTTCCCCTACTAGAGACATAGGTGGCGAAGCGGTGGGAGTGGGAGTAAAGGTGACAGAGATAGTGAAAGTTCTTGCTTCGTCTTCCGCTCGCGACAGCCGACTGCTTGCTGCGGGAGGAATTTCCTCTGCGTGACCAAAACGATGACGATTTCGACTGCCTGACGTCTGCTCCGTGCGTTAACTCTCTATATTGCCGGATGTTCTGCTGCTGAGTGGTGACGAATGAGTTTGGATTGTTAATTAGGTGCACTTCACTTATTCATTGCTCTTCAGTAGCGGTTGTTTAATTACTTTTATTTGTTTATTCATGATTACGCCCTTATCCAAACGGAAGTCCGAAATTACATGCTGTTGAAAAACGAGCTTTGCGGAATTCGGTTCTTTCAACAAACATTATTTTATGAACTCTGTTTCTAATTTGATAATGTATCCCGCCCAATTCAGAAAGCATTTGACTGAGAAAGTAAATGGTAAACGTAAGAAATTGCAGTGTTATCCAATACGTTACCTGAAATTTCAAATACTTAATGAGTTTGTCAGAGATGGTTCCACAAAACTGACACACTATAATAAATATTATTTATTTAATCCGTTTACGCGAAAAGTGATGGATTTCTATAACAACATTGACAGTGGTTGAAACCCACATCAATTTCTTCAGAAAATGACAAATTGAAAGTCATTTCCCCGTATAAAAATCATTAAATTCCTTAACAATAAGCATGCAATAAGAACTCCATTATCAGTTACTATCCCACTATTCTAACTGTATACTATCAGTTTGTGATTGTATGACAGAAGGGTGTACAATAATGTCAAATATCTCACCGTTAAGTCTTAGACTACTGTGAGCACTCGGTCAAAGAACAATGTTTAAAGACCATGTTCCCTACGAGAAGTGTTAGTTAATTCATCTCAGATTTACCTTATAATGTCAAATATCTCACTGTTAAATTGTTTTTGTTTTTCTCCTTTCAAAATTCAAAATTTATTGCCTATTTATCCTTGAAAATATGGGAGTTTTTTTGTTGTTTTTTTTCTCCCTTTAAAAAATTCAAAATTTAAGTAGTATATGACTTAGTGTAGGGATCACAGAATTTTGAAAATAGGCACACAATTCACTTTTCCCCATAGCACGTCATACGCAGTTTTTAACTGTTTTTGACGTAAAAAACTTATATTTTTATGAGAAGTTCTTTATCGTCAGTTTTTACGGAAATTCTTGTTAGAGATCCTAAAGTTAAATTAAATATATAATTTTTGTACATTTATTTATATGTAATCATAATACTAGGTATAAAGAAAACACACAATACTCTCAAATTATTCGTAAATGAGAGTAAATTACATTTTATATTATCATACTCAATAAAGTAAAAACATATTACTGTGACTCTACCTTTTTCTGCGAGTACTCATCTGCCACCAATATTAGTATCCAAACGTAAAAAGTTTTGGAAATGTTCGATGCCAGTTTGTTCGTAGACAAATCTCTTCGTTCACCCACTACTTATATCAGACTTCTCAACATTTTTAACTCTCACATGTCAAATGATTTTCACACTCATGCGAACTTCCCCCTGGATTTGTCTTCAAGAGCAGCGCCAACACTCCAGTGAGAGAGTTTCAGGTTGAATAATAAATAGCAGAAGTTCTGAAGATGTAGTGAAACCACTGCTACCTGAGAGAAATTAGCTACCTACATGAAGCGGAAAACAATGAAGTTGGGAGGACGTGCTCTGACGTACATTTCTGGAGTCGTCATTTCCGAGAGCTCGTATGTAATTCAGCACGCATGAAAGAAACTACTTCCTAAAATGTCGGAGTTCCAAGATACGAAGCATCGAGGGCTTGCTTGGTTTTGCTGGGCATGTTTGCTTTTTCATGTTTCCGAGCACGTCAGTTGCTCTGGTCATTAGTCCTGTTAGTGTAGTGCATGTTTTTTCTCGAGAGACGGTGGTGATATTCCCCGCTGGATGGCGAGATCCGGCGCTGACCTACCGCCGGCTAATGGGGTTTCCTAACCAGAACTCTGCCACCAGCGAGGCACTGCCCCAGCCGGGACAAGCTCTAAGCTACCGACCGGTCTCCCGAGATATGTGGTAGTGTAGTGCTTGTTTGTGTAAGTGTGTGTGTGTGTGTGTGTGTAAGGGGAGAGGATAGGACAAGGAAGAGGAGGGACAGATCGCGCGCGGTCCGTGGCCCGTTTGGTAGGGTTTCGCCGGCATTCGCCTGGTATTGATCGGAGAAACCATGGAAAACTACCGATCAGAGCAGCCGGCCGCTAGAATTCTCCTCCAGAGAGCGACTGAATTCGACCTAGTTGTAAAGCTAATGTCGAAAATCCTGCCGCCATCAGGATCGAAGGCTTGTCAAGAACAGATCCATCAACACATGACCAAAATGGAGGTTCGTTAGAAGTCAGTGACTGATACCGGACGCGTGAACGTCCAGTGAGGACATTAATTCCGTAAGAGTAGTTAATGTTATATACGGGAAGGTGGCTATATTCATCTCTGGCAGAAACGTGTCATCTGGTCCCAACTGCTTGTGGGCTTGCGGTGGTTGTTCTTCCTCCAGGTATCTCCCTGAGATAGGCAACACGCCAGCGGGACAAAGCTAAGATGCGACTGGTATCCCAACGCGTAGGGTAGTGTCTGTCTGCCTGAACTTGGCCCGAGAGCCCGCGTACGGGCCATGGCTTACCAGCAGCGTCCCGGCCTCGCGGCCATGGGTTAAGGGAGTGCGTGTAGTCAGCACGCCGTGTTCTGGTCTTCTCAACCTGAGATGTACAGCAAATGTACTGGGAACATTATAATCTTGTCCGACCGGGAATTGAAGCCGGGATCGCGTCATAGAAAGCGAGCACGCTGACTAATGAGTTAAACCACGAGGGCCGTATGGTAGTAAAATGCATGTAAATGTAAAACTGTGTGAAAAATGTAAAAATGGTTATATAGAGACGCAGAAAATTGGCGCAAAAGAATTAGGGGATTAGGTGAATGTTACAGTTAAAGGTTAACGTACTGTGGTCCTAAAATAATACCGAATATTTGAGAAATCCATAGTTTAAAAATACGTCGTGGTGACTTGATAATTACACATTTATAATTCCCTATCTCTGATACCAAGGCGAGACAAGTTGATGAAGTGCTAAGGTTGCATTGTTCGTAAAAGGCGTAATTTTACCCTTCTAATCGCAGCTGACATATCCTCCGGAGAAATGTGAGTTCGTACGTCAGTACTCACCCAAGAAACGAAAACACCAAAATACACGAATTTCTATGTTGTCACAGACACGCTAATTTCTGAACGTAAGCAAAGACTGTCCTTTTCCTTTCCTGAACGGGTGATTTCACTAGTCGTTTGTCCTGGCCTTTCACTGTGTGGAGAATTGTATGGGGATCATGAATGGTGAATTATGATGACACATGAATGATTCAGAGAAATATGACCCTCGGAGGGGGTACGTTTTCTATGTGACGCCAACCGCGCCACACCCAGATGGTGAAAACACACATGAAATGAGCGTGACTGTTAACTCGTCGCCCTCAGCTTCGCGTGCTTAGACGATACTCCAAGTCTCTCCGCGACGGAGTCCCACTCGAATACCGGTGGCAATTTACTTGGCGTTCTTTGGGATCACCGAGTCCGCATATTGCGGGAGTGGATCGTTAATCACGAGCCACTACTCGAATCCAATGCCTTTGTGTGGACTTGTTCTACGCGGTGGCGTTGCGTGCCGTGGCGGTGCGTGGCGTAGCGGGTTGGAGGCGCGGTGGAGATGAAAGGTGGGGAAGGCGGAGAGGAGAGAAAGGGTGGCTCTACGCGGTGGGCGGGGGGGGGAGGTGGATGGCGAGGCAACAGGCGGTCAGACGCAAGGGTAGCGGGACAGACAGACCCTGGCTGGTAGGTGGCGAGGCGCGGTAGAGATGGGCTTAACAGCTTTTCTTCAATAGCTGTTATCACAAAAACAGCTGACTCTTAATAGCTGTTATTAATAACAGTTGAAAAATAACAGGTCCATGACCAGCAACCTAACGTGGTCGACTGCTAAGAGTTAAAGCAGTTGTAGCGACTGCTAAGAGTTAAACCACGCAAAACGAATAACTTTGGTATCACCGTAAAGCCTGTGCAGCTACCTTACGGCGCTTCCTTGCACTTCTTTCCCTAACATGTTTGGACAGAGAAGCAGCTGATATGAACGAGACTGGATGAACTGCCAAGGATGAATAGTAAGTCATATAATGTGTAGCGAATGTGTACAGAATATTACTAAAATGAAAGTGATTCAGGTTCAGATTGCAAATATTCTTTCAAATATGCAAATTGTGCATAGTGAAGTGACGAGTGCCAAATATAATGAGGAGAAAATTTTTTTGGTTACCTTTAGCTAAAGTGTGAATGACTATCGAATATCAAGTATTATAATGTGAGTTATTTGACGGTAACTCATTTATTTTATGGACTAGGAAATATTAGTTGATCCACATAAGCAGCAATGGGACAGAAATAAGTTAACATATTGGATGGACTTGATGTAAAGGACAAACATCTTGTTGTAGGGTATACAATAAAATATAAAAATATTGTAGCACATGGTGTGCAATAATGACGAATTATTTATTAAAGAATCTATAATTTGAACACTGGCAAATCATGCTTGCTTAGCTGCAGTGAAGCTGTTATCGTACAAAATGGTTGCCAAAAAAATTTTAGTAGTTCGAATTAGGCCCAGTAGGTTGCAGTTCTATGCATTTCAACCGATAACAGCCAATAACAGGATAAACGAAATAAATGTTATTTCGCGTAACAGTTACGAAACGTTAACGGTTAAGAAATAACAGTTTAGCTGTTAAGGGCAATCCCTAGTTGGGGGTAGGGATGGCAAGGTGGACCAGCGAGCAACAGTTCAACGCGGCGAGAGGGGGCGTGCACGGTGGAGCGGGGGGAGGGGGTGGCGAGGCGGAACAGGATAGCGTTAGGGCGCGGGGCGCGAGTGAGAAACCGCGGATCGCGTTCGCCCGTAAGGCGGCGGCCTTCTTCCTCTCCGCCGCCTGCCTCAAGAGCGCGGCTGCGCTCCCCGAGTGGTCTCGCCCGCAGGCACGCGAACCGCCGCCGCCGCCGACACGCAGCTGGGCCCGAGCCCCGCTCGCCGCCTTTGCACAGTGGGGCAGAGACGCCGGAATGGGGCCATAAATCACTGGCTCTGCAAGATAAATAATAGGACTGTAATAAGAAACGTATGCTGTGTTTGATTAGTTTTTTGTATTACTAATTATATACAATTCATCGTAGTAAAATTGTTATAGTAGGTTCTTTTTGTGAAGAAAAGAATGCTAAATTAAACAATTTAACAATAACTTACTGTATAGTAACATACATTACATTTTTCTGATTATAGTTTTTTCGATCAATGCAGGAGATTAAAAACAATGCTGAGTAGTGAACACTTTTTTTTTAAAAAAAATCGTTTATTCTAGTTATCAGTTGCTGGAACACATTGCAATGAACTGGAACTCTCAGTCACTCTTCTTCAATGGATACTCTCAATATCCGCAACTTTCCCTTGGTGTGCATGATACACTATCTACCCTAGATAGCCTGTTTGTGTGCACATCACAGACCGAAGGTGTCCAGTGAAACGTATTTCTTTACATGTGAATGTTATTCATTGGAGTTGGCGTTTTTGGCCATTGTGCGTTATGCCAACCGCCGCCCACGCCCCCTCCTCTCGTATCGCGCAGCTGCCACCAACGCGGCCACGTGCCCCTGAGAGCAGCCGCCCCGCCCCCATGCCGCCACCCCACCGCAGCCCCGCCCCACCGCCGCGCCACCGCGCCCCGCTCCCCACCGCCGCCGCTGCCGCCCCGCCGCCGCTACCACCTACCGGGAGCCGTAGCTCAGTGCATCTGCACTGCAGCGCCTCTGACCGGGAGGTCCTAGGTTCGAGTCCTGACAGCGGCTGACTAACTTTTCAGCCAGGTCGAATTCAGTCGCTGTCTGGAGGAGAATTCTAGCGGCCGGCAGCTCTGATCGGTAGTTTTCCGTGGTTTCTCCGATCAACACCAGGCGAATGCCGAAGCAGTACCCTAACAAACGAGCCACGGACCGCGCGCGATCTGTCCTTCCTTTTCCTTGTCCTATCATCTCCCTTACACACCACTTACACTAACATGCACAACACTACCACATATTCTGGGAGGCCGGTCGGGAGCTTAGAGCTTGTCTCGACTGGGGCGGTGCCTCGCTGGTGGGAGAGTCGAGGTTAGGGGAAACCCCACTTGCCGAGGGTAGGTCGGCGCCGCATCTCGCCATCCAGCGGGAAGATCCCGCCGTCTTCCGAAAAAACATGACTTACACTAACGGGACTTATGACCAAAGCAGTTGACGTGCCCGGAAACACGATAAAATTAATCAATCAATCAAAAGCCATGGCCACCGCCGCCGCCGCCGTTCATTCTCCCGCCTAAGAAACAGACTCCCATTTCACATTTTCCTTCAATATCTCTCCGACATTAGATAAGGTAAGAACATTTCTTGCATTGTCTCTCCAATCGTATTTCCTCTTATCCCTATCATCTAACGAAATTTCCTCACAATGACCTTGGTTGAAGGCATAAGCTTATGATATTACTGTCAGGGAGGTGATAAGAAGTTTTTACTTTTTTAATTTTGCTGCTACAAAGTTGCTCGTTCAATCAACTGAAGAGTCTTCCGGGTGAACGTTGTACTGTCTATCAATGTAAAATAAAATAAAAATAAAATAAAAACCCCACCGCCATCGCCACTATCGCCGCCGCCACCGCCACCTCCACCGCCCTTGCCACTGCCGCCGCCGCCACCACCGCCGCCACCGCCGTCACCAACGCCGCCACCGCCGCCATGCCTTGCCTTGCCCCAAATGCGCCCGCGTATTTGGTCCGAATGGGGAGAAAACGGTAAAAAAGTCAATAACTTCCAATAAAATGAAATTTGCAACTGAAGATTGTAGGTAAATGGCATGAGAATTCTAGTGGACGGTGGTTCTAATCTCTCATGCCGCAGTAGTATCGAAAACATCGGGTTACTTACCGCTCGCATTTCTTCCTTTCCTTCATCTAAATCTAAACGTGTACAGTAATATTTAATTTGAAGTCACATTGATGAAGGGAACAATACAATCGACATGGAAGTTTTGAATTAGATACGACATATAATTAGTAAGTAATAAGAAGTAAAAAGAAAAATTAAAATTTATAACATTAAAATTATATATGGATCTTCGTGTCGATTGAATTTATGACCGTCAGCCTTCTTTAACATACCCTACATTTTCGAACTAATAATGGACAAAAAATGAAAGGTATAACTAAATATTAATACTAGTGCGTTTTCTTTTCTTAGGTGCTTGAATTACATGCATTCATGCATTTCGCAGTTTGAAAAAAATGAATTTTGGCCGCGTTTTATGTCTTTCAAACCACCGTAATCGCCGCCTCCACCGCCACCACTCCTGGTCTCCTGCATTCGCTGGCGCGGTGCTGCAGTCCAGGGGGCTTTGCATCTGGCTCTCCTCGATGCTGCCTCGACCCAGGCAGCCACTTTTACCTGCTGAGCCCGCGTAGCGAAACGGGCTTCTTTTCTTCGCGGGCAGAACCTAGCTCCTTTTAAAGCTCTTGTGGAAGAAAATGTGCTCTGAAGTACTTTGCCCTTTCGGCCGAACCACTTTCGATTTTTGAAGGAAATTTTGGTGGATGTATTGTGGGAAATAAATATTTAAAACCAAGTTTTTACGCTAGAGTTGTATATGCCAAGAAAAGGAAAATAAAAGAACTTTTTAAAACACGTATTATTTCTGTTGACTCTGTAAGAATGCAATGTGATATAATGAGAAAATACTTGTTCAGGAGTTTCGAATTATATTAGCGTTTAAACATTTATTTCGCATAGTATACAGTATTCATGAAATTTATGTTCCTTGAATGATAATTAAGGAATAACATAGGCCAGCAGGTATTTCATCATTTATTTTTGTGAAATTACCCGAAAACAATTTCGGAGTATCAAGAAAAGATTTCGCATTCAACTTTGGAAAGAATTTTCACTTTAGTCTTCGAGTAAATGACAGCATTTGCGAGTCCTGCAGGGCTAATAAACACTGTTAATAAAAGAAATATTTTGAAACCAGTCAGGTCGATTTCATATGAGATCGATTTATTAACTATTATACGTATGATATTAAACTTACTTCACAATTAATATTTGAATTAGTGTGTCTTTGTTGGTTTCTGTAGTTTATACGTTACTGCTGTCATGGAATTGTTGATTCGTGAATCATGTTCATGTACAATTAGAATTTAATTTTCCTCTGGAAATCAAATCGTTTTCCGAACAATCTTTGGCCTAAGGAATGGAATCTTGATGTTTTAGGCGTGCTGTCGCATGTACAAGGCGCGAAAATCGGCATTTCGTTACCAAATCTCAACAGGAATCATTAAAAGATGGATCGGTTTTCGATAAGCTTCCTCTTTGAGTGATACATACACCGCTCATAGTAATGCATACCCCCCCTGCGCCTACGAGGTTCCCAGCATCACTTTGTTGAATGCGCGTCAGGCAATGTTTCCAGTTACTGGTAACCTACCTGTGTACCCTTTGTAAATGCGAAAATCAAAGCAACATGAACAGCTTGTTAGCTTTACAAATGTGATGATCGTGTGTGGTGGAACAGCGTAACAATTTTCCTATCATTTGAAACAATTCCGGGTTTTGCATTTGCAGAATATTTGAAACGACATGAAAGGCAAGTATTATGTTACAGGTAAAAAGAGCACGGTTGGGAATGCCCGGGCAAATCTACACAGGACCAGGCTTGCTTTTGTGTCGCTCACTTCTTTAGGCGCTTTTGTCCGAGAAGCCTCGACCAGACGGGGTGTTTTCGAATGCCTTCGTCTGTGTTGGTGAAGGGAGTGAGACTCGTGGATTATAAGGGCTATTTCAGCTTTCAATGGATCTTTATAATACAATCATATCGTAATACAACACAAAGTAAATATTTTCGCATGTTTGTGTGTGATTCGGGCACTTCAAAAGCTATTGTACTCTTTGTGGTGTATTGTGTTACATGATTGATGTATTGTTAGATTGGTACATTTGTGTGTGAGACCTAATCTATAGAAATCAGAGATTTACCGTGCGACGAGCAGTTGATTTATTGCTTCGTATTTAATCGATACGAGGGAAGCAGTCAAAAATTCGCCTTCCTGTTCTTTTTTTCAGATTTGTAATATACATTGAAATGTTGAAAAGAACTAAGCATCTAGTTTCATATCTTCGCGACAGCAACGTGGGGTTTAAATAATCTGTTTTTTAGTCAGCTGAAAAGTAATATTTCTACCGATGTTCTTTATTAAATATTGATTAAAGATTAAAGCACAACTTCTTAATGTTTTTCGAAATATATCACGTATGTACTTACGACTTGTTCCCAACAAATGTCGTGTTGTGATCTTAAGGTTTGTAGGTGTAGGAATTAGTTTTCAAATGCAAAGAAAACTGTTCTTTGTCACAAAATATCTTCAGCTTGTCCTTACAAAGCTTATCGAATAAGTGGGATCTAATCGCATTAATAAAACATACACTCTCTAAAATTTAACCACAGAGTGAATAACTGTCTCGCGTTTTGAGACCAGAGCTGGAAGGTTTTTCTGTCGCCCCACTACGAATATTACATTTTACAAACCACTCTGATTTTTCTCCACAGTTCTTTAAAAATATTTTCAGTCAGTCTCACCCCTGTAAAGAGTACACTTGCTTTAGAAATCGGCATTCCTTAGGAAAACTGATATTTTCCAAATAGTTTGTAGGTTACCCAATATGATTTGGCTTTCCCCAAAACAGTGATTGGTGCATAATATTGTACATAATATGCAGGCATACCTTCTGACTTTGAAAAACACTGGCTGCCTTTTTTCGCTGACGACACGATATACTTTATCCGATTAAGATCCGTACTTTGCATAACAGAATCTTCAACTCTATCTGAAAAAAATATAATATTAGCGAAGTAAACGAAGTAAAACGGTAAATGAATCAAATATGCATTGCAAATTATTATACTAGTTACAGAAAGAAGTGTTAAAGAGTCAAAATATGTACGCAGTAACAGCAATTAAATATGAAGTGCAGCGAAGACCTCCAATCTGGTATGTCCGCGGTGTTTCCAAAGGAAATCATTATGCAAGCATGTCAGTGTGCATTGAATTGCTTTTCTAATAAAACTATACGTGAAATTCTTCAGTAGTTCTTCTTCAATATCACGAAAGTAATTAAGTACTATAGGATAGTAATTAGCTGCTGGAGGTTATCAACAAAACTAGACTTCTCCTTCAAAAAACCTAATAATCCTTAACATTTCGATTAGTGTTAATAGAGTAATTGTTTAGCATGTCAAGACTTGTAAATTGTAGTGGTATAAATTGTAACCAGATACTCATTCTCACACGCACACTTAACACACAAGTGTTTGCTGATGTTATTTTGTTTTGTTAGCTCAAATTTTGAATACGGCGAATGTTTTGGAATTCCCCGTGGAATCCGGATTAAAAAGAATCTACTGTTGTTTTTCCTCGCATTCCACCACGGTGAGGCGGCCCCAGCAGAGAAACGGTGTCTGTGGCCCGTAAACCACACTCGCGTGGCCCATGCTAAGCTAAGCCGGACTGTGCTCCGGGCGCCTCTCAACAAGAGGAGCTCCACGGCCTCCTGCCTTCTGCTCACGTTTCCCGCGTCGCGTCCTCTTTGTTATACTTGGGTTTTCGTAACGTGCCGGATTGATTGATTTTTTCGTGTTTCCGGGCGCGTCAACTGCTTTGGTCATTAGTCCCGTTAGTGTAGTGCATGTTCTTCTCTCGGGAGATGGCGGTGATCTTCCCCCGCTGGATGGCGAGATCCGGCGCCGACCTACCGTCGGCTAGTGGGGTTCCCCCCTAACCAGGACTCTCCCACCAGCGGGACACCGCCCAAGCCCGGACAAGCTCTAAGCTCCCGACCGGTCTCCCGGAATATGTGGTAGTGTAGTGCTTGTTAGTGTAAGGGAAGAGGATAGGACAGGACAAGGAAGTGGAAGGAAAGATCGCGCGCGGTCCGTGGCCCGTTTGTTAGGGTACTGCTCCGGCATTCGCCTGGTGTTGATCGGAGAAACCACGGAAAACTACCGATCAGAGCAGCCGGCCGCTAGAATTCTCCTCCAGACAGCGACTGAATTCGACCTAGCTGAAAAGCTAATGTCGAAAATCCTGCCGCCGTCAGGATTCGAACCTAGGACCTCCCGGTCAGAGGCGCTGCAGTGACATCATTGATCACTGAGCTACCGCTCCCGGTCGTAACGTGCCCGATGATCATTTTTGCCGTTGGGTCATTTTACACCTCCTGCCTTATAAAATGAATCTTTATAACAGTGATAAGCACATGGTTGAAGCCATGAGCCCCGTTGAGAAGGACGTTCACAAATTCATTAAAAAGATTTGTTTTATAAAGCGGGAGGTGTAAAAATGATCTAATGTCATCCGCCACGTTACGAAAACCCAACAAAAGAATCCTCGCCCATTATTCTGGTGTACCGCTGTTGACCCGGACAGACTATTCTTTGCTGGAGATTGTTTCCGGATACACACTGAGACAGCAGTAGCGTTGCAATGGCTTAATAGGAATTACGTGATATGAATTTTGTTTTGAAGTTTGTATGAAAATGTGAACTTCCGGGCTTGATGACTTGAAATCTAAATACATTTGTTGTTGTTGTTGTTGTTTTCAAGTTATTTTAGTGAATGTTTCAGACATTTGTTTCTTAAAGAAAAAAAATGTTGGAATTAAGTGTAAATGTGATGAAGTTTCTCTACGACGTACTATTTCGGAACATTTTAGTTTTTAATTTCGGAAAAAAGTTATCACCTGATCTGCTTCCTCTTCCCTTGAAAAGTTTCCGTGATTTTGAGTTCATATGTAAAATTTTCAGCCAACCCCAATTTTTACTACTTATAGTGACATGTAAGTTCCCGTTTGGAGAACTGTCACAGCTGACGAAACGTAAGTTCAACTGTGTGAAAACCGCAGCATATACGTCCAAATAATTGTCATCGCTATATATAATGAATATACAATATTTTTCTTTTTATTTTATCTGTATATATCAATGGATACATTTGACTAGTAAACACATTCTTTTGTTACAAATATGAAAAGGAATATTTCTATAAAAATATTCAAAAGTTCGCCTTATGAAATTTTGATTTCGCTGAAATTCGTTCGCCCCCAAAAATAGCGCACCCCATGCTTCAGCCTATTCGGTAACCTGGCACTGTGGCCCATAGACATGCCGTGAAGATCCGCATCACAGAGGAAAACGTTCCCGGGCCGGCGCGCGGGCGCTCTGCAGTCTGCGCATGCGCAGGAAGGAGCGTTGATCCACCCGAGGCGAATACGTGGGACGCCGCCCTTGACTGTGCGTCGCCTGGGGACGCGCACAGCATGTGATGCATTTGGCCCAAGAGCGCGTGCGGATCTGCGCCCCAAACGCTGGGCTCTGGGACTCTCGGTCGCTGGATACGAGGCACATGGTTAGTGTTTTAGCAAATCAAACACCGACATTTTACAAAGGTATCAATAAAAAATACTAAGGAAAATAGTGAATGCTCCTAGGTTTTTATCAAATTGTAATCAAGATGTCGTAATACACATAAAAGGTATAGTAACAATTTATAGCAATGCCATTATATCGGTGAATGACACAGCGCGATCATACTGTTCTTTTTTCGCCTCTGACCCATGGTCTGATATTGTCCACGTCGAGTTTAGAACATGTCTTGGCTGTGGTGCTCGTGGAGAACATCTGGGGAATCATGAATGACTTGAGATCAGTGCAGTTCTATCCTCAGTAACTCCTCACTTCGATTTAACACCCATAACGATTAATACACAGCACTCATTCGCCGAACAAAACACGTCAATGGCTGATTGCAGTAGTCGATACGCAATGGTCCGCTTGCAACGATTGCGGATTCGGTGGTGTAACGTTAGCGTATCGGATGTGAGTTGCAGTTAAAGCCAATCGAAGCCGTGGTTTAGGCGAAATCCCGACCGTCGCCGAGGTAGTCCGGCTTCCAGAGAGTTTACCAGTAAGATCCTCACTCCGAATATTAATACCTCAGCTAAGGGATTAATGTCCGCACTGTATTCGTCCCGAGAAAATAACTTCGCAGTGGTCAAAGGTATGAATTGCGTGATTAGCGGAGAGCGGGTCCTGTTTGCGAGCAATCGCCACGTAAAATATGGCATTAACTAATTAACGAATTGTCAAGCACCTGCACTTCCAAATTTTATTCGCGGTGTAAAGATGAGTGCTGTCGCGATTGCGTCACGTACAACGAGAGTGGCACTTGAGCGCCATATCATCACCGCTGCTCATGCATGATTCACCGCCTGGTGCAAGGCGTCACCCCTTGACCGCCGAAGCCGCCAGTGGCGCTGCGGTCGCCCGCCCATTACCATCGCCGGCCGCCACGGCGGCGTCCACTCAATCGACGGACTCCAGGTCTCACAGAGACCGACGCTATATCAGCGGCATCGCGGACAAGACATCGCAGTTCTGCGTTCCTGACCGGGGAGTTAGTACTTCTCTGCGTGTTGGAACTGTTTAATGAGATGTTTATTTTTTTTTCTAATGTGGCATCTGAGGATAGTATCTTCAAGAGGATGTTTGATCTATCAACGATCGGCATTTGCGTCTTTCTCCCGGTCCAGACTCGCAAGATGTCGTTATGATCTGTCACCTGGTCATCGTAGGCAGTGCTGCAGATTGGATGCGAATTCTAGCGGCAGTCCAAAGACTCACAGGGAAGTCGTGGCAACTCTTCCATCTCCTGCGGATACTTCTGACTCCCGGTAGATGCCTCGATAGGAGAGACTCTCTAAGTATAGTTAATTATTCTCGAGACTTGGAACAGCAAGTGTTCGGAGGAGAAGGATCGAGTGGAATCAGTCATTACCATGTACTATCACATTTCTTCACCGCTGGGGCGCGGGTTGCACCTGGCTTTACCTTCGATCCCCAGACAATCCATCAGGGGTTCGTGGTGAATATAGCGATCTTGTTGTAGTTCTTGAAGTCCTTTCATTTCCCTTAGCCTTCATTGCATCATTTCTCGTCAACATTTATCTTAACATTATTATCTCTGTCATCTGCTTATTAGATCATTAGATCACTGTAGGTAGTTGAAGGCTCCTAAAATTCTAATATATCAAAATAAATAATTAGTGTCGTATCCTATCTGAATGTCACGTCTTCTATAATCATTCATCTGTCATCTGGATAACTTTATCCCCAAACTCTTATGATTACTTTTACCCCAATTCATACGTGCAATGATATTCCACCATTGTCATCACCTGCCACAAGAAGGGATGTTACCTCTTGCATGCTTCATAATTACTCTCTTCATCATCTTCGTATGTTCTCGTAACTCTGCATCTGGCCAGATGAAAGCAATCGCCGCCGAAAGCAAGTGCCGTTAAATGAGCGATCGTGTTTCTGCAATTCCAGTCCATCATTTTCCATCGTTTCGAGCCAAAGTGAATCTCCTTGGTAGCGTTCCATCGACCCGAGTTCCCGACGCTTGTGGACACAAGATAAGGCGGTAACGCAGGTCGCGTGGCGACAACTCACCCCTTCTCGCCCCCCTCCCCTCCCCTTCCTCTCCTCGTCCTCCGTGCGTCGCCGCGTAGCGATCGAGGCGTGTTCTCTCCTCCGTAAGAGGATTTCCGTGCGTCGTCGCGTCGCCAGGTTTTCCGCGACGCCTCTGAGAGAGCGTTTGTGCGGCGGCGGAAGGTTTGTCGCCCGAGAGACGGGAGGGGGCCCGCCGTGCCCGGAAAGGCGATTGTCCTTCGCTTCGGGACGGGCTCGGCCTGGGGATTCAGCGACGGAAGCGGTGAAGGGGGCTCGGAACTTGTGAGGCCAGACCAGGAGTCCACGACACTCTGCAGAACTCAATCCAGTATTCTCGAGATTCCGCGACAGCTCAGATGGCTAAGGACATCAATTGATGTGCTGCCTTTGATGGGGAGGTCCTAGAGTTCGAGTCCCGATGGAGTCATATTTTCGACACTAGCCACATAGCTAGATGAATTCTGCCGCTGTCAGGAGATTATTGGCGGCCATTGCATCAACACTATCCGAACCCAGTACTCTAACAAAAGGGCCACGGACCGCGCGAGATCTTTCCTTCCTCTTCCTGGTCCTATCCTCATTCCTTACTTGCACACTTACATTTAATGGATTTCACTAACATACAAGTCGGGAAACCAGTCGGCAGTTGGAGGTTCTACCTGCTGGGCCGTGTTCTTACCCGCTGGTGAGAGATGACTGGTTAGGGGAAATTTCGCATGCCGACGGGTAGGTCGGCGCCGGTTCTCGTCATCTGGCGGTGAAAGATCACCACCACCACCCCGATAAAACACTCACTACACTTACGGGTATAATGTACCTAGCAGTTTACGCGCTCGGGAACACAGTCCCGAAAAATGACTTAATCATCAATTCGATCGGGTAATGTCAATTTGGAAAATCGAACCACAAAACGAGTTTCTGAGGAAAACCCCGTCTTTCCGCTGTGCGTTACAATTCCTGCTCTTTACTGGTAATTATAAGTACTTAGTAAGCGAGAAAGTAAGTAGGATTTTTGTTACGACAAATGTCGCTCAATGGAAACTCGACAATCTTGTGAAAGGGAAAATGTGGTTGCACTGTCAAATAATTTGTCACGTCATTTGAATTTATTAATGAAAAAAATTGTGGTTTGCGAAAATTGCGGTTTAGTGTAAATGTGACAATTACTCTCACAGAAAAAAAATTCAAAAGCGAATTTCGTGTTTGTTTTTCTTTCTTTCTGAAAATATAGAAAACAAATTATATCGTAAAATCAAATGTAATAATCTCAAGAGATATGTACAACAAACACGCTTGAACACAAACATCCACACGCTGTCTGAACATCGCATCTCGTCCTTCCATGTTCTGAGCACGTGGTGCCTTTTTCTGCGCGCAGCACTGGCGGCGAGCGTGGGGAGCGTCGACGCGGCCGGTGGTGCGTGTTATTATCCTTGCGGCCTAAATACCCACGCCGAGCCGCCCCGCCTGCAGACCCGCACTCATTCCCGCCCCACCCTAGCGCTGCCGCTGCCGCTGACCCGCCACGGCCCGCCCCCTCCCGAAATCGACTCCGCCCTCACTAACGGGTGCGTCTCCCACATTGCGCACTTCCCCTTTCCTCTCGACGCGTGGTGATTTCGTCCGATGGCGTAGCGTAGTGGGGGCAGCAAAATTTCGCAGTGAATATTATTATTATTAATAATAATAACAATAATAATAATAATATTGTAGAAAGATGGTTCTTTTTAAATTTATTGGATCAAATACGATCAATCCACGATGATACCAGGAATTAAGACGTATAATTCATATAAATTTATTGGTGCGTAACGTTTCACACATTTGGAAAACATTTGACAATATACAACAATTCACAAATAAAGGATCATCCTTTTCAAAAATTTGAACCAATTCATTCTATATTTTTATCGCACCTACGATTCAGATCGATGGAAATGAGCAGTGTATATATATATATATATATATATATATATATATATATATATATATAATACACACAACACACGAACCGGGAGTGGAAGCTCAGTGCATCAACTGATGCCACTTCAGTGTCTCTGACCGGGAGGTCCTGGATTCGAGTCCTGAAGGCGGCAGGATTTTCGACACTAGCTCTTCAGTTAAGTCGAATTCAGTCGTCTGGAGGAGAATTCTAGCGGCCGGCTGCTCTGATCGATAGTTTTCTGTGGTTTCTCCGATCAACACCAGGCGAATGCCGGGGCAGTACCCTAACAAACGGGCCACGGACCGCGCGCGAACTTTCCTTCTTCTTCCTTGTCCTATCCTCTCCCCTTACACACACACTCACACTGACATACACTACACTACCACATATTCCGGGAGACCGGTTGGGAGCTTAGAGCTTGTCCCGGCTGGGGCGGTGCCCCGCTGGTGGGAGAGTCCTGGCTAGGGGGAAACCCCACTAGCCACAAGGCCGACGGTAGGTCGGCACTGGATCTCGCCGTCCAGCGGGGGAAGATCACCGCCATCTCTCGAGAAAAAACATGCCCTACACTAACGGGACTAATGACCAAAGCAGTTGACGCGCCCGGAAACTCGAAAAATCTTCCTCGCATCTCCCCTCCACACACCTTTATTTTTTCTCCACTCCCTGGCCATCTCGTTCCTCCCCCCTCTCCCCTCCCCCAGCCACGCGCGTAATTGCACATTCCTTCCTATCGCTCCTCCCACGCTCCCGCGACGCCGCCGCTGGCGATCCCTTCGCCGAGCAGTCGGCAGCTCGCGCCGCGCCCCACGAGTCCTTCCAACGATGCACAATGGACCCTGTATGACCAACTGTGCCACTGGAAAAGGAACTGGGGCATACCAAAGATTCGTTGCTGTTGGTAGTAGTCCAAAACTCACTTCTCCACGGCGTTCGCAGCATTTCGTAGGGTTATTTCCTCGCTGTAAGCTTTGCGAAGCAGATGATCCATTTTTCTTTATTCTGTTTCCATTCTTAATTCTACTGATCTTTACGGTCTTCGTTAAAAGTCCTTTTTTCACGCTAAGGATACAATTCGACTGGGATGTGTATTCATGTCTTCACAAACTTTGCTTCTAGACTAGAAATCTTTCCTGATGATGTGTTCTTTTGATAAGTGTGACGTTGATAATGTACGAAAATAATATTTTCTCTTTTCAGAATAATTGTAACTTTTGATTCTGAATAATCGTAGATTATCCTGATTTGCAAAAATTATTAAGCCGCAGATTATGATTATTATACATTGGCATATGCAAAACGACCATAAAATTTTCCTTAACCTACCCTGCCTTTGGAGTAAAATATGGAAAGCACATGCTTATTTCGAACGATGTCATTATGAAAGACTTTTGTTTTAATGCTTCTTGTGTGGCAATTAACTTAACGTGTTTCTGTGACAATTAACGTGAATTAAGACAGTTTATTGCCTTGTTATCTTCAACTAAAAATATATATTGGGTTACTATGTAACAGCATGCGCTTTAGAATTCAACTTAAATAGGCATTTTAATTAATTCATTACTCCGCACTCTCTTACAGTACTGTTCAAGTACAGCGTTCATTTCAAAGAGAGTACCATTAGTTTTCAGAGTTTACTCTATTATCGTCGAGAAGTTTTTACGATATTGAAATATCAGTTCCTAAGTGAACTGAAATCACAAAAATAATTAGTTTAGTCCGCAAGTAGTGTTTAAAATATTCGCCAGGATAAGACAATCGTCTCTTTGAAGATACCACTCATTCAAACATCGAAATCTGAGCTTAAACAAGTCTCTCTGAATCGCAGTGAAGGTCCGCAGCGAACAAACAATAGAAAAGCAATGCACCCGGAAGTTGGACAAGCGCCTACGTGGAACGTAGAAGTTATTGCAGTGGGGCCGGAGGTGTCCTGGCGAAAAGATGTGGTTCACACGAGGGCTTTCTCCGTTGAAAGAAGAGTGTGCGAGGTAGACGAGAAAATGAGACAAGAGTGGGATAATTCTCTCGGTCCTTCGGATGTGTAGGTGTTAAAAATAATTGTAGCATACACTGAGAAAAATGCTGGGGTTCAGCCGACGGATTGCTCTAAGCTGCATTCAAGTAATTAATGAAATACAGCCCAAACAGGTCCAGGTTGTTGAAGCATACGGGACGTTTATTACATAAAGGCAATCTTGATTCACTTAATCAGGAATCAGTTCTAATATTTTGATGATTTCATCAAACACATTTATTCCAACTGAGCTAATATTATTGAGAGTTTAACATGTTTTTCTCAGTGTAAAATAGTTGTCAATTACACATTGAAACATTGAATTCTCGACATATATTCAACGAAGATTGAAATCCCTTGACTACAACGGAAAGCAGCTGTAGTCAAGGGATGAACAAGCGGTTTGAGCAGTAATGAACCCGGCCTTCCGAGCACGCGCCGCTTGTGTCGCAGAGGTTATTCAGTGGCCGGGGGCGGTCGAAAAGATGTGGGGCGCGGGCGCAGGGGGCGTCGTCCGTGCGAAGAACGCATAAAAGGGCGCGGGCTGCGGGGGTGTGCGAGGGGGAGGGGCGGGAGGTCCAGCGGCGCGAGGCCGTAACTTTCGCCGCCGCGGATTTACGGGCCCATAAAGGCCCGCGGCCCAGAGGCCAGGCGCGCGCGACAGGTACTGCGTCGCCCCCGGCGATTGCGCCCGTAACAAATGGCCCCCCCGCGCCCCCCCCCGCCCATGCCCCTCTGTCGTCCTCGCCGACGGCTGCCGTCGCTGCACACCGCCGTCACCCGCGCCAGCCGCGCCCAAGCCCACAGCCCCCGCTGTCCCCGCCCACGCAGTCCGCTGTGGTCTTTGCCGTCGCCGCACACCGTCGTCCCCCCATCACACTATCCTCCGCGGCCCCGCTCTCCACTCACCGCAGCACTTCCTGTCCCACTGACCACTGTCTCCGTCGACGCCGCCCTCTATGGTCCTCGCCGCTCACCGACAGTCGCCTCACGCCGACGCCCCATTTCACTTTGTCGCCGCCTTCGCTTACGCCCACACCCGCGCCTCCGCCCACCGCAGCACTCCTAACCCGCTGCCCCCGGCCCTTGTCTTGTTCGCTACTGCTCCGCCTCCACACCACAGTCACCGTCACCTCCCACCTTCGCCCGTCGGGCAGCTCTCGCATCCCCCGTCCATCGCTCCCCCCTCCGCCGCTTTGGCTGTTGCCATCACAGAACGTCTCTATGCCGCTTCCACGCGGTGCCCCCCGCGGCTGCCTCGTCACCGCTGTGACACCTCCGCTGCCCTCTACTCCGCTCTCTCCGGTCAACACTCCCCTTCCGTTTCGCGCCTCGCGCGTACTATCGTGACGGCTGGCGTGTCACGAAATAGAAATTCGAAATCTTAATAAATTTAAAAACTTGTAGAAATATTGACGAAGAAGGGCAAACGGTCATCTGTTTAAAATGGCGTATAGACAATCAGTGAAAAACGTGTTGAATTAAAAAAAAAATTAAAAAAAAACAATGTTAAAGGGACAAAGTAAGAACAGTGATATTAATTGTGAAACGGGTAGATGACAACAAAAACCACTATGCATTGTAGAAAGACAATTACAAGGAATAAGTGAATTTTAATTAGCAAAAAAAAAAAAAAAGTCTTTTGTTTTAGAAAAAAAATTGGAATAGTGAATGTCGTGGGTAGCGGGTCGCGACGTAGATTCTCATGAGAGTCGAATTTTGTGTTTTTTGTTTTGTTTTTGTACTTTCGAGACGCGATGTTTGAATTCGACGCCCATTGCAGAAGAAGTTATGTGTTGTGGACAGTACCGAAGAAGTTGGCTATGCAAAATCTGAAGCACAAATAGTTGCATTTGGTTTTGGATTTATCTAAAATTACTATTCTAATATTATTATCATTAATTTTATGTCTTTTTTTAAAAAAATGCAAATTTAAATGTGTGTAATATTTATTTTCAATTAATCTGGTCAAAAATACTTATATCGGAGAAATATAATGTATTTTCTTCTTCAGCATCAAGGATTAGGCCTGTAGGCCTGTTCCGTCCGCTTCAACGTTGACATCATCAATCCACGGAGTCTTTGGTCTTCCAACTCTTTATAATGTATTTATAATTATATATTTGTTTCCAATGTATAGCATTATCTTCACTTGCTAAAACTCGTGATTGCCACTACTGTTTGTTGTTTTTTCACCAATTACGTCACTTCTATTCAGTGTTATATTAATATACTGTACCTGTCCTGAAATTCATGTTATCCCGCACTTCTCCTATTATACGCGTGGGATTATTTTTTTATAGCCACATCATTCCCCATGTCTGATTTTTTCAGTTCCTTTCTGTCTTTGTATGTGTGTGTATTCATGCTCGTAAGAAATATCCTTCCCAACAGTCAATCTAAAGTTATTTTTGTGATAGGATCCCCTTGGATGCGTTGCTCTGATACTCGAAAATAATCTCGTTTCTCCACGACTCATGGTGCTTGTTTATTCCAAGGTCACGAGGCGGGTGGCAGCGCTGGCAGCTTCGTGCCCTCCCCCTCCCCTCGCACCCCCCACCCCCACCCCCTCCGCCGCGTCAAGGCACGCGCGCCCGCAGCGTCTTGAAGAAGCCGCCGCCGCCGCAGTGATCCTGTCAAATCTATTTCGGTTGTTTGCTCAATTTACTGCATATTCCAGATATAAACTAAACATGAATTACTCTTATTTCTCCAATGATGTGAGAAACCATCTCTCAATATTTTTAAATGTGATTTTCTGGAATGTTTATTTCTACGTATCATTTATTTGATACCTCAATTGCTTCCCTTGGCCTCTTCCTCGAGGTTCCCTTCGATCATTGCGTCCCCCACTTCACCAGGTTTCGCCGCTTCCGCCTGCGTCCGTTGTCGGCGCATTCCGCCGCTCGCACTTCCGGTGCCCCGCTTCCGCTTCGCCCCTTCCTGCGCTCGCCGTTCTCTTCTCCTTGCGTTGCCTCCGCCGTAGGGTGTCCCCCTTTCCTCTCGTGACTCCCGCTCGTATTCTTAGTGTACGCGTGTTTTTTCAATGCCTTTTCTCCGTACGTATTTTCGACTCTATGCATTCTTTCTTCTTGTTTCATTTTTTAAAATTATATTAGGAAGCTCATACAATCACTTGGTCATCTATACATCTTATGTAATCGTTCCTGGCGTTCTTTTACCTCCTCTTTCATGATGTTCATTTTCTTGTTATTTATGTCATTAATCCCCTTGCTCATCGATCTTAGTCTTCTATTTCCTTTTTAGCCATGTTTCTTTTTCCCTCACCCTGTTGCCCTCTTCTATTTCCTTATGCTTCGTCCAGTTCTGCCATGCTGTTTCCACAGCCTTTTCCCCCCATTTCTCTCCCCATTCCCCATTTTCCTCAAAATTCCTTTCCCCCCTCTCGTTTCTTTTCCTTCCCTTTTTTCTTCCTTTCCATCTCTCTCCTCTTCCCATTCCCATTCTTCCGTCCCTTTTCCACCTATCCTCATTACCCTCTCTTCTCTCTCGCTTTCTCTCTCGTGACTCCCTTCCCCGCTCTATCCCTCTCTGTCTCTCTCTCTGCAAATCGTAGCCCCACAATTCACCCCACCCACGGTGCACCTGACTCGGAACGTAACGCCAGGTGCCCGTGATGGCCTCTCCCGACACGATGGCTCCAGCTGCAGCGGCGGGCTCAGATTTATGTAGTGTTGAAATTACAATATAGGTGGAGCTTTGTGGGAGATCGTGATAAGATACTTTGTCTTCCCTCGAATCTGAACATTGTTGGAATTTATGTCATCAAGAGCGAGTGAAACAATTTATCGAGTATTACCTCTCCATTTTGCGATAAAGAAGTGTGCTCAATTTTTTGCCAGGAACGGAAATGTGCTCTCATCGGATCCGTTACTAAACGATCTGAATCGGTATCGTAAGAGAAATACGCACCCTATCGGAATATTTATTTTCGTGTAAAAATTGCAGAATTCGGAGTTTATATGTTACTGCAGCACTGATTCAAATCACAATGGGGACTTTCTATTAGCACACAATTTTTGGAAGAAAAAACTAGGTAATTGCGGGAATAATAAATATCTAAATAAAAAAACTAATTATTCTTCTAAAATACTGTCTACATTATGCACGTTCGTTTTTTAATATGAATCGTTGATTAAAGTAGAGATGTATTGACATTTTTTATTACATTTTTTGGCTCCCTTGTGAAATCTCGTTATAATAATTTTTATTCAGATATTATAAATTGTTCAGCAGGAGCTCTGTGACATAGAACGCTTTTGCTCTCCTAGCGTACTGTTCTATAATTGTTAAGCCAAAAATTCATTTCTCAGTATTTGAGCCTGATCATATCTTTGATTTGGATTATAATTTATTTAGATATTGGATGAAGAACAATACTCATATTTGTGCATGTCTACCTGTTGCATAAATGCTAAATTTTGAGGATATTGAAGCATATTGAGTAAGTTTTAAAATACAAAATAATGAAACGTTGATCATTTTTGAATACTTCTTTGGATTCTTTTGGGTGTGCGGTGAAACATCAGAATACACTTTTTATTGGACTCGTGTAATTGTTTCAATGATAGCTTTCCGAAAGATGTACGGTGTGTGAGTTCGTTCCCTTTTCCCATCGCCCAGAAGACGCCCCTGCAATTATTTGGCTAAGGATTCCTCTCCCGACATCGGAGAATCTATTTCCGCGCTCTGCCATAGACGCAGGCCGTTATCCCGTGCCGTCCGCCCGGGCCGTTTCCTTTGCATTGTGCAAGAGGCACGTCCTCCGTCGCGAGCATCCGGACGGGACTGGCGCACGTTGCCACCAAATGTCCAATGTGAAGTCAAAAGCTGAAATGACTTCGAACTTAAGTCCATACTTTATGTGGAGGCTGTTGATGTTGCAGACTACGGATCTGATACCCAAAATTCAAAAATATACTTCGTGAGTTCAATATGATGACTAAAAACCATTTTTTATATCGGGTTAAGATGGTAATGTATTACCGCGACTGGTTTCGCTCCAAACATTGCAATTTTGCCAAAAATTATTCCTAGACCGTCTAGAACACTTTCTCTTTTAACCTTACTTCTGCGCATTTCTTTGAAAATCTTCTTTATGAAAATGTTCACTGTTTAAATTATTCATGTTGTTCTTTGTTGTCTCTCTCGAGGGAGGTCCAAATAAGCCACCAAAACGTTGTTAGGAAAAAAATAAACAATGTCTTTAGTATGCAAGAACGGTTTTAATTAATGTAATTTTTTGTCAGAAATATTTTGGAAACTAAAACTGCTAATTTTTTAATCTTTTGAAGGGATGTACGACAGGATGGCAAACTACTAATCGCATTCTCCTTTAATTTTATATTTTTAATTTGTTATTTGTTTGATGTACTAAAATCGAGGTTTGGTGATTTGTCGTACACGTCTTCCAGTCGTTTGATGTGCTAAGATTGTGGTTTGGGGATTTGTCATACACACCGTTGGATTTGCTAAAACGAAGATTTTGACCACGTTTTCGCCCCGTGGTGACATCGCGAGTCGGCGCGCGGGCGGGGCGGGGCGGGGCGGGGCGGGGCGGCGCTGGATGGCTTGGCTTTATGGGCGCGGGCTTTGTGTGCGCGTCGCATCTGTCTCCATCGCTCGCGATGCTCGTCTCGATGGCCGGCGCGTGTCGATCCGTCTCTGTCAGGGCGCTCCCGCCGGACCTTCCATCACGGCCCTGCGACCGGCCGCCGGCCCTCGGCCCTCGGCCCTTCGCCCGACGCGGAACGCGGACTGGCTTCGGGGATTATGGCGACGCCGACTTCGAGGAACTTCGCGGAAGGAAGACGGAAGTCGGAAATTGGGGATGCGGGGTGCTAAATTAAATGTTCTGTGAAGGTGTAGGGTGAGCCTGAATAGTAGATGCCTGCGATGGCAGATAAGTGTTAAGGAAAACTTCTGATGTGTTAAGTTGAAACCCTCATTTTCTTCAATGGTTGATACTAACACATGTGATTCTTAAAAAAAATCATGTTGGAACAATGGGAAATTATTCTTTTAAAAAAATCACTAGCACTGGGGTCATTTAGAGTGGAGCGTACGGTGAGGAAATGAGCAGTCTAAAGAAGATATTCCTAGCTGTCTGCTTTCCTCTGCTACCCAGCTATGCTTACGTCATCAGAACACACTCATTGAAGAACTTTCAAGACATGTTTCGATGTAATAGGACAGGCATTTCCCTTTTGAGTTCGACTTCTGTGTAAAAAGTTTGTTGTTCTTTACTATTTCCTACTCAGACCGATGTCTATAATTTCCTTTTCAATTAACGACCATTGCTGACAAAAAAATTATTTCAAGCTGAATCAGATATAAGCTCCTTATGGCATTCCCTAGGTACACTCCTCGGTTAACCACGCTCGTTAACTAGAAAGTAAATTGTCATTAAAACGACTTTTATTTAGTTTTGAGTATTGAACATTCTCTTTAATCATAGAAAACAGCTGCCTTGTGAAGACCCTTACTTCCCGCCAATCTGTTAACAAGTATTGGCAATTGAGGAAGTATGAGAAATTGATGAGAAGGTCGAACCGCAACAGCAGTCGCAAGGTGTTGCAAGAAATGCTTGCAGCTTGGAATATTCCGGAAGATACTTCTCTCCTAGATAGGGAAAACGTTACCGCGTATTTAATTGCATCCTCCTGCCCTGTAGCAACAGAAATTATTCTGAACTGACCACAAAAATTGGTTTTCCAAGAAGTAGCTCACACTCTACACGAAAGCGACAAATGAAATACTCTCATGTAATATTCCAATCAATTAAATATTTGAACAAAAACAATCTTCACAAATACTGCTATAAATATGGTATAGTATACAAATATGGTATAGTACACGAATACACAGTACAACAGTTCTTCTCATACAAAGATTATTTAACAAGTTCCTGTTCTATAACGCAACACATGAATAGCAAACATTATACTTCGATTGAAAAGTAGCTGCACTTCAAGGTCACCAGTTGGAAGGGGAGGAGAACTCTGTCATCCAATCGGTAACTTCGTTAGGACTTAAATTTTTGATATTGGAGCTCCCGATTGAATAGCAATGTCTGCTTCTCCTTCCAGCTCTTGACCTTGAAGTGCAGCTATGTTTAAATCGGATTATAAACAGCGAGTGGCCTTTTCCTTAGAGATTTGGTGTTGCATGACGTCAGCCGTGTCGTAGTCAGTGACGCTCCGAGTATGAGAATTTAGTCGGTGCGAGTGGTAATGCTGAATGGACATAATCACATATTTGCATTTTTCAGTTTAAATGGAAACTGTTTTCGGATTTTAAGTTCCTAGGTATCTAACGAAACCATTGAAATCTCTCACACGGCCGGAGTCTAAATAATTTCCTTTCAATATCCGAGCGCATTGGAAATTAGAATCATAGATTGATAAACCAGTTCGTTACGTATGCATAATTGTACACGAAGGGTAAGAACCTTCATGGTAGTAAATATTATGTTCTTTCAAGATCATATTATCGAAATTGATAGTAATCTGAAGTGTTATGTATCATCCTTGCATCTACGAATTATATGATTCGGAGTTGTAGATCTCGGAGGTGTGCTTTCTAGACGAATTTTTAGAACGTTCATATTCCTTTTTAGAAATCATAGACCTCTAAAATTCCTAAGCTATTTCTTCAGTGGCTTGTTTTTATTTTTATATTTACTCGTACATTATGTTATGTCCATATTAACTTGAATTTTAGTATTCCATTAGGGAATTTTGACTTCTCGCCTTGAATGCTAACCTAACATACATGAATTTCTGTTATTCCCTTTTCGTTTTACTCACAGTGGAAGACCGTCTCCGAAGTCGAGAGAATATTAATTATGAAGCTCTAAATCAGAAGCATCTGGAACACGTTTTTGGAGGGGAGGATTCTGAAACTTCTCGCTTTGTAACTCAATTCGGTCCAAGTTCGCATTCCCACTTAGGGCAAAACTGGAATAATTATGATGTTGGATTTAGCAATTACGGTGTATTAGAGTCGACGCGGAGCTTTCATAATCGAGTGTTGTCTCTTGGCCGCCTGCACCCGCCGCTTTCGCTCAAGGCCTCCGCGATGAGTCAGATCCTGCTGGCACCTACGCCTGCGACTTCAGTTATCCCTGTTGCAATTACGACTGTCACTTTGTCTCGCTGTACCTCGGAGTCCTTGCTTTCTCCTCGACCTCCTCGGACGTTTCTTTCTGTCGTTCCTCTCGGGAACGGTGGATAAGATATACGATTCAAACTGACAGATAGAAATGCAGTAAAACGAGTATATTTATGTTTTATTGGCTACTAAGTAAAAATACTTGACAGAATTTTTGCAAAAAAGGAAACAAAACGACTAGCAATTGATAGACCCATGTTTTAGCCCTTCCGTCTAAATCAAATTATATCAGGTTATATTTAGTCTTGTCTTTGTCTCCCTGACCTTCGGACAGGTCTTACGGGCGGGCAGTCCAGTGGAGTCCCTCTAACACAGCGTTTGTTTTTAGATAATCTATTTTAATGGAGTTAATCGGTGTTAACATTCAATTAAGCCAGTCGAGGATTGGGGCATTGCAGTGTCACCTGGATAATTGCGATTATCAACAAATAATAATGTTTATAAACTGAAAGAGATATTCATCACCTCTCCTTGGCTTCATCACTCATTTGTTAATATTGGTTAGTCATGAGATCCGCAAAACCTATGTCTACTACAGAAATCATATAGGTGATTAACCCACATATCCGAACACTTCGATTTCTTTTCGAAAACTTTCTGAATTCAAATGTTTTAAAACAATGTCTTTATAGGTAATAGGTACATTGGAAAAACCCTTGGCCCTTTTGAACATTTTCATGCATAATTATTAATTCAACAGGTTAATATATACTAATTGCTAATATTTGTATTCATCTTTCTTTATCAATGTAATGAAGACGAAATCGAAAAAATAAAAACTTGCCGGATCACTTCCACCCTAGTATCAACTGCTTTTCTCTTCCTTGTGGGGTTTCGTTTCGGCCCATTGTTGCCCTCGGCCGCCGCCGCGATCGCTTCCGTACCGCATCGTAACGAGCGGGCGCGGCGCGCTGCCTCGCGCTGCCCTCTTCCGGCACGCCAGCCGAGGCGAGGGCATCCGAACGCCTGACCGCGCCCACCTCGCGCCCCCGGCGCGCTCCGGTTCAGGGTTGAAGACTGCTTCCCGTCTTTCATTGGCGTTCTTGGGGCGAATAATTGATTGATTTGTTTTTCGTGTTTCCGGGCGCGTCAACAGCGTTGGTCATTAGTCCCGTTAGTGTTGTGCATGTTTTTTTCTCGGGAAATGGCGGTGATATTCCCCCGCTGGATGGCGAGATCCGGCGCCGACCTACCGTCGGCTAGTGGGGTTTCCCCCTAACCAGGACTCTCCCACCAGCGGGCACTGCTCCAGCCGACAAGCTCTAAGCTCCCGGCCGGTCTCCTGGGATATGTGGTAGTGTAGAGTATGTTAGAGTAAGTGTGTGTGCAAGGGGGAGAGGATAGGACACGGAAGAGGAAGGAAAGATCGCGCGCGGTCCGTGGCCCGTTTGTTAGGGTACTGCTCCGGCATTCACTGGGTGTTGATCGGAGAAACCACGGAAAACTACCGATCAGAGCAGCCGGCCGCTAGAATTCTCCTCAGACAGCGACGGAATTCGACCTAGCTGGAAAGCTAGTGTCGAAAACCTGCCGCCATCAGGACTCGAACCTAGGGCCTCCGGTCAGATTGGGGCGAATAAAAATGCGGCTGGGGTAGCTGAGGGATGCAACTCCGGCGACTCTGACCGGGAGGTCCTAGGGTTCGAGTCCCGGCGTTGGCGGGTTTTAGACACTAGCTTCATACCTAGATCGAATTGAGCACTGTCTGAGGAAGATTTCTAGCAGTCGGCTGCTCTGAGAGGCGGCTTCCTGTAGTTTCTCTGATCAGGAGTATGTCGGGGCAGTACCCTAAAAAAGGCCACTGCCCGCACGCGATCTTCCCTTCCTCAACCTTCTCCCCTTATACACACACATACACTCTTCTTCATGCACTATACTACTACATATGTCGAGAGCTTATGAGTTTAGCATGTTCCGACTGGGGCCACGCCCCGTTGGAGGACGTGCAAGTCGGCGGTCGACGGATATCACGTTCCAGCGAAGGGGAGGCCACCGCTTGTGGTATACCATGCACAACACGTGTGGAACTAATGGCCTTACTGCCGTTGACCGCCGATCAATCAAATGGAGCTGAAGGTGAACCGCATAAAACAAACCTTCCATTGCGCGTAATGTTTTGTTCGACAGATTTACCCCCTCGTAAACCAATGGTTTCGCTGGGCATCTACCCGTCTGTTGTACGAGTGGTGTCGCCACACGTTCATTATCGGTGATATTTGAGGTACGCCAGCGCGGCTGCTACACATAAAGGGTACCAGTTGTTGGGCACATGTTGACTTTGTCTTTGGGGTAACTTGACCCTGGTATAATTTGACCCTGGGGTAAAATAACCCTGAGATAATTTGACCCTGGGATAATTTGACCCCGGAATAATTGGACCTTGGGATAATTTCATATCAGGGCATATCCGCAAGAAGCCATGCTCTGTGAAATCGGAGAGGATATCCTTCGCTGGCTAAGACGAGGCACACTCGCACGGTAGTTTTCGACACGGTACATCCTGTAGGTAAAAGTCAATAGTAATTACTCCAATAACACAGCAGCATTTATCGATTTGAAGATGGCATCATCACGTAGGCAATCTTACTTATGAAAAGATGCCGTTGTCAATTTTGTCCATTCATGTATAATTCTCCATTTATTATCTGTCGACAACACATTCAAAGGAGCTACTTCTGCAATTGTTCGAACATGCATCATTGTGTCGTAACAACTGCAGCAGCTGCACTTTACATTCTGTATTTCGACATCTGGCACCGTTACCTACTTGTACTCTGCCACCGACAGTGTTCTCGTCCTTCACCATGCTACCTTCACCAGGATAAACGAGTTCCAGCTTTATGTCTAAATTCATTAGTATAATTCCTGTGTATTAACTCATTCTGTTTTCACTAACTCTTTTGACGAAAATCACTACATTCCTAAAAACAATGTTCTTCAAAGTGAACAAGTCTATCAAATTTTCAGTAGCATAATTTGAAAGGATGGTCACCATTGATCCTCTCAAAATGTTTGCGATATCATGTTTACGTTGTAATATTTACGTTGGGCGTAATATTTACTTTACATCTTATGTTCAAGTTGAAAATGGAGCAATAATTTTTCGCCCTTTTTCTTTCTTTTTTACTCTAATTCTCTGCAGGTTTATTGAAATTTGTCGTAAATTCCTGATTTCTTCTGTACTTTACCTCAAGATTCTAACTCTTTTTTTTTTTTAGTAAAATATTTTCCGTCTTGAACGGCTATTTTCAACATTAACCCACTTTTTGTACGAATACTTGCATTAGATGTTCTGAGTATCGAACGCCATTTCGTTTTCCCCGGTACCTTCACTTAAAAATTACAAAACATTAATTCCAAACTATCATCTCCTTTTTACCATGACTTTTCCGTCGCTAACGTCGTATCAAGATTTACCTCAACATCTACCGAACATAATGCCACAAACGACGACGATAGCTGCAATCCACAGTAAACACAATAAGTAATGTAAAATAACCTCTACCTGTACCACTCCCAAACCATCCATCAGAACCTCAAAACCTCTAATAAGTCACAGCTCAGCCATTGATTCCGAGTACTACCGTATCCTACATCATCAACACTGCTACTTATCCCCTTTATCAACAGTGACTCGAAGACTACGATTTTCTTTACATCCTCCCCGCCACCATAAAACACCATACTACCTACGACTACCGCTCCCTCTCCATTCTCACCACCACTCCGCCTCCCTCCCCCCGAGTCTATTACTTCCAACCAGGACCAACCCTTCTATCACCTCCTCTACCACACCATTTTACCCACACCTCCGTCACTCCACCACCCGTACAGCTATCATTAATCAACAACTAAATTTCACTGCAACACCAACACCACAACCGACTGTACCGGCCTTTCCATTCTCCACCTTTCCGCGCGTTTGCGCCGTCCCTGGTCCCCCTGCCCGGAAACGCACGCCATCCGCCAGCAGCGGCTGGGGCATCAAAGGCGCCGCCGCCACCGCCACCGCAGCAGCCACTCCGCGACGCGACCGCGGAGCTGTGAATCACCGACCCCCGCCCCCCCCCCCCCCCCCCGCCCCCCCCGCCCGCGCCGCCCCGTCCCGCCCAGCGCCGTCCCGCCCAGCGCCGCCCCGCCTCGTTCAGCGCCGCCCCGCCCCGCCCAGCGCCGCCCCGCCCGTTCAGCGCCGCCCCGCCCCGCCCAGCGCCGCCCCGCCTCGGCCCCTCCCCACTCGCCACGCGCCGCCCTAGCGCTTCCCGGGCACTCGCGCACTCACCGAATTTAAGGGCGCGTACGGTGGCTATCCGCGGGCGGAAGGGGCCGCTTCCATTTGGGGGGAGCGGAAGCGTGACTGTTAAAAAAATGGATGCGTACGAAGTATCAGCTGCTTGTTATATAATTCTGATTTAATGAAATTCTCTTTGGAGTACTCTTTAATGAAAGTTTCTCTTTACAGAAAAAAATATTAGTTGTTTGACGCATAAAATCAAATATTTATATGAAATTTGTAATCAAATGACAAATGGTTCGAAAATATCAAAATGCAATGTGATACAATTGTTTGCAGGAAGTCTATATGCCTTAATACACGAATGGAATGAATGCATAATTTCCATGTGTGATCTTCTCTATTTAATAAACTCACTTGAAATAAGAGAACTAGTCTCTCTCTTTCATGAAAGCAAAGCCTCGATTTCACCCGAAATGTTAGATATTTACATCCGAACGGTCACAAATAGTATTCAATGTTTTTTAAGAAATTAATATTTCTAGCATTTGAAGTTAAATGTCCATCATGTGTAATGTATTCAAAGTGCAGATTAGGTTTATGTTTTGGATATCAAATAATACAGTACGAAAGTCCACAGTCATATACAGGAAAATGTATTAAAATGCAACTTTTGTGAATTTCTCTTTTAAGCCTTAGAAGCCGTATTAAATGAATCCTCCTAAGTTCTACCTCTTGTTTGAATGTTGGGGAAAAAGTCTCAAAGTAATTATGTCTTAATCTCGAATTCTTGCCTTTTTCCAAAAACACTGGTTTCATGTATATACGATGAGCACATAAAATATAACTTGACTTAATCTACCCTTCATTACAACATTTATATTCAATGTAGTATCTATAGTTAGCACGTCACTGTCTAAGGCCACTGATCACTTCAAGAAGACGAATTATTTTCTCACTTCCTGTATTGAGACAGAAGACGGTATTTATGACGTTTTAGACTACATATTTTTATAGGCATGTTAGTTTGTGGTATGCATTCTGCTGCTGTTCAACACTGGAGAAATGAGGCATATTTCGAGAAAAGTTCCCAATTTACAGAGTCATACCCTGTGGCTTAATGTTGACTATTTTCATGTCCCGATTGGCGAATTTTAGATTGTTCTTGCGTCGGGCCGGGTGCAAGCCGAGCTGGAAAGCGGTGAGTGCCACTCCACCCCTTCAGTTTCAACCGCCGTATTTCCCACTTCACTGCCCTTCCCGGTTCTTGCGCTGGCCCCGGTGCGCTGTCCGCACCACCCATTACTCCGGGCAAAGGCGCGGAAAAACCTAATCCTAAATTACTTGCTACGCATGAACGGAGCGTTTCTGCCGATAATTGCTGTGTTCATACGAAACCTGCGTGGGAGTCTTGTTGAAACAAAGGTTGTAACGAGTAAATAAATTCATCGAGCCGTGTAAAAGGAAAGTTTATTTCAGAGCGCACTGCAACAAAGTGTTAAGTTGTGACGAAGCGGAAGTGGATATCTAATGGTCTGAGTGTCGCTTCAAATGAAAATATTTATTTGCACCTGGCGTTGCTCAGGGAGCTTTGTTTCACTAGTACCTATTTACAAGTCCCTCCTTACTCGTCCAATCTGCCCTGTTTGCCCGCCGCTTGTCGTCCAGCAACATCAGACTTCAATTACGCCTTTAGGAATTGCGAATTGAATCGAACAATTTTTATTAAAGAAGAGCAACATAATACAAAAATACATCCTTATATACATACACATACTTTTTACACACTAGTTGCGTAAAACCCACAATTCATGGAACCGAGGAGCTCGCGATCTAGTCTGCTCAACCTCAAGAAGCGTTCTGCTTTAGCCACGGTCTTCTAACATAATACCGCATTGCTAAGAAGAGAAAAAAATGACAACGCAAACACGTTACGTTACAACATTTGAAAGCGATGTACGAGATCCCCTGTTATCTGTAAGCAATTTTTCTGATAGTCCTGTACTTGTTTTAAAGTAATGGAATACGGATACGAAATGTGAATCTTTAAGGTTAACGTCATCTCTACAACGGGAGCCAAGCCTATATAGAAGGTTTTTTAGTTAGTCGCACAATATTCTGGGGATGATAACTGTTAATACTGTCGTTTGTGTTCTCCAACCATATTCAGCTGACCATCTCCAAATACAATCTTTCTAGAAACTTACTTGCTCTTGATCTAAACTTAACCGTTAGCAAAGAAACTAAGGCGTTCTTAATGTTGTATGTTATGCAGCATGTATTTTTAAGTTTTATTTCCATATTTATTCGAATGTTTTGGTTGATATATTCACAATCGAACTTCTTTCAGAAATATTTCGTTGGCATCAATATGAATCAACAAATGTAGTTAGGTGTCGTTCTTGTAAAGATATAGGATCATATCGTACCCTAACCTAATTATCGATGTACAGTTCTTAAATAGTAAAATTGTGAGAATTCTTTCTCAGATTTCCTCTATATATTGCTCTCAACAGATCTGTTACCCCGCACTTATTTGTGGGGACTTGCCAGCAGTCGCCTGCATGTATACATTCCGCCCGACGCTCCTGTCGGGCGGGTTGCGTCGGAGAACATCCTCTCGGGGGCTCTATACAGAAGCTGCGGTTTAGGATTGCGGTTTGTGGTTTGAGTCCGCCGACTAACAAGTCTTAGTGGTCAAGGATTATTGAACAATTTTAGAAAATGCAGTTAATATTTGACTGAAAGATTATGTCAATGATTTTAATTTTGCGAAGCCGATGTCTCCAAGTTTGAAAGAGATTTTTCCAGGTAGGTCAACTGGTCCCGTTTGTGTATGAATGTTTTATCAAGATGGGTGGTCTTCTTTTTGTATGGTGAGACCGGGTGTTGATCTACACTTCAGCTTGCGGGGGATTTGTTGAGGCAATTATTCGGGTAAAGAATATTTCTGGACATACGGAACTGAAAACCACGTTTGTCACGTATTTCATATACATTATCAGATTCGATCTTAGTTTTCAAGGATAAAAACCTTAATTTTGAGTACAATACGAGTGGAAATTAATTTTGAATGTTGAGATATTTATGACTGAATGTTATTTCACACGCGAGCTGAAAGAGTTTGAATGCTGTAATTAACTTGCCACATTTGTAAATTTAAAATTTGAATATTAACTCTAAATCACTTTTTTTACTGATGGAGCAATTATATTGTAATGTTCTATAAAGACTAGTAAATAAAATATAAATTACTCTAAATTTAAATATTGAGCCAGATATTCCTTAAGAAAATATATTGGCTCTCTTGGAAATTAATGCATTTTCTGGCAGTCGTGTCTCAGGATTTAGTATTTTGTGATTTGATAATTGTATTTTCTTCATTATTTAAAGGAACCAAATAACCTTTGACCCAACGTATTTTGGGTGTACATTCAGAAAGTTAAAACAGATCAAGAATTCTCTTCAAACCAAATTGAATATGAATTCTGCTGAAAATACATTTTGACCAGTTGCTTCAGAACTAGGCGAAAGATTATTTCGTACCATCACTGAATTTTTCTAACCACATTTTCACGACTTGCCTTACTGTGCACTGCAGGGGGCCTTGGTGCGTGAGGGCGCCAGGGGGCCCTGCCGGGAGGGGGAGGGGGACGAAAGGCGTAGAGGAACTAGGCGGTCGCGTTTGTATTAATGACCGGCACTTGTGTATTTGATACGGCGACACTGTAGTCGTTGGATTTTCAAAGGCTTCTTTTCAGCAGAGGCCTCGCCCCTATTGTGGAAGGCGAAGAAAGAACAGAATGGCGACAAGCAAGAGACCTCCCGCCGGGACCCCCAGGAGGAGAGAGAAAGCAACGCGAGAACCCAGGGGTCGGCAGAATTTCGGCGCTTAACATCGGCCGTGTATTGGACCTCCGTCAAGGTGGCACCCCACTTTGTGAAAATTCAAAACAACTAGCCTATAATTTTGTACTAATTATGTACTAATTTTGTACCAAAATAAAAAATTTTGTACTAAACTATAAACCACTAAAAAACGGCGTTCAAAAGTGGGGGTGCCAGCTTGACGTCAAGCTGGCACCCCCACTTTTCACAAATGAAAAATCAACTAGCCCATAATTATCTACTAATTATGTACTAATTTTGTACCACAATAAATAATTTTGTACTCGATTATAAACAATTAAAAACGGTTCAAAACCATCTTTGCACATATTTTCAGATTTTTAAACCATTTTAAATCAGATCTCAAAGTTCAAATTTCTACTGTAGTTTGGCACTCTAGCAGTCTTCCCCGTGTAAAAGTTTCAAACTTTTATCTGGTCCCTCAACAGAGATATTAAAGGCAGAAAAAGGGAAATATTGCGTGTAGCTTAAAAGAAAAGTGTCGATCATGACACTTTCCTTTATCACAAATTCAATATCAACTATCTCACACATATCTACAAGTTATGTTCTAATTCTGTATCACAATAAATAATTTTGTACTCGGTTAAAAAAAATTAAATGGTTTTTTAAAAACCTTCTTTGTGCGTGCCTTTCAGATTTTTAAAACCTATTTTAAATCAGATCCCAAAGTTCAAATTTCTACTGTAGTTTGGCACTCTAGCAGTCTTCCCCGTGTAAAAGTTTCAAACTTTTATCTGGTCCCTCAACAGAGATATTAAAGGCAGAAAAAGGGAAATATTGCGTGTAGCTTAAAAGAAAAGTGTCGATCATGACACTTTCCTTTATCACAAATTCAATATCAACTATCTCACACATATCTACAAGTTATGTTCTAATTCTGTATCACTATAAATAATTTTGTACTCGATTATAAACAATTAAATAACCGGTTTCAAAAACCTTCTTTGTGCGTGCATTTCAGATTTTTTTAAAACCCATTTCAAAGCAGATCTCAAAGTTCAAATTTCTCTATAGTTTGGTACTATAGTAGTCTTCCCATGTAAAGTTTCAAACTTTATTTGGTCACTCAACAGAGATATTAAAGGCAGAAACGGAAATATTGCGTGCAGCTTAAAAAACAGTGTCGTAATGACACTTTCCTTTATCACAAATTCAATATCAACTATCTCATACATATCTAAAAATTATGTTCTAATTCTGTATAACTATAAATAATTTTGTACTCGATTATAAACAATTAAATAAAATTCAATATCAACTATCTCACACATATCTACAAGTTATGTTCTAATTCTGTATCACAATAAATAATTTTGTACTCGGTTATAAACAATTAAATAACCGGTTTCAAAAACCGTCTTTCTGCGTGCATTTCAGATTTTTTTAAAACCCATTTCAAAGCAGATCTCAAAGTTCAAATTTCTACTATAGTTTGGTACTATAGTAGTCTTCCCCGTGTAAAAGTTTCAAACTTTTATTTGGTCCCTCAACAGAGATATTAAAGGCAGAAAACGGGAAATATTGCGTGCAGCTTGAAAGAAAAGTGTCGATCATGACACTTGCCTTTATCACAAATTCAATATCAACTATCTCACACATATCTACAAGTTATGTTCTAATTCTGTATCACTATAAATAAATTTTGTACTCGATTATAAGCAATTAAAAACGGGTTTCAAAATCCAGCTTTGCGCATACATTTCAGATTTTTAAAACCCTTTTCCAATCAGATATCAAAATCGAAATTTCTATTATAGTTAAATACACCAGTAATCTTTCTCATGTAATAATTTCAAACTTTTATCTGGTCCCCAAGAGATATGAAAGGTAGAAAGCGGAAACATTGCGTGCAGCTTAAAAGAAAAGTGTCGGGCCCTGACACTCTCCTTTATCACAAACTCAATATCAACTATCTCACACATATCTACAAATTATGTTCTAGTTCTGTATCACAATAAATATTTTTGTACTCGATTATAAACAATTAAAATGTACTTTAATTATGTACTTTTCGCGTACATTACGGATTTTTTGACACTTCAGGCAAGTGAAGGATTGCTTGAGGCTGATTGCTGAGGGAAGACAATTTGTGAACCGTTTTGAATATTTCAATGTAATTTTTTATATTGCAAATACTTGTGAAAGTTTTCTTAAATATTTAGGTAGTTTAGTTTTCTCAAATAAAAGTCAAAATTGTGTATATACCGTTTTTCTCGAAGTTTTCCGATCCGAACCAACAACGGAAAGTTAGAAAACTCATTTTGATTCACAAATCGTCACAACGGGCAGACAGGAAAATTAGACTTTGAAAACGGAAATTGGTGTGGTAACTAGGGCCGGATTTCTAAATAGGCTGAGTAGACTGCATCCTAGACCAGCAGTTTTGTGTGCTACAATTCGACAATTTATTCAAAAGTTAAAAATACATATTTGGAACGTTAATAAGGTTTTCCGTACGAATTAAAAAAATATTATGTGGAAATACGTAGTGATGGGTCGATACATGAATTTCTCGATATTCGATACCGTTACCTCTCTGAGAGCTTCGATACTCGATACTGAATACCATACTACTTTAAAGACTCAGCAGCAAAAGTGGTTCAATCAGAATTGGAAGGATATATTTTGTTCTTCACAAATGCATACATGTACTATTTTAAAATTTAAAAACTACTGAGGTGAACATACCTTTTCTTATAGTTTTTAAAGATTATTATTAAGGAAAACTAACATTCTAACTCTTTCTGAGTCCATTCTATTTCTTTTATTTGTCACGTATCAATCGAGCTGTACTGGAAAGTTTCTCCGCAAACACTGTAGCTGATGGAATGGACAGGTATCGAACAGCACTCTTTCTTAATTTAGGGAGAGTCATTTTGTTTTTCCAGTAAGATAGTACATTTGCATCAGGAGGAAGAAAGTCCGCACATTTAGTTCAACTTCTTTTTCTGTGGTTTCGTATACACAGCATGATATTTCGTGGTCATTCTTTAGAATATTTCTACAAAGACACCACATGTCAATGCGTTTTCGGGGGTTCAGTAGTTGAGAATGCTTATAAAATTAATTAAATTAATTAAAATTTCGAACAATAAATGCTTATCTAATTTGAAATTTCTAATGTAGATAATGGAAAATGAGTTATTCGGAACCATATACGGTACGGATTTCATTTTTTTTAACTACTGAAATATCGGAAAATCGAAATCGTGATTATAGGGTTGTTGTTTTCTTGTGAGCATGGTGTATCTAGGTTCAAGATGTTTAATTAATACCTTGAATCTATGGTCTACCATAATAGTGAGATATTAAAAATTTTCTCTACATTAATATCTGCCAAAGATCTTAGCGTCCGGCTTGCTGGGTCAATGGGTCACGATAGATTATAATCCTTATTACCTTTATAATGGATTATAGGATCCGCTGACTATACAGCGCAGCTGGTAATCTGAAATAGAATGATTCTATTCCTAGTTCATTTCTGTTTGGATTGACTAAATGAAAGATCACTTTCTTTTCTAAAGAACAAAATTTAACAAAGTTTATTTTTACCTTTTAGCAAACAATTTAGTGAATTTATGTTATGCCTTTGATCAAGATATCTTTGAATTTACAATTTTATACCGCGGTTAACTTATCTATTCTTCGTTGATGTCCCTCGTAGACTTCTCAGTCGAAATATCTTGCGAGCTTGCCGTAGTCCAAAGTTCCAAGAAATCCTCTTCTGATTCTTCGTTGATGTCCCTCGTAGATTTCTCAGTCGAAATATCTTGCGAGCTTGCCGTGGTCCAAAGTCCCAAGAAATCCTCTTCTGCACCTATCCAAGCTGGTCTCAAACTATCAAAATTATCAGTCCGATTACGTCCTATGACATAGTCCCGAACTCGATTACCACTCCCGACAAAGTTCCAATTTATACATCAATGTCACTTCCACATGAAAATATCTGCAATATTATTCACTGTCCTTAAAATTTCACTGATAACCCGATTCTGACTATCTGTATTATATTCGTTCCCTCTCACGAACCTACGATCAGTTCAGAAGCGCGATGCCGGTCAGAATGAAATCTTCCTGCATGATTCACCCTCGAAGACTTCGTATTAAACTACCTTCCTTTTTCATAACATTTGACCGTCCTTCTCTCACCCAGCCAATCCATACGTTCGTTATATTTTGGTGTAGCTGACCTTTCGATCGTCTAAACTTCTTCGCCCAATCCCAAATTTTCTACTTTCGGCATCAAGCCACCTCTTAATGCATTTACAAAAAACAAAAACTACATTGTTTATTCACGGTCGTTGCTAAGCCCGTGCTCACGTGATATTTGCTAATGCATGTTCCACCATATAGTCTACAAATAAATGTTAGTTTATTTTCATGTGACATATCGGTATGTCACAATAGTGATTGATTATCTTTCCGTATCATGTAAGCAGATTTTCTTGTTATTGCTTTTGAACGGTTGTCTACTGATTTAAATCTGTTCTTTGTGACCAAAAAATCAATGAGTGTTGGTTGATTTGTGTTAGAGCTTGATGATCTTGACAGGGCTGGCCATGGGTCATTAACTTCTACCACAAGTAAGTACGATCTGCGACGATTCCAACATCCGGTGCAACATTAGTTGGCTTGGCTCTCTTGTGTTCGGTGGAGCTGAATACTACCCGGTGTATTGATGTAACTTGTTTTTTTAAATTACTAGTATTGTGTGATTTTCCACCTGGCAAACATGTTTTTTTCATATTCTACAATTAGCACGATTGTAATCTTTCGAGTCCTCTTCAAAATAATTCCACACATCCTTTTTGATTATGGAATGCACTAATCTAGTCGTCTTTCGGTCATTTTAAAATGCAGAACAGAGCTCCGTCAGATGCGTCGGAGGTGGGCTGAGGAGGGGTGTATTCTGGGAAGAAATCGAGCATTGCTAATCGTGCCTGTCGTTACTAGATTTGAAACTTTTACACGGGAAGACTACTACAGTACCAAACTATAGTAGAAATTTGAACTTTGAGATCTGCTTTGAAATGGGCTTTAAAAATCTGAAATGCACGCACAAAGAAGGTTTTTGAAACCGGTTATTTAATTGTTTATAATCGAGTACACAATTATTTATTGTGATACAGAATTAGAACATAACTTGTAGATATGTGTGAGATAGTTGATATTGAATTTGTGATAAAGGAAAGTGTCATGATCGACACTTTTCTTTTAAGCTGCACGCAATATTTCCCGTTTTCTGCCTTTAATATCTCTGTTGAGGGACCAGATAAAAGTTTGAAACTTTTACACAGGGAAGACTACTGAAGTACCAAACTATTGTAGAAGTTTGAACTTTGAGATCTGCTTTAAAATGGGTTAAAAAAATCTGAAATGCACGCACAAAGAAGGTTTTGAAACCGGTTATTTAATTGTTTATAATCGAGTACAAAATTATTTATTGTGATACAGAATTAGAACATCACTTGTAGATATGTGTGAGATAGTTGATATTGAATTTGTGATAAATGAAAGTGTCATGGCCGACACTTTTTTAAGCTACACGCAATGTTTCCCGCTTTCTATCTTTAATATCTCTCTTGGGGTACCAGATAAAAGTTTGAAACTTTTACACGGGGAAGACTACTATAGTGCCAAACTATATTAGAAATTTGAACTTTGAGATCTGCTTTGAAATGGGTTTTAAAAAAATCTGAAACGCACGGACAAAGAAGGTTTTTGAAACCGGTTATTTAATTGTTTATAATCGAGTACAAAATTATTTATTGTGATACAGAATTAGAACATAACTTGTAGATATGTGTGAGATAGTTGATATTGAATTTGTGATAAAGGAAAGTGTCATGATCGACACTTTTCTTTAAGCTGCACGCAATATTTCCCGTTTTCTGCCTTTAATATCTCCGTTGAGAGACCAGATAAAAGTTTGAAACTTTTACACGGGGAAGACTACTATAGTGCCAAACTATATTAGAAATTTGAACTTTGAGATCTGCTTTAAATGGGTTTTAAAAAAATCTGAAATGCACGCACAAAGAAGGTTTTTGAAACCGGTTATTTAATTGTTTATAATCGAGTACAAAATTATTTATTGTGGTACAAAATTAGTACATAATTAGTAGATAATTATGGGCTAGTTGATTTTTCATTTGTGAAAAGTGGGGGTGCCAGCTTGACGTCAAGCTGGCACCCCCACTTTTGAACGCCGTTTTTTAGTGGTTTATAGTTTAGTACAAAATTTTTTATTTTGGTACAAAATTAGTACATAATTAGTACAAAATTATAGGCTAGTTGTTTTTGAATTTCCATTAAGTGGGGGTGCCACCTTGACGGAGGTGTGTATTGGGGATTCCATGTCGATGTTCTGAAAACATCGATGTTTTAAACATTTCGTTTAAAACATGGATGTTTTAAAGCCAATGTTTTTTAAGATCGATATCTTTCTCGAAGTTTCTACGTTTTTGATTTTTTATGTAAATGAAGCAGTCCAATAATCACAAGTTTGTAAGAGATAAACTATTGACATGTAACTGATGATCGCGTGTTCGAACGGAACGAACCTTCATCGAGCAAGAGCATCGCATCGCATGCGGCGCCGTAGGCGTAGGTCCATAGGCGTTCCCCCTTCTTCCGCTTCCCTTTTCGGCGAACTGAGGAAGCTCTGAACCTCTGAGATGACGCTGAGCGCTCAGGCCTTCAAGACTCAATTTTCGCGAGGACGTGAGGTTGGTAAATATCAGTGCTATTATGAAATTAAATTTTTCTCCGTGCCAAATTACGACTAAAGACTATTAAATCAGATTTAAAAACATCGTTGCTTTTAAAACATTGATTTTTTAACGTCAGTGCTTTAATTTTGAACATCGATGTTTTGTTATCGATGTCGCCTCCCACCTAGAACTGATAAAAGCAGTGGTAGGGTTGACACACGATATTTTTGATAAATTAAGTTCATTTTTAGAATTGACAGCGCAAGAAACCCATTGATATTATTGAATCTTAAGTATTGATAAATTCGATATTGACAGGTATTGTTGCATGCTTAAAATATGGAAATTAATGTGATTTTGTGTCCTAAAATTCAGTACATGCGTTTGGTTCACATTGAACATTGAACATAGTTCGAAGAAAAAAATGTGAAATATTTCTCAAGCCGATGAACAAAAGACGAAGTTCTGAAAAGCCACATATTTGGCCACCCCTCCCGGCGCTTGGGTTTGTGCACCCCTGCCCTCGCGAATGGATTTCGCGCGTATCCCCGAGCCGGCAGATGCCGTGCGGATAGCACACGATGCGTCTCCGAGTTTTTGCGTTTCATTTGTTTGTGTTGAGGTGAAAGATTGTTCCTGAGTGAATGTTCCGCGGTTGAAAAACCCTCGAAGACTTCCGGTCTGGCGGCTTGTGATCTATGTTGGGATTAACTTGTTAGGGGAAAATCACAAAAGCTAATTCGGTGAGAACTGAAAATCAGCTGTAATGATGAAGTGCCGAACTTATTCCACAGCATTTAAAAAAAAAATTATGGCAGGTGGATCCACAGTGAAGGGTTGCTGTTGGCCGTCCACTATGTCTGATGGTAGGGAGGATATGAGAAGTGATTGATGAGAGGTGAATAATTATGAATGGAACGATGGCTCAGATAGAATAATAGAAGACAACCATGCCACGTGACGAATTAAAGCATTCATACCTTTTACGGGACTCGAATACACAGACTCGGTCTTCGCGCAGCGGGGACTGCTCAAAGTCCCAGGCCAGTATTTCGAATGTGCGAATTCTTAATGAATGTTCTGTTGTGGGCGTATTCGTTATCCCAGGGGCTATGTGTCTGGCTTACCCAACGCACCTGTTTGTTCTAATGTAACTTGTGATGGGCTGCTTGCTAGGAATTAGATTGCAGCAGGATATCGCTCTTTGATGATCACAGGCTCGTATATTGCGGTGACCAACTATCCCGCCAACGCCAGCGTTGCACCTGTATATTGAGTTTCGCGGCCCGCTGCCCACACGTTATCCGAGGCTATTGTGTCGATAATTGAACCTGTGTCATTGTCTGTATTCATCATCAAGTTCGTATCTGCGAGGGTGGAAACTAATGTTGTTTTCTCTTTGATTTCAGGTAAGTTTCCTCGCGCCGGCGACGCGGCTGGTCTCGTGCGCTCTTGTGACTTGGTGAGTAGTGGGCGAACATTATTTATTAGAAGACATCAAAGAGTTTCTCCTCGTGTCATAATTTACTTTGTGGGACACGCGAGGTTATTTCCGTCAGAAAGCACCTGTGACCTTGCCAACTCCACTACGGTGAACCCATGAAAGGAATATGATCCCAAAGAACATTTATATGAGTATTCAGCACCGTTATCTTTTATTTGTTGTGAGGATTCTCGAATGGAAAATATTTCAGAAAGGAAATATTGAAGTAGTATTTGGGAAAATTTATGATAAAGTTATTCCCGGAAATTTATTTATAGGGTAAGATATTGATCATTATATCTACTTCATGGATGAACACGATCTGCGTAGTATTTGCGAATTTAACAGACGTTTGAGGGAAAAATTTGTTATAAAAACGACATTCTCATTTGTTTTCTGTAGTTCTATTATTTATCCTCTTGAAGTCAATTAAGATAGTTAAAATATTTAAACTTGTTATTGTCATAAAATATAATTATCTCATTTAGATAGAGATAGATAAATTATTGACTCTGACGGTAGTATTCATATCTTTTTTTCAAGTATTGTTTATTTTCTGAATGGGAAGCTTGCTGTTTTACGTTACATAATAATTCATTTTACTAATTAAATACCTTCAACAGATTTACCAAAAGTTCGACAACACTCATAACAGAATGTACGGTTAACTCGTTCCACTTTAGTGTCAAAACTTCCAGCGATGTAATATCTCAATTTGTTTATTGAACGTGTGCATATCATCCTGTGTCCTTCTCTCTCTTCCTGTCAGAACTCTGAATGCATGACACAATCGGAACACGAGAGAGTGGACACTGGGATGAGAGTTAATACTGGGACGTGTGTAATTGTGACAATTATCGACGCGAAAGGGAAAACAGTCAGATTACCTACATGGGTTTTAAGATATGTATTCCCCATCCAGAAACATGACATTCTTTCAACTTGATTGCCTTTCAGCCAATGTCAAATAAAATTATTGCGGCGCAATTTATTATGCGTCGTTCTGTACTACATCAGGTCTTTTGACATTTTTCAAAACAATATGCCCCTGGTTGGTGTCAGTTTGGGAAGTACATAAACGTTTCTTGCAGTTGAATGTTTGTTTAACTTATTGGGAGTATTTACCAATTTAAATCATTGGTGTTTTATGAGAATTATAAATTACATTTTTATCGTTTCGTTTCGAATTGGTGGTTAGATTCTTAGGTATTTAAACGGATAGCTTTTAATTAGCAAAACCCTTAACTAATATTATCTTGTTTCTCTTTGTTTCCCCGTTATTTGTCTTTTTCACAGTATAGCAAAATACAAAATGTGAGAAGAGAATTTCACAGAAGTACTAAACGATGCTAAATGTATCTGGAAACCAGTATTCAGTGAAGAGATCTTGATCATTGACCTTAAAAATCATGATTTGTATGAACTCATCGCTGTTAATGTGAAGCGCTAGCGTGAATTGATTCAGACTGCAATGCTAGCTAGTTAAAATACTACTGGTGACTAATATTGCTAGTAATTATTCGAAGAACGCAGTTTTATGGTCTCCTGTACATGCCATAATTATGTGGAAACCTATCTTTTTGTATCAAAACGTTTATCTATATTCTGTTGTTTAATTTGAGCAATAAGCAATTCATAAGGTATGCAATGAATGTATGGAGAAAACACCGACAATGAAATCTCATATTGTCAATGCGTACATTTTGTTTAAGGAATTGGAGTCAAAAAGGAAAATCTGAAGGATGGAATTTTTGTTGTTTGTTAATTTTTGAACTTTGTGGTAACGTATATATATCTTCTTAGAGCAATTACGTGTATAATGTCAAAGCCCCAAATTATTAATATAGTTTAATTCAGTAAAAGCGTAACAGCCATGTATATATAAATTAAACATTAAAAAATATAAATTTAAATCCAATGTTTGTGTAAATAATATAAAAGGTGTTACGACAGTACTTTGCGTAGAGCTCCACCAAAAACCGGTGACTTTCGAACTGCGTACACCGTTCACTCACCCTCTCGAACTCTGTTGCTGATCAGAATTATTTTTACTTTCAAGACAGAAGAACGAGAACTCGGAACGAAATACATACACTAACTGCTCGAATGTCTTTTACCGTACCTGGAGCGGTAGATCAGTCCATCAACTGATGCCACTGCAGCTCCTCTGACCGGGAGGTCCTAGGTTCGGGTCCTGACGGCGGCAGGCTTTTCGTCACTAGCTTTTCAGCTAGGTCGAATTCAGTCGCTGTCTGGAGGAGAATTCTAGCGGCCGGCTGCTCTGATCGGTAGTTTTCCATGGTTTCTCCGATCAACACCAGGCGAATGCCGGAGCAGTACCCTACAAAACGGGCCACGGGACGCGTGCGATCTTTCCTTCCTCTTCCTTGTCCTATCCTCTCCCCTTACACACTCACTTACACTAACATGCACTAAACAATCACATATTCCGGGAGACCGGTCGGGAGCTTAGAGCTTGTCCCAGCTGGGGCGGAGCCCCGCTGGTGGGAGAGTCCTGGTTAGGACGAAGCCCCACTACCCGATGGTAGGTCGGAGTCGGATCTTGCCATCCAGTGGGGGACGATCACCGCCATCTCCCAAGAAATAACATGCACTACACTCACGGGACTAATGACCGAAGCAGTTGACGCGCCCTGAACACGAAAAAATCAATCAGTCTTTTACCGTATGCGAGTATGTCTTTTAAGTTGTAAGTTGCGCTCCTTGGGCTTCTTCTTAGGAACGCGTCGGGGTAGAATTGCGTAGTGCGGTAATGCATCAGTTTTCCGCAATCCCCTTCACCTCCAGGCTCGCCGCAACGCCTCGAACAGCTGCTGCTTGTCTTCCATAAGAAGCGCCCCATTAGCTTAACTGCCGATCCTACAGCTGTCTTCCATTCATCTGAGCGGCTGCTTGTTGCGAAAGAACATCTTGAACACGGATTTCGCGGTTGATGTATCGATGTAGGTAGACGGTTAGTGGGTATTAAACATGGATAAGATGTCTTTGAAGAAAATGTTGGAGATAAATGGTTCAGGGGAAAGCATTTGCTATTCGTCCTTTTTTCTTTCTTTATGTATGAGGATTTGATATACGTAGTATTTGATGAATCGTAGATGTTTGGCATGAAAGATCTGAATGACTAATCTCTACTACTGTTCTTTACGGAATGGAATGATAGTTTTTGAATACTAATGTCCTTTGCTCATACCGCCTTCAAGCGGATACCAAGAATTTAAACTGGTACAATTAACATGAGGTGAATTTCAATAAATTATTCCACATATCTTCCACATATATGGCCAACACCACGTATACAGAAAGCCTCGGAAGAAGCCAATGACGTCATCACATGTAAGTCGAGTTTGCCTGCGTTGCTTTAGAGTTTGGATGAAATTTTTTAATGGTCAGTGCAAAGAAAAATAAGTATAATACCAAGGAAAATGCCATTAATTATTATTAAACTATTTTATTAGCTGTGAGGAAAATTTGCCTTCCATAATTAAACAAAATCACTCAAAATTCCTCGCTGTACCTAACAGAAGAAATTGAATGTAAGTAAATTTTTGATGCATTCTTGTAAATCTTCAACAACTAACATGACAATTCGCAAACACACACGATAATTGAAAATTTTTAGAACTAAATTACTTCCGATTTTAAGTGAACACGTAGACTCATCGTTATTCAGTCAAAACAAGACGGTGTCGTTTTGAAATGATTGAACAAACAAATTACTTACAAATTATCTACAAATTACTCTGGAAATCTCAAACATGTTCAGTAGAAGTGGCACTGTTGTAAGATAGAAAAACTCACCTCCATTTTTCTCACATATTATTAAGTTATTAACAACTTAACTGAATCTACAGCATTTTTATTCTCTTTCATAAGTGCATCGCGATTATCGATTTGGTTTGGGGCCACTTTTCATCGCCTTATTCGGCTGTATCCTTTACTTAGTGGCATCTTTTACTTTACATAAAAACTGTTCTTCAAACCGTGGCTCAACTCTGAGAGTCACAAATACCTATTATCACACACTCTGTTCGCTCTGTAACTTAATAGAAATGGCATCTATTTTGGAACAGATTAGTATTAATAACATTAAATTAAAATTAACATTACAGCTCTTCTAATGAAGTGAAATCGTAGCTTTCGCATGAGGTCCATCATTGCTGTCACATGACTCGTAAGATCAATGTGACAAACGTGCTTTAAACTTCCAGCCAGCCTTCGCCTGTTCGCCGTCATCTCGACAAGCATTTGGACCTGCGGTCGCGCATCGCGTCCAGGGATGGGAAAAATATCTATATTTTTCACCAGAAACATCGATATAATAACATCGTTGTTTTGTTTTCGATGTTTTTTGCAAATCGATGTACTTTTCCAGAAACGTCGATGTTTTAAAATAGTTTGTTATGTTTTTCGAAGATTTTATACGTAGTAATATCGTTAAACTGCATATTGAACCTTGTCTGTTTATAATATTAATTAAAAATTAAGGGACAGCATGCATTAAAGCGAATATACGAACTAATATTTACGTATTATGTATATTAGAACAGAACGTTTTTCTTCGATTATAATAATTGTTATTAAAATATTATACGAGACCAAGTGATAAAATATACCCGTATTTCATTTATGGATTCTAATTAAACATGGAAACAGGATGTGAAAATACCATCTGTTTTAACATATTTAGAACATCGATATTTTAAACATCGATGTTAATTGCCGATGTTTTCATCCAAAACCTTCCGGTGATGTATCGAAATATCGATGTGTCGAAGTTTTGACAAAATTTGCCATCACTAGTCTCTTCGCGTCGCGTCGGTGCGTGCATCCGTTCGGTCGGTGACTCAGCCCGCGCGTGCGGCCGCTGGCCAAGCGACCGACAGACCGGCCGACCTCCCGGCGCGGCCGCAGGGTCGGGTCCTATTCCGGGTCGCGGCGAAACGGTAGCCGACCTCCCGGCCGCCGGCTGGCCGCGTCGGCGCCCGCGCCCGCCGCGCAGCGCCGCGGGCCCACCGCCAAATATGCTTCATTCACCGGAATAAATGTGAGCTCACGCGGGCGGGCGGGCGCACGCCGCGCCGCGAGCGAGCGAGCGCTGCGTCCGTGTGAGGAATGGGAGAGGGAGAGGGCGGTTGCTGCCGGACTGCGGCCGGCCTCCACCGCCGCGGCTACGGCGGAAGCGCACTCTGCAGCGCCTCTGACCGGGAGGTCCTAAGTTCCAGTCCTGACGGCGGCAGGATTTGCGACACTAGTTTTTCAACTAGGTCGAATTCAGCTGCTGTCTGGAGGAGAATTCTACGGCCGGCTGCTCTGATCGATAGTTTTCCGTGGTTTCTCCGATCAACACCAGGCGAATGCCGGAGCAGTACCCTACCAAACGGGCCACGGACCGCGCGCGATCTGTCCTTACTCTTCCTTGTCCTATCCTCTCCCCTTACACACACACACTTACACTAACATGCACTACACTGCCACATATCCCGGGAAACCGGTCGGAGCTTAGAGCTTGTCCGACTGGGGCGGTGCCCGCTGGTGGAAGAGTCCCGGCTAGGGGAAACCCCAGTAGCCGACGGTAGGTCGGCGCCGGATCTCGCCATCCAGTGGGGGAAGATCACCGCCATTTCCCGATAAAAACATGCACTACACTCACGGACTAATGACCAAAGCAGTTGACGCGTCCGGAAACACGAAAAAATCAATCAATCAATCAATGGAAGCGCAGTGGTAACAAACGGGTTAAAAACTATACTATACTCCAATGTAAACATGGTTGCACTTCGAGGTCGCCAGCTGGAAGGAGAGGGGAACACTGTCATCCAATCAAAACTTGGTTACGACGTACATTTTGGTATTGAAGCTTCCCAATTCGATGACAGTGTTGGCTCCTTCCAGCTCTGACCTCGAAGTGCAACTTGGATATTTGTGGGGATGCAGGTATGTTTGTTCTGGCTATCCACAGCTCTCCAGCGTCCTTAGATCTTGGTGAGAAGGGTTGACATTATTTTGTACCAATCAATCTTGAGATTTGTTTGCAGCGGTTTCACTTTTTCATCTGGTATCAGCCTTTTCAGGTCTTGGAAAGGCGAGTAGTTCCAAGCCACCTTGACAAGATGAACGGTAGCACCTTTCAAACATCTTACAGCTATTTATTATAATTGACAATGGGTGGAGGAACTGGGAGAAAATGGAAGCATAATACCATACAGAGCAAGGGTCCACAGAGAATTGTCACAGCATGACGTTATGGGTATCCCTCTAGGTCTAGGATGACGAAAGTGTCTTCCAAGAAAGAGATGGAGTGCACATTATATCAAGACAAGTTACATCAGCCTAGAGAAAAGAAGAAGAAGAAGAAGAAGAAGAAGATGGCTATTTTAGGATAGATTGTGAGCACGTTTCTTCCTGAACTGAGTGGGTCGTAATAATTTCGTGGATGTGTATTCTATTAGGCAATTTGATCGTTAGATCAGAAGTAAGAGTAATATAACCGTTATATCCGTGCGGGAACGCTCGTGTCATCTCATGTTCCTATTCACTTTATGTGGTATTTTAATGTATTTTTAGGCCTAGATGAAATATTTGGACTGACATGGAAACAAAGATCTGTGATCGAAAATCAGCTAAAGATGGAAAAGATACTGGAGGGGAAGGAAAAAGTAGAGGAAAAGTAAAACTGAGAAAAAGACGAAATAAGAGGGAAAATTGAAAGAGAATTAGAAGAAAAAAGAAGTAGTAGGAGACTTGTAATAGAAAAGAGCAGCTGAAGAAGAAAACAACACAAAAACCTCGCCAGTTATAACAAAACATTAGGGAGCCCCGCCCTTTTCGCCCGGCAGGTGCGGTCGTCCGCCCACTGCGCTTTCTGCTCGCTAACTTTAGCGCCGTCGCGCGAGCGGAGCGATCGCCGATTGCGTAAGCGACGGCAGCGGCGACCAGGAAGCGCGTCGGGCCGGGCGCACGCGCGCGCGTGTTTATGCGTGACGCCACCAGAGCCTCGCGCGCGCGCACACACACGCTCACGGGCTCTGTCTGTCTCTCTCACTCTCTCGCGCGCGAACGCACCTGGCCAGGGGAATTCTCGAAGCTTCGGTTCTCCTCTGCGAGCGAGACCCAATCGCGGTAATGTTATGAATTCGGAGCCCCGTTACATTTTCCATACTTCTTCGTAGTATCTTTAACCGAAGGTCTCTCGGATGGAGTTGCGGGTCACGTGACAGTATTTTCGACCGGTTGCTGTCCGGGAGATCTATTTTTGCTGTGGAGACGTTCGAATGCTTCAATCGTTTTGGATGCCGGACGCTGCGCCGGTGTGGGTTTCGGCAGAAGAATGAACGTTTATTTTTTCTGGTCATTTCTCACCAGCTTTGAAAATTGTCTTCATTTATTTTTGTGTTCTGTGGGTAGTAACAAAGTTTCTGTAACTGTTGGTTCAGTCAAAGTTTGTTAATGAGTGTCCAGTTGCTGACACTTTTGCTGGCTTCCTTTTTATTTTTTGTTAATATAATTAAAATACCGGTTTTTAAGCATTTAAAGGGAATATTTCTCCTTGCGGTTTATCTCATTGGTCAGCGTGCTTGCTTTCCACGACGCGACCCCGGGTTCGATTCACGGTCGGCCATGGCCCGAGGCCGGGACGTTGCTGGTAGGCCTCGGCCTGTACGCGGGATATCGCTCCAATTACAGACAAAGGGAATATTAAAATTCTTCTTTAATCACTTCAGACGAAATCAAAGACATTGAGTGAGACGTCTGCTTAAAACTTAACTGGGGTCTAATACAATGATGACAGAGGATCTGTACTATATTTTAGCGAAATGAATAGAGAATCTTCAGAGAAGTTTAATTTTACAAAATCGATAAACATTCAAAATACATATCGATGTACAAATTATCTATTAAAGAATCTTACTGGACGTAAAATTTGATACAAATCACAAATAGTCGATGGTTTTGGTGTAGAGACCGCTCTATGCCTCTCAACAACGTGGAGTCAATCAGTAGTCGGATTACAAAACATTGACGTCAGGCTTAGAAAGAGCTCTGATCCGCTAAGTACAGATTCAGTTCGAAACAGAAAAATCTAGGTCACTTCCAATCACGCGGTAACGACTTTCTGGCGCAAGTTGAGATGTACGGGAGTTTATTTCCCTTCACGAGGCAAAGACCATACAATACGTCGCCACTTCACCCGAAGCACCTGCCACAACAAACATCGACAGCCAACAGCCACGTGCCGGGCGTGTCCGCACCCTGATTTCCTTCACGATGATCACGTGTTTCAGTTTGCAGGTCGTCTCTTGATGAACAAAAAATTGAAGAATGTAAATTAATGGTGATACAAGAGGTGGTTACCGAAAGTGCTCCACGTTAGAGACGCCGACACCTTCCGTCTAATGACCGTGGAGTATATATTCACACTATTCCCCAGACTTCAGCCAAAAACTAGATGAATATTTTATTTGTGGCAAGGAAAATTTGGTCTGCCTTATGCATTGGTTGTGTATTCAACTTTTTGAAATGGATTCACCGTTGCACTTTATTTCATAAATGAAAGAAAGCTTTATTTCAAGAATGTAGCTTCGTTCTTAATCTATCCTGATGGGCTTTGCATCTACTATTTTTAATTTGGATACTAAAATGACAACTCCAAAAGGTTCGATGTAGTGCATTTGAGAGGAGCATCTACGATTGTAGAGTATTCTTGTGGTTTCTTTTGTATGTTTCATTGTAGTGAATTTGGAAACATGTTCCCTGGTAAGTTCTTATAATTTCTTTTCAAAAGACAAAAGAAGAGCATTATTTAAAGAATGTAATTACGTATCTATCCTAATTACTCCCACGTTGAAAATAAGTGGTTTTCTTCTTCGATCATCATTACCAGTTAATTCGTTCAAATATTGCAAGGTAGAAGAGAAGTTCACAGTAAACTGTGAAAAATTTGACCTGACGTTCTTCGCGCAAGCAAGTAAAATCTCTTTTTATTCCTCTCTCGTATTTCTAAAGTTGATCGTTAGGCTTTACGTGTAATGGCGATTGAGTGATGTTTGTTCATTTGCTGAGCGTTACGTATGCTTATATATTGTATTGGGATATCCTGATTCTAATGCATTATCTATTTTTTAAATTTTCAATAATAATAATAATAATAATAATAATAATAATAAATCGACGATGACTTATTAATTACTAGTTGAAGTGAGGATTGCATTTGAAAAATTGCATATTTCACTTCTGCGTTCAGAAGATGCATTTCCCTGACTGAACATGAGCATAACAGGACGAAGCATTTATGGCAGTACGAATACTTGGTAATATAGTCTTTTAGCAGAAATATAAATTAAATTGTCAAGGAATAAAAATTGAATGACATTTTATCGAGGTGCACATTCACGGCAATAAAAGTAACCGGATTAGCAATAGCGTATGTTTATCGTTACAATCATTGCTCTAGAAAAATATAATATTTTCATCAAAGAAAGTCGTAATATTTTCCGCAAAACACCAGAAGGAGATCGATTGCAGCATATTTAGCAGATTCGAAAATAATCTGTTGGAATATTCATAGTTATCCGTCTTTCGTAAACAACGAGGTTTTGATCGCAGCTATTACAAGGCGGATGTTGACATGAGGTTCTGGAAATTTGCATGCTTGAAATGTCACGTTTCATTTTTCTATGAAAGCAATTCACACAGCAAATGTTGGGAAATCATGATCATACAAACGAAATATGCTTTATATTTCTGGTAATATAACCTAAACAAACTGTTTCAGAATAAAAATATCTTCGGAAATGCGGCCACGAGTGTGTATAAATCGTTCATTGAATAGTTTGCCATGCAATATTAACGTATTACAAACCTATAAAATAAATAAAGATAAATAAATGTCAACATCAATGGATAATATGGTGGTCAATTAACTATTGCCTTTACAGTTGTGCGTATTCTTGCGTAAATAAACTCAAATATAAATTGAAATTTTAGGAGTGCGAGAGAAAACCTGTTGCTGGGGAATTTCTATTTGTATTTCTGTACATTGCGGATTTTATTAATACTGCTTTTACATACATTCAGACTTCTTTCGTATTTAGCATTGAATGTGATTCGTGAACCTATTTAATTCCTTAAATTAGTTCCTTTTGTATATCTCAATATTTCAACCGCTGGATCTACTAAGCATTGAATGGAGCGAATAGTTACATTCAGAAATTGCATCACTTTGAAAATTTTAATCATTTTACTGTTTTTTGGAAAATCTATTCATTCCAAATAATTTTTCTCTATAACTGTTCTTAAATAATTGAATGAACAAGTTTTATGTTTTAATTTCTTTCTTTGTTGTGGAGCTTGTAAAAGTCTTTTCCTTTCTACAATTATATTTTAGAATATTTATGTTTTTAGTAGTTTCGTAAAAGTTTGGAAATTATAATCAGTATAGATACAATTGTAATTCCGATTCTTCAAGATTGTGAAAGAAATCAGCTGGTTTGATGCCAGCTTTAGTGCTTTGTTATTAATATTATTTCTGACAGCTGATATTCTTTAAATTTTTTGCCTTATAAATTTAATTTGTTCAATTTTTGTAATTTGTAATTTGCCCCGGTGGAGCGGTGCCCCACTGGTGGGAGATATATGGTTGGGGAAAATCCCGTTAGCCGACGGTATGTCGGCTTCGGATCTCGCCATCCAGCGGAGGAAGGCCATCGACACCTTCCGAGCAAAAACGCGCACTACACTTACGGGTCTAATGGCCATAGTAGTTGACGCTCGGAATCACTAAGAATCAATCAATCAGTTCCACAAAACTGTCATTCGTCCTATAATTACATATGCATGTCAGATCTGGGAAGAATATTTTCGAAATTTCTGTTGTGCATCTTACTTCACTAAAAGTGATAATACTTTGCATTTACAGACCTCCAACAAAGAGAACTGCAGATTATATTTCGTTCTTAGAAAACCTGGAGATAACACTTAACGAAGTCGGCAATCGCTCTTTGAATCCATTGTTGTATGCGGAGATTTTAACATTGATTTTCTGGTCGAATCTTGGAGAAAGAAAAGTTTCTCAATTTAATTAATTCCTTCAATTTAGACATTACAATTAATGTACCTACACGGATCACACAACATTCCATGAAGGCAATTGATCAAATTATAATTAACAAAACTACTACTCGATATGAAGTTGAAACAAAAGATTTAGGATACAGTGACCACGATGCACAAATTCTTACCATTATAAGAAATGCGATCACTGACACAATAAATAATACACGTATGACTAGATTGTTTACAAAAGTAAAATAAAAAAATAATTTTTTTTTTCAACTCTTTCATTTCATTTTAACACTTGCTTTCCTCTTCAAAAACGAAAATTAAATATTTCACGGAAAAGCAATTCTTGGATAACACAAGGGATTAGGACATCTTGTAAAACAAGCGAATTCTTTCTTTCATTTCTAAACGTCATGACGTATCTCAAGATTTCCTTATCTACTTTAAAAAATACAAAACATTGTTACGAAAAGTCATAAGACAGGCCAAAATCATGAAAAACGATCAGGATATTTTGAACTCAAATAATAAAACAAAAGCAATGTGGAATATAATAAAACATACTACCAAATCAACTAGAGAAACCCGTAGAGAATGTTGTTTTAAAATATAACGATATAAATGTGAACGATCTGGCAACAGCGGCTAGTCTCTTTAACCAATACTTTTCGAGAATTGCTGCCGATCTCACTAAGGGTCTTCAGGCACAAAATTCAAAAACAGACAGTTCACCCAAAATTGTAGGCACAATGTTCGTTTCGAAACTTCTTCCTATGAAATTCTCAAAATAATCGGTAAACTAAAAATAAATATTCGTCCGGTTTAGATGAATTCCGGATTCTTTGTTAAAGACTTGTGCGTATGCCATTATACACCCGTTAACTCACATATTTAATGCATCTTTATGCACTGAACGTTTCAGATATTTTCAAAACAGCTAAAATTAAGCCGCTTTTCAAAAAGGCAACAAAATGAAATTCAAAATTATCGGCCCATTTCTTCTATCAGTCTTTTCAAAAATATTAGAGAGACTTTTTACATACGAATCTTCTCACTAAACACGACGCGCTTTCAGATTGCCAACATGGATTTAGAAAATCAAAATCAACGGAAACAGCTATATTTTCTTTTCTTAAAGATGTCGCCTCTTCATTGGATCAAAACGAGGCACCTATTGGATTATTTTAGTTCTCTCAAAAGCTTTTGACGTCATTGATCATGACATTTTACTTTCAAAACTACCTTCATATGGAATTCGTGGTATTGCTCTAGATTGGTTATGTTCGTACCTTAAACAACGATCTCAGAGAGTTGAAATACCTTACTGGAATGATGGAACATTACGTACGCACCTTTCCGACTCTTTGCCCGTTGCATGGAGTTCCTCAAGGATCGATTTTAGGCCCTATTCTGTTCCTACTTTACGTAAACGATATGCCCTCGACGATTCGAAACGGAAGAACGGTTCTCTTTGCGGATGATACGAACATCCTTTGCAATAAAGAAACAGTAAATAGTACAATATCAGATGTTTCAAATTGGTTCCGAAATAACAAATTAATAGTGAACGAAAAGAAACGATTTTAATGCAGTTTTCCATTTCAAATAAACAATTCAGTGCCCCATTGAAAATGAACAGTGTACCATTGACTGATGTTAAGGCAACAAAATTTTTAGGTCTCTCAATTCAGTCAAACCTTAAATGGAACGTCCATTTAAATGAATTGAACACAAAATTAAGTTCATTGTGCTACGCGTTCAGAATTCTAGCAAATTCAGTCAGCCTTCATACTGCTCGTTGTGTATACTTCGCGAATGTTCATTCCCGCCTGAGATATGGCATAATATTCTGGGGAAATACATCTTATAGCTCCCAGACTTTTAGATTACAAAAACGAATTGTACGAATAATAACCAAATCCCACCCACGTGATTCATGTAGCTCTCTTCATTAATCTGGGAATTCTACCATTACCGTGTCTTCTTATTTACGAATCAGTGGTTTTGTAAAAATGACTTGCTCAAGGGCGGAATATATTTTCAGAAAATGCCGAAGTCTATTACTATAACACTCGACGTAGAAATCATATTCATCAGGTGACAGTATCAACAGCTCATTACAAAACATTGACATACAATACATGTACATTATTTTACAACACTTTGCCAGATGACATTAAACGATTAAATTCAATAGAAAAGTTTAAATCCCAAGTGAAATCGTTTCTGCTGCATAACTGTTTCTATACAATTAGAGACTATACTGAGCATCACAAGAAAAGTAACATTTTTTAAAACGTTTCTATTGCATATACTAATGTGAGATGGCCCCTTGTTTTGCTTCTGGACATAAATGTAACTTCATTTCCTGTGCACGTCTTCTAGAATTCAGTGGGAAATACAATTATTCAAATTATCGTTTCCATGTTGTCGCGGCAGGAAGTAATAAGAGCCAAAATTTATTGCTTATTTATCCTTGAAATTTTCCTTTCAAAATTCAAAATTTATTGCTATTTATTTTTGAAAATAGATTTTACTACATGGGAGTTTTTGTTTTTTTTCTCCCTTTCAAAATTCAAAATTTATTGCTATTTATTTTTGAAAATAGATTTTACTACATGGGAGTTTTTTTTTTTTCCCTTTAAAAAAAATTTATTGCTATTTATTTTTGAAAATAGATTTTAAAATTAAAATTTTTTTTTTTTTAAAATTTTGGGTTTTTTTTTTTTCTACATGGGAGTTTTTGTTTTTTGACGTAAAATAAATAAATAAATAAATAAATAAATAAAAGGTGCTGCACTTTCGGTACGTAAAACTTTCCAAATATATCCCAAAATAAAATCCTTCGCACTGGCGTCAAAGCGCCTTGTTACGTGTCAAACAAGCGACTCCCCAGAGAGTTTGTTTTTCACACGATTGATAATTATATCAATCATCAATCAAAATATTTTTTTCCCTCCTTACCATCCTCCCCTGCAACTTCCATATTCAACCTAGGAAAAACATATAACCAACACCGAAGAATCAAATCTAGATTCCCAAAGGATAAATGTAAACAACAGTAAAGAGAAATGCAGGATTTCACAAACTTATTTTCGGTAACTTTTTACTTTCTTTTCTTCCTGTAATTGTCATATTCTCCCATACTTTCTGGCATACAAAACTATTGATTATTGAGGTCTCCAATGGGAGTATCCTCGCTCTCCTGTTTGTAATACTTAGTACCTAAACTAGCTAACTTGTAGTTCATATTCAGTCTTCTAAAGCACTTACTTCGCTGTATAAGAAAATAAAATGAAATAAAAAAGAAAATTCCCCACCAGCAGACCTGGACGCATAGCGACGTCAGTATGGTGGTGTTCATGCTTCTGGTTGAAAGACACCGTAACAGCTGATTAAACGACGAGTGCCATTATAAATAAATCGAAGTGTACTTTGGAATCACTCGTCCCCACTCAGTAAAATAAATGTAACACATTTGAAAATTTGTCTATACATTTTAATACATTTTTAAATTTAAACTCGACATACGTTTTGGATGAAAGTGGATATTAACTTGTATTTTGATGTTAATAATTATAATTATGACAGAAATGGTAAAAACGATAATTTTTCATTAACCCCATTCACTTTCGATTGCTTTTGTCAAGTTTTGAAAACCTCTTCCTGCCCTAAAAGATATTTCATTTTTTGAATACTTTGCAGCAACTAAAAAGATTATCGCATTAATTCGTAATGTTTTGTGTTCTTCCAAAAGACCGCAAACTCGACTGCGAACGAAAGCAATTCAAACCCAGGCTACCGCAACCAGAAATAAGCAAACAATTGGCACAGATCCCACATGCACATGTCCCTACAAACGGTTAGTTTGTAGGTCAGTTGGACCACGTGGACCCAATATTTGATGTGAGTCCGCCAGGCTTTGGGGAAGCTATCTGTGGTATGCAAGGCTAGACACCACACACAAAAACATTCTAAACAAGATTCAGCCTGGGTAAAATTGCGCCAATAATTCTTTCTAGAAGACTATTTGCTCCTTGATAATCCTTTATGGACACATAAAAGGAATTTCGAAGTTATCGATTCACATTGTTCTCAGTATTCATGAAACTCAGCTGGGAGCAATAACAGCACAGTTCACGTGCTAAGGATGAAATCATTTCATTAAGCATTTGGGGTGAAATAAATGATTTTCTTCGTGAGGATGGAACTAATAATTTACATACAACTGAACAGATTTTGTGTTCACAACATTCTAAATTAAATAAAAATCGATCCTCACAAAGAAACTCAATAACTAAATATTTGATAACATGATTTTCCTCTTTAGTTGCGAGTAATCGAGATTTTTAGACAACACATGTAAATTACATTACATTTTTAAAAACTTTTTAATTTAATTTACATGTTTATATTAAAAATACGTATGACCACCAGGTTCAAGAAAATATTGAAGTACAGGGTTTACTTCAAATTGTGAATGCATATTTCCAATATTTAGAAATACATCAGTATTTTGCTGCTAGTAATTTACTCGTACACCTCCGCCTATTTTGTAACGTAAGTTACCTGCAGTAATACACTGATTTACTTTTAAATTTTAAAATTGTGATATTTTTGGGTTTTCAAAATCATTTTAGTGGTAAAACTCTGTGATTACCTTGGTAACTACCTTGGTGGCGTAACATGAATCGTTTTTCATGAGATTATAATTAGTCCTAAATGTGTTATGAAACATTTACTTTTCTAAGCATTTCTCGCAATGCAGTCTCTTAACCTTCGCCACGTATACTAGCTATAAATAGATTGATGATGACGGCAAATCCGGCTTCCTTAATAAATCTAAGTTGGCAGAGATGACGCGTATTATTTCATCCTGGAATAATGTCAACAACACCTTTTCAACATTCCCACAAAACGAAAACTATTGCCATTAGCTGTTGAAACCTTCTTCTGGTTACATGCCTGCCCTACCGTTACTTATCCTTTAGGGCCACTGTATATCCGTTGACCGTATTAGAAAGCGTTTTAGCGCTTGTGTCTCGCGCAAGCGACCCATCCGCGGCGGTGACCCGCATCCCACGAGGGCACGTGCGCGTGCGCGTGCTCGGGCGGGGCGGTGCGGATGCGCATCCCGAGGGCGCCCGGAAGTGACGTCACGGGCGCCCCGCCGGCCCATCTCCGTCGCCACACCCCTGGCCTCGCGAAGCGCGGCCTCGCCCCGCTGGTATTTTTACACCGGGTCCCTCGCGACCGACCGCAGCCGGCACGGAGCACATCGAACTCAATGGCCATTGAGGAGTTCTGCGTTTCGACGGAGTTCTGCATTTTGGCGGATTCGGTGGTATAATGGTTAACGTACCAGACTGTTGTACCCAAGTTTGCTGGTTCAAACCCGATCTAAGCCGTGGAGTTTTAAGGGCGAAAAAATCCTTCGTGCGCCTTCCTTCGGAGGGGAAGTAAAGCCGGCTGTCTCTTGTAGTAGATTTGCAGAATGTAAAAGATTAAGCCTAAAAGAAGCCTCTGAGCTAAATTCAAATCGCCTGTTTCGTCGCTCACGTTACCTCCTTCCTCCGCTAGAAGGTGAAAGGAGCGTAGCGAAATTTGCGTGGTCAAACGGAAGAGCGAGCCTGATGGCCCGAGTCTCGCCACATAAAATAAGGCATTAACTAACTAACTAACTTGCGTGGCCTAACAAAACAACAAACGAAACTGAAAGACTGACAGACTTTTCCAGCGCATCGCAATATGCAGAAAAGTGATAGCGGAACCCTCGAGACTTCATTCATCGCAGCAGAAGATCCGATATCTATCTTGCTATAACGCTTCGCCATTCAAAATCTCCCTATTATGCCAGGCTAACGGGATAAATCCGAGTTTCTTATCCGCATTAGAGCAATACTCTGAGATACAATCAGGTGAACGGAGGTCCTCCGTTTTGTTTTGGTGAAAGACTGGACACGCCCACCTATTTTCTAGGCGGCACTCAGTTCATTAGTGCCAGAAAGGATGTGGCACTAATGAACGAGGGAACAAGGGGGACTTCCAAAACGGGGTTCTCATACGCACGCATTGAAAGGTAGGTCCTGGGATTCGACTCTAGTCTTTTGGAAACACGTATCCGATTTTCTAGTTTCTTGTCGATATTACGTTTGTGCGAAAATGTGCGTAGTGGAGAGACGGGAAGACCTCGAGCCCTCCGGGGGTTATTCGATATCAGGGCGGTGCGCCTGTGGCTTGTAAGCCCCTACTCAGGGGAAATAAACTTTTGAAGCAATATGAAATGGACATTCGTTGAACTACAGTACAAAATTGTGTGTTTGTATTTTCGAGGTATTCATTTAATGAAGTCGCAGTCTCACTATAAAGTGCATTTTAATTAAGCAAAAGGCTCTTACGAACGTATTGTGAACATCATATGTGCGAGGCAGCGGGGAGTCACATTGATGAACATTCATATTCATTAATAATTCGATCTAGAGAAACAACAAGCTTTGTTTTTGGAGAATAGTTTTCCCTCTGGTTCAGTGGAATTGGAGCTCGAGACTATTCAATCGCTTGGATTCACGACTGGATCAGTTGAAAATGATGCTCTTTGTCGAACTTACGTCATCATTGTAGTAGTGGAATTACTCAAGGGTTATTTTTATTCTTGTCGCCATTTGCCTTTGGATTTTCTGTACGATCGTTGTAAATATTCATAAAACGGTACAAATTACCATATACAGCCTTGGGCCCAGGTCGTGAGGGCGGTTATCTTTTTCGCAAGGAAGTTGCAGCGACGTGAGATGCCGCAGTGTTGGGTGTCGTGGCCACCGCCCCGCCCTCCCCCTTGGGTCGCCGCCGGATGACGTCACTCGCTGCTACTTTGCCAGGGACACACGCGCGATATCTCCCCTAGAGGTACTCTAGGAAAATGTACTGCCGTTTTTTTATAGAGCTCTCCTGCCCTTCCCTGCAGCGCAGGTCAACCGACCCAGCAACTTAGCTGGGGTCGAAAATTCACGTCTAACGGAACTTGAACTGAAGAACACACTGCTGTAAACAAACCTTCCATGTCTGAGTCTACATACTGTTGAGCACATTTTCACATAACCTAAATATGATGCTAGCTGACTAAAACACAAGCTGAACTCATCGACATTAGTGCTAAAAGTCGGAGAATTGTGTTACAAATTTATTAAATTCCTGACAGAAATCAATGTGTTCAGTCAAGTAAAAAGTATTTCTGAAATGGTGTTTAGAGTAAAATTCTGTTATTGTAGTTAATAACTGAGACTAACCTGTGATTAACGTTGTACTCCAGTGAAAACCGACATTGCAAAGTAAGCATAACGTGTTTTTGTAAGGCGTTTCTTAAATGTATTGAGAATGGTGTCGCTAATAAACCAAGTGGTTGATGCGGCCGGAAAATAAACATATTATCTATAGCATATGTAATTATGCTAGCTAACACATCGTCATTATCCGGGTGCTCGTATTAAATGAACGTCGCAAAATATACTTATTGTATTTCGCTGTTTAGTAAAGCGAAAACGTGCTGTTTCAGTTTTTATTGTAAATAACAGTATTTTTTGTGGTAATAACGAAATTAATAGAAGCACGAATAAAAATACAAAGTAGTGTTTTGATATTCAAACATGAATGGATATGAATGTAAATTGAATTCGTAAGCAAATGAGTTTTAACCGTGCAATGTGTTGAAAATGTTGTGGAGCATAGGTGACACCTGTTTGAAAATTTTTGTTGTTTTCATTGTAATGTCTTTTCGCTTCGAATGTAATTTGATATTTTTGAAGTTAACTTAAAATGCTCGTGTCTTTATCTTTTCCGAACTTGCCAAATTGAAGATAGACGAGCAACGCGAATAAAATCATTCACACAAAGAATTTATTTGATCAGGTTACTTAATGGTTAAGTGGTGCCTACAGTTGAGTGTTTTATTAACTGTACAAGAAATCTCATAGATCGACATGTCACCCATCCTCCATGAACTCGAAAATGTCGGTAGTACGAGTGTGCATCTCCAATTAACGAATGTCCACTTCCTAATCTCAAAGATGCAGCATGGAAAAATTCAAAATCAACTTCTGTATTATTTTTAATACATTTCATAATGGAAAACACGCTTTCGCATATACACGTATTCCCGAACATTGTCGTTATTTTTAGTTCAAATTGTTTTAAGTTGGATATTTTTCGCTGGATAGAAGTTAAAAAAATATGGTCATTCTTTCTTGCGTGCTCTGTAGAAAAGAATCGGCTTGTAAATTGTACAGATCAAGTTGTAGGTGTGGTTCTTGTTCCTTGCTTACTGTACGCTATTAATTCTTTTTCAAACTTAGTTTGCACATTATTTTTCCGAATAACAATAAATACATTTTTTGAATGAGCTAAAAATGTTTCGTACTTGAAAAAACATTTTTTCCATAAGAGTTTTACGAGCGGGAGAAAATGTTTGCTCATGCAGCCCGCTGGCTGCAGTTGGAGGCCACCCCTATTAAGAGCTTCTTAAATCGCTTACGGTTTAATTACGCATTTTCTACCCCTTATACTCTTCTGTACTTTCTCTTTTCATCTTGCGCTCTGTACAGCTGTCTTGTTTTTTGATGACATTTCCCGATACTGTAGATTATATCAAGATACGCCATATTTTAGTATTTTCGTCGGTGGTAATAAAAGTTGATCAAATAGGTCAATACATGTGTATTGCAATTTATCAATGAGCCTTGCCTACCAGCATAAATACAGTCTCTAATTTGTAGGGGAAATTAAAAACGTTCAGCAGAAACTCGCTTTTATTTTCCCTCCAGCAGCTACGTTGCAGTATTAATCCACAGAACAATGTATACTCACTATAATTAAATTTTTCTTTTGCGTGAATATTCATCACTTTGTTTTGCGAATTTTCAAGAATTGGAGCATTAAATCCTCTCTTTTTATAGTATATTTATTTGAATTGGCTCTAGATGTACCATATCGGGGAGAAATCACTTACGAGTGAACTCTTTTTCTACGATGGTATTCTGCCTAAAAACTAATCGACCCTGATCAATTTATATCCCGATATAAGAATTCAGAATAGTCATTTATCATAATTCAGAATCAGAAACAAAAATGAAAAAACCGTCATGTTTTGAGTTTTAGTTTAATAGCTCCGCTACAATTATACTTTTGCCCGAAAAGCACACAATAATTAAAAGACATACGATTCGAGTAGCATTGGTGCCAGGAATATTTCAATTTACAATCAGTGATAAAATTGAAACAATCATTTTATTGGTGCATCTATTAGTTTCTATTTCCATTCTCAACTTTCTTTTAGTAGTATTATTTCTTGATTATTATGTAACTGATTCCAAGGAGTTTTCTCTTAATTCCGACGGCCACTAAAAAATCTGCCATTTGCTTGCCCTATTCACGCCTCTCAAACCCAGCAGACTCCCAAATAAACTAGTAAAAAAGCCTTTTTAACGGTCTGTAGAGAAAACGACGGACCACAAGGGACCTTTGTAGGACGTGTTTTCTGGCGAATTACCCCGAGTGTGGCTGGCGACCCTGGGCAGGAGGGAGGTGGCTTCGCCAAAGGCTGCATTGTGTGCAGCTGATTCAGCTGCGCGAAGTCTCATGCAGATGGCGACAGCCGTTGCCTCTACCGCCTCCATCGTCTGCCTAAAGTTGGCCTTCTAAAATACCCTTTCTGTCGCAGAAGGATCCGGAAGTCGACATTTGCATGCGAGTTTGCTTGCGAGAAGTTTCTTTAATAGATATATCATTTTTTCATGGTATGTTTTGTAAAGTTTGCTCTCTGTGCAACAATTGGGAGTTCAATTCCCAATGCAGTGATCTTACAACTAGTTTTCCTTTCGAGATGTGGCTTCTTTATTATGCAAAATGATCAGGAGTTTTGCGTGCACGTTGCATTGTGACTCGATTTCGCATATCCAAGCAGTATAACGTGGTTAATGAAAGACAAAAACAGTTATAATATTGACAATATACCAGAGAGGGAAAATAAAATGTATTTTTAGTGAAAAAATTGTCGAATACGTTTTGTGTAATGAAATTGCATTTGAAGTTTATTATTATTTGTATTCTTAATATTGAAACCCACATCGTGAAAATCGCAATAATGAACCCTTCCTGAAGATTTCCATATAGGTAGGGAACAGAACGAACTTCATCAATTATATCATCACTTTGCTACTAAAATCATTATTTCATGATTATCTGATCTCACTGCCATTATCTCTAACAGCTTAGCAAAAACCATTTTCACCTCCACCATCAATCATTCATTCCATCCCTCTATTATTAACATTAATTTCACCGTCATTACCACTACTTTTGCCACCCCGTTTCATTTCTTCGGTCTCCACCACCATTTCCACACCATCTTCACTTACCACATTACCCCCTTCCTTTTGGACTTCTTAACCCCTTTTTTCCTGGAACTGCCCCCATTCTACTTGCACTACCACCCATGCCGGGAGAGCGGTCAGGAGTTTAGAGCTTGGGGCAGTGTCCCGTTGATGGGAGATACCTGGTTGAGGAAAACCATGTTAACCGACGTTAGGTTGGCGCTGGATCTCGCCATCCAGCGCGGAAGATCACCGACACCTCCTGATGAAAAACATGCACTAGACTTACAGGAATAATGATCTCAGTAGTTGACGTGCCCGGAATCACTAACAAGCAACCAAGACCGGGAGCGGTGGCTCAATGCATCAACTGATGTCACTCCAGTGCCTCTGACCGGTCCTAGGTTCGAGTCCCGACGGCGGCAGCATTTTCGACACTAGTTTTCAGTTAGGTCGAATTCAGTAGGAGAATCTCATCGGCTGGCTGCTGATCGGTAGTTTTCCGTGGTTTCTCCGATCAATACCTGGCGAATGCCGGAGCAGCACCCTAACAAACAAGCCACTGACCGCGCGCGATCTCTCCTACCTCTTCCTTGTCCTACCCTCGTTCCCTACTTACACACATACTAACATGTACAACACTAACACACATTCCGGGAGACCGGTCGGAATGTTAGAACTTGTCCCGACTGGAGCGGTTCCTCGCTGGTGGGAGATACCTGGTTAGGGAAACTCCCCGCTAGTCGACGGTGGGTCGGTGCCGGATCTCGCGGTCCAGTAGGGGACGATCACCGCCACCTCGTGATGAAAAAGCATGCACTACACTTACGGGACTAATCATCCCAGTAGTTGACGTATCCGGAATCACTGACAACTCACCAATCTACCATCGTCCCTCGTGCCACGTATTCCCCCTCCCTTCGCCTCGCCCTTGTCATCGCTACCGCCCTTTCCAACGCGCACTTTCCCCCCCCCCCCCCACCTGCTCCCCTTCAGCTCGCTCCAGCCACCGCACCCCAGCGCCAGGCTTTTGTCTTGCGGGCGCCTCCCGCGGCGCGCGCGGGAATGAAATTTCGCCGACAACTGCCGCCGCCCGGCTGCGCCGCTCGCACCGCGCGCGGGTTCGGCGAGGGAAGGGGGCACCCGATGGGTACGAGGCCGTCCACAATGAAATCTTCCCGCGCCTGGGGTTTAGCACTTTGTGTTGGGCTTATGGAGAGGCGCTCGCGACATCCCCGCCCCTGCCCCCGCGCCTTTTTAGGCGCTATTCACCGCGTTTAAATAGCACCATTGATGTGCGGATGTAGTCCGGACCGGCGGTCGATATCCCGTACTGTAATGCTAACGAAAGTGCTCAAGCGGTCTTGGTTAATTTTGCATAAATTATATCGTTGTGTGGCTTGTATAAATTATATTGATTTGCTGTTTCAACTGTTTCTATTAGTACTGTCGAGTAGGAGTTTTTTTTCTATGGTTCAGTTGCTCTTTGATATTGAAAATGAACGCTATTATTATCGATGATTTAGAGATTTGTGGACATGACCGAAAATTGATAGTTTGCGGGGAGATGATGAATATTTGATGAAAAAACATGCCTTATGTGCATGAAGTGTAGAATAATTTTGAGGGAAATTGTTTATGCCTCTTCATACGAACAGTGTGTACTCTACTTGGACGAAATGTATTACAAAATGAATGAAATGATGAAATATGGCATAATTCTTTCCTTTATCTTTTATTCCTTAACACATTTCTACTAGGAAAATCGTTCGTTTTCATTATTTCGTTCGAAATTTTATTAACCTCTTTAACCGAACGTATTATCAACTTCTGCTCTGAAAGGTATTTGAGTACATTTGTGATTATACTTACAAGTTTGTTAGAGGGGTATGTCCAAAAACAGGCTAGGTTCTAAAAACGGGGTAGTTTTCTGTTGTAAGCCAGAGGGTGTCGAACTCTATCGGAGATTGTGTGAAAGTGGCCCCCTCTGTCCCGTTGAAGAGCGACAAGCAGTTGGTGTCGATCAGTCAACGTGTCCAGAAACTGTGCTGACAAAGTCATCGATTGTCCTATTTTTCTATCGTCAAACCTTTAGCAGGTATGTACAATATTGTTTTACACCATTAGCTGTAAATGTTATTTGGCAGCAGGACTATGTTAACGTTGAGTTGGAAATGCGTTTCAATGCATCATTTAGTCTTATGCTTCATAGTAGTAATGGCCGCCACGATGGTTGTAAAAGGGGGTATTGGTCTAAATACGGGCTAATGAATGAGGTCTAAAAACGGGCTGCCTCTCTGGAGTAGCCCATATTCGGACCAGACCAGAACCATTTTCAAATAACCTAAAAGTGATGTACCTAATTACAATTTACCTACTATTTATGTAACTAATTATAATTATTCCGTTTAAACTCAGTTAAAACATCACTGGTCACTGGAACACCTTACCGTCAGGAGCTACAACGTTTCGAGCTACAACCGTGAGGACCGTTCCAAATTGACAAAAAGAAGCTTTCGTTTACTGCTATGGGGTGAAAGACAAAAGAAAGAGAGAGCAAATACTTTCTAAATCAAAGAGCAAGAAGAAAAAATCGACATCCTTCAACGAAATCCTCCACCTCACAAGAACAGAGACAACCATCCCTACACGACTCCGAATCGGAATTTGAGGCGCCACTACCCACAAAAAACCAACAAGATTATGCTTCCTGTCTGTTTTGCCAACAGTTGTTTTTTTTCGAGGTCAGAAATGGTGAAGATGGGTACAGCCGGACACATGTGATGGGTGGGCACACCCAGAATGTGCTGGTTGGGAGAGAGATGTGTATACATGTGATTTTTGTAAGTGAATTTAGGATTTTATGCTTATATTGTACTCTTTTAAGTAAAATTTTCTGTGATTACTTTTTTCATTAAATTTTTCTAAAAAAATGAGAGGTAGCCCATATTTGGACACTATTTTCAAAATGCAACATTTTGCAATTTTTTTAAGTGTAGCATTTTTTATGAAACTGATTGTTTCATTCTGAATCAATGATATGAGTCAAAGGACGACTCTAATTAAGTCTAAATTCCCCTCATATGCACAAAAATGTTTTGTGTTTTCTGAATCGAATGATATGAGTCAAAGTATATATATATATATATATTTTGAAGGGAAGTCGGCGGGATGAGCGACCGTCCACGAGGTCGGCGCAAGCGGACTGTTTACTCCGTGGCGGTGGAGGCCATTTTACTCCGTGGCAGAGTAATTCGCCGCGTGCGGTTTGCGCGGCCGTCGTGTGGCGCGGTCGTTGCGACGCAGTCGGCTGCTTTATGAAAAATTCCTGCCCGGGAGGAACACGCTCGGAGACGAATTACGCAGCCCGGGGGAGGGGGAGTGGCGATAATCCCGCCACATTCCCTCTGGCCTCCTCCCCACTGTTGCGTAGGCGTGGCCTCCGAAGTCACACAGCGGAAATTTCTTGTTTCTTTCTGTTACTCTGGTATTTATATGTAATGTAACTTTATCTCTCCTCAAGTGCTTCATGCACTTCGCATTATTCACTAGCGCAACTTATTAATATATTATTATTGTTATTATTATTATTGTTATTATTAAATCTAATCCATAAAATATACCTTTACTGAGGGATCAGTGGTCATGAGAAACCAAAATAAAATAGTGAGAAGTATCCGATATATTATATTGATGTTTTTGGATAAGACCTATTATTATGACCTATAAATTATACTGTTAAAGACCATACTCGTGCTTTGAGACATTTATTTTCATTTAGTACCACTGAAAGGAAGGCAGAAAGAAGTGAAGCATACTGAGTGAAAATAATATTTATTTCAAAAGAGAAGGTTAGATTCGAAAATAATTTTTATTTTTCTGCTACGTCTAATTCAGCTGCTTTTTGGAAGATAATTCTAGCGGCCGGCTGCTCTGATCGGAAGTTTTCCGTGGTTTCTCCGACCAACACCATGTGAATGCCAGAGCATCAACCTACCAAACGGGCCATGGACGATATCTTTCCATTTCCATTGTCATCTCCCCTCTCTTCTCTCTCTCTGTCTCTCTCTCTCTCTCTCTCTCTCTCTTTCTTTCTTTCTTTCTCCCTCTCTCTCGCTCTCACATACGCACAAATGCAGTACACTACAACACAAGACAGGAGACCATTCGGGAGCTTAGAGCTTGTCCTGCCTGGGGAGGAATCCTGCATGGGTGTGATACCTGGAGGAAGAAATCCCCTTCAAAGCGACGTTTAAGCACTAGATCTACCTGGCGGGAGAGAAACACCGCCACCGGATAAAACATTCTCTTCACTAACCGAACTAATGACCTTGGCAGTAGGCGAGTCTGGAAACGTAAATCGATCCATCAAAGATTCCTAACGTTGAGTTAATATTTTCTTTAACTATTTTATTGAGGTTTACTGAGAATTTCGATGTAGTTTTTCCATTAATTTCTTCATATAGGAAATTGCATTATGTCCGAGGTAACAATTTCGGACGTTCTTTTCTCTGGAGCTTTCTTGTAGCTGGACGTAAGTTGTGTCGTGAGCAGTAATACGCCGAATATGATAATTCAGTTAGTATGCACAAAAAGAGAACAGACGGAATAATTCAGTTAAATATTTGCGTTTTTGAGTCAAAATCGAAACTGTTTCTTTATTTTTGGATTTTTCCGAGTTCCTAGATATTAAGAAAACCGTAGACACCTCTCGTATGGACAGAGCCTTCTCAATTTCCGTCAATTTAGGTATATATTGTAAATTGGTGATACATATATTTCAATAGGTTTCGGTTCAGTGTGATTGCGAATTGGCATAGCAAATGAGAACAAACGTTAATTTTCTTGACATTAGTATGCTCAATGTAATAATTCTTAATTCAAAAACAATTTGAAACCAACACCAGTTCGTAATTAAAATGGTGAAATATCACTAGTAACTACTGTTCTCTGTACGCATTTAAGTGATTAATTGTTAACCTACTAATTAAAAAATATGTGAATCTGAACGTCTACGCTTGAATTGATATGAACGAAAATAATTGTCGCAGTGACAGACACCGGTAATTTTCCTGTGACATCGAAATATTACTGCGTTGCTTTGGAGGACTTTGGTTCTTATTAATGATTCATGAGGTCGAATATTGATGGTGGATTTAAATTATTGCCACTAAGTTATGATATGAAGTCGATAAATGGGCTATGATTAGTCTCTAGGTTTGACTAGGCGATGAACGGTCGTTTTCGACAATTGAGTTATATTACTTTGAATGAAAAATATACGATTTACTAAAACATGGTTGACTAACTTGCATGGCTTTATCACAGATTTCCCGCATATCTTTACAATACCGTTATACTACTTCTATAAGACAATTGGATCACTCGAATAAACTATTAAGTTCTTGGAAAAACGTAAGGATCAAAATTTCGTAATTAAATTTTCTTGACATATAATTTATTTATTTTAATTTAACGATGCAAGAAGCGTCCTAATCATGTTGATATTGCGCTATCGTGACACCATAGTAAATGAGATGTATGAAGCCAAACTATTTGCGTTAAGCAGACCTTTTATACTAATAATAAGTAATAGTTGAACACATGCGATTACATGGCGCAAATCGAAGACCCGTGGGAGAATTACATCAGAAAAGTGCACCAATCATCATCCAAAGCTCAATAATGTTTCGTGTCGTTCAGTACTTGTTCTCCAAACTGATAAAATGAGTGAAACTGTTTTATTTACTAAGATCTGCACATGTATGCTGTAGTGGACTATTTTAAAAACATAGATTAAAATTTAATAATTAAAAAAATAAAATAAACACGCCGTATATAAGAAGTAATTTGTAGAAGTATACAGATTATAATTAATAAAACTTGTATTTCTAATCATCACAACTGGTTATCGATGGCTAGTAATGCTAAGAAACTGAAATGTATATGATCTCCATAAAACAAGATGGGGATAAATATTATTATTATTGTTGTTGTTGTTGTTGTTGTAGAATATCCTGCTAAACACCTTCACTAAAAATCCTAATGCATCACTTATAAATGTTAATGCAGAAAACTCGCTCTTGCTCCGCTAATCGATTACAAACACATGTAGTACGTTATTTTTAAAATATTCCTCTTGCAGTATTGGATTTCCTGTATCAAGCTCGGATCATGAACGACGACATAAACATATTCCCTCCATTAAACGAACCGCTCCCGCAAAAGCGGAATCAGAAACAAAATCTAATGAAGCCGAATGCTCATTTGCAACGTGAATCCCTCTGTAGCCCTGCGTGGCCTCTCAGCCCATCACAGTGTCACAGTACCCCAGTCAGATTGATTGATTGATTGATTTTTTTCGTGTTTTCGGGCGCGTCAACTGCTTTGGTTATTAGTCCCGTTAGTATAGTGCATGTTTTTCTCGGGAGATGGCGGTGACCTTCCCCAGCTGAATGGCGAGATCCGGTGTCGACCTATCGTCAGCTAGTGGGGTTTCCCTAACCAGAACTCTCCCACCAGCGGACACAGCCCCAGCCGGGACAAGCTCTAAGTTCCGACCGGTCTCCCAGAATATGTGGTAGTGTAGTGCATGCTAGTGTAAGTGTGTGTGTAAGGGGAGAGGATAGGACAAGGAAGAGGAAGGACAGATCGCGCGCGGTCCGTGGCCCGTTTGGTAGGGTAATTGCTCCGGCATTCGCCTGGTGTTGATCGGAGAAACCACGGAAAATACCGATCAGAGCAGCCGGTCGCTAGAATTGTCCTCCAGACAGCGACTGAGCTCGACCTAGCTGAAAAGCTAGTGTCGAAAATCCCGCGACTGTCAGGACTCGAACCTAGGACCTCCCAGTCAGACCCCAGACAGGATAGCCAGGGAACCTGCCTATCTAATAGTGCAAACGAAAGAAAAATGAAAAGAAGATGAGGAAAACTGATAATTCGAAGAAGCCGAAAAAAGTAATGAATCGCTGAAAAATTTCTTTCAACATTTCAAACTTTCTTTCAAGTTTATAATTATTTGAGGGTCTGGGGTGAGACCCAAGACCCCAAGTTACACAGCAAACCTCTCGCTAACAGTAAATGTTAAACTGGAGGAGGTGGTTCAGGGCACCAACTGATGTCACTGCAGTGCCTCTGGGTTCGAGTCCCGACCGTGGCAGTATTTTCGACACTAGCGTGTCAGCTAGGTCGAATTCAGTCGCTGTCTGGAGGAGAATGTTAGCGGCGGGCTGCTCTGATCGGTAGTTTTCCGTGGTTTCTCCGATCACCAGGCGAATGCCGCAGCAGTACCCTAACAAACGGGCCACGGACCGCGCGCGATCTGTCCTTCCCATTCCTTGTCCTATCCTCTCCCCTTACACACACACTTACACTAACATGCACGACACTACCACATATTCCTGGAGACCGGTCGGAGGCTTAGAGCTTGTCCCACCATCGGCGGTGACCCGTTGGAGGGAGATACCTGCTTGGCGAAAACCGCGCTAGCCAACGGGAGGTCGGCGACGGATCTAACAATCCTGCGAGGGAAGAACACCGCCACTTCTCGAGGAAAACATGTGCATTGCACTTACGGTAATAATGACCTTCGCCGTTAATGCACCCGGAATCACTAACAATCAATGAATCAGAAAATGTTAATATCTGATGTTAGTGAATCTTGTTACTCTTCTCGGTCATATTTATGAGCAGGAACAAGGTGAGACATACTTTAACAAAATGCGAGTTATTAACGTTTACGAATAGTGATATGCTTGCTGTGACTGATGCTTTGCTAATTCTCGTACTGTTCCAAGCTCTTTATTTGTTGTTTGTCACTAAAGATGACCATACACGAAACAGTGCAACTCTCTAAAACTGTCTTACATCGGTTCTAAATCTGTTTTTGCCTCACTTTTCCCTCAATGAAGCATATAACCGCGGCGATGTATGTACATCTGGTGCAAGTCAGGCTTGCGAGTCGAACTTGCTCGTGTCTGTATACCTTAAGTATTAACAGAGATTGAAATACATTATCACCTTGCGTAACATACTATGAATATGTCAAATATACTTTTACAGTGATACGACTAATGTATTCTCAAATTCACATTAATGGAATGTTATGATACGATAAATTATTAACATAGTTATAATTCATTTTAAAGTTACGACTCTCTCCACTGTTTATGTAGTAAGGCGTACCTCAGCTAGAAGGGTACATAAATATCTTTTTGTTCAATAAATTAAATGACTTCTCTTTGAAACAACAAACATAATTTATTGTTGCTGGATTGTGTCTGAAGGTGCGTCTGCAATACATTCAAATGGAAATCCGAATCCAACTTATTAATACTTTTTTTCGCTCGCTAGTATAGAGTTAAAATGTGATGTTTACTATTGTCATTCAAATTGTACAATCTACAAACTTCTAATAACTTATGCAAGTTACTATAATTCACCAGTACTGTTACTATTCTGGGTACTATTGCCAAATCAGCGGAATAAAGACCATGAAATCAACAACCTTAATTTTCTTCCTCACATCTAAGAACCGTGGAAGTTCTAGATAAGGTCAAACCCGTCCAAATAGTATCTAATTAAGTACAAATGAATGATTCACTACCAATTCATCAATTATTAACATTAATTATCATAGCACAAATATATTTAATATAACTGGAGGTCATGGAACATATTGAGCATAGTGCAAGCAGAATCCTGAAGATGCATGTTCTGAAGCCTGGTCAATCTGTGAAAAACAAGTTTGATTTCCAGCACGTCAACCATTGGCCCCCCTAACAGTGGCACTGTGGCACCGCCACAGTGTCCGCCGAACAGCGCGAGCCCCTGACGATTGCTAAAGCGTTATCAGCGGCCGCTCACAAAGAACCGGTTTATGAGCTCGCCCGTAAACTGCGTTCGCCGCCAAACAAAGCGATTCTAAATCATTTTATGGCGCTCCGGCCCCAGCCACCGCCGCCTCCACTGCCGCCGCCGCCGGCCGCTATGTGGCTTTTGCTTTGCGAGAGACCCGTTGCCCCGCTGGAGGCCAGTAATCCCTCTGCTCAGATCCTGATGGAAAGAGATATATTGGTTATTTGTAACTGAAATTCGTACAAATTTGCATTATACATGATTTCCGAGTTCGTGTTCATGTTGCTTGGATTACCTTTGTATTAACCACCCCAAACACCATCAGAATTAATTTCTTTATCCTTCTAGTGACCAGATGTGCTTCTCGCGAGCTCTCTGATGGAAAGTGGAATGTTGGTGTTTTTCGATTAGAATGGCCATAAACTGCAAAACTGCTGCAAGTACGCAAATCTTCCAAGTCAGTTTCCATGTTACTTAAGCTGACCTTACATCACTGTAGGCTTGAGAAGCTTCTGTGCAGAACCGGAACGAAATATAAATAATGCTGATCTTTATACGGAACTGTTGCCAATTTGAAGTAAACGGAACATGTTAAGTCACTGGCTGTAACTTTCGCTACAGATTTTGTCAGGTCAAGACTTAAAATGAAACACTGTTGAATCCCGAGTGCTATGCTATCCAAAGAGGCTGGAACAGTTGCAAATGCAGAAGAAAAACAACGCTTTTACAACCAAGATCTTTGTTATTTCGTCTCTTTGTATTTTTCTCGTGTGTACAGCTCTCACGTGGAGAGACCGAAGAGACAGAAGTTTCTCCTTCACCAAATGTTGCTAAACATGGTCATTTTCAATGCGGTACATCTAAAGTTTAATGTGTGTATGTGTTTAAAATGTTCAAGAAAACGAATCTTATGGTAGGGCTAGCTTTCCACCTCCGAATTGTTGTTTCGTATCTAAACGATTCCACCCTGTCGTCGACAAATTAAATGTTTCATTGAAAACAATCCGGTTCTCGACGTTAACACTCCCACATTAAATACCCGGAGACTGACGGTGAAAACAGCAACCCATTGTTATGATCCCTTGGTGACGTTGCTTGGAGGGCCGAGCTGGTCGCGAGGCCGAGCTGAGGGACGCGGCCGCCGTCCCGGGACGAGCAGCGGGAAATTGATTTCGCTCCCATCGACCTCTGCCTCCTCCTCCTCCGCCAGGGGGAATCCCCTGGGTCCTCCACTCGGCGCCGCGGCGGAGACCCGGCACGCTGCTCCGTGACTCCGCCGAAGAGAGATGTCTGCAGGAGAATTCTCGCGGCCGGTCGCTGCGGTGTCGGAAGAAAACTCTAGCGCCCCCTGGTTGGCAATTCATCCTGTGTTTGATAAAGTTTTTGTTGGCGTCGTAAAGTGTTCATGCCAAACAAAAGTTCGGGATATGTTGTCTACCAACGAGACACACAACTCATGTGTTCTTTGAGATTAGTTTTCTCACAAGCATGGGAAAAAGTGGTCATCTTCGAACTACGACGTTCCCTAGAAGTTTGTAGCATTTATTCTGTATAATCTTGTGTATTCTTTAAACACAATAAGTATTTTTCGGTTGAATAATTCATTAAGTGCATTATTTAAAAGAGTTGAAGTATAATATTATTACACATAAAATGCTAAATAACAGTGACTATTTGCAGAGTACTAAGTAGACCCTTGCGAGAAGGATTTGTTTACAAGCATGTTCGAAGAAAGTTTTCCAACGAAACATTTAGTCCGGAAAGACTTAGATTGAAAACTAGTATTTCTTATCTCCTTGAAGGTTCTAAGCCCGACGACTCTTTCGAAATGGGCTCAGAATTGAAGAAGAATTTGATCTATAGAAATAATTCGTTTTGTGACTTTTACTTTGACTTGCATTCAATTGATGTCAATTTACAATGAGAGGATTGTAATCGCTAAGAGCAATCTAAAGATTTTTATGCTGAACATGATTTGTTCAATTGACAGATGGTACAAAACAACTGTGCTTGAAGTGTTTATTGAGAATATTAGTTTATAATTTTTACTATCAGTATCAGCAGAAGAGACATTTAATCCCCGGCGTTTTGGGGGGGCTGAATTTTTGCTGAAATTTGGGCTGAAAATTTTCATTTAACAAAGTTACGCATGTGACCAGTCGCCGCTCGTGGTTTTCTAAATCGGGATGACTACAAATGCATTGCATTGTATTGCTTTTGATTGCATGCGTTGTACGTATTTCTGTACGGTACAGTCTCTTCCGGTACATGCATAAGGTTGACTACGCTATTAAGAACTAATTTGCAAAAGTAGGTGATGCTCAATGCTTCTCGCTGAGCTGCATAGGTGTAATGCTAGGTACTGCAGAGGGTAATGCTACCTGGTGATTGACACCCCGTTCTTCAGACCTTAGGCCCCATCCTTGAAGGCTGCCTTACCGCATGACTTCACGCCTCTTCACTTTACCCAGGCCTTATGGCGGAGTGAAGTTCAAGCCTAACGCTTCTCCCTTCCCTGTCAACAACTTCAGATGTGTTACAGACGGCCGTTATCGAACTGATAAAGAAAAATGTTATCATTGTTACATAATATGACCAAGAAATGTATTAATAAATAAATACATTTATAAATTAATTGGGGGGAGCATTTTTTTAGGAGAGGCTCCACCTTGCAGCCTTTAATGCCGCGCCTGCTTGTGACATTTGCAGGCAACTCATCATGCACTGGTGATTGGCGAGACACGTTTGACGCAGTCGAACAAGTTTATTGTTGTCGTCTGTACCTCAATGCGTTATTAGTTGCCTTCTAATCAGGATGAACGTCAAATGTGTAACTTCATCATATGTAAATTTTCATTTTTTCACATTGATAAAAGTGGGTTTCTTCGATCCCCTACATGCCCTAGAAATTTGTAACAATTATTCGTAACAGCCTGGTTATGCCACGGCGGCCTAGTCTGTCGGCCGTGGCGTTCTCTACTATGCAACATGCTTTCACCTTGTCAAACAGCTAAGTGAACTAGGACATGACAATAAAATCACGCTGGGAGTTATAAATAATATAATTTTATTCACTTTTTGTAATGGCAAGTTACTTAAGAATTAGATCTCCACGTCCCATTTATATCACTGTCTTGCAGCTTTTACTGTTCTCCTCAGTACGTTTTCTTCTTTATCTTATTCGTATAGTTTACTTCTCCATGTCGTATGTTTTGCGAACACCTTTGTGGCAACCTGTAAATTGTTTAGAGAGTTTTATAATTTGTCATATCATTTTTTTGTTTTCTAAAACGTCCATTATGCAATCATATCTAGAATTACTATTTAGCTTTGCGGGCCCTAAGAATATCTCTCTCGAGTTACTCGCAGCCCGTGGGCGACCAGTTCGACATGTCTGCTTTAGATCCGCTGCGCACAATGTACTGGATAGGGAAGAGCGTGGTCAAAATTGTATTCCTACAATAAAATTATAGTGGCTGATTTGACTCAGAGCAACACCTTCTGTCACTCAGGGCAGCAGTTACAACCGAGAGGTTCTATGGTTCGAGTCCCGACGGTGGCGGATTTTTCGACAGATAGGGATAATTTCCTTTCACCTCAATATTTCACGTGAAGACACAACTTAGGATTTTTTACAAGGTACTTCTATTGAACACATAATTACATTAGTACATAATATATAGCATACATATTACATAATTCACAGACACTACTGCAATCGTTACATTCGAATTCCGAACATTTAAGCACGGGTCGTTTTTCTTTTTACGTACGGTACACCTGCCTTGAAGTTCTTAAATGTGGTACATGATGAAGTACAATAATTACTATTTATTGAGAAAAAAATATTTAATTAAATATTTTCGAAGATTCCGACAAGTGTTAACGTTGTCACTTAACATATTTCAGGACACCAGTTTTCATATTGCGGTTCAAACATTCTTAAAAATTCTTAATAAAAAAATTTTGCGTCTGTAAAGTGTCCATCCATACGAAAAAACAAGGTGCTTGAATGAAGTAATTGGACCGTTTAAAAACTTTTTTTTAATTTAACTTAAATCAGGAAATTGGACAGTTTTAAAAAAAGTCCGCTTTTTATGTCTGTCAAATCCGCACGAGTGAAAAAAATGTGTTTGCGTCCTGTAAATTGGACGTTTTAAAAGGCCTCTGACCGGGAGGTCCAGGTTCGACCTACGGGCAGGATTTTCACCTAGCTCTTCAGAAGGTCGAATTCAGTCGCTGTCTGGAGGAAGTGAAAACGGCTGCTCTGATCGGTAGTTTTCCGTGGTTTCTCCCATCAAAACCAGGCGAATGCCGGAGCAGTACCCTACCAAAACGGGCCACGTACGCGCGCGATCTGCCCTTCCTCTTCCTTGTCCTCTCCTCTCCCTTACACACACACACACACACACACACACACACACACTAACATGCACTACACTGCCACATATCCCGAGAGACCGGTGGGGAGCTTAGAGCTTGTCCGGCTAGGGTGCCCCGCTGGTGGAGAGTCCTGAGTTGGTAAACCCACTCAGCCGACGGTAGGTCGGCGCCGGATCTCGCCATCCAGCGGGGAAGGTCACCGCCATCTCCTAGAAAAACATGCACTACACTAACGGGACTAATGACCACAGCAGTTGACGCGCCCGGAAACACGAAAATCAATCAATCAATCAATCAAAATATGTTTTGTCAACCTTCGGCACCTTGCAGCCCACTGTGCAGCGGCTCCCCCGGGCGGTGCGTGAATTTCCAGTTGGCTCAGAGAGCGCGTCTCGTTGCGAAGCGCAGTCGTCCGCCCCGGGGGAAGCAGCGCAGCTCCGCCGGCACTCACTGCGCATGCGCCCCTCGCGAGCGCAGGTCGCTTTGTTGAAGGCTTCGCAGTAAAACTGCATTCTGTAGAGAAAACTGCCAAACAGGCATTGGTGGAATATAAGATGTCCTTTTCCTACTGTTTTTACTCTGTGGTGAGGTCTCTTTTGTGAACGCCTCATTGAGACGAGTCAACTTGAAAAGTCAGGTATGTTCATTCTACAGTGAGAATCTTCATAATCTACGGAAAGTATTCTCTTGTTTGAAACTCTTTGTTTACTTCTTCCGAATTGACCGGGAGCGGTAGCTCAGTGCATCAACCGATGTCACTGCAGCGCCTCTGACCGGAAGGTCCTGGGTTCGAGTCCTGACGGCGGCAGGATTTTCGACGCTAGCTTTTCAGCCAGGTCGAATTCAGTAGCTGCCTGGAAAAGAATTCTAGCGGCCGGTTGCTCTGATCGGCAGTTTTTCGTGGTTTCTCCGATCAACACCAGGCGAATGCCGGAGAAGTACCTACCAAACGGGCCACGGACCGCGCGCGACCTTTCCTTCCTTTTTCTTGTCCTATCCTCACCCATTACACACACTTACATTAACATGCACTACACTACCACACATGCCGGGAGACCGGTGGGGAGCTTAGAGCTTGTCCCGGCTGGGGCGGTGCCCCGCTGGTGGGAGAGTCCTGTTTAGGGGGAAATCCCAGTAGCCGGCGGTAGGTCGGCGCCGGATCTCACCATCCAGCGGGGGAAGATTACCGCCATCTCCCGAGAAAAAATACATGCACTACACTAACGGGACTAATGACTAGAGTAGTTGACGCGCCCGGAAACACGAAAAGAACAAACCAAACCAAACCAATCTTCCTAATTGGAATCAGCGTCACTGCATCAGCAGGAATCATCTCACTGCTCGATATTGTCATTATGGAATTCTAGATGACTTAAAGAACTTTCATTATTTGATCAAGATCAGGAACGGTCGTGACCCAATTTGAAGTGAACCTTTTTTTTTTAATTAAATTTCCCGTCAAGAGTTACCTCAAATGTGCTACGAAACTTCTGCGATCCTCACAACAAGGTGTACCCATTGGTTGAGTTGATAGATATTAAAATATCGCTTCATAGTACTCGTAAATAAAAATACCGTTTCATTGTGGATAATATGACTTACCAATTTCATCTCTTTCCAGCCTAATTAGTAATGAATTAGAAATATTTCTCAGCGCATCTACACGAATAAAAATTCTGAAGACAACCTCCACCCACTATGAAATCACTGTATTCGTGCGGTAAGTTGCCTCAATATCCTCCCGTCGTCGCGTCTCAAGATAGGTTTTATAGCTCGACAACTTAGAAAAAAATCATCATGGCGTCGCGTACCTCAGGAGGCGTGGCGAATCCATTCCCCACCACTCGCAAGGCTCAGTTAAACTCAAGGACCGCCTGCCAGGCGCGACAGAGAGGCAGTACAGCCCTGAAGAGGACCGCGATATGTCGGTCGAAACGTCAGCACCCCAGCCTTCGACGCGGCGTCACCCGGACAGCCCAGATCAAGGTCAGGCTGTCTTGCCCCCCCCGCCCGGGCCGAGGCGACGGCGGCTCCTCAAGCGGGGAAATTGGGCTGCGAAGAGAGGGAACCCTCCCCTCCGCCAGTTTTCACGCATGCCCAGTCCAGGTTGTTTTTTTTCTAATTGGCGAGCTATAGGAGTGGCATAATAAACTTAATGAAACATGCTTATGAATTTAAAAAGATGCTTTGTTGAATATATTTTATAGCGGAGTACGTTTAAAGTAGTGTTGATTCATAGCTTTGTGATATTTGTTCCTGCTCTACATTGCAGCGTAGCTGTGATGCTTTTCATGTAGTTTTTTAAATTAAATTTTTGGCCGCTGCTGCTTGTCAGGTTTGGGCGATCCCCCCCACCCCCCCCCCACTTCTAACACATCGCGAATTCCACGCCTTCCAAAACACCTTCCTTGAGTTGAAAGGCTGGGTGACGGGATCTTCCCTCTCACCTCGATTGCCTGAGAAAGCTCGAAGGCTCTCCACTCAGTTTTCTATTCCATTAAACCCTAAATAACCCCATAATCATATTTCAGCTGTTACGAGTTGGCAGGGAAAGGTAATGGACTGAGTGGACAAATGAATGAATGAATGAATGCTGTGACCCGCGACCTCCAGCAATTCCCTTCATCGGCTTCCGGAAAACCTTCCTTGACATCATCCTGCGGTTATAGAAGATGAAATGAATGATGGGGATGGGATGGATGCATGAGATAGTGAGAAGGCTTCCATGCCGTGAACACACGGTAAAAAAATCCATTTCTTTCGCGGAATTCGAACTCACAAGTTCAGTTGTAACGCCCTTTTGGTTGATTGATTATTTCGTATTTCCCAGCGCATCAACTGCTGTAGCCATTAGTAGCTGTAATGCACGTTATATCTCGTGAGGTGGGGTGTTTCTCCATCAATAGAACGTGAGATCGGGTGTCAGCGCAGATACTACGTGCAGACGTTGGCTTGCTGCAGGTTTTCCTTTCTAGGAATCTCACAGGTATGTGTGATGAGGTAAAGCATGTAAGTGTGTTTGTGTGTGTGTTGTCAGTAGGGGGAGATGAAGGAAAATGCGTGCTGTTCATGTCCCGTTTGTTAGAGTATTGCTTCGGGATTCTCCTGGCATTGGCGAATACCACAGAAAACCGCTAATTAAGGCTTCCAGCCGATAGAACTCTTTAAACAGTGTTTAAATACGATATAGTTATACAGGATGTCTCAGAATAAATGTTACAAACTTCTAGGACAGATCGAAAGTCATCACTTTTGGTCAATCAACATTTATAGTGGGAATTTTCAAATAAGAGCGTTACGCATGAGATATATACCTAAGTGTTAGGCAACTCCATTCACAGGTGTCTAGATCAGTATGATGCAATAAAGCAGATTCGATGTACTTGTCGAACGCCTGCCATACGGGTTACCTGTCATTGAGAGCAAATATATCTTATGTAACAGTTATTTGAAATTTCTGACTGTATGTTCATTAGTAAAGGTTTATATCTTAGTCTTCCTAAATGCCCTCTTAAAGTTATTTTCTGGGACATTCTGTATAGCTTGTGTCGAAAACATGTCACCGTCGATACTCGAACCCTAGGGCCACCTGCTGAGAGACACATCAGTGGAAAAATGTTTCCTGGATTATCTCAGCCAATAACGCACTTGTACTCAATGCACTGCGCCTCCGGACCGAGTGTTGGGTGCAGTTTATTTCTCGCAAACCACTTGTTTCATAGGAAGATCCCGGCTGTTGATGTGAAAGGAAATGGCGGCGCGCGCCGTCAGACACTGCTCTCCAACGTCTCCCTAGAGAGCGCCAGCGCAGCATTCCCTCGAAGGTTGCCCCCCCGCCCCCGGCCACCACCGCCGCCCGCCGCCCGCCGCCCGCCGCCCGCCGCCCGCCGCCCGCCTGTGCGTCATAACCCGAGGAACATGATTACGTTTGCGTTTGGGAAGACGAAAATTGGAGCTTGTGTCAACCCTAGACAGCGCATGCTGCTCGCAGCTATTCGGGTAGAGAAGGAAGGAGCCAGTACAGGCTGTTCGGGAATGATTTTCTTGTTGTGATATCTTAAGGGAGGGAGTTACGAACGTCTAACCGGGAGCGGTGGCTCACTGCATCAACTGATGTTACTGCAGTCCCTCTGACCGAGAGGTCCTTGGTTCGAGTCGTGACTGGGGCAGGATTTTCGACAATAGCTTGTCAACTAGGTCGAATGCAGACGCTGTCTGGAGGAAAATTGGCCGGCCCTGATCGGAGTTGTCCGTGGTGTCTCCGATCAACCGCTTGCGAATGCCGGAGCAGTACTCTAAGAAACGGGCAACGGACCGCGCGCGATCTTGCCTTCCCCTTCCTTGTCTTCACCCCTCACACACACACTAACATGCACTACACTGCCACTCATGCCGGGAGACCGGCGGTCGGGGACTTAGAACTGGTCATGGCTGATGCGGTGCCCCACTGGTGGGAGATACCTGGTTGAGGAAATCCCGCTAGTCGATGGTAGGTCGGTGCCAGATCTCGTCATCCAGTGGGGGATGATCACCGCCTCCTCCTGAGGAAAAAGCATGCTCTACACTTACGGGACTAATGACTCAGTAGTTGACACGCCCGGAATCACTTATCAATCTAGTCATTGTCACGCTTGTATAGAACGGGGACTGGCACTCAGTGAATTTTTCCGTAATGCGCGTTGCTTACGTAGAAGGCGATGTTCTGTGCTATTTCTTTCATTCTATATGTCATCATGGTATGATTTTTTCATTTTTTTAACGACAACCATAGTATTTTTTTACGTTCATTCTGTATGAGAATTGTATGCTGTTTTGATGTACTGTTTATTTGTTTCTTTTTCTACGTTAAACGCTCTCTAGGATCCTTGAGCCAGTTTCAGTTTTTAATTCTTCAATTTTTCTTCTATTGTTTCCACTATTCCATCGTCTTTCATTTTTTTCTCCTGGAGCACTCTCATCTCTTCTGCTTCTTTTAGATTAAAAATTAGACTATTATTTTTTTCTTATATTGATAAAAGTGTGTGCTATAGACTCGCGCACTGGCTTGCCTCAAGAATATAATTAAATAACCGTAGCTTACAAACCTTTAGTATAAAAATATAATATTATTACCATTGCCGACATTTGTCGTATTATTTTATTTATAATATGTTCATTACTTGAATAACCTATTACAGTAAATTGACTCACTGACGCTTCTATGAGCGATTGCGAGAGCTGGTGACAGGGATATCGTCATGAGTTTGTGTCCCTGTTTCGATTAAATTCGTAGTTGCTCATAGGTAGAATTATGTTTGAGCTGTTCAGAGACTTAACTCACTTGTAATATGACATATCTGCCTAGTAGTTGTCAGACCAAAAGTGGTTGGCATTTACTTTTAGAAAAGAACCTTATTTTGACGTACTTGTGAAGCTAACAACGGTTACGAAGGGGAGAAAACTATGGGGTTTACTGATTATACAACCGTGAAACATGGAAGCTACATTTAAGAACATACAAGCTAGATGCTTTTCTTAGAATGTTTCGGAAACTTAAGTGGTACAGTGACTGGGCACAAACGAGAAAAACCTGTTAGTTTCACGGTCGGGGCAGTTAACTTTTTTAAACAATTCAAACATAATTTGCAATAATAATAATAATAATAATAATAATAATAATAATAATAATAAACTTACTATGTACCGAGCGAAGTGGCTCAATGCCTAGCGCCCTGACTTCACAGTCGAGAGACCCGGGTTCAATGCCCGGGACGACCATCCTGACCGAGGTTTTCGTGATTTCCCTCGATCATACAAGCGAATGCTGGAATGGTTCATAAAGGCCACAATCACCTCTCTTCATCATCCTATCATATCCTAATTCATAACCAAAGCTTAGCAACCTTGTCTTACGAAGGAATATAGCCGAAAATCTTATCCCTATAATTACACATGTATCTCTCTAGAATAGAATATGACTTGGCTTCGGAAGAAAACGTGTAGCGTGATCAGAAATGGGCGTTACGTATAATAATAATAATAAAATAATAATAATAATAATAAATAATAATAATATATAATAATTATAATAATTAATTATTATTTTCAATACAATTATTATTATTATATTATTATTATGATTTTCTTAATAAAAGTGCCAATAATTCCTTTTTATAGACAGTCACAAACCCATTTATTAAAACAAAATGATTATTCCATTATTGGAACTTTTATTAAGAACATACTTATTAACAGATAGCCTATGTTTCATCTTTATTATTATGATTACCACAACTATTATTATTATTAACTTATAATAGAAAGTAAAAAATGAATCAATATGACATTGCCGTAATGAGGCTCGTGTTGTGGCTGCGGCTGAGTCCCCGTGCGCTGCCTGGGCACTGCTCCCGCTGCGCAGATGGCGCGTAACCGGAGCGCGGCGCGTGGCGGTGGAATGCGGAGGTGCCGCGCTGGCGAAACGCCGTGCGTTTCTCATCTGCCGCCCCTCCTCCGCCCCCGGCGCCAGCGCGGGTGGCTGGTGGGCGGCGGCTGTTTGTTTACGCAAGCACAAATGCAAAACGCCCCGCGCCGCCGAAGCGCGCCGGCTGGCAGCGCCACGCGCCCGGGCCTTCGCTCTGCTTCCCTGCTTCTCTGCCTCCCCGCTTCCTACTTTTCCTTCTCCTTCTTCCTCACTCTTCCTCCTCATTTCTCACTTCTTCACTTCACTCGCTTCTTGTTCTTTGCTTCTCCGCTTCCTCGCTTCTCCGATTCTCCGCTTCCTCGATTCTTCGCTTTCCTGATTCTTCGCTTTCTCGTTTCCCGGTATCTCCTCTTCCCCGCTTCTTCGCTTCCCCTTCTTTTCCTTCTTCTATTTCCTGAACTCTCACTTTTCCGATTCTGCCGCTTCTTGCTTCGCCTCTCTCCTTGTTTCCTGCTAAGTGCAGGTCCAATAACCCTGAAATCTATTTGCCGTTATCTCCCCCTTCATTGCCTTTTGTCTCATCCCTGTCGTCTCCGCTTCTCCTTTCTTCCCCGCTTCCTTACGTTTTCCCGCTGCCCCCACTTCTTGCTTCGCCTCAGTTCACGCAGCTCTGCTAATCCATTGCCCCATTCCTTCCAATTACTAAACGTGTTTTCTTCTCGTTTTCTCTGGCGCGCCACTCCGTCGTCTCTGCTAGTATTCCTCTTTCATGCCCGCTTCTCCGTTCTTATTGTTTCTTGCTTCGCCGTGTCACTTTATCCGCTCCTCGTTCTTCGAGAATTCGCTGGTTCACCCGGTATCTCCCGTTGTTCCCTCCTCTCCCAACAGCTCACTCTTATAAGAAAACTGCTAAGCTACACACGTTTTCTAGTTACAAGTAGAGCCCGAAAGTTTTGCCTAGTATATTTTTATTATTCAGATGTTTAGAGGAACCACTTAACTATAGTTTTGGAGTTTTTTTAGAAGATTTTCATTTTGCTTTTTTGTCTGTTTTAGCTTCTGATGCCTATTTTTAGTATTTTGCCTTGCTTGTTTTGACTTTTTCTCCATTTTCCATCATGATTTTAATCTTCTTCTCCTGGCGTCGATCTTTTTTCTTTCTCTGCAAGAGTAGGCACGATATCAGGCATGAATTATGGACTTCAGTTGTTGGGTCAGGAAGACTTAAATATCATACCCAAGAAAGCGATGCTACCAGTCAAGACTTTTGGTTTTTCCTTCATTGATGGCGACAGACTTCGTTCGCTCACGTGGAATTCCATCCTAACTTTGAATATGGCCATTGATCCTTTCGAGGGCAGAGCTCTGTGCATGACGGCGGCCCTTCTCAGTGCTGCTGAATACGTAAATTCGGAGAACGAAACTAATAATTGCGTTGTCACAGATGCCATTTCAGTATTCAAAACAGAGAACACTGAATTTTTATGAGCTTTTGTAAGAATTTCGATTAAATGATTTCTAGTTGTTTACATGCCTTCTGCACCCCTATATTAGCGAAAATAAATGCATTTTAGTGTGCCTACTTTAATAAAAATAAATCCTTTTTTTGCTCTCTTATTTGGTAAAATAAAAACCTGAACGTCCGGGCTCTAGTTTGAGTGATTTGTATGATTGAATGCGGCGCTTTGTTGTAAGGACTCCTCTCATTGGTTGCATGATAAAGTGGCCACCAATAATGTGCGACGGGCTATGGCGCATGCGCAGCCGGCGAGATGCTTCTCTCTCCTCACCGTACCTGCTCCGGTAATTTCTGCGTTTCATGACCAAGGCCCGGCACACACGCTACGATATACCTGTCAGGTGAACCCTGCATAGGTAAACCGGAAAAGTATACATGTGCAGGTTAGAGCACACACACGCTACAGTAAACCGGAAGATGTTAACTCAGTTGAGTGATGGCGAGCACAGAAGACGGCGCGATCGGTTTTGCCATGAAGTGTAAAAAGAAGCGAAAACGCAAAGCCTGATGTAGAGAGTGGTTTACAAAGAAAAATGAATACTCCCATACAAGATTACTAAAAGAGTTAAGTTCAGATCGTATAGATTACCATAATAATTTGCGGATGGATGAAGAACTCTACCTAAAACTGTTGTCACTTGTAACTCTTGTGTACCAAGAGAACATAACTTCTGCTTCTAAGCAGCTTAGAAATGAGTTCACCTCGTACTTCATGAATGAAGGCGAAGTTCCATGTCAAGACAATCGGTATTCAAAAAAAGCAGTGTCTTCTAACATATATCTTTGCTAAGTGGAGACAAATAGCAACACTAACTCGCTATGTTCCACGATATAGGAAATTTCAATATTCTTGGAACGAGCGGTTACCGTGACTTACTGAATGTTCTCGACCAAACCTAATGTACAGATATTTGTGCATAATCTTTTGAATCTTTACGTCTTTGTTCATCAACCTCAAACGAACGAATCACCTTACATCACCACATCCCTTTCCTTTATGTTATCACTTCCCATTCACCGTTTATTCCCCGTTTACTAATCATCAGTACTTCACTTTTACTTTCACTTTCTTTCACATCTCTGCTTCATAATTCCTTTAATAGATGCTATATAATTCTCAATTTGCTTTCAATGTTTTTCCCATCAACTTTTTACTTGATTTTTTCATGGATGTTTTCCTTCCTTCCTTGGTTATTTATTTTATCAGCCCATTTGGGGCTCTGAAAGACCCGTATTGGCAAACTCTTTAAAAAGCTTTCTGACACTACACCGTATACACTTCAAAGGAGGTTGATGGGAAAGGTTTTGTCGAAATAGAAAGTCACATTTAATTTTCAAATAAAGTTTCGTGAGAAAGTACAACTCAGATTACAGGCTTTAACATACCAGACATATTTTAACATGAACATTGTATTTTTGCAAGAAAATTTACTATTTTTCATATTTTTGTACTACTCATTAATTTAGGGTAAAGTGGTGAAGAATTTGAGGTTTCAACAACTACGATAAAACTAGGTTTGTGATGTCTGTTGCTCTTTAATTTTCTTTTATGTTACTTTTGAATTTCCACTTTATTGAAATGTTTCTCGTAATATCTACGTTTCACTAAAACCTGTTATGTTAAATGTCATTCTTTTCTACACAATACTGTAATTGTCATGATCGTATAAACATTAAATTGACGTTTTCGAACCTGAGAATGTTGGCTTGCTAACAAATATCCATTTGATATTTTTATTTGAAATATCGAACACTTTTATCATTTCAAACTGACATTTATTGCACCAATTATCTTCATGACTACATTAGATATTTAGCTCAGTAAAAAAAGTGGGGCACTAATTCCAGTTATAGATTCACAGAATGCACTGATTAAAATGTTAAAACATTAATCTCATTTAATTACCCGCAAATACATGGCGTATCAAAATGATTGGGTACATAAGCGTAATAATATCATCTTTTTGTAAATTAGTTCATTACTTTTCTTTCCGGTGAAAATTTTCTTCCGGAGTTCGGCTTCATTTCCTTCCTTTTGCTGATCCTCTTCGCTGCAAAACTTTTTATTTGTCAGGCACTTCCATTCTGAAAGCAATAATTACCGCGATAATTATGATAATCTCGTTTATTACCATGATAATACGCGCTTTTGAGGGGAGACTGCCAAACTCTACGGATGCACATCAGTGACGTTAACGAGTTTTCCATTGAAGAAAACTCTGAGAAAGTGGTGATGTTTCTACGTGCCGGCCTCCTTCTTGTTCTTCGCTTTCCTCTTTTCTTCTCCACTTCACCGTGTGCTCTGTGGGTCCGCCTTCCTCTTGTTTTTCTTTCTATCTAATTAACATCCGAGAAATTCCCATCTGATTGCGTTTCTCATGCGTGACCCGCCAAGGTTTGTAAATTGGAGTGAATGAAATGAGGTAAGAGATCCAGGGTGGAGGAGAACTTCTTGGTTAGTTGTTAATTCATCGGGTAATAAGAGTTTGTGAGCCCAAAAGCGTACTCTGTTGATACTGAACCTTGGCAGTGAAAATATTTTTGTTAAGGAATGTTATACCTTCCATAGATAACTAAATAAATGAACTAGGATGTGGTATAAATTGAAAGTTATATGCCTAATGTCTTTCTTTTTAACAACAATAGTAATAGTAATAATAAAATCAAATTTAGTATTTGTAAGATGAATTTTCAGCAAAAATTAATTTTATTTTCTGTTGTTGCAGGTGAGTCATTATGGAATATCATGGTCATATTAGCGAGTTTAATGTGGGTAAGTGTTAAAAAAATTTAAACACTACAAAGTGGAGACTGATAACGATATAATTTCGAGCAACTCAGTGGCCATGTAGTTATACACGTATAAAAGAAAAAACACATCTCCTTGAGACATTAATACAACATGTATAATGTAGTTATACGTCTTAAATGAATGTTGCAATATGAGTGAATATCATTTACTTTCGAGAACGAACATGAATAAGTCTAGGGTCAAAAAGTCATACTGCTACACCAATTTTCATTAACCCAATTTAAGAAAACGTTCTTGCTACTCCGGTAATTTAAACGTGACCCAATTTCCAGCGACTTTTCATCAACATCCTCACCAAAGCGGAGACTTCTTTTCCGCAGATCGAAAGATCAGCGACTTTTTAAGAGCGACGTTTTTCTTCGTTGTTCCGCACTGTCCGATGAATTCCCCTCCGTCCGGTCTCCGCCCGCGATCCGGAGCACGCGGTTTTTGCGAACCAGGGGCCAGAAAACCACTTTCAATTTATCGCGGCGCAGACCATTCCTACCGCATCGATCCGCACGCCCAACCCCGCCCGCCCCGCCCCGTCCCGCTCTGCTCACACCGCTCCGCTCGCCCGCCACGCCCCGCCACGCCCCGCCCGCCAACCGCCCGCCAACCGCCCGCCAATCGCCCGCCGCCTGCCCATCGGGCACTCCTCAACCACACAGCCGACCAACCGTCCGCCCGCCCGCCGCCGCCCGCCACCCGCCCGCCACCGCCCGCCAACCGCCCGCCAACCGCCCGCCAACCGCTCGCCAACCGCCCGCCAACCGCTCGCCAACCGCTCGCCAACCGCTCGCCAACCGCCCGCCAACCGTCCGTCAACCGCCCGCCAACCGCCCGCCAACCGCCCGCCAACCGCCCGCCAACCGCCCGTCAACCGCCCGCCAACCGCCCGCCAACCGCCCGCCAACCGCCCGCCAACCGCCCGCCAACCGCCCGCCAACCGCCCGCCAACCGCCCGCCAACCGCCCGCCAACCGCCCGCCAACCGCCCGCCCAACTATCGAAGAATTTTCCTAAGTATGAGCCAAAGTGACAGCTAGTGCTGGCAACATAACTGAAGGTTCTGTGGTCGTGTCCTTGAGCCCATTAGACTCCCTTCCTGCATTTGTTCGTTTGCAGTTGGCTAGCTTATAAATGGCTTCGACGCTTCCTTTTGTGATGTCCTCGTTCGTCTCGGAAATTGGTGATTGCAGTGTTATGTGCTCTTCTGTAAACATTACGTTGAATTTATTTTTGTGTGATAAATATTTTGTTCATTTTAAAACCAAGACTTGAATGTTAGATGCGTACTGGTGCACGTGTTTCCGGCTATTGTGCTGTTGTGTGTCGAGCTGTGATTGAGAGCTTTCTATTTACATTCATGGCAGTTTTCCTTTACTGATTGTGAGAGCATGTTATGAGATTTCCCACATACGTAATTAAATTTAAATATTTCCCGGACTCGCGTACGTGTATATACCTAAGCGAAACTCTTAGACTTCTGCATAGAAATGCTTTTACGGGAGCCATACTTACTTTACGAAGAGACGTGGCTGAACAGCTGCCGCGGCGGAGGGATACTTCTCTGAATTACATGTGACGTTCACTTGTTTAGCGAACTGTCATTTTGGCTCATTCTTAGAAAAATCCTTCTATACCCGCCCGCCCGCTCAACTGCCCGCCCTCAACCTCAGTTGTCCGCCTCCAACTCACCCACCCACTCATCTACCCAAAAACCCTCCCCTGCCTGAAACTGCCCGCCTTCCCCGTCACCAACTGCCTCCCCACCCCCCCAACTGCCCCCGTCCTCCACTAACTGCCCGCCCTCCGCTCAATCCCCATTCACCGCTTAACCGCTGGCGTGCCCGCCCGTCCGACTAGTTCCAACCGCTCGTCCGATTGGCAGCTCAATAGCCCATCCACTCGCTTACCTACACATCCACTCTCGACCCTCCACCTATCCACTCTAGCATACTTACTCACCGAATCCATCCTAACTAAGCCAATCCACCTCGTCCAACTCATCTCAACTCATCTCTCACATGTCAACCCCTACAACCTCACCGCCCTCACTGCCGCAGCACAGAAGTTAAAAGGAAGGTGAGTCGGAATGGAGAGAGAGCGGGGACCGAGGATGAGAGAAAAGTGTAGGGCGAAAGGTTTCAGGAAGAGAAGCTCTTTGCCGGGCAGTGGATGGTTCATTTATCTCGCAATTGAGACGGCGGCGGCGGAGAGAAAAAAATCCGAAAGGATTTCTCTCGGCCACTCCCTGTGAGATAACACCGGTACGCGGTGTTGGCTTTTGATGAGCGTAACGGCAGTGTTATCTTTGGCAAGCTATTTTAGAAAATTGTGTTTTTGGTGGCTTTCTCTGAGGGAAGAAAGGCTGTGATTAAATAACTTGGTGCTTGACAGGATATAAAAGGAAATAGGGAAAGGTTAAAACACGACGGGGTATATTATGGCGAGAAACATCAAAGAAATTGCCAATGACCATTATTGCCAAGTTCTGTAAACGTTAGTATAAGAGAGAAAGTGTGATTCGATTAAAATAAAAATAGTATTTGAAGTTATACAATTTCACTTCAAAAATGGTAAATGTATTGATATGCTTGACAATTTTTGCAATAAATGTTTCATTACCGCGAATAAAAACTATGCAAATTATTACAGATTCTTATTAGTTACTCGAATTTAATCCCCCATTTCCCGTCGTTTCAAGTTAGAGTAAGATTTACAATCATTACTTGTTTAACGAGGAAAATTAAACGTGTATTTATCGGATAATGGTATCTCAGTAGTTTCGTATCCGTAATCAAAGCTTCGTGGACAAGTTGATCCTAGGTTCGAGGACCGACGATGACGCATTTTCGTTTTCCGCTAAGTAACTGGATCAGAAAATGTCACAGTCTGGGTAAGACTTAGAGAGCACCGCTGCTTGAACGATCATTTTTGGAATTTCCTCCTATAAATATCAGAGAAATATGGAAGCGGTACCTTAAAACCGGAATGCAGGCCGCGCGCGATCCTTCTTGCCCTAAACCCTGACCCTACTCTCATCGTTAGAGCTGTGCGAGGGGATGAAAGCCTCCAAGTTCTTCCCGCATGATCCAGAAGACAATTACACACTATACCGAGCATCAAAAAGGAGTATAATATTGGTTTTAACAATGATATTTAATGCCACTTCATAATTCTAAAAGACCTTTACCATTGACACTTCATAATTCTAAAAGACTAAATACGCCTGCAACACTATTGTACCTCAGCTTCTGAATCAATGATCACCATCTTGAGCAGATATTTCGTCCATTAGAGAAATGTTGGGATGGCGCCTTGCTTTGATTCTGGTCATAAATAGTTTCACTATGAGATTTGTGTATCAATTCTTGCCAAAAACGCTTATTGTAACCGGCTTATTGCAATTCAACTAAAAAAGTACTGTGTGATTTAGGATGAGATCCCAAAGCTCATGATTCCAGAGCTCTTTGCCCTTCTCCCCAGAGTAGAGTCACACAGTTTTTAACTGTTTTGGCGTTAAATAAATAAAGAAAGTAGTGCTAGTACAAGATAACCAACTCAAAGCTGAAATTCAGCCGTGAAAAAAAAGATTCGTATAACAGGTGTTTTATTTTTAAAGGCCTTGAAATATGTTTTATTTCGCCCCTCGCATGTAGATTAATCACAATTTCGCCAAAATCACCAAATCGCCAATTTCGCCAAACCATTTTTGCATGCTGAGAGCGAGGGCGCCTTCATTTGTGTATCTGCGATCTGCACGCTGTTTAATATAAACTCCGCGTACGGTCTGTGAAATGCTTCATTTCTCTCGATGGACAACTACGTCACAACTAGACGCGGTGCTGGGAATATCGGACTAGCGCCCAGAAGCGAGGGCTGCCCCGACGAATAGAAGCAGTTAGTTAACATGCAGAGGACGCGAGTCCTTGGCCACCAATCGACGTCCACGCTCGGTCCCCCGCCTCAGCACACTGCGTTCCCGTTCGCGCCGCAACCAAGCCCTCGTGGAGTGACGTATCCTGGCGAGTGTTGCTTAGCATCTGTCGTTGAGAATTTTTTTCTAACGAAAAATAATTGGGAAAACATGTTTTAACCAACCAGTATTTCTGTATGTCATACTTTAATTAATACGTCAAGAACACTCCTAAGTTATATACACATCCTGATCAGGACGTCGATTTAAAGAAAATAGTTTTATATGATACGAGTGATAAAAGTGACATTTTATTTTGCGAGTAGGATAGGTTGTGATACGAGGCTAGCGATCCAGTGGCGCAATTCTGGGAACAAAATAAAATCATTATTACCGCGTGTGTCGTACATTATATATTTAAGGCAGCCTTACTGATTTAATGTTATTTTAATTCAACTGTACAAATCACTTAATGATACATTAAGATCATCCGCACTTGATGCAGATGAAAGTATTTTGCTTCGAAGCTTTCACAGTTTTATCAGAACATTTGAGTATCGCCTCACTTTGAACAATAGTGCTAAAAATTAAACTTTTAGCACTCCGTGCAGGCCCTGAATGAACAGCTTTTATTACTGGCTGTATAAAAGTATTTTAATTGCGTTATTTTGTGTCATTTTTATTTCTGAAACATTTTTTTTAATGCTTGTTTTTCTTTTCTTTTTTCTTTTCATAATTTTTTAATTGCAAATACTTCTCTCGTTTTATTGTTACCTTGTTTTATTGTTAAACATTTTATGCATTTAAGAGTTTCGTACACTTTAAAATTGAGTAATTTATAATTACGTTTGCAAATGATGACACGAAACTAATGACTTGGCTGTTTAAAAATCCAGGTTTTAGTAAAAAGTCCGTTGTAATTTTCGTAATAGAAATTTTAGTAATTTTCTCTGTAAATAAGTAGAAACTTTTGAGAACATTTTGGGTAATAGAAATCTTGCTCCTAATGAGACTAGTACATATCATTATAATGTTTTATTACGTCCACGACGTTTTAGAATGGGTCTTTCATGTTAAACGGGGTTGTTGAGTGGAGGGAAGTCTACATCTAGTATATCCCAGATTCTTCTTAGAATAGAGCTACGCCCTTTATCAGCCCATTCTAATAATATATCGTGAAGTCGATTTTAATGTAAAGTATTACACGTTTCGACGGCCGGACTAGCAAAAGCGTCACTTCCAAAACATAAAACAATTTAAATATCTCTAGAAAAGTTTCAAATCTTCAAGTCAAGAGGATTTCCATGTACTTTAAAATTTAAAGACGGCCTTTTTCTTCTGCGGATCAGCAATTTTAACGATTGTACTTTTGCACCTGATTCCCTTTGTATTGTCTTTCCATCGCATTCTCGTCAAACTATGTTTCCTGTGTTGTCAACCCATGTTTTGCTTTCCGACGCTTCTTTCGTGTGTTCTGCGGCAGCGTCTCGCCGCCTCTTTTCCCAACGTTTTGTCTCTCCTCGCGACTGCACCCAGTGTCTCCCGGTTTCCTGCGCGCGGCAGGACAAACGCGCTCTGCTCTTTATGTGCGAGAAACGACTATTCTCCGCGGGAACGGAGCGGAGTCCTCATTCATATCCTAATTTGCCCCGGCCTCCGTAAGAGGCCTTCAGAGTTCATCAGGCGGTCATTTTAATTCATTATGCAGTTTAGTAAAAGGTGCGGTTGACCTTTTGTGCTATGAATTCCGAGAGTGAAGACAAATGGATCCATTGCGTGACGGTAGGAATAAATGTGAGAAATGATGTGTTGCATATCACTGGTACGTACGAATTAATTTGCGATGTGTCTGCCGTCACAAAGGGAACTCGTTTTCTGTATTTTTATTCTGGAGACGAATCACTGAACAACTATTCTAATAACTGTAATACGTTTGTGTAAAAGAGATATTATAAACACTATGTTTGCTTAAATTTTATATACATTATGTTTACTACAAGTTTCACCCATTTCTTCGAAAATTTCGCATCATAATTTTTTGCTGATGTGGAATCTCCAATCGGTAGTCATTTACAGGTCTTCGCGTTCATAGTCTAACGAAAAAAGCTGTTTTGCTTCCGTGTTAAATAACTGACTTCCGCCGAAATAATTCCAGCTTGTCTCATTCCGTTCTGCCGGTTTGGAAGTTCTGCCGTGTTCGCCAGTTAACACTGTTACGAACTATTAACATTGCTGTTTCAACGGTATGTGAATGACCTTGGTGCCATTTGTATACAGTATTTTAATAGCCTGTGAATGTAAAATTAGCTCGTGTAACAATAGCAATTACCAAACAACGCGGCAATGGAGCAAACTAACATTAGTCGCCGTGGGGATTTACTCTTCCAACTTTTTTCAAGTTTTCTTATGTGATTACAACGAGACTGTACACATTGGTAGCAAAATGGCAATGTTTAAAAATAAAAGTTATAGCACACTGCATTCATATTCAGAGTCAAAGAGAAACCTCTTGCCTCGCTTCTATTTTGCCGCTGAAAAGCCAGGCCCCGTGCGGCAGGAACGGTCTATTTCCCCACAAGGGCGGAACCCAGAAATGCACGAGCCCTGACCTGGCACACAAGGCGGCGGGCGGCCTTCCGGGCAGCGATCCCAAGACGATGGCAGCGGTGGCGGAGGGGGAGCGGTGACATTTGGGCGACGCGCGGCCAGCCGCAAAGGCCGAAAAATGCCGCTAGCTCCGGCCGCCCATCCCACCGCCCCGGGGGCCGGCACTGCTGCTGGCCTTTCGCCGACGCATCGCCAACCTTTTTCATTTCTTGGCCAAAGGTTCCTCCACCCGCGGCCTCGTGTGCGGTCGCCGCCCCCGCTGCTGCCCCGCCCCCGGCGTGTGCCGCGCGCCAGAAGACGCTGCAAAGCGGAAGCACTAGGTCGAGGAAATGCCGTATGCAAAGAATGTAGGCTGCTGCCCCAGCAAAGGTTTTTTGATTGATTCATTGATTTTTTCGTGTTTCCGGGCGCGTCAACGACTTTGGTCATTAGTCTCGTTAGTGTAGTGCATGTTTTTTCTCTCGGGAGATGGCGGTGATCGTCCCCCGTTGGATGGCTAGATCCGGCACCGACCTACCGTCGGCTAGTGGGATTTCCCCCCAACCAGGACTCTCCCACCAGCGGGCACGCCCCAGTCGGGACAGCTCTAACCGACCGGTCTCCCGGAATATGTGGTAGTGTAGTGCATGTTAGTGTAAGTGTGTGTGTAAGGGGAGAGGATAGGACAAGGAAGAGGAAGGAAAGATCGCGCGCGGTCCGTGGCCCGTTGGTTAGGGTACTGCTCCGGCATTCGCCTGGTGTTGATCGGAGAAAGCACCGAAAACTACCGATCAGAGCAGCCGGCCGCTAGAATTCTCCTCCAGACAGCGACTGAATTCGACCTAGCTGAAAAGCTAGTGTAGAAAATCCTGCCGCTGTCGTGACTCGAACCTAGGACCTCCCAGTTAGAAGCGCTGCAGTAATATAAGTTGATGCACTGAGCTACCGCTCCCAGCAAAGGCGTTTTACAGGGTCCCCAGACGCGTCTGTTGGTCTCATGTTGCGGATGGCTTCTGTGTCAACTGCCGATTCAGGATTGTTTTCGTATTCGCAAGCATGGGTGATTTCAGTTGATTCTAATGTTAATTTTGTGTGTGCGTGTGTGTGTGTGTGGTGTGCTGTGTCGTGTGTGTATGTGTGTGTGTGTGTGTGTGTGTGCGTGTGTGTGTGTGTGTGTGTGTGTGTTTTGTACACGAAAGTGACAAACTTCATCAGCAAATCCCTCCTAGTAGGCTCAACCGATTTTAATAGCTTTTTAGAAGTAGAAAATGGCCCAATTCAAGTTCTTATATGTCTTACACGATCGGTCAAATATTTGGAGTGGTACTCATGCATCAATAGTTCAATGACCAGATAAATGATCGCTTGTTCTTCACTGCGGATGTAACCTGGCTGCCAATCTTATCTTAAAATAGGGAAGTGTCCGTGCCCCTGCCGGAGCGAATTTTCGAGTTGACTGCTCAGATTTCAATATATTTATAACAAACAATGTCTGTAAAAAGATTGAATACGGTCTTTTTGAAAGAAATTTCAATACACGATATTTCCGAACATTCTATTTATAAGACATCACTCAGACACCATCTGTTTCCAAGCTATAGCTCCGTAACGAGTGCTCAGATTGGAAGACGAAAACATGACTGTTTACCGTCAGTTTACAGGGCCATGAAACAAACATTTTAAGAAGCATAATGGTTTTGAACAAGGCACGCAAAACGTTTATCTCTAGGACTAATACTCAGTTTAACATAATTAACCACAAACGTTTCCATAAAAAGATAAGGTTGGAACGCTGATTGCTGGAAACTAAATAATTGATTTTGTTTGTTTTTTTATTTGCAATTCCTTCTAGATGTAAATATTTTCTAAACTTGTTAGGTAAATTTAATGTTAAAGTAAGAACACAAGCGTATACCTCATATTCTATCTAGTTTTCTGAGATCAAAGACATGTGAATGTAAGTAAATGATACATTATGTTAAATTTTCAATCATAATATTCATTATTACATAATATTCATTATTCTCTTACACAAATTATGTATTTTCAAAACTCAAAAACCTATAAAATGAGAAGAAAATACATATTTAGTCAAATATCTCAAGCAGAAAATATGTATGGAAATGTGTATCCGTTCCGAGAAAAATATATTTATTATCCTGCCTCAAGTTCTGCTTTTGTTTACTGAAGGATGAAATAGCGCATATGTGCAGAAAATATTGCACTGCAAACATAGTTTCCATGCATACACCGTCAAACGCGTTTATGAAGCCAGGGAAAATTCCAGAAGCGTGTGGACAGAATCCGACATCACACAAAAAGTCTGTGCAGCTGTTTCTGGGCAAAGAGTTCTTCCCGCAGAATACAAAGTAGCATTTTATTAACGCTTCCGTCGCGCGTGTGGAAAATAACGTCATATGCGAGCAGCACTGAGACAGATTTTGCTTATCACCTATCCATATTGCCTTTTCTTTCGAGACCAGAGAGGTTTTTTTATTACGTGGCAGTAAGACAAGTTGGGATCGTCAACATGTAAACACGTACCAGACTGACTTCTATGCAGGTGTGTTCATAGAAAATCCTTGTCTTAGAGATTTGTAGGTAAAGAGTATGTCATTGTGATATTAGTTATTCGTGATGTTATAAATGAATAATATATTATAAATTAATATATTTCAAAATACTATGGATTTCATTAGTTTTGAAGAATTATTTGAATTTGTATCAGACCGTACTGAATATGTTTTTTTTTGTTGTTTTTGTTTTTCTTGTTTTTTGTTTTTTGGGGTAGTATCTCTTTCTGTTTTTAATCATCAGCAGCATTAACTTAATCGTTTTTTAGATATTTTGTTATACTGACCTTGTTTCCATTCCATCTTTACGAGCATTAATTAACAAAAATAACGGTAATACATATCAATAGGAATAGAAGAAATAATTATGTAACTGTAACAATTATCATGTTGAGAGGACAAATTTTCCACTGAAAACAAAGTTAATCTTCATGAATGACACCTACGTGTGTATGTTGCTACAAAAACACTATAATCTCTAGAACTGCTTTAATTACAACTTTCATTCCTATCGCTTGAATTTGCAAAATAATACTATGACGAAAAATGCCCTGTTACTCCTAGGGATAGGGTGGCAAGGTGCTGATTTGTAAAATGAAATTGAGTACGCAACTCGGAATGCATTTAAGGCGGCCACCACAGCCAGAAGCGAATCGAACGTGACAGTTTAATAGAGAATAGTCATAAATACATACTCTGGCAACGTATAGCAATCAACTAGCCTTCTAATTTTTTTATTGTTTTACTTGACGATATTTACGTGGCTCAGTTACATTCACACTACATATATGTGTTGACTTACTAACTAAACTGAAGTTAATCTTATAGCTAGCGTTGTGGTTGAGGAAACCTAATGGACACCTCCAATCAGGGTGCGTTTCGGAAAATTGCTTTAGAAATATGTGGAAAGGATACTAATTTTTTATTGTGAAATAGATGGGGTTTCTGGCAAGCATGAATCGGTTAAATTGATTATTGTTGGGTGTTTCTGTTGAATATTGGTTTTAGTTGTAATAAGTACCACACTGACTTCTATGCAGGTGTGTTCGTAGACAATCCTTGTCACAGAGATTTGTTGACAAGTAATATTCGCCAGTTGTGAAAGTTTTATCTTTATCGTGATATTAGTTATCCCTGATGATATTAATATAATATATTTCAAAATACTATGATTTCATTAGTTTGTATTATTTTATTGTCAATGTGATGTTTTACCCTCTAATATTCACTAATTCGGTCGATAAAACAGTATACCCCCTTTCAACTACCGTCAATTCGGTGCAGTGACCCTCATCCCACTGGAAGCGGAAGGCGCGCCACCTCATCCAGCCCATTAAGCATTCTTCGGTCGGCGGCGCTCGTAAAAGAAGAACATAAAGACCGTGAACAGCCGCTGTACCCGCCCGGGCCGCGCCGCGCTGGGCCGACGGGCATCGGCGCTCTAATAGCAGCGGGACAAACAGCGACCGCGCGGAGGGACAATGCCAGCCGGAACAAACGCGCCGCCCGCGGCTGCGCCCTGGGCGTCGCCCGCGTCGCCCTCGCATCGCCCCCGCGCCACGTTTCCGGCCACTCGCTCGCCCGCCTTTCCGCGCGTAATGCCTCGCTTGCGGGCGATTTTTCACGCGGCCCCCCCGCATGGGCCCTGCGGGTTGGTAAGTGCTTGTGTCGATCGCAGCAAGACCAGGCTTCCAAACTCACTATCAGTTGTATTTGTGTTGTCCCGCAATATACCTCGGTTGCGGGCGATTTTTCATGCGGCCCCACCGCATGGGCCCTGGCCGGGTTGGTGACGTGCTTGGGTCGATCGCAGCAAGACCAGGCTTCGAACTCACTATCAGTTGTATTTGTGTTGTCCCGCAATATACCTCGGTTGCGGGCGATTTGTCACGCGGCCCCACCCGCATGGGCCCTACGCGGGTTGGTAATGTGCTTGTGTCGATCGCAGCAAGACCAGGTTTCCAAACTCGCTATCAGTTGTATTTGTGTTGTCCGGGCGGGTGGTAGGCTTGTGTCGATCGCAGCAAGACCAGGCCACCAAACTCGCTATCAGTTGTATTTGTGTTGTCCCGCAATATACCTCGGTTGCGGGCGATTTTTCACGCGGCCCCACCCGCATGGGCCCTGGGCGGGTTGGTAACGTGCTTGTGTCGATCGCAGCAAGACCAGGCCACCAAACTCACTACCAGTTGTATTTGTGTTGTCCCGCAATATACCTCGGTTGCGGGCGATTTGTCACGCGGCCCCACCCGCATGGGCCCTAGGCGGGTTGGTGACGTGCTTGTGTCGATCGCAGCAAGACCAGGCCACCAAACTCACTACCAGTTGTATTTGTGTTGTCCCGCAATATACCTCGGTTGCGGGCGATTTGTCACGCGGCCCCACCCGCATGGGCCCTAGGCGGGTTGGTAACGTGCTTGTGTCGATCGCAGCAAGACCAGGCTCCAAACTCGCTATCAGTTGTATTTGTGGTGTCCCGCAATATACCTCGGTTGCGGGCGATTTGTCACGCGGCCCCACCCGCATGGGCCCTGGGCGGGTTGGTGACGTGCTTGTGTCGATTGCAGCAAGACCAGGCTTCCGAAACTCACTATCAGTTGTATTTGTGTTGTCCCGCCATATGCCTCTGGTTGCAGGGCGATTTGTCACGCGGCCCCACCCGCATGGGCCCTGGGCGGGTTGGTAACGTGCTTGTGTCGATCGCAGCAAGACCAGGCCACCAAACTCGCTATCAGTTGTATTTGTGTTGTCCGCAATATACCTCGCTTGCGGGCGATTTGTCACGCGGCCCCACCGCATGGGCCCTGGGCGGGTTGGTAACGTGCTTGTGTCGTTCGCAGCAAGACCAGGCCACCAAACTCGCTATCAGTTGTATTTGTGTTGTCCCGCAATATACCTCGCTTGCGGGCGATTTGTCACGCGGCCCCACCGCATGGGCCCTGGGCGGGTTGGTAACGTGCTTGTGTCGTTCGCAGCAAGACCAGGCCACCAAACTCGCTATCAGTTGTATTTGTGTTGTCCGCAATATACCTCGCTTGCGGGCGATTTGTCACGCGGCCCCACTCGCATGGGCCCTGGGCGGGTTGGTAACGTGCTTGTGTCGATCGCAGCAAGACCAGGCTTCCGAACTCGCTATCAGTTGTATTTGTGTTGTCCCGCAATATACCTCGGTTGCGGTCGATTTTTCATGCGGCCCCACCCGCATGGGCTCTGGGCGGGTTGGTAACGTGCTTGTGTCGATTGCAGCAAGACCAGGCTTCCGAACTCACTATCAGTTGTATTTGAGTTGTCCCGCCATACCTCTGTTGCGGGCGATTTGTCACGCGGCCCCACCCGCATGGGCCCTAGGCGGGTTGGTAATGTGCTTGTGTCGTTCGCAGCAAGACCAGGTTTCCAAACTCGCTATCAGTTGTATTTGTGTTGTCCCGCAATATACCTCGCTTGCGGGCGATTTGTCACGCGGCCCCACTCGCATGGGCCCTGGGCGGTTGGTAACGTGCTTGTGTCGTTGGCAGCAAGACCAGGCTTCCGAACTCACTATCAGTTGTATTTGAGTTGTCCCGCCATATACCTCTGTTGCGGGCGATTTGTCACGCGGCCCCACCGCATGGGCCCTGGGCGGGTTGGTAACGTGCTTGTGTCGTTCGCAGCAAGACTAGGCCACCAAAATCACTATCAGTTGTATTTGTGTTGTCCCGCAATATACCTCGGTTGCGGGCGATTTTTCATGCGGCCCCACCCGCATGGGCCCTGGGCGGGTTGGTAACGTGCTTGTGTCGATCGCAGCAAGACCAGGCCACCAAACTCGCTATCAGTTGTATTTGTGTTGTCCCGCAATATACCTCGGTTGCGGGCGATTTTTCATGCGGCCCCACCCGCATGGGCCCTGGGCGGGTTGGTAACGTGCTTGTGTCGATCGCAGCAAGACCAGGTTCCGAACTCACTATCAGTTGTATTTGAGTTGTCCCGCCATATACCTCTGTTGCGGGCGATTTGTCACGCGGCCCCACCGCATGAGCCCTGGGCGGGTTGGTGACGTGCTTGTGTCGATTGCAGCAAGACCAGGCTTCCGAACTCACTATCAGTTGTATTTGAGTTGTCCCGCCATATACCTCTGTTGCGGGCGATTTGTCACGCGGCCCCACCCGCATGGGCCCTGGGCGGGTTGGTAATGTGCTTGTGTCGTTCGCAGCAAGACTAGGCCACCAAATTCACTATCAGTTGTATTTGTGTTGTCCCGCAATATACCTCGGTTGCGGTCGATTTTTCATGCGGCCCCACCGCATGGGCTCTGGGCGGGTTGTTAACGTGCTTGTGTCGTTCGCAGCAAGACCAGGCTTCCGAACTCACTATCAGTTGTATTTGTGTTGTCCCGCAATATACCTCGGTTGCGGTCGATTTTTCATGCGGCCCCACCCGCATGGGCTCTGGGGGGTTGGTAATGTGCTTGTGTCGATCGCAGCAAGACCAGGTTTCCAAACTCACTATCAGTTGTATTTGTGTTGTCCCGCAATATACCTCGGTTGCGGGCGATTTTTCATGCGGCCCCACCCGCATGGGCCCTGGGCGGGTTGGTAACGTGGTATTTGTGTGTCCCGCAATATACCTCGCTTGCGGGCGATTTTTCATGCGGCCCCACCCGCATGGGCCCTGGGCGGGTTGGTAACGTGCTTGTGTCGATCGCAGCAAGACCAGGCCACCAAACTCACTATCAGTTGTATTTGTGTTGTCCCGCAATATACCTCGGTTGCGGGCGATTTTTCATGCCGCCCCATCCAGTCCTTGCACGGGATGATTGTCTTGTGTCGCCCAGAAGTCCAGACTTCCAAACTCACTATCGGCTGTCATCTTGGATGCACTTGACTTATTCTTTTATTAGATTTTTTCCGGTTGGGCGATGTTCTTGCCGCCTATCCAGCTCTCGCGGAGATGATGTGCTGTTCGCCCGCAGCAAGACCAGGCCACCAAACTCACTGTCAGTTGTTGCGCGTTGATTCTTTCGCATGATTCTTTCTGTTAGACGTACTTGCGTGTGTCGATCGCAGAAAGATCAGGCTTCTAAACCCACTATCAGTTGTACCTGTCTTGATTCCTTCTGCAAACCGGTTGGCGATTTTTCTTGCCCCTCCCCAGGGAATGATGTGCTTGTGTCGACCGCAAAAGTCCAGACTTGCAAACTAACATCGGTCTTCTTGGTGTACTGACTTTTCTTTCTGTTGGATTTACTTGAATTACCCTAAGTATGCCTCGGCAGCGGGGATTGCTCATGCCCTCAAACCCACTCACTTCGTCCGCAAGATGGTGCTCTGCTGTTTGTATCGGTCACAGCCAGTTCGGCATACTTACTATTAACTGTCATCTTGTTTGTACTTATCTTGGTTCTTTCTGTTAGATTCACTTGTATTTCCCCACAAAATGCCTCGGCTGCAGGCTATTTTTCATGCCGTCACATACTCAGTCCTTGCGCGGGATGATTATTGCTTATTGTATCGGCCACAATTAGACAGGTCCCCCATACTTGCTCTCAATTGTCATCTTGGTTTTCTTGTCTGGTCATGTCTCTCTTCCATCTGACATTGTTACCTAACGTGTAGTTGACGTAAAACGTGTTTACATTCGTTGCGCCGATTCAAAATCCCAGCAAAACTGAAAAGTGCTTCGGCAAACGATTTCTTCAAACAAAAATTGAATATGTCTTTATGAACCACAAATTTTATTGAATTCGATCTCTATTGATTAGCGGGGATGAGGATATTCTTAGCGATTAAGACTTTCATAACGTATCACGAATACTTGTGACATCACACGTAGTCTATATAAATTGGTTTATCACTTCTCAGGGTGTCGTTACGGCTCTCAATGTATTCTTGATATTATAATTTTTTTAAATAAAAATGTCTTGGTACTGTAGTACTTATCTTCATGCAATTTCATGAAAACCTGCGCGGACGATCTTCTCCCCATGCATTACATACAGTTTTTACTGGTTTTGACGAAATAAATCAAATCAAATACGGAGACTCACATTTTAAGCCATTTCGAATTAAGCCAATTCGAAACTTTTACATCACCGTTTAAGCATGAATTTTATTCTCCTTTCTTAATTTTATTCTGTCTAGACATTTATCTTTTTCTAATAAACACACTATTTAAACCAATTTCAAACGAGCTCTGTTGATCCTAGCAATTGATTGTAGCATGTCGATTGCAGGAAACAGTAGTTACTTTTAATATATTTTAATACTAAACATTAAGTGTGACAATAGGTAATATTTAGAAAATCAAATTGATTTCACGAAAATGCTGCCTAAGACATTTGAATGAAATGAAAAGCAAAATCTCAAAGAAAGAACTCCTAGAGTTGAACGTTTTAATGCGCCTAATGATATTTCGTCCGCCTCATTTCCGAAGAACATTCCCTCAGCTGCGTTCAATGTTTCAGCGAAAAAAAAACATTAAAAGAGGAATAAAAAGGGTGAAGGGAAACCTCCGCCCGAGTGCGTGCTCCCGGCCATTGAATGCGCAGTCTGTCGTAGTATTCGCATGCACTGCCGGCCGCAGGGACTCCGCCCCTCTATTCAGTCCCACACACCAGCCTCCGCCGTCATTAGCGGATTTCCAAACGAACGTAACTCGATCGGCACCGCAGCTGCCGCCACCGCCACCACCGCCATCGCCACTGCCGTCGCTACCGCCAACGCCTCTACTGCCATCTCCACCACCGTCACACCGCCGCCTTCGCCACCACTGCACCGTCGCCTCCGCCGCCGCCGCCCTCGCCCCGCCCCCTACTCCGTCCGCCGCCATCCTACCAACACTACCGCCGACACCTCACAGCCTGTGCCGTCGCCCTCGTAGCTAGGGAAACGACATCATGTCGATGTTTTCAAAACGTCGATGTTTTTATAGAATCTTCCATGTTTTAAACGTATATTAAAACAGATATTTTTAACATCGTTTTTGTTGTTGTTTTCTTTATGAATGAAAAATGCCCATATACACAATTTTGCAAAATTTAATATATGAAATAACTGATGATACCAACGTCAGTGTTTATGTTCATATCAAACGCAGTACTTCCTTCATCAAGTAATCTCTCGCTCGAGATAACTCTGATGCCCACTTAGTATTTTCTGTCTATTCTCCCATTTCGCACAAGGAGAGGCGGTCAGTACGTGTGCCGCAGGCGTAGGACCTCCCCCTCCTTCCCGTACAATTCATCGGTGAACTGTGGTGACACTGGGCGAGTTGGGTTGGTTTTGCCCGTTAAATTCTTTTGCACCCGATTTATGTTTACTAACCCAGATTTAAAACATCGAGGTTTAAAAACCGATGGTTTCGGGTCGAAGTGTTATTAACATCTATGATTTTATTTTGAACATCGATATTTTGTTATCGATTTCACATCACTACTTACAGTCACCCAATCGCTACCACTAGCACCATTGCCCTCATAGCCAACGCCAACGCTCGCTCCACCACCATTATCGCGGCAGCTACAACGCAGACAGCTTGCCATTTGATACGTAAAAGATGTCTAGTAATAAGAAGACATTATTTGAAATGGATAGTAAACAAGCAGATTTATGTTAAGTTCAAAAGGGTACGGACTTAAACCCTTTTTGGTACAATATGAAATGATCCTAATACAGAGTTGATGAAATTTCTACAAAGAAGGGCTGTGATAAGGATCTGAATTCCCGAAAACTCTAAATGTTGTATTAGGTGCCAATGTTAATTATTTCAGTTGATACGAAATAAAAATATATTTATCAGAAGTTAACTGGGGATCAGGAGCCGGTGGGTGAGGGGGTGAACTCATCAGCCTTCAGCTCTCCCCAAGAATCCGTTGACGCGTATTCACAAATATAGTTTTTATGAATTTCCCGTGATAAAGAAAATCCTTCAATATCTCAGTTCAATACGTTGTAACTATAAGCCAAAAGTAAAAATAAATTGTAAATTGAGTAAAAATAATTTTTATCAGAAAACATCAAGTCGTTTGGCATACATCTGTACCGTCTCCCCATAACTAAATCCTGTGGTCATTGCCATTGCCATTTTCGCTGTCTTACCGTTGTGCCGCACCCGCTACTGGTCGTAACCTTAGCACCTTCGGGTTCCACACCGCCGTCATAAATGCATCCACATTTCCGCAGTGCTCCGCTCCGCACCGCTCCACCTCGCAAATGCCCCAGTATCCGTACGGATTTTTCTCGTCCCCAAAGGTCATTCACCACGTAAACCCAGTTGCTTCCTCTATCGTTAGCACAACTCAAAGCAGTCAGGAATCCGCGCTTTCATCCTCACGAAACGTCAAATTTACCAACACCAGTTCCAGCATTACACCAAAATTCCACATCTCTGCTGCACGACAGACTATGAACCCGTTCTGTCGTCCCGAACAACCTGCCGTTTCCTTGTACATTCCCCCTATTATCACCAGTACCATCACCTCTATTGCTACTCTCTCTCTGTCTTCCTCTTTATTACCTCCGCGGCACTGTGATTGCTCTGATCATTCCGCTGAAAGGTACCATATTTGCCTACTCCACATCGCCACACAAGCCCTATTCAACTTCCAATAACGCATCGCCAATTACTACATCATCACCTGTCATACAACTTCCTCTGTTGCCCGTACCACGTTTGGTGGCTGGTCTTTTGATGGCGCGGCCCTCCCACTACTTTCGCCAATGACTCCATCTCCCCGTCACCGCCGTCTCCGTCTCGCGATCGCCTCCCTCATGTCACCACCACCACTACCACCGCCTCCACCCCATGGCCGCCCCTCCAACCGCAAACCTCGAATGAACCCCGCCACTCCGAACCTGCCCAACGCCATCGCTTCTTTCGATGGTACGTACATACATTTATTTGAACTGCAATTGGGTATGACCCGGTGGCAGTTAAATAACAATAATTAAAATAATTATAACAATATTAATAATAACAATAATAAAATAATAATAATAATAATAATAATAATAATAATAATAATAAAGGAGTAGAGTTCAAGCAGAACATGCAGTAATCATACTATCACTAATATTAAGTATTATAACAAATATTTCAACTCTGTCATGATATCCAATAATTGTATGTCGGTGATGCTCAAATTTAAACTGCTTTCGCCATCTTTCCCATTCTTTCATCATCAACGCCATCTTTCGTGCCCTTCCATCGTTGCCTTCCGCCACATGGCCCGGCCCGCCTCCCATCCGGCAATGTCTCCGTCTCCCCGTCCAGCCGCCTCCGTCCCGCCGCCGCCCTTTCCCCTCCCACCTGGCCGGCCCCGCACTACCCCCGCCAATCCCGCCTCCACCATTGCCTTTCGTGCCTTCCCAGCACCACAACCCTCGCCCTCCGCCACTCGCTTTTTGTGTGCACAACCTCGCCATCCCCGCGACAACCCTGACCAAACTCCGCATTCCTCGTTAACGCCGTAACTCCCATCACCTCTCCCGTGCCCTCCGACACCCCCAGCGCTGCCGTCACCGTCCGCCGCCTCTCGCCCGCCCGTTTTTGTCCGCGCGACTCCGCCGCCGCCGAGCGCGGGCGCATGTGTGCGTGTTTTTGTTTGTTTCCTTCGTTTGTTTTGCCCCCGGCCCCGCCCCCTCCATTCCCCGCCGCGAGCGCGTTCCGCGCCGCGCGCCCGCTTTGTGTGCGGCTCGCTGCTGAAAGGCTCCGCGGGGGAGCGGGCGGGGATCGACGCCCGGATTGTTCGGTGTCGCGCGGGCGCGGGAGAACGCGTGCTCGAGACCCGGCGACGGGTCGGGCCCTCGACGGCGCGTCGCGTCGGTTGAGCTGCCTCGGGGCGTTGAATGCGAGACGCGCAGCTGCCTGGCCGTGCTCCCGTGCGACGCGACATGACGCGGCGGCGGCGCCAAGGGGGGCCTTGGGGTTCCTTCGGGAGGCTCGTGGGGGGTGCAGCGGCGGACGCTTAGCGGTTGTGCTGCGACACGGCTATTGTCTGTGTCTCTGTTTCAAGCTGATTTGTCGCTCAGAATGCAGTTGTGCAACAATGATGTACGTGGTTTAGTTATAAACTAGCTGAATCCGGGAGACGTTTTACTGCTCTCCCTCTTTCACCCTCACCTTCTCTTTTTCCCTCCTTTTCCTCTCCCCTCTCTTTCTCTCCTCTCTGTCACGTTCCTCTTTTTCTTCTCTTTTTCCTTTCTCTCTCTCTCTCTCTCTCTCTCTCTCTCTCTCTCGTCTCTCCATTCCCCCGCCCTGCTCGGTCTTGCCCCGCGTCACACAACGGCTAGCAACAATGAAGCTCAAGTGGATCGGGAATTGCATTTAATTGCATTTAGTTCCATTTAGTCTTGTGCTGCAGCACCATATATTAGTTACAATAAAATAAACAACAAAAGAACCTTCTCCGTGAAAAAATTACGTAGAGGTGCCAACTTTCATAAAAATTGGTCACGCGGGGTTGGAGTTCATCGATCTCGAACGTACGAAGATCCATTTTTGTGTTTATAGATTTTTGTTTTTAATACGTTCGAGAGATTTCTCGTTTTATCTATGCACTAGAGTCCCCAGCGTCTCACTTCTTGCTAATTATTTCTAAAGCGACATAAATTCACGAATCCCCGTCATTAATAATGGTAAATAAAAAATAACAATAAGTTATTAAAATTTGTTTTCCATGTTGCATAATAGTTAAAATAGAAAAACTGAAACACAATAATTGGAAAACATTTGCTGGCAAACACTACATCAAGGTGATCGTTTAACTTACAAATAAAAAGCACAAATTCAGTGCAGTAAAGGGAATAAAAACAAATTATTTTAGTTAACTGATTCTAAGTAATAATAAACACAAAAATAATTCACGAATATTCATTTACTATTTACTTATTATATCATTACAATTACATATCATGGGCAGCTTCCCGGGTTTTCCCGGAAAAATAGAGTTGTAGCTTTCGTTTAAAATAGTTTAAGTTCTGAAGCTGTGAGACGAAGAAAATTCCAGGACGAAGAAAATTCCAGTTACGCTAAAGGGATATGTCGTGTTTTCCACATGTCTCCCCCCCCATGTGGGAATTAAACAAGGCATAGTAGATACCGTTAGGTGGCCGGCAAAGTCGGACAGTCGACCCAAAATTGCCAAATAATTTACATACATAACTTAGACATTAAAGAATCGGAGGATATAAACATCACTTTGGACTTATTTAAGATCGCAGTAATATTTAACAACGTGGACCTTCTAATTGCAATGCTAATTAAAATTTATAGTGTGTTAAAAATACAACGTAGAAATCTACAACTTACAAAGAACCGAAATATTATTAATGATATAATATGATAAATATTTAATTTTTCATCCGCATCATTTTACCACTCTCGAACGAACTCTTGAATTTTTTTACGCAGAGCTTTAAAATAAGTAGTCAGACGTGAAGCACTGCCCAGAGGAAATCCTCGCCCGCCCCACGAACAAGCCAGCCTCTGCCACCGGAGCGGCGCCTGCGAATTCGGCAGCGGCGAGCCGGGGTGATTACGGATGTTCGGGCGCGGAATGCAGAGCAGTTTTGAAACATCGTTACGGCTGCGTTCCGTGTTAAATGTGCGGTCCGCCGCCCGCCGCCGAGTTCCACCGGCGCCACCCGCGCTCCCGCAAGTCCTGTTCGCCTCTTTTCGCTCGGCCGATCATTCGGAATGGCGATTTGCATTGGTGGGGTGGTACGCTTCTTCGTGAGGGTAGCTCAGTGCATCAACTGATGTCACTGCAGCGCCTCTGACCGGGAGGTCCTAGGTTCCCACTCCCCACCGCGGCAGGCTTTTCGACACTAGCTTTTCAGCTAGGTTGAATTCAGTCGCTGTCTGGAGGAGAATTCTAGCGGCCGGCTGCTCTGATCGGTAGTTTTCTGTGGTTTCTCCGATCAACACCAGGCGAATGCCGGAGCAGTACCGTACCAAACGGGCCACAGGTAGTGCATATTTGAAGTAATAAGCAAGCATGTACTTTGAGGAGGAGTATTATTTTTGTCCGTAAGATTTCCATTGTAAGAGTTATTTATCAGTATTGCTAGGACATTTCAATTCGAAAAAAAATATTATTATTACTAGTAGTAGTAGCTTAGAAGAAGTTGCAGCAACTTCTGCATATCACTGCACAAGGCGGATTGTAAATCCCGAAGACTTCGGACTCCCATTGAAACACATTAAAACATTTCCATTTCCTCTCCCTTTTAAAGCAAAAGTATGTTGTGCGTGCGCCGCAAGAGGGAATGTCTTTTTGGCTGCGGCCGCTTCGCTTCGTAATGCAGGCGCCGCGTCGCCGGAGCGAAAGCGAGGGCGAGGGCGGAGGCAGCTTCCGGCGCAGCCTGTGGGGAGCCGCTGGGAGCGTAACGGCCGCAATGTGTCAAGGCGGGCGTCGCGCGCGTCCGGCCGGCCCCGCCCCCTTCGCAAGCACCGACGCCCCCGCACGCCGGCTGAGTTTGCTCTGGGAAACAAGTGTTACTGTTGCGGCGAAGCTGCTCGGGAAATCCTAGGGTTCGAGTCCAGTCGAGGGCGGATTTTTGACACTAGCTGGGAGGTTACATCTCGGCGCTGTCTGCAGGGGAATGCTAGCGGTTGACTGCTCTCATCAGTTGTGAAATGTAGATTCGTGGATTCTCCGATCAATACCAATGCCGGAGGAGTACCTTTACAAACAGGTCATTGACCGCACGCGAACTTCTCTTCCTTGTTCTGACCTCCTGTCATCTTCAGTCACACGTATATACACTGACAGCCACTACACTAACCCACATGTCGCAACTGCGAGCATGTCCCAGCTGGTGCGGTGCCTCGGTGGCAGAGATGGTGGAGACATCTATGTCAGACGACGTGTAGGTCGGCCCCGGATCTCATGTTCCACCTGGCGAGGAACACCGCCAACCCCCCACAATGCTACACTTACGAGTTAAATGAAAATTGCAGTTGATAGTCCAGAAACACAATATTATCAATCAATCGACTCCCCCTCCGGCATTGCTGCTGTCTCCATCTTCGTCCCGCATTTGCCCCTCACGGTTAGCCGATCTGGGAGTCCCCGCCCTCACCCTGTCTGCCTCCGCGTCCGCTGCCGACCTCGCCGCCACTCCAACTCCCGCACCCACCACCGACAGCGCTGACGCCGCCGTCGCGAATGCAGCGTGTGGCTGTTTGCGTTCCCTTCGTCACCGTTGCTTTGGCTTTGCTTTTCCACCGATGTTTGCGTGGTCTCATTGCTGACAGACCGAGGTACGTGGCACAATTGGCGCTGCCTGTTTTTCCTGTCGTAGCATGTATTCATGTCGCCCCGGAAGACCGAGGTGGTGGCAGCGGGGGCCAAAACCGATTCACTGTGCCAGTGGGAAGGACGCACGACCCCCCCCCCCGGGAATGGATGTTTGTCACTCAACTTTCGCGCACGCGTGCATGTGTGTGTAAAGTGTATGTGGGTGAAGTGTGTGTGTGTGTGCGTGCGTGCGTGCAAGCGTGCGCGCGCATTTGCCTGCCTCAAGATCCAAAGAAAACGTATGTTTGTGCTTCTATTTGAAGATTCAATGTGCGTCCCTGTTGGGTTCTCGGGTCATTGTTTTCGATTGACAAGAGCTCGAAAAAAAGTTTCTGCTTCTCTGCATCTGCAGGCTCTGCCTCTATATCCTTCAGCTTCCCTGTTAGTTTCCTTTTTCTAAGTACCTCATACGTTCATTCGTGCGGCAGGTTGAATTCCAACTTTCCAGTCGTCTTTTCCAAATTTTGTTTTCATGTGCACGTACTCTGCACCACCTAAACCTTCGAGACGGCAATGATGGATTTGATTTGAAGAACTAGAAATTCCTCAAGAATTTTTTTGAACAACGAGCGTTTAGCTCTTTTGTTCTCTGCCATTCGTATCTCTCCAAACGCTGCCATAGACGCCCCCGCATAGTTTTAACTCTCAAGAATTCGAGCAATGTTGCATCTTCGCCCAAGATGTCATTGTATATTTCTGAATAGATAATCGAACACTTCATCTCCTGCCTCTACACTGTTCCGTATGATATTGAGTGCAAATCCAATGTAGCTAATTCACTTACAGTATTCTTCACCTTCATTGCCACCAATTCACTTGGCATTGTAAAAAACGTAAACAACGTTCCCTTCTATACGTGTAACTTGTTTTCAACTTGGTCCATTTATACTACTTACTCCATCTTAATTTTCAAATTGATTGATTTTTTCGTGTTTCCGGGCGCGTCAACTGCTCTGGTCATTAGTCCCGTTAGTGTAGTGCATGTTTTTCTCGGGAGATGGCGGTGATCTTCCCCCGCTGGATGGCGAGATCCGGCGCCGACCTACCGTCGGCTAGTGGGGTTTCCCCTTAACCAGAACTCTCCCACCAGCGGGGCACCGCCCCAGCCGGGACAAGCTCTAAGCTCCCGACCGGTCTCCCGGGATATGTGGTAGTGTAGTGCATGTTGGTGTAAGTGTGTGTGTGTAAGGGGAAAGGATAGGACAAGGAAGGGGAAGGACAGATCGCGCGCGGTCCGCGGCCCGTGTGGTAAGGTACTGCTCCGGCAATCGCCTGGTGTTGATCGGAGAAACCACCGAAAACTACCGATCAGAGCAGCGTGCTGCTAGAATTCTCCTCCAGACAGCGACTGAATTCGACCTGGCTGGAAAGCTTATTGTTGAAATTCCTGCCGCTGTCGTGACTCGAACCTAGAGGACCTTCCGGTCAGAGGCGCTGCAGTGACATCAGTTGATGCACTGAACTACCACTCCCAGTAATTTTCAAATTTGTTTCCTACTTTTATCATTAATACTTGTTCTGCTATTGCATCTTCAACTTATACCCAATTCCACTACCTCTGACACAATCATCTCCCTCCCAAACCAACACACCTCTTCCACTTCCTTCATAATAAGTGCAAGTATATTGTATTTATCTTTCCCACATCATGTCATCACCGATATTTCTTTCTTACCCTCTCTACCTTGACCTACTTTGCATTCACATAGCACCGCATTTTCCTTCAGCCCCGTTTCCTCCGTCACTATCTCAAAGCCGTTCCCCCGCCACCAGATCCACTTCCCGCCCCGTCGCAGAGAGCCCGCGCTGGGGAGGAGCGCGGCCGAAGCCCCGGCTGAAAAATGGCGCCACTCCGCGCCGCACGCCAGCGTTCGTTATCGCGGTATCGGGCGGCGCGCGTAATTTGTGGCCTCCGCCGCCGCACGGCGCCCACTCGCCCTCCTCCTTCCCCTCCGCCGCTCCTCCCGCGCCCGCGATGCTTCTCACTTACTCCCACATACTCGTTCCTACTCAGACCTACCTACGCGCGCTTCTATTTGCCCACTCGTGTCCAACCACTCACCACTGATTACACCCACCTACTCACTCCTGCTTACTCACCCACTCATTTTCTCACAATCCTGATCACTCTTCCTCCCCCCACCTGCTCACCCTCCCTCTGGTACTCTTTTCACTCATTCCTACTCACACACGTAAGCATAAACCTACTGTCGTAAGCATCCGCTCGTTGGAATCTCCCTTCTGGTAGTTGGTAGTCACCCCAACTCGCTACTAATCACTTACTCCTACTCACACTCGATGATACACTCCCTCCTACGTGAGCCGTACCAAGCCTCCATCTTTCGCCTGGGACGAACGCTGGCTGTTTCTGTTCCTCTGCGGCCCTGCCTCCTACGCTTCCCTTGGCCGTCACTGTATCCCTCGTTCATAAGGTGTGCCTCCCATGCTCAAGTGCCTGCGCTCCCTCTTGCGCAATTCCTCCCACGGCCTCCCTGTGACACACGCCCACTGGCCTCGTCCCTCCGACTACTCTCGTAAGCATCTGCTCGTTCGAAGCTCCCTTCCTGGTAGCTGGTAGTTTGCTAACCAGCTTCGGTTTTCAAGTATTTGCGTAAATTCGAGGTTCGTTTATTTCACTTTTGCTTCTTCAATATTTTTTGCGATCCTTCTATTGATTCAGCGTCTTATTGTAAGTTTTAATTCTTGATTTTTAGGCAATTTTGTTGCTTCTAGTATCTCTGTGTTCAAATGAGGCGCTGAAAATAATAACGCCAGATCCCAATCGAATTTCGTTTTGAGAAAAAATGACATTTTCTGTTTTCGTTCACTTCTACCTACACTACAGTGAAATGTTTGAAGGTGAAATTTGAGGGTTTTGCCATATCCCAATTGTGTTTGATAATTCAGCGTATGATAGGTGTACGGCAGGAGTTTACCGTCATACTTTTAACTGAAAATGTGTAGTCGGTTGAGATAAGTGCCTTTATTATCCTGAGCGCCTCAAGTACACTTTTTTCTTCCTCATATATTTTTTAATTCTCGATTTTGTGTGTGTGTGTGTGTGTGTGTGTGTGTGTGTGTTATGTTTTGAACATTTTCAAGTTGATTTCCGATGAACAAGTTAATTTCCGAATTCATTATTACATCATTTTTTAATCACTCAAATGTTACTCGTATTCTTTCCTGAAATACGTCAAACTGAGGTCTTTTACTTCTACGTCTTTTACTTCTGAGAAAGTTTGTGAAGAATAGTTTGTAACTTCGTTTCATAGTTATTTATACCCTTATTTCTATACTACTAAAATAAAATTTCTTTACAAATATTGTGTGATTGTTTGATTTCACAATAGGTGTCTTGTATCGCTTCTTAATCATCTCATCCCCTTCTCACCACCTTTTACCGTATTTTTGCTTCTTCACGGAATCAATCGTTTGCGTGTGTTGTGTTATATGATAAATATGTGTTGTTCGTATGATTACATTGGACATACTTTGTAAATCCATAGAAGCATTAGAATTTTGTGTGAAAATGTTATTTCAAAATCATTTCTATAAGTAAATGACAGTTACTTCTCTTCAGAAAACTCGGGAACGTCATTTTGCTCAGTACTTGCAAAATAAATTCCTACTATAGATACCCACATTCGTTTACTTCTGGGAAATGTTGAGAACAGGCAATAATTGGTTCCCGACTCGAGGGATAAATAATTATCCTCCCGGGAGGAATCAAAAATAATGGAGCGGAGGTAATTTTCAGTCAGCTTTTGTATCGTGTAAACAAATTCAAGATAATCGTGTAAAAGTGACTTATTGTTCTCCGAAATGAATTCCATACTCATTGCATTGCCGATTGTAAGCGAGAGAGAAGACGTAAGCCTTCATAACCTCCACTTCTGCGGGACAAGTGACCACAGGGGTGGTTTGCCGTTGCCTTCTATCGTACACCCGAGTAGAGGTCATCATCATGAGTTCACCGAAAACTGCAAGGCCTCATATTTTAATATCGTATTTCTTTACATACATCATTACATCAGCATTTTTCTTTTCTACTTATACTAGAGACGACCTTTTAGACTAGAAGAGTAAATGGCCATTTGTTATTTAACGTTAAGGAAGACTATCCGAAAATTTTGGATTTACCTCCGCTTCTAAAATAGGAGATGCACATTTAATCTTGACTTAAACGAGTGCTATGAAAGAATTCGGGTATTATCAGCGATAATCTTCCACACTATTAGTGTAGTTTAAATTATCATGCCGAAAATTATAAAAAATCCCTTACTAAAATTCATATTAAAGATGCTGTGATATATTTTGTCATAGTACATTTTTCTAAATGTATTACACGAAATTGTGTATTATTATGTTATATATCATACGTATATTTCTCAGTAAGCATTGAGAACCATCCTTCTATTCATACGTCTGAGGCTCTGGAAACTGCAACTGATTATGACAGATCTGAGGAAAGACGGGGAAGAAATTCATCTTTGTCCGTCGTTCAATTTAAGAATTTTCGCACAATACGGGAAGTCTGCAGGATTAAAGCTTTCTGGATGGTTATACAGATTCCTTTTGATAATCCTATTTTTTGTTTTTGTAAGATCTGAAGCAATTTATTATTATTATTATTATTATTATTATTATTATTATTATTGCTTAATATGATTGTGTATTAATAGTGCATTATTATGCTGTGATACACGTAGTACAAATTAATAATATTTGAATGCTTACCGCGGAGTCGGGAAATTTTGGTCCAGCATTGTTCGGCAACGCGATGAGCGAGGTCGTTCAAAACCCACAAGGCGTTCGGGTTTTCCCGTACGCGGACTGGACGGTTCGAGAACCTTCCACGTCGCAACGCGCTCCCCCGCCTCGGTCGACGGTGCAGTCCGGCACCGTCTCTCTGTTCTCGCTAGGAGGTTACTCAAGGGCACGCCACAATTAGCGTGGGATTGGAATTTGGGCCTGAAAGGGTCTGGTAGCACCAGGGTTTGAAGCTAGGATTTGGAGATTATGCCGGAGCAGTAGCTAAACAGACGGGCCATGGACCGCGCACGATATTTCCTTGCTCTTTATTGTTATACCTTCACACAAGCGTGTATGTTGAACGACCAGTCAGGAACTTAGAGGTTGTCCTGACTGGGTCGGTGCCCCGCTGAGATACACAATTGTTTGTTCGTTTATTTATTTATTTATTTAGTCAAAAATCAGTAAAAACTGTGACGTATGGGGGAGAAGATCATCTGCGCATGCTTTCTTGAGTTCAAGAATCCGTTCCCAACATTTTCACTATAAATAGTTGAAAGATGAAAAACTTTAAAAAGCGCGAGATTCGCAACATTTGAAAAACTAAACATATTCGTTCCGAGTTATAGAAAACTTATTTGCACCGGTAAACGAACTGCAGATTTGATTTTTCTGCATTGCTAACAAAATAGTAACTCACCCTCAGCTCTACTACCACTACAAGCAAAAGGAGAGCTCAACAAAACGTGCGCATAGTGAAGCTACATTTACGTCCAGAAGCAAATCAAAGGGCCATCTCAGCATTTGCTCAATGGATCAGGGAAACTGGACAAAAGCCCGATCGAGATGGGAGTCATTGGTTCGGAAACTAAAGTACATTATTTGTTACAGGCATATTAATTACTTTTTTAAATTATACAATACAAATGTCAACTAATTTATTATACTATATCATTTTTTTTTGTTAAAATAAAAATTATTTTTCATTTTGATGATCAGTATAGTCTCTAATTGTATAGAAACAGTTATACAGTAGAAATGATCTTACCGTTAACTTAGTGTACCGATTTTAATTGTTTAATGTCATCTGGCAATGCGCTGTAAAGTGACGTACATGTATTGGAAATGGACCTGAAGGAGGAATCCCCTCAAGACGATGAGAAGGCCGGCTACGGGCCTCACGCTGTAACAGGGTTGGAACACTGCCACCTTCTGGGATATAACACGCATTACACTACCGAGACTAATGACTATAGGAATTGATGCGCCAGGAAACACAATGATCACTTGAATCCTTCGCACAACAATGATCCGTGATGTAGTGGTTCCACCGATCACCTTACACCATCTGGGTACGGGGGTTCAAACCCATATCGATTCTTGTGGAATTGGTAGTGAACAAACCGGGCTCGAGCTGGTTTGCTCAGGGTTCATCTGCTGTCTTCATTATTTAGTCGTGACAGATTATCATCCACATCACACATTCATCCCATCTCAAGTATGGCTGAAAATAAACCGGTGGTGAGGATGATAATAAAGAAGCGAATGTTTGGTTGTGGTGTAGATGTCAACGGCAAAGGCAAACCAGACTGAATCCGTATATAGATGAACAGTTGCAGAAGTATTTTTGGTTGACATACATCTAAATTTCGTCAAAGCAGGCTAACTAAATTACATTGAGTTAGTGCGTGGTCGTTCGTGCCAGTTACATAGTTTTATTATGTTTGTGAGTCTGTCAGTTAATGTCTGTAGTTTCTCCGGCAGGGTCCAAATAACTTTCTCATGTTTTCCCATTGGTTAAGTCGCCCTTCTCCGCCTTTATGGGTTTCTCTTTCCGGAGTCGCCTGCCTAACTGTCCGTGACTGGTTGTAAAAATCTCTCCCTTAACTCTTATGAACCAAACGAGTCAAGCGACGTGCTAATGATGTATGTTTTTATCGCTACTGTGGAGGCGCAGGCGGTGATAAGAAGACTGAAGTTTGCCGGCGCGGGCTGTTCTAGGAGAGCCTGCAAGTATGCAAGACGTCTGCGCTGCAGTGTTGTGCGGAGTAGTATCCCAGCATTAGATAGGCGTATGAGACTCTTGAAATAAACTTTTTAATTACCTAGAAATAAGAGTAGTGACAATTCAAATATTTCCATTACTGAAACGTTTAATGTGTGCATTAATGAGATTTCTGCCAACGAAAACCTGGATAATTTGATTAACGAAAAATGTTAATCAATATTTTAAATTCATTTTTTAAAATTAAAATTCTGTGACTGTATTTTAAGGAGGAAAATGAATTACAAGGTAGAAAACGGTTCAGAAATTCATCATATCCATGTGTCGATTTATAAAGATGGAATCTGTGTCTCCGACTATGAAGTTATTAGTTTAAATATGGTTCATGAAATCTCTTTTCATGAACGGAAGAAATGGATATCGAAGTCGGATGAAGAACTCCAGGGCGAGAATGCTAATTGCCAATGTTGTACAGCGCAACGTGACACAGAGCATATTAGCGATAATAGTTGTGGTCGGAGGGACAACGTCGGAGGTATGAAGAAGTAGGGCGCGCTATAACATGAAGCTTGGGCGCCCGGGGCTGGCGAATGCTGCGCCTCCCACCGCGAACAATGCGCTCATAAGCGTACGCCAAGCAATTTGAGGCCGCCGCGCCGCGCTTCCGGTCTCTACTTCCGGTGGCGACGCCCGCCGTTGACGCCGCCCTCGCGCCCCCGGCGAAAGTGTGTCCCCGCCATCCTGCTCTCGGTAGCCCTTTCCGCGCCCCATCCCGCAGCACCACCCCACAACCGCCACCCCTCCCCGCCATCTCTCCTTCCCCTCCCCCTCACGATGTCCTGGCCGACTTGCCCCCTTTATCGGATCCTCACTTGTTCCCGATATCTAGTCTCCGCCATCTCCTCCCTGCCACCTCCTCCCATCATTGTGGTGCGATGGTGTAGGTTAGCGTATCGGGCTGTTATACCCAAGTTCGCGGGTTCAAACCTGACGATTCCCCTTCCCCCTCACGATGTCCTGGCCGACTTGCCCCCTTTATCGTGAATCCTCTGAGCTAAATTCAAACTGCATGTTTGGTCGCCCAAGTAATACCTTCTTTCATTCCTAGTAGGTGAAAGGATCGTAACGAAATTTGCGTGGTCAGACGGAAGAGCAGGCCTCATGGCCTGAGTCTCGCCACGTAAAATAAGGCATTCATTCATTCATCATTCCCTCCCCACTAACCTGGACCAGCCATTGCGTCCCAGACATACAATCCCAACGTCCCCGGCTGCCATCAACTCGCCCTCTAAACCACGACTCCCGCTCCAGATCCTTACCACCTCATCCTCACCACAATGTTCTCAGAATCACGTTCCTCCCACATAGTTCTCGCCATCTTCTCCCGCCGCCACGTCCCTCATTCCCGTCCTTTCTTTTCCAAAGTGAATATTCCCACTGAATATGACTTCATATTGCCTGTTCGTAATTTTTTAATCGCGAAATCGGAGTATTGTCTCCGATTAACGAAATTCTCAAATTAACATTACTTTCAAAACGAAACTCAATAATAAGTCAAAAGCATTTTGAATATTCGAATATTAACAATTTTATCTAATTCATTTTCTCTAGAATTTTGATTTGTGTGGAAGACTAGTTGTTTTGTGCATTGAGAGGACGAGACTGAAAATGACGCATTCATGTAACTCTCTACATATAAAGTAGTAGTATCAGCAAATCACTCAATGATCTTTTCAATGTGGGTGAGTCACCGGGCGGTGACTGCTGAGGGTGTTTCACAGAGAGAGATGGCATGAAAATGGTTTTTTTTAAAACTTCGATGTTATAACATCTATGTATTCTTCATATAGATATATTTGTGCAGAAACGTCGATGTTTTTAAAAAAAATATCATGGTATAAATAAAATTTCCAGTATCATTTCATTTGTAGATTGCTCGCAATGAACAGCCATTGACAACTGTTACTACTGTCGATCCCCAGGCGGCCCGAAACCGCTTGCTATTCGCAACCTTTCTCCAGTGTGGTTACTTTTTTATTATTTTGTACGTGATAATATCAGTAAATGCAATTTGAACCTTGACTACGAGAATATTGATTAGAAAATTAAGACGACAATCAAATTCAAGGCACAATATACTTTAAACTAATATTGACGTGTTATGTATCACATCAGAACCAGCAATTTTACTTCGAAATGTTTCATCATATTTAAAACATCGATATTTTAAACATCGATGTTTTCATCGACATCGGAAACTCTTCGATGATGCATCGATATTTGCCGTCACTCTTCACGCGCGCGCATATTCGTGAGGACGAGTGGCTCCCACACATTTGCAGCGGTGCACTTGACGCAGAACCAACGCAATGTGCACGCGAGTGCACTGAGGGAAGCTGCGCTCGGAAATGAAAAGATCGCAGCTCTAGGAATGAATTGGTGCTCGTGTGCGGAAAGAATAATTACCCCCGGCCCCACATGATGGAAGACCCGTCACTATATGTATTCATAGAAGGGAGAAAAGCTGCGAGACGGTAATGAAGTAGTTGTGGAAATGAAATGTTCGGCACTCGTTTCTCGAATGGATAATTAACTTTGTTTCCAAGCGAGTGAAGATGCGTTACAAATTTTAGAGTCGTTCAGAAGGACGTAAGTTGCAAGAATGTTACAATACAATGTATATTTCACCAGTTCGTAACTACGTAAGATTGTGCCCATATTGCAAGGATGCAACTATTTCGGGCGCTGTGAAGAGATATTTCTGCCTCAATTCAGACTTATTACTAGCAGATTAATGTAGATCAAATTAGCTAACAATTTACGTTCAGTAAAATGTCTACCTTATAGTGTTTTATTGGTTGAAATAATAAAAATTTCATGTTATTCCATTATATGTTTACTATTCTGTAAGAAACACCATTCCCCGCTGAAAAATATTAATCACATTATTTACGGTGCATGCCTTATACGTTGAAGAAAATTTACTACATTATATGTAAAGATGTATTTGTTGCCAAATCATTTGTGGGCAAAGTTTATTTCATTTCATCTCTTCATATAGGAAAATATTTAATTTTCGCTCATGTGAAGTCTATAAACTAACGTAGACATCCCATACAAAGATTTTCACTTTGGCTCTCGCTGGAATAAGAACAGGCATTCTGGTAGAATCCACATTTTTCTAGCACTTTCATACGTACGAGGACGAGGATTGCAATACCTATGCGATTTACCAAATTGGTAGGTAGTTAAGTAAATTGATTTGGTCAGTGAGAGACAATAAGCTATGATACAGATAATTGTATTCAACAGACTCATTTTGATTAATTAGAAGTAGATTCTATAAAATACAAAGCAGAATTTTCAATTTCTGTGGAACTTTGGAATGAGCAAATCCTTCAAGTTTTTTTTCTCTCGTGGATAACTTTATTTTATTCTATCACTGTTTTATGCGAAAATCAGTGACTGCGTTCAAGGGGCTGCAATCTATGAATCCTTTACTTCCCAAAAGTAGTCGCTTACCCAACAAATATCCTGTTCATGTATTTTCGAATTATTATTTCTGATTCATTCTTGAAATTGTTTCCCTGTTAGCGCGTCGTTCTTGTTAGCCCAACAGCGTGATGTTTTCATCTCCACAGCGAACAACTCATTCATCGCCTTCTTCCACAGCATGCCGGCCCTTGTGCGTAGGTAGGTCTCCATTTTTCAGAAGAATGATATTAAAAACCAGCAGTGGTCCACCGTTTCAAAATTGGCCTAATTGATCACATAAATCTCCAATATTTTTAGTGCTTTGCCATAGCTTCCGTGTTCGTTGAGGTCTGCCCCCGGCAGTGGAGGAGAGGTGGAACATGCACGTGGCCTCCGCACGTGGGAACAGCAGCGGGCAGGGCACTTCCGCCTTTCTGCCCTTCGTTCCACCTAACGATCTGCCCCTCCCTCCCCCCTTCCGCCCCGCTCATCACACCCCCACTCGCTAAACTCGAAACGCGCCCTAGTACCCTTTCACTGCCCATTTCCCAGCCCGCCTCCCCCCCGCCCACTCCATCCGTGAACTCACGCGTGACCTATAACGATGTCGTCACTTCAGAGAAAGTACCTACGTAATTAGAGTTAAGTTTACCCCAAAGAGTTTGTTCGGACTTTCCGTTTCTATTAGCTTGTTTACACCCAGCGAGTTATTTTCGAGTATAAGACTTGCTGTTTAAGGAGTGAATTAAATGCGTAAAATTCGCATAAAAAGTTAAAAGTAAGAAATTAAGTTGTTGTTGTTGTTATTATTATTATTATTATTATTATTATTATTTTTGATACTTCACATTTAGTGAACCGAAAGAGTAGCCAAAGCCAAAGCTTGTAAATTCTCTTATTTCTTTACGTGGCACAAGTTTACTGTAATCAGTCATTTTGTGGTGGCTGTTTTAATTTGACCAGTTGTTTGCTAGTGTACAGAAAAGGTTTACAAATGAGCTTCTCAATTAGCAAACACGCCAAAAACTCCAGGTGGTAACTTCATTCGCATTCGCTGAGGAAGCAATGAATTTCCTACACAGTCGAATTGTACAGAGCGGATGAAATAGCAGTATCTTCTGATTGAAGACGTAAAAAGCTAAACATTTTAGATCTCTGGTGTTTTTTAATCCTGAAAATCATTATCACATATTCGCACAATTTACTGGCACTAAATTTTACATAAAAATTAGCGCTTCAGAAAATCAAAATAACGTGTTAATTAACGCCAAGATGCTTTTCTTCTCATGCAACTGTTTGTTGAGCGAGACGCAAGTTTTATATGAAATGAAAGCTCATTATCTGAAAAACGTCATGATTAATTTTAAAATCTCTAACGCAATTCCGTTTCATAATGCCATTTACCACTGCTTTCGTTGTCAACTTGTAACTTTCATGCTGCTTAAATTTACATCTTACGTAAGTTTCTTGATGCTGATATTCGATTTTCCAGTTCCAAACTAAGGGTCGTAAGCATTCATTTGTACTAGTCATTAACATTGATTATTTCGTGTTTCCGGGCGCGTCAACGGATTTGGTCATAAGTCCCGTTAGTGTAGGCATGATTTTTCCTCGGAAGTTGGAGGTGATCTTCCTCCGCTGGATGGCGAGATCCGGCGCCGACCTACCGTCGGCTAGTGGGGTTTCCCCCTAACCAGGACTCTCCCACCAGCGGGGCACCGCCACAGCCGGGACAAGCTCTAAGCTCCCGGAATATGTGGTAGTGTAGTGCATGTAAAGTGCATGTAAGTGTGTGTAAGGAGAGGATAGGACAAGGAACAGGAAGGAAAGATCGCGCGCGGTCCGTGGCCCGTTTGGTAGGGTACTGCTCCGGCATTCGCCTGGTGTTGATCGGAGAAACCACGGAAAACTACCGATCAGAGCAGCCGGCCGCTAGAATTCTCCTCCAGGCAGCGACTGAATTCGACCTAGCTGACAAGCTAGTGTCGAAAACCGCCGTGGGGGTGGGAACCTAGGACCTCCCAGAGGCGCTGCAGTGACATCAGTTGACGCATTGAGTTACCGCTACCGGTGTCGTTAACATCCGTCCGAAACGTATGTGCAGGTGAGCGCACCGTGTTTGCGGTGTGAGCCGTGGTTTCCGGCGCCCCGCCTGCGGTCGCGTCCCGGCTGTCTGGGCCACGCTTCGCCGCCGGTTCAGGTCGCCCCCCCCCCCCTTCCCTCCCCGCCCCCCTCCCGTACCTTACCAAACGGGCCACGGACCGCGCGCGATCTTTTCTTCCTCTTCCTTGTCCCATCCTCTCCCATTACACACTCACTTACACTAACATGCACTACACTACCACATATTCCGGGTGACCGGTCGGGAGCTTAGAGCTTGTCCCGGCTGGGATGGTGCCCCGCTGATGGGAGTCCTGGTTAGGGGAAACCCCACTAGCCGACGGTAGGTCGGCGCCGGATCTCGCCATCCAGCGGGGAAGATCACCGCCATCTCCCGAGAAAAAACATGCACTACACTAACGGACTAATGACCAAAGCAGTTGACGCGCCCGAAAAATAAAAAACCAACCAACCGCCCTGCCCCATCTCGTGCCGGCTGTGCCCGCCTCACATCGCACCCTCTCTCCTCTCCGGCCGTCCAACTCGATCCACCTGGGCTCCCCTCCTCGCTTCGACGCGCCCTGCCAGCCTCGCAACGCCCCGCTCCGCCCCACCGCACCCCAGACCGACCGACCGGTGCCGTCCCGTCCTGCACTCCCTGCGTCGCCCCTATCTGCACCGCTCCACGTCCAACCTCCCCTCCCCGTGCTCACTCCGTCGTGGTAAGGCCTCATCCACAAAACAAACTTAAACGTTACGTAATGCTGTAAACTTATCAGTAAAATTTACTCGTAAAAAGAACATTCACAATGACGAACGTAAGGTGGAACGTAAGTTTTGCCTGAATGAATCAGAATTTAACGTATTGACCTCATCACCCCTCACCGCTCCTAATCCTACCCACTCTTTCCCTTCGCCCCTCTCCGCTCCTCTCCTACCCTCTCTTCCCCATCACCCTCTCCTCTCCACCCCTCTCCGCCTCCCTCCTCCCGTCGCCGCTCCTCTCCGTGATCTCGCCCCGCCACGTACCACCCGAGTTCTCTGCACCCTTCGTCGCCCTGCCTTGTCCCACCACACCGCCACCCCCGCCGCGCCGGTGCCCGTGGGAGAGCGACGAGAGAGTTCGGCGACCGGCGCGGCGGCCCCAGCGACTCCCAAGGGATTCATCAGCCCCCGCGCGGTCGCGCCCCGCCCCACCATCCGCTCCCCTCGCACGCCCCGACCAGCTGCGGCCTGCTCGGCGGCCGCCCTCGAAATTAGCGCCAATGACAGGACCTCCCTCGCCCCGCGTATTGGCTTTCCCCTGCAGCCCCGGGCGCTCTGTTGCTTGCGTTCTTTGTCGCGGGAAACTAATATTTTACACCGTTTTGTATTGGTTTTCTAGTCTATTTTGTAATTGGAGTATTTTTGTACAAGGAAATATTTATTTTTCTATTTGGGTAGTAGTGCTTCTTGCATCAAATTGTTTTGTAGGTCTATTCCACTCAGTGCGGTACGTGACTAGTTTTGGTCATTGAGGGTGGTGACAAAACATATCTAGTTGACAGTATTTCAATAATTGTCATTCATTATTAATCTTAATCATCCACATTGCAAAGAGATTCGTAAATATTTTGCCGTACGATAATCATTTTGATCACCCGGTTTTCCAAATTTTCCTTCTTATCAAAATTTCAGCAAATTAAGTTTTACTTCCGAAATCATAATACCATTTGTGACATCAGACAATCGTCGAAAACGATGAAATGTTCTTTAGAATATTTTGATCTAACATTACATTCCAACCGTTTTTCGTTCTCTAGAGGGAGAATGGAATATCCCTCACACTCGTCATCCAATGAATCTAAAATATTTTGTTTCCCATGCAGTCATTTGAATTATTGTCCTCATGACTTCGCCCCTGAAATTGACCTACGAAGAGTGACATCTAGTTTAACTTGCTGGTAGTCGCTGCGGGCAGTTATCTTCTGAAAATTTTGTCTATTCTCACTCCCTGGAAACGGCAGCTGCTCGGGCAGAAGTGAACTTCCTAATTTTCCAAATAGCATTTTTTCTGCTTGATTTGCTTCTCTTTCCGAATTCCGTTTTATGAGTGGAATTTTTAAGCTTGTTTGTTTTCTAAATACATATTAAAATTATTCTTTTTAATATGTTTCTAAGTTCTACTGAGGCTAGCTATGGAATAATGAGGTTAACATTGTTTTATCATCAAATTCGTGCATCTGAAAATCGGCGTTTAAATATATGAACTCTATTGTCCGAAGAGCTGAGGAAGACAATACTATCACAAAGGAAATATGGAATTTACATGTATTATTACATCGTCGCATATGTTAACAATGAAATTTCATAAATACATTAAAATTAGTTAAAAGAATGATATTGCAATATAATTTCATTTACCAAATATTACTATAATACCAGCGTCTAGGACTAAAAAGCATTTCTTAGGATAGGCAGGAACAACTATCCATAAATTCCCTTCAAAGACCATAGAAATATTAACGAAACATTGTTATTTACACGGTTTGTAACACAAACTTCTCTCCCTCAACCATCACGAGCCATCGCGCCTGCCGCCCAGCGGCAATCCCCGCGCGCCTCGGCCTTCTCGGGGCCAGCTGCATCCCGCCCCCGCCGCCGCCCACGGCCACCCCCCCCCCACCGCCACTCGGCCTGGCCCCCCACGCCGCGCCCCCGTCACACCAGCCAGCCCTCTCGACTTCCTCCCTCTTGGCTTCCTCACCCATCGCTTTGGAGCTACTGTGCCATTCATATTCTGTGGTGGCTTCATATTGATTACATTCATCTTTGATGATGATGATCTTTCTGATGATTTCTGTGCTAACACTTTTGCACAGATGCTTTTATGGACTCGTTAGAAAAAAATTAATAAGCAATAACAACAATAATGAGAATATCACTTTTTGGCAATAAACGTGGGGAATTTTATACATCTAGTTAATATTTTTAGATAAGAATTTATATTCTGTAATTTTATATCGCCTTACCCAGAATTACTGGCTATATAATGTCGAACTAACATGAAAATCATGACTGGTAAGTATACAAAATTGCGTATGCATTTATTATTGTTACGTATTCTTAATCTAATGAAACTATAAAATCGTTTGCTTTGTTTCCAGAACAGATTTTAAAATAATCTTATTAAACGTTCAGTAAATCAAGGATATTTTTAAGGAACAATTCGGGTTGCGAATATCACCTTCGAATGAATTCTTCGTTAACAAATGACCATCTTTCTCGTATACTGACGTACACAGAATGTCTCTAAATAAATGTTACAAACTTCTACGCCATGTGGAGGGTTGAAGACTGCTTTTGACCAATGAGCATGTGCTGGGAAATGTCATACAATGAAGTTACTCACGACAATTCCCCCTGATTGATAGGCAACTCAATATGCATTGGTGTTCGGCAGATAAAAAAATCTTTGAGTCAGGAGGCTAACTGCCAAGCGTCAGTGCATGCTGTCAGAGACATATGCTGCATGTTTAACTTCGTTATATACAATTTTCTTCTATATGTTTTTTGGGGAAAAATTATCATATTCGAGCTCTTCACGTGCTTTAGAAGTTTATAACATTTATTCTGAGAATTGGTGCCGTTCTCTGTTCCCTGGAGGCGAACAGTGAACGCGTGGTCTGGAAGCGACGTAACGTGCAAAGTTGGCGCGTGGGTCGTTCCCCGTGTCACCGCCAGAGGCGCAGGGGGCGTGCGGAAATTCAAACAATCGCGGAACGCAAACTTCCTTAATGGAGCTGTATACATCCTTCGCTCTCCTGGCGTTTATGGAACGCAGGCAATGTAACTGACCGCGTAGTGCCAGGTGTGCGTCGCACCAGAGGTCGAACACGCCCACCGGCCGTGGTATCGCGTTGAGTGGAATGATTTGAAACGTGAGTGGTTGATAAACTTTCTTTAAATATCCTACATTATCGTTTTAACTGTTCATTAAATAAAAGAGAACTAAAATATATATAAAATAGTGTACTTCCACCTACATATCTTAGAATGTCACATCGCTTTTGCCACCTACGAAGATTCCAAGTGGTTTAAAGCTATTGTATTCCTACCAGGCGTATCTATCAGAGAAAGGTGGGAAGATCATATGGTGCTATCTTGCAAAATCGCCTATTTAACTTTCTATTTCAATCGCATGTATATAAATAATAATTATTATGGTCATTTAAACAGGATTTATCTGGTACTGTTACTGGGCACTTCATTAAACAATAGCCGCCGTACACATGGCCGAAGGCTGCATACTTTTCTGAAAACTTTTTCAGGCATTGAAAATTAGTAATATATATTCTTTTGTTGCGTTTGTTATGGTGATTAGGAATAACAAATTCATTTGAAGGTAAATTATGCAAGCTAAGTTAATGATATATAGAGGTTTATATTTCACGCATTTTTAGGCATGTAGCGGAATTTCCCACTATTCGAGAATTAAAGTTACTTCATCTTCTGGCGACATGACCTAGAAATTCTTCCTTGAAGATTCGCCGAGTGCCCTGAAACCCCGCGGCGAACCTTAATCCAATTAATTGCACAGTCGCGGAGCACGCTCCTCCAAAAACCTCCGCCCGCCCGCCTGCGGTCTTCCGTGAGGCAGCCGATTACCTCCTTTGCAAAGGCGCTACTTGCAGCGACGTCGCTTTGTCTCTGCTTAGCGGGTGGGGGGAGGGGAAGGGGGAGGGGCGCTCTCAAAGGCGCCAGGCGATCGACGCCCGCTCCGGTCCTTTGCGCGGCCCCACGCGAGGCTCGACCCGCGCCCGCCTGCTACGCGGCGCACAGTGGGTGCGTCACGTCCAACTGGGACACGTCTCTGCTTGGTTGATTGGTGCGCCGTCTGTTTGGTTATACCTCTAAGATTGAAACGATTCTTTATTTTCATGGCCTACTTAAACTCGTATGTGAAATAATTAGGCGAATGGTATATAAATGATGTCCTGTAATAAAAGAGAAAGGTATACACTTACATATTTCATTTTTAAAAAAAGTTTCGCTTATAAAAAAGCGTAGGTTCTATTTTCAAGAACTCCGAATTTTCGAAAATTGCAAACGGTACAAATAATGCGAAAAAGTATGAGCTTTGAGCCACTGTTTTTTAAATACATACACAAACTTATAAACAAAAATGAACATCAGTTTAATGTGAAAATATTAATGCTCTTATTACCAGTTTGCTTACTTTTTCATTAGATGAGAAATCCTGTTGAGTGCGAAAGGAAAGTCTCTACGAGCCGAATCAGGATCTCCTGTTAAGAATTGCATTAATATATATAGCAACCAGATTACTGTGAAATAAGTGAAAAACAAACACTTCCAGCATCTATTATGATTGCGGTGAGTGGGTAATTTACATTTTCCTTTGATACAAGCTGCAGATCGTCCGACCAAGATAATTTCTGATGGTAAACACTCTCATCAGCAAGGTGCCAATGCGGAGAGACTTTTCTGACCGACTATATTAAGTTGTACTACAATGTGACATACATATATTAATGAAAAATAGTTATTACAATTAGTTTTTGCACGCGAACTTATCTCACAGAGAGTTTTTTCGCGACAAGCTAGTCTGTTCCACGACCAGGGTATCCTGATTGGGGGAGGCCCCGCTAGCCGACGTATAGGTCGGTGCTTCATCTCGCCATCCAACGGGGGAAGACAACCGCCACAATAAATAATGTATTACGCTTACGGGACAAATGATCATAGCCGTCGACACGCCCGGAAACACTAATCAATCAAACCAGGGTATCTCAAGTATGTTTTGTTGTTAAAAAACGAATTTTGCGCTTGAAGGCGAGTCACCGTCCACGCTGTCGCCACCTCCCTCATCCCGCCCCGTCCCTCCCGTCGCTGCCGCCGCCGCCCGGCCACGCCCGTCGCGTGCGCGCTGCTCGTCGCTCAGTGCGGGCGACGCGGGTCGTCTGCCGCCGCCGCCAACGCCGTCACCGTCCCCCATTTCCCGCCCCCGGTCGCCAGCGGCCGCGCCAGTCCGATCGTCGAGGGCTCGCAGAAGCCGGGGCATAAAGGACGTTCCCTTTAATACGAACTCTTCTTTTTCTTTTCTTCTTCTTCTTCTTGCTCGTCTTCGTTTCTTCGCCTTTCTTTTTTCATAATTTATTCTTTTTTTTTTTTTTTTCCTCTCTCGTCTCCTTTTTTTTCTTTCTCTTCTTCACACCTACACAAAAATCGGCTAGCGTAAAAGTAAAGCTTTGGGCATTGTTTTGTATTTTCAATAATACAAAGACATTTGGTAATATACAAGTATGATGTTGGTTTAGCCTTCGAAATCACGGTCACCATAGTTTTGAGGTGGGTTCCACATTTTCTCGTGCCAATACATCTTCATAGAAGTGCAGTAGGTTCGCGAATATCCGAGGTATTTGCGACCTGAAAACTAAGAAAGAACACTATGAATATATAAACACGTGTACTGCTGAAACAGAGACAATTGATTCTGAGAATGGCAATGACAAAGGACACACAATGTTTGACGAGCGAATTATCGAATTAAGGAAAGTGTAAATATTAATGCTGTGATAGGATTCTACAATTTAATACACTTTCCAATCACAACGTTGAATAAGTTATTGAGGAGTTTATTGGATACTATCAATGTGTTATACGATGTATTATAGTGTATTGTTGCCTGATGATGAACAGTTTCTTCGAAAAGTCGCCTTTATAATACAGGACCAAAGTTGGTGTGTATTGTAATGACTTTTTGGATTACCTGACAATTCTAATTAAAAGAAAAACGACGTTTAAGTGTAAATAAGGATCATGAAGTCATCGTCCAGTTCACATGCAGGCTCGCTACTATTACAGCAAGTAATTTCTACACTTCTGCATTCTGTTTATCAACTGAGTATTTTTTGTCTTTTGTCTGCTGACTGCCTCGTTTAATCGGGTCTCGGATAATTGCGAGCCTACTGCACTAATACAATGGCGGAGACGCTGCTGAGATCTCCGCTTTGGTGTAAGCGCTGCCCCTTTTTACGCGCACCCAGCGATGCGCTTTGTCCCCACAAAACCCTCGATTCTAATGACCTCCCGAGTGCCTGTCGTCGGCTATTACCAGCACGTCCCAGTCGGCTCTCGGACGTGATCAAATTCAACAATGCAAGAAAAGGGTGCCACTGAACTGAAGTGCTGGAGTCCGATGTGGGGTTATTACGGAAAAGAGGGTGATAAGAATTGCTTTTGGTCGATCCAGTCTTAAAACGAGATGTTATCTGTAGATAATCGAGGGATTTAATGGTCTGAACGGTAATAATATAAAGAAGTTCATATGCTGTTCTATAACAGTGAGAAACTGTAGTAGATAATAAACAATATATAAATTCAAATGATGTACCGGAGACTGTTAATTAACATCAAATGTCCTGTGCAGCTCCCGTTGGTGTTCGCCAATAACAGAAACTGGCAAAGCTGCTGCGAGAACAATTCCATTGGCAAACATTCTGACCATTCTCGGCCACATTCACCCCGTCCCGTCACACTCCTTTTACACGCTTTCTTTTGACGAACGTGTACGGAGTTTTGGCAAGCGCAATGCTACTTCTGGAATTTTGGAAGCCACGCTGCCCATTCGCGTCGACACAAAAATTCTAGACTCGTTCGTTAAAAGCAAACGTATAAATCGGGTCTTAGTGTTAAAAGTAACATAGTTTAATTTTTACTACCCAGGAATTCGAGTATTAGGCTACTGGAACTTCCATTGAGCATTTTGTCGGTCTTCCCAAATGTCGAGTTCCGCTTTCAGTAACCAACATGTAAAATCGTATACTTCATTACGATCCATCTGTTACATGCTATATTAATTATGCTACGGGGCATTTAAGTCCAAGCCCTCCTCGCTTTAAAACGTTCCTTAAGAGAAAAAGAACTAATTAAAATATGCCTCGGCCGTATACATTAATGCCCCAATCTTCCTTTACTCCAGTAAAGTCTCAACGAACTCGGGGGCTGGGGTGAAGAAATCTGCAAATGCTAACGAAGATTTCATTTTCAGTTCTTTAGTGGTCGCTTTATTTAGAATCGTAATTCAAGTTACTAGAGTTTGTGCACGCATTCGCGTAGAGCACTATCGATCTTCTGCGCATGCGCAGAGGCATAAAAATGATGCGAAACTTAAACTACGCATGCGCAGAAGATTGATAGTGCTTTAACGTTCGAGGGTGCACAAACGTTCCTGCTGACAGGAATTCTCCTGTCTTTAAAGGAACCGCAAAAAGTGTAATGAATGAATTGGGCATGAAGTTAGTGATGCGAAATCGATGTCAATGTTTTCAGAACATCGAAATTTCTATAAAAACATCATTGTTTTAAACATCGGTAAACTGAAGCCGATGATTTTTAAACATCGATGTTTTTACGTTCGTGAATAAAAAATGCTCGTAATCACAAATTTGTAAAAATTAAAATATGAATTAGTAACTGATGGTACCACTGTATTTGTGTTGGAACCAAGTTAATGCAGTTTGTATTACCTTCGGGCAGATTACTCTCCGTTGCTTGAGATGATTTTATAGCCCTGGTATTTCCTTCATTTTTTCACGTATTTCGCACTTGGAGAGGCATTTTAAATTTTTTTTCGAATAAATTTTCATTATAAATTAATGTGCACAGTAATTGTTAAATTATATTTTGTTGCGCTTAAATTTAAGACTAGAGGCACTAAAGCAACTTTAAAACATCGATGGTTTTTGGACGGTGTATTTTTAACATCGATGTTTTAATTTTGTACAGCGATGTTCGGCAACATCGATGTTTCGTTGTCAGTGTCTGTTAGCACATAGGCGGCCAAAAGTAATGCAAATTTGGCGCCGTACTTGCAATTCTATCATTTATAACAATTCCTTGGCGCTAATTAACAGCAAAGGGCATACATTTTAAACGTCCCGCGTTGGACTGTTGGATATTTTTCCTGTAAAAACCGCGGGCTAGCTTCCAGAGAGAAAGGCAAAGACGTCTTTCGTATGAAACTCCTTGGAAGAACAAACCACTTAGAAACGTTTGAACTGCTTTCATAGACGCACGCATGATTGCACCAGCTACTGGGAACTCGCATTGTTGACACTTTTGAGAATTATATGCGTTTCTAGATATGACGACACGATAATCAATTGTTGATAACTTTTCAGCCGAGCGGTTTCACAAAAGATCGCCTCATCAGTAAAACGGCGTAGTAATTCACATCTTGGCTGCATTGAAAATTTAGATTTTTGACTGTTGGTAGCGGGGGATTCCTTACAGCCGTGTTGACTCCGTGCACAGAGGTTTTTTGGCATGGACAATCGCCTGAAATTATATTACGCCCGAATTACGACAGAAAACTATTTCTGTTCACCTAAGACAAGAATTTTCCTTTGTGCTAAGCGAGGAAATTGTAGCAAAACGCTTGTCGACAACCTTATTCATCGTCTGTGACATTCCCAAAATTCTGAGAAGCTATTCTGCAGCCTTAACAGTGTCGCATTAAAGATAGTTCGAGAATTATATTTTTTTGCCAATGAACGTGTAGTGGGAAATTGCATAAAACGAAGTTATATCCATTTTTACTGGTAGCTTTTGCTCCTGATTTTTAGGCAACTTCTTATACACAGATGTTCGGAGGCTCACGTTCTGACGCAGTCAAGGGGAATACAAATCCTTAGCAACTGCAAGGTGTGCGACACAGCTGACGTCATGCAAAACCAAGGATCTAATTAAGGCTTGGCTCACATTCAATTCGTTACTACAAGATCTTAGGAAAAATAAGAAATCCAATATTTCTGTAATTGTTTCATTATCGGATGAAATGCCAGCATTTAATGGCGAGTTTGTAATTGAAATTTTGTAGATCAAGAGATTCTACATTTTATTCCTGATGGTTACTGACTTTCGATCCCGTCTATGTCACTGTAGAGAGCCCTGCAGTCTGGATGGGATGCTCTAGAGTCTATGTATAGACTCTGATCTGATCGCTTGTTTCTGCTGTTTTCACCGATCAATTCCAAGCGGATGCCAGAGGAGTAGATACCTTAAACAATGGTCTTCCGTTTCCAAATTCCTCTTTTCTTTCTATTCCACGCCATCAGAAACAAAGTAAAAAATTGTTACATTCGTATTCCTAATAGCAAAGCAACTTTTAGGTCCACAATCCACTAGTTTTTTTTCTCGCATACTACTACGTAATAAAGAGAAAGTTATGTAATGCTGCTGCGAAAACATTCGATTTTTCGACAAAAAAAACTTGCTTTGTGGGCCCCTGATACCAAAAAATGAAACATTATTGCTCCTACGCGTAGTAAACTACTTCCCCCAATGGTGTGTAGTCAGAATCCACATTTTATAAGTCCTTTGGTCCCCAAAATGTGGTTTACGGCCAAAGATCCGTCCAGCCATTTGAGTTTTGGTAGTACTTTTCACGAAGACGCAACATTTTCTCAAAAATGGCTCCGATTTTTTGTTATTTTTATATTCTAGAATAGTGTAAAGTTAGCTAATAAAAACGTTAATTTATATTGAAATTGAAAATTTTCGAAAAACGCAAATGTTCAACTTCCTTTGCCGCCTCAGCCTCTTGGTGTAGTGTGAATTGAATTGCTACCTAAATTTTAAATCTTTGTACGTATGTTAGAAAGGCAGCATGAGCAAACATTTTTGCAGGTTGAAACCCCTTCGAGGGGTTTAAGTAGTATTATGCAACCGTTACAAATAATGCGAGAAAGTACGTGATGTTGCCACCCCAGTAGTTTTTTGTTGTGTCTATCGTTAAAATTTTAATTTTTAGTAAATCAAATAATAATTTTTTTCATTAATGTTACTTATTTGATTGATTGTTAGTGATTCCGAGCGCGTCAACTCCTAATGGTCATTAGTCCCAAAAGTGTAGTGCGTGTTTTGCTCGGGAGGTGGAGGTGGCCTTCCCCCGCTGAATAGCGAGATTCTGCGCCGACCTACTGTTGGCTAGCGGGATTTTCCTCAACCAGGTATCTTCCACCAGCGGGGCACCGCCCCAGACGGGACAAGCTGTAAGCACCCGACCGGTCTCCCGGCGTGTGTGGTAGTGTAGAGCATGTTAGTGTAAGTGTGTGTAAGGGGTGAGCATAGGACACGGAAGAGGAAGGAAAGATCGCGCGCTGTTCGTGGTCCGTTTATCAGGGTACTGCTCCTGCATTCGCCTGATGTTGATCGGAAAAAAACACGGAAAACTACCGATCAGAGCAGCCGGCCGCTAGAATTCTCGTGCAGACAGCGACTGAATTCGACCTAGCTGACAAACTAGTGTCGAAAATCCAGTCATCGTCGGGACTCGAACGAGAGGGATTGCAGTGACATCGGTTGATGCCTTGAGCCATCTCTCCCTGTATTTCTTATTTAAATAATTAATAACTTCAATAATATTTAGTAATTATTAAATTGTATATTAAAAATGGACCGCATTTTTTACGTCGAGTACGGTGGTCCGCCCTTCCCATGATGCCTGGGGAGTCAGGTGCGTCGCCGTGGCGTGTTTTGTCTACGCGCCCGGCAGACGCATCACGCGGAAGAGGAAGGAGTTGGGGAAGGGGTGAAGGCAGGGCGGGGGGGGGGGGGGCGGGGGTGGGGTCCGCTCGCTGCCGCCGCCGCCTGTTGCCGCCTCGTACGCGACATCTGGCGGCGGTTTTGCGACGCGAGGGGCAAAACAATCGCGAAACGCACGCGCACGCGCGGTGGAGACGCGGCAAGAAGCAGCGGGACGAGCGCGGAGCGGCGCTACAGCGCCGAGGGGGTGCTGATCGATGGGGGCGGGGCCCGGTACAGTAATCGCGATGCTAGGCAGTGCTGGAGCTAGACTGGTTTGGGTCCGGGGAAATGCAAAACGTTGCTCCCCCTCCCCCAAATTAAAAGTGTGAAAGTTGAATCGAGAATCTATATAAATTATTTTATTTCAATAAATAACAAAAATTACTAAGCCATGAAAAAGTTTTTTGAAATATGTTTTAAATAATAGTTTCAAGTAAAAGTATTTAGTGATCAAATAATACAATTTCCATGTTGAGCTTAAAACACTAAAAAAATCTGTCGGGCTTAGTTAGTGTTTAATAAAGTCACTTGTTAAATGCATTAAATGATAAATATGAATTTCGGTGGAACCTATTTTATGTTGGCGTTATTTGATTCATTTCAGAGCCCTAGTAATTGCTATAATTAATTATGTAAGGTAAAAAATTAATTTAAAATATTATGAAATATAAACTACTGTAACCGCTTATAAAATTACAAAAACAATTTTATCGAAATCTAATTCCTTTTTCTTGTTTTTACTAATTTTTTCCATCACTCACATCATTGCGGGGCTCCGAGCGATGGCCCATGCCTAGTGCCGGCACTGATGCTAGGATTGATTGATTGAGATATTAGATTTTAGCAATTGCTAAAAGTGCGAAATGTTACCAAACGCTGAAAAGAGTAGTAAATTTATTTTTGACGGTCGGTGCAGTGTATTTCTAAAGATTTTCATTCTGCGATAAAATGCGAAATCACGTACAAAGTGCGAAATTGTCGTGAATTTGCGATATAGTTGCTAAATTGCATTTTATAGTTTCCTACGTGTTCGCTTTCTAACCAGGAATGCGACATCAACAACACATAGATATTTGAAAATATTTAATTTGACTGTGGCCGTGTTTACAAAAGGCGAAATATTAAATTAGTTTCCCTATTTCCTGATTTTAATGGGAAAATCTAAAAGCATCATAAATTTTGTTTATATCAAAGTGTTCACGCTCAATAATAGTTTTCTCAACAAACGCTATAAAATGCTACAGTCTTGTTCTAAAAATGCGATTTAAAATAATTAAAGTACTAAATTCTACCATCACTATTGATTGTTTTGTCTCCGGTCGCGTCAACTGCTAAAGACACTAATCCTTTTAATGTAGTGTATGATATAACGTGGGAGGTGGTGGTGTTCCTCTCTTAGAACTTGAGATTCAAGGCAATCCTTCACGTCGACTTGCAAGGGCTTATTCCTCCAGGTATCTCCGCCAGAGGGGCACCGCCCCCACCGCTCTAAGCTTCCGACTGGTCTCCGGACATGTGTGATAGTGCATGTAAGTGAGGGGAAGCGGTAAGGATGAGGAAGGCATACTGCGCGTGGTCTATGGTCCGTGTTCTGGAATTCGTCTGGTTTGACAGGAGAAACCGGAAGCGATGGCTCAGTGCACCATTTGATGTCATTGCTGGGCCTCTGACGGGGAGATTTTAGGTTCGAGTACCGACGGCGGCAAGATCTCAGGGTATCACCCCTACTATGGTGATGCCCGGGGCGATTCACCTTTCTTCCTCCTCCCCCCCCCTCCACCTAGATGCGCCACTCGTTGTAGCGCAAACGTGCTACAGCTGACACTGATCAGAACAGCCGCCATCTACAATTCTTAATCTGGCAGAGGCACCAAGTTATCGTAAATAGCCGATGTCAAAAATCCGCCTTCGTCGAAATCGAATCTAAGATCTTCCTGTCGACAAAACTCTAGGTCAGGACTCCTCACAGCACAACTAAAGCACTCGGATAAAAGGCATTAGCTTAGTTAGATATTATTGATCTTAAAAACGTTGCGCCCCCTTTCTGAAAACGGTTCCGTCACGCCTGGGCCTTGCGAGGGCCTCTGGCGGCGTGTTGTGGTCCGACCGGTTAGGGGAGGGGTGTAGATTGGGGAGGAAGCGAGCAAGAGGGAAAAGGTCGCCACTAGGAGTGGGGCGGTGACATTTGGCTGAAGCGCCATTTTGCGCCCAACCACCACCGCTTCCTCACGTGTCTTCCCGTTCAGAGGGCTTCACTTCCGCGCTTCGTTCTTGTGTGCTCTCTTCTTTTTTCGTGCGCTCATGCTCTTATTTTTCATGTTATTGTATTCTCGTATTTGTCGCTTTTCTGATATTTTTTGAGCTATGGAAACGTTCTGCCCCCAAAATGAATATGCGCACTGAATTATTTTATAAAATGGTTTAGATTTAATGCTCCATAGCCCAAAATACTCGGCTGTAGAAATGTTAATGATTTTCGATGTATTGTGCAATATTTGTATGTACTCTGTGGGCATGTTTTTTCTTTTTTTTCCCACCATTTCATTGTGATGAGTTACCTCAACGTTAAAGGTCATAACTGCATGTTTATGTAGGTGTACGACGTATTCAGAAGTTCGTACAATGAGAAGAAAGTTACTTCAAACAAGGCGGTACATTGTATGTTCAAATGTTGCAAAGAAAATTACTATAATTTTTCTCAGAAAGTCCGTCGTATTTATAACTCAATCGGATTGTATTTCATAAACGTGTCGGAATAATAATAACCCTAAACTGTTGTATTGATTTAAGAATTAATTTGTATTTTATTGGCTGTAGAGGAATATACAGCAGGAATATATCTTGCTGGAGTAACCCGGCGTATGTTCCGCCTGCTCCGTCCTGCTTGGTTCCATCGGCCCTGCCCCGACCTCCCCATTCACACCGGGAGCGGTAGTTCAGTACATCAACTGATGTCACTGCAGCGCCTCTGACCCGGAGGTCCTAGGTTATCCCCACGGCGGCAGGATTTTCACCCTAGCTTTTCAGCTAGGTCAAATTCAGTCGCTGCTGGAAGAGAATTCTAGCGGCGCCTGCTCTGAGCGGTAGTTTTCCGTGGTTTCTCCGATCAACCCAAACGGGCCGGCTCCTCTTTCCCACCCCAGCGCCTCAGACCACACACTAACATGCACTACACTACCACATATTCCGGGGGACCGGTCGGGAGCTTAGAACTTGTCCCGGCTGGGGCGGTGCCCTACTGGTGGGAGAGTCCTGGTTAGGAGGAAACCCCACTAGCCGACGGTAGGTCGGCGCCGGATCTCGTCATCCAGCGGGGGAATATCACCGACATCTCCCGAGAAAAGAACATGCACTACACTAACGGGACTAATGACCAGAGCAGTGGACGCGCCCGGAAACACGAAAAAATCAATCAATCAAACCCCATTCATTCGAAAATCGGTGACGCCCGCCAGCAATGCCTTGCATTGAGTGTTTCCAGTAATCCGAGTTGTGGGATTTAATCAAATTTGGGGTAACATTTTTGAGTTGCAATCCTTTTCTCGGCTTCTCAGAAATAATCGTGCAAAATTTTAGAGCAATCGCTCCAGTCGTCTAATACTTGTTGTGGAACAAACGTACGTACATTTTTATATGTTAAAATTGAATGTGTCACTATTGAAGTATTTTGATAGGCAGCATCAGAAATCGAATACCCTGCACCACTAATGAACGTCACTCTATGTTCATGAAACGTTGTGATCTACTAGTGAGGTACCAACTTATCAACGAATTTATTTTCAATGATACGCTTCTTTTGTTGCCTTAACCAACCTCTGGGAGTCAGGATTGAACTCCCAATCAGCAGCACTGGTCGAATACTGTTCCCTAAAGGCCAATCTCAAAGCGGTGGCTAAGCCATTGAAAGCACCCATCATTCAAATAAATGTGTCGGAAAAGACAATGTCAACTTGAATTATTACCAAAGCGCAATCGGAGAACAGCGAGTAGTGCTTTTATTGACGGGATAAGGCTTCAAATGCTCCTTCGGCCTGTAAAAGATGGTGTTTGCGAACGGCGAGCTGGATAGAAGAGAGTGAGAGGGAAGGAGACGCAGCGAGAGAGAAGGACGGCGCTGGGCGTGGCTCCCTCCGCACGCGACCACGTGCCAAGGGGAGACGCAGAAAGAACTTCGGGACAGCCACGATTGAAGGGTTTGGCTGGGGGCTCTTGAATCTAGAAGTCGGTAATGTTTCTCATTCTGCGGCCAAACTTCTAAGTCTGCTTATTTACGAATCAGTGGTTTTTGTCAAAAATGACTGGCTTAAGGGCGGGAATATATTTTCAAAAAATGCCGATGTCTATTACTATAACACTCAACGTAGAAATCATATTCATCAGGTGACAGTATCAACAGCTCATTACAAAAATTCACACGTACATTATTTTACAACACTTTGCCAGATGACATTAAACGATTAAATTCGATAGAAAAGTTTAAATCCCAAGTGAAATTGTTTCTGCTGCATAACTGTTTCTATGCAATTAGAGACTATACTGAGCATCACAAGAAAAGTAACATTAATTTTAACAATGATACATAATGCATCACTTACCATTTGGACTGTATAAATGTGTATAAACAACCTGTAACAAGTATTGTATTGCAGCCTCCGGGTCAATGCCCCCATCTCGATCAGGTTTTCGTCCAGTTTCCTGATCCATTGAGCAAATGCTGAGATGGCCCTTGTTTGCTTCTGGACATAAATGTAACTTCATTTTCTGTGACGTCTTCTAGAATTCAGTGGGAAATACAATTATTCAAATTATCGTTTCCATGTTGTCGCGGCAGGAAGTATTATTCCGAAGGACAACATGGATAAGAGCCAAAATTTATTGCCTTTTTATCCTTGAAAATAGATTTTATTACATATGGGAGCCGTTTTATACACAGTTTTTAACTGCTTTTTTGACGTTAAATAAATCAATAAATAAATAAGTTCATTCGAACTTGAAATGCACATGTTGTAGTGGAAGTGGTTAGTTGGGGAAGGCGAAAGAATATCGCTGCTCAAATGATCAGTGAAAGTGTTCAGAAAGATGAATAATACACATCTCTGGCGAAGGTGTATCATTATTGGTCCCTGATAGTGGATATCTGCTAAAAAAGAATTAATAATGATAGTGGTTAATAATAGTTCTGAGGTCTGATGATCACTCGAAATCCATAGTCATACTTTGAGGAGTTGGTTTCCCTTGTTTGAATATCTTCTCGTAAGTAGAAAAGCTGACTATCACGTGCCGCAACTTTGCTGCTGTCCCGTGATTCATGTTTTCGGCAATCAGAGTAACAAATAAAAGTAAAAATGTTAATAAAAATAATGACAACAAACATACATTATTTATTTAACCCGATCTCGCGTATTTGTTTCCGAGTCGCTTTACTACTGCTCTTCTGAGTGGTCAACTGCGAACTTTTCATAGCATCATCCGTACCAACGAGCCTTACTGATGCCAACAACCTTGACATCACTGTTCTGACGTAACATTTAGGGTAGGAATCACAGAATTTGAAAAGTGACAAAATAACTTCCCCCGTAGCACGTCACACACAGTTTTTAACTGTTTTGACGTAAATAAATCAACAAATAAATAAAATTGAGATTTAGCTTACAAAACAAAGTCAAAAAATTCTCAGAGCAATTAACAAAATGTTTATTATCTTATTAGATAATACAAGAATTATACACTATATTTATAAACAAAATTCGACTTAACTTATTTTTCGCTCTGCGACTTAAATCTGAAGAATGTTCAAATTATAGATATGAAATAATTGTTGTATTTTTCATTATATTTTTTCATTCGAAAATAAAATATTTACCAAGTAAACACATCGGCATCAATAAAACGGTATTAAATACATCGATGTTCCTACAGAAATATCGATGTTTTGAAAACATCGTAATCGATGTCGCATCCCTGGCATGATGGAAATCATATTCATCAAGTGACTATCAACAGCTCATTACAAAAAATTAACGTATAATACATGTACATTATTTTACAACACCTTGCCAGATGACATTAAACGATTAAATTCGATAGAAAGGTTTAAATCCAAAGTGAAATCGTTTCTGCTGCATAACTGTTTCTATACAATTAGAAATTACTGAAGGTTCGCAGACAGTGAAGCATAGCATACTGAAGCATCACAAGGAAAGTAACATTAATTTTAACAGTGATATTTAATGCATTATTTACCATTTGGACTGTATAAATGTGTATAAACAACCTGTAACAAGTATTGTACTGCAGCCTCCGGGTCAATGACCCCCATCTCGATCAGGTTTTCGTCCAGTTTCCTGATCCATTGAGCAAATGCTGAGATGGCCCTTGTTTTGCTTCTGGACATAAATGTAACTTCACTATCTGTGTACGTCTTCTAGAATTCAGTGGGAAATATAGTTATTCAAATTATCGTTTCCATGTTGTTGCGGCAGGAAGTATTATTCCTTGACGAAGGACATCATAGATAAGAGTCCAAAAATGTATTGCTTATTTATTCTTGAAAATAGATTTTATTACATGGGAGCCTTTTTTATATGACTTAGTTTAGGGATCACAGAATTTTGAAAATGTGCCCAGAATTCACTTCTCCCCATAGCACGTCATACGCAGTTTTAACTGTTTTTTGACGTAAAATAAAGAAAAAAATAAATAACTAGCTAGAAAGAGACCTAGTAACGTGCGCTGGTTGCGTGTGTTGCAGGGGTGACCCACGGGCGCGCGCGGCGCAGCACTGCTGCTGACGAGGAGGACGGCTCCGACTACAACAACGACGAGCCGGAGAACTACGAGGACGAGGGCACGGGCGAGGAGGAGGAGGAGTCCTCCCCTGCGCCCCCGCCCAACTTCTTCTCCTCCCCGTCAACTACACCATGCGGCCCGGAGACGACGTCATGTTCCCCTGCCAGGTGGACAGCATCGGTGAGCGCACATCATCTCAGCTCTTAAATGTTTACGCAGCATTAAATGCTTTTTCTCTTGAATCCTTGCCATGTGTGTGGGGGCGGATCCAGCCGATATTTTGGCGGGGGGATCGTAGATTTTTGTTATATAATAAACATATTTGTTATATTATATTATATATTATTTATGAACTGTACATAAACCATTCATAATCAATACATTAATATTCTTTAAATAATTACATAATTTGAACATAGATGAATATTTAAATCAATTTTGCCAAATAAAGGAAGGTAAACAAAAACTAGACCTTGGGGAGGGGGAGGCATTGCGCCCATATCGCCCCCACCCCTCTCCAGATCTGCCAGTGCTTTAGTAGAATTTGAGCAGAGTTTTTTTTCCAGTTTTTTCTGTTGAGTGGTTAGTTGGAAAACCTGTAATCAAAAGAAATATAATGTGATGTAAAGAAATGTAATGAAAGAAATGTAGTGGTTAGTTGGAAAACCTGTAATTGAAATATTGTTTAATAATATTTAATGATTTCTCCAGGTAAAATGGTTCAGATGTGGCTGAATGGAACTAAAACCATTACTATCAAGGACTCCATCTTGGGTGACAAAGAACGTGTTAGTAGATTTCCAAATATGACTCTTTTGATTAAAAATGTCAGGCCAGAGGACTCTGGTACATATACATGCCAGATTGTCTCCCAGCCTCTTGCCAACTTGACACACTATTTGAAAGTACCAGGTGAGTACTGAATTTTAATTTAATTATTATCAAATCATTGTCATCTAATTTTATCATTAAAGTTAATTTTAAATTAAAAAATACATTTTGCAAGAGTATTTCTCTTCGAATAGCCATAGATAGGCTTACTTATCCTTAGATATTAGACATTAGACATTATTAGCCTTAAACATTACTTACTTCACAGAATTGGTACATGTGGTGTGATTGTTGTTTCAATTCTTATTGGTAATGCTTGTGAGGTAAATATTTTCAGAAATGATTACATGAAATAATTCAAAAACTTTTAGTGAGCACTAGATTGCATTATAAAACTTGAGGTGCTATAACAGCATAGTTTCTTGCATTGTTTGTAACTGTTGTATTTTTTTATAAATTCAAAGGCCTGGGCCATTTTCATAAGCGAACTTTGCACTATTCAAGGAAAACATTTAGAACTGTTTTTGAGAAGATCTTGGTTTTAGATTTGCTTTTGTTGCACATTATATTATTAAAATTATTATTAAAATTTTGAAAATGTTGTTGGAGCTTTTTGTAAAGTATCCCCCCATCACAATATCATTTTCAAGTTCAAGGATCCGAAAAGGGAATATCAATTTTGAAGAAAATTCTGCAGACAGTTTTGTCGCTAACGTTGTTCTCAGGCAAATAGTCAGGCAGAAACAAATAGAGACAGACAGACTGACTGACAGTCAGTCAGAGGTAGACTGAAGACAGACTGACTGACAAACAAACTGACAGACAGACTGACTGACATGCTGGCCATGTGTACTTATGTATTCGTTTATGTAGGAAGAATGTATTCATAACTTTTAGGTTATTGAAGCAAGCAAAATCTCACATAGTTTTTCCATTATAATTTAGCACATGATCCTCATTACATTTACCAATCCATTTGAAATTTTCAAATTCTGGCATTTAGGTCTCTTCCAATTATTAAGTAGTTATTTTTATTTATTTCACATATACATTTTTGAAGTAGACAATAAAACTCCTCATTTTCCTGTTTCTTTCCCTCTACTGGTACATAGACAAAAATGAAGGAAATGTGTTACAATTCGATTGGAGATCCAGTTCGCATGTCAGTTACAACATGTCATACAGTTTTAACTGTTTTTGACGTAAATAAATTTAAAAACAGTTACAAGATTGTATTCTTTTGGCCCGTTTCTGATTTAGAATTATAGCAACACCTGATGTTGCATGTTCTACTTGTGTGACTCCACTATATATCATTGTATATTCACCTACATTCATTGTTCCCTTTAATTTCGTCTTTGTTTTTGAGATCAATAATATATCGATGTTCTTTTCTCTTTGTGAAGTTCCTAATTCTTCTTCTTTGTCATTTAGAGATCTAACATTCCACCCACATACTTGTAGTCATTCCGCTAATCCATATTCTTTACCATTGTATCACGTGTTTGTTGTCATATGAGTCCGGCTATGATTCTGGAGGAATTTAGTAATTGATTTACCTGATAGGGCTACTGACCCATATGCAGGATAATGTCCTATATGCAAGTTTTCATTGCAAAAATTGGAGCCCTTCTCAAGAAAATTTTTAATTCATTCATTTGCTCAATTTTGAATTCCTTTTCACAGAAAACTTTTGAGTTTTCAAGAAACTCCATAAGAACTCTTTTAAAGTACAAATGGAAAAATGTATTAAAAGTGCCCATAATGGAAATATTACTGACGTGAGAGATATATCAAAAAACATATATTTGTGTATTTTTTTTAATCAAAAGAATGAATCAAAATGGCATTGATGTCATGTTATTGAATCATGCCAAGTTATCAATCCAGATATTTCAAGGAATATTCATTTAGGGAAAAATCTTATTTGTGGTTTAACTATTAGTGTTGTTCAAGAGCAGATGGTTGGATGGACAGTTAGACAGTCGTTTCGAAAAAAAATACTTTTTCAGCATCAGAGGACCCCAAAGCATGAATTTCCCTTAAAATCTCAACTTCAGTTTTTCACAACAATATTAAACTTTCTTTTTACTGTTACTCTCCAATACTCTGTCTAGATGAACTTACACAAACTGTCAAAACAGCCATATTCATACTTAAAAAACAAACATTGACCTAAAAGTTCAGTTTAGCAATCAGTAGCCACTTGTCAGTCCTGAAAACAATTATTCTATAATCTTTTTCTGATAATTTTTTTTATAATTGTAACATTTGTTTGTAGCTCCAGCAAAAATCGTGGGTCACAGTCAAAAGCAATCAGCAACCATTGGTCAGTCTCTGACACTGACCTGTGATGTATGGGGATATCCTCAGCCCACTGTCAAGTGGACACTCCAGGTTTGAAACAATGTTTTTATCTTACTTATTTCTTGTGGGAATTCTGATTTGGTGTTGTTGACGTTCTTATAAGAAGAAATAAAAGAGGTCATCTTCGTCAACCTATTATGTTATTATATATTATATAACATTAATATGTTGACAAAGGTGACCTCTTTTTCTTCTTACTTATTTCTTCATTTTTTCGTCTTATTTTAAGTTACTCTTTAAGATTGAGTTATAAACTGTAAATTGTGACTCTTCCTAAGTTCTGTTGAAAAAATGGATATTATTTTTCCAAACCAGAAGTAAAATGTATACACACATTATAATGTGTGTATACATTGGATGCTTGCTCGAAAAGTAATTTTTGAGGACATGTGACTGTTGATTTCAGTGACCTCTGATTAAGAAGGTCAACATTTTGTTGTCCTAAGATAAATTTTTTAGTGCCCAAATGTCCTGGTATGGACAACAATACACTGAACATGAGAAGATCCAAATGTAATGTCCAGATAACTTCAGTGTTTTAACTATAATGACTCATATAAAATATTTTCAAATGCTCCAATGCTATATTTTTCATTGGAAGAATGAGGAAGAATTAAAAATGTTAATAGTAATGATAAATATAATTTCTCAATGAAATATGAGAAACCTAAATTTCCATAGAATTTCTTCATTAATTTCTTTTTGCCCAAAAATTTTACTTTAAGAGGAAATGAACAAGTATTATAACTTCAATTGTCATTGGAGATGTTGCTTGTATTAAAAAAAAAAAAGTTACTTTGAAGAACACTAAAAAAACCGCAATTTATTTCTATTGATGAAAACATGTTTCCTGTTCTTATTTTTGATTGAGAGAAGTTTCATAAATTATTAGAACAATAAAGTATCACTAATCAAATTTGAATTTGTGTGGATTATATTTTCCTATAATTTTTTCAAAATGTGTTTTGGCAATAATGGCAATGGAAGAATCTTTACAGGGCAGGGAAGTTCCTGATGCTACCTACAATGAAGATGGAAGTGTTTTAACTGTAAAAAGTGTAACAAAACATCATGAGGGTCACTACAAATGTATTGCTGACAATAATGTTGGGCGACCAGTAGATGCCACTATAATAGTAAATGTGGCTAGTAAGTATTGAAGACAAATTGAATAAGCTAGTCATTGAACTTGTTTTCTCTTTCTATTTTTCGTCCTTTTTTTCCACTAACTGAATGTTTGGTTTTTTTTTTCTATTTGATTTTTAAAGCTCTTTTAGTTTATTAGACTTAAACATTTTTTAGACAAAATAATTTGACTTGCTTTTTTTATTTTCAGTCTGTACTTTGATTATTAATTATTAAATTTTGTTTTGCATTGTATGTTAGTATACTTGTGTATGAAATATGTAAATAATTTGAGATAGCTTTATATTTTATTAATATTTAATAATAGTAATTTTATTTCATTTCTTCTTGTATTTCACTCTTTTTGGCATGTATGATACGGTAATTGCACCTAGAATGAACAACAAAAATGGATGTATGCTTAATGGGGGGGGGGTTTTTAAATGTTTACGCATTTGCATGATGTTTCTGTGACACTTTTGTTAGTGCTTTTGCTCTTGAATTGTTGCCGTGTGTGTGTTATGTACTTTAGTAGAATTTGGATAGAATTTTTGGATCCAGTTCTTTTTGTAGAATGGTTACTTAGAAGACCTGTAATAAAAATAAAGAAGAATAAAAAACATCTTAAATAAGATTATAATGACTAAACTTATGCTGTTTTAAAGTAAGAAAGAAAGATTCACCTGTCTGTAGTAGGCATCATGGGTTTTATTCCAAAATGAGAAATGTATTATTACAAGATGTGAAAATTATATTTATTTGCATCATTCTTACATCTTTAAATTTCTCATAATGAGGCAGAATTCCTCAGGGATTATGTTGCTTTGGTTTATTAGGAAAATGGAGTAGACTACTTTGAAAGAGCTTCTGCTGCATAAACTATAATCCTATGTAACTGGGCTACTATTATTCCAAACTAATTAAATTATGAATTGCTTTGAGCAATATTGTTCATGTATCATTCGTGTATCCCCTAACCCTGATAAATTAAACAATGCTATTAATTTTTCTCCCTTGCCTTGTGAGACTGAAAGGGTGACTAAGCCCTGTGGAAGATTCTTCTTCGATAATTCTTACATTATTATCATATCTTTTTCCTCCAATCTTCTTTACAATATGAATAATATTCACTTGATATTACTTTATTCCAGACAGACCACAAGTGACTGCTCAAAAGAGTAAGATAAATAGTGGGGAAGGAGAGACTGTTGATCTTGCATGCACTGTGTCAGGACAACCAAAGCCAATGCTGAAATGGTTCAAGGATGGGCAAGAAGTGGAAATAGGAACATCGCGGTTTGAGGTTTCTGCAATTAACGACACCTATATACTCCGCATTAAAAACCTGGAGAAATCAGATTTTGGAACGTATTCTTGCGTTGCCAAAAATAAACACGGCAGTAGACAGAAAAGCATTACACTTACAGGTGATTTTTTCAGTATTTTGTTTATCTTTAAATAGAAAAAACACATTTTTTTGAAGTATTCTCAACAATACATTTATGTTATGTTTATATACTAATTAAATTATGCATTAGGCAGGGATTTTGTTTGTTTTTTTCTTTTTTTTCCCCTCCTTTGCATGTCTTCCTTACTGTATATTTCCCAGTGCAATGCACATTCTAAAATCAATGATATTAAAAGTATAAAAGAAATGAAATATCAAACATTCCACATACTTCAAAAACAAAAGATATAGAAAGTGAAAATAGTTATAAATGTATAGCGAAAGTATTTCAGTATACCTTAACAAGTTTTTAAGTTTTTCATTTTATTTGCTCTCATGTTTTTAAACCATCTCACCAAGTTCTTTTCCTTTTAGAAAAGTAGTAGGTACATGAAAATAACAATAGGAACTATGATATTACTGTGATAAAACTACAATGTTACAATGATATTGTTAATAGGAAAAAAACATTTTTTGTAAGAAGTCAGAAGTAAGTTAGGTTTTGATAACTCATGATGGAGAAAAATAACAATGGTATTCATGAAGTAAATGTCGTCAAATCTTATGTTCTTGTAGCTTTTTAAATTAAAATGCATTGGTTTCAATAATCTCTGGCCTGCTAATGAAAGCAAATGTATGTACATAATTTTTTATTTTGATAGTAATTGCAACAAAAACTATCGAAGGCAAATTTTGATTTTCAGAGAGTAATTTTTCAAAGAAGAAATAGAGACACTACTTTAATTTTTACACATGCAGTGAAGTAACGTAATGTAAAACATTGAGATGAACCATTCATCTCAATGACTTGAATTTTAATAAATGAGAGTAAAAGTGATTATTGAATATGTTTTCATATAAATTAATTTATGACAAGAACAATAGAAGGATTATAATGATTTGGAAAACATGATTGTTTGACAAATAACAATGATGTGCCAAAAAGACAATCAGACAGTTGAAGATCATATAAAACAGTATTATTGCAAGCAGAGAGTTTGCAAAGAGATGTGGTAGAGGTTGGACATGCAGATAGAGATGGTAGGAAGTTGCCCTAATGGATGGTAAAGCATGGCGAAAATAAGTTTCAGGTAGAGGCAGTCATTAAGGGGAATTGCAATGAAGAGAACATAAATTTGTATGTTTTTAATTGGAAATTAGCTTCGGTAAAGAAAATGGAATTTTAAAAATGCTGTGTGGTGTAATGAACATAGAAGTGTTCATGAGAGCCATTCATTATCTAAGCATGCTGAGCAGACTTCAGAAAGGGAAGTGAAATTTTGCAAAAGAAATGGACTTTCTAAATTTTGTTCAAGGTCTAGAATGTAATAAGGTTTAAATTAATTAAAATAATATAATCAGTTAGTAAATGGCCATTAAAAAGGGTTTTGAATATAGTAATAATATGATGGGATATTATTGGTGAAAATCAGTAAGTCACTGTTGTGTTAAGATTACTGCAGATGGTGAGAAGTTGTTGCCTTATATTGTAGAGCAAGGAAGAATAATTTCTCTGTGCTTATATAACTCTAAAATAGAGAACAGTTCTTTTAGAAGATTTTTGTGATAGATGTTATCATAAAATGTAGAAAAGAGGCTGGAAAATAATAATGATCATTATGTTCAAGACCATATGGATCTGACAGCCTTGTGCATTGCTCAAATTGCCATCCTTGTTAGGATTGGTAGGGAAAAATTAAACTTGTCATTCCATGTTGATTGGCATGAGGAAGAGATATAGAGTCAAGATAAGGATAGCATATATGTAGAAAGGCAACAAGCTGACTTCAGATACATTTGAAAAGATCTGAAAGGATAGAGAAAGTTTGTTGTGAGGTTCTCGCTCAGTGAGTGTCAATGGAATGGAAGGAGATTCTGAAGGGTCTAGTTACCAGGGCTTTCAAGACTAGCTCCATTAGCAATACCCTTAATGATATGAGCTTCAGATGAAAAGCTTCATGTGTTCTAAGTCTGCATATAATTTTAAGATTTTCTGCAGTTTAGATTCCAAAGAGGGGATTTACTAGATAGTACCACAAATACCTTTGTTCATTATCAACAAGAATGATACTTGAGAATGTTCATTTCAGCTTAGGAATGTACATGTTCAGTTCTTGTAAGTTTAATAATATATAAGAAATAAATAGTATCGATTATTGCTATGATATATGTTTGAAATGAGATAGGTGATTGCGAATGGTCACTATGTGTGTGGATATGAGATACAACTGATTATTTAGCAGCCAGTAATTGGACAAAAGGTATGCCTTGTACTTGGAAATATACAGTAATATTAATTTCTTTGCAGTTTTTGTGCATTTCATTCTTTCCATTCAGCATTCTTAATTTCTCCCTATTTTTTAATTGTGTTCTTTTAATGTAATGCAAATTGATCATAAAGCAATCTTCATTTCAGGAATGGATGTTAAAAGATTAATGTATAAAATTGGAAATATTTGTTTTTTTAGTAATAATATGGTCTTCAGATGATCAGTGCTTTAGATCAGGGCTACTCAAATTCAAGAATTGGGGATCAGACTACCCACAGTGGCTTGCTGCAGTGGACCACATCCCACTTTCAGTAGACTAGAGCCGATTGGGCCTGAGCACATCTCCTTCCCTCCCTTTCCCTTGGATTGACTTACAAGCTATGGGTCAACAGATAAGCACTGGGTCAGGACATATTAAGGGACCACCCACACCAGCAAACCTACTTTAGAAAATGTATACATAGTACTCAAGCTTCTGGTAACAGATATGCAAAAATTAGTGCAATTATTCCAACACAGTTTTGCGTGACTCATTCTTTTTTGTATCTCTCTCAAGTCTCTAACTGATATTACAGTAGCATATCCAATAAATGTAACTTTATTATCTGTGCATGTCTACTAAAATTCAGTGGGAAATATAATTATTCAAATTATTGTTTTCCATGATGTCATAGAAGGAAGTATTATTCCTTGACAAAGGACATGATGAGGGATAAGAGCCCAAATTTATTGCTGATTTACTCTTGAAAATAGATTTTATTACATTGGAGTGAATATTTTGTTAACTATCCTTGCAAGAAACACTCATTTTCTTTCTGTATTCAAATTTCAAGTAGTATATGGCTTAGGGTAGGATCACAGAATTTTGAAAATGTGCACAGCATTCACTTCTCCCTATCGTATGTCACACACAGTTTTTAACTTTTTGACATAAAAATAAAATTTTAAAAAATAAAATAAAAACTGTGAAGGGCAAATATCAATGTACAGTGACAGAAATGCAAATAGTATTTTTTTATGCCAACTGTAAAATGAACATAAAAAGGCAATAACATAACATGAGTTTTTAGCACAACGTAGATGATATTATATATAAATCATATTTAAAAATGTTTCATGGCAATAGTACAAATTTATGTTAGTGCACATGTAATGCTTATTGTTAGCACATGTTCACAATGAAAGACCTTAAAAAACACTGCAAAAATTTTCTACATTAATCAAGGGATGTTTCAACTTTTGTACCTACATAGAATTTCACTCTTTGTGCATGATTAAAATTATTGATTCATTGCAAATTGTAGTTTTGTATGTGTTGAGCATTTTCTTGAAATATTTTCAATCTTTCTGTAAACATACATTATAATTTCAGTAGTAACCTTTTATTTATATCTCTGCATTATTAACATTTTCCTAGAAAGTTGGTGAAAAACAATTGAGAATAAATATTTTTAAATTTAATTTCTAATATATTAATTCTTTGTAAATAAAATGTATTTCAAATTATAACAGTATTTTCCAGTGAATGCTATAAGCACTTCATGAACAAAAGTATTTTTCATGTACACATTATCATGTGACAGTAGGTTAGTTTTAAAGTAGTTAATTGTAATTATCTATTGGCCCTGTATTTTCTGGGCAAGTAAAAAATTTAATTCTACCTAAACTTTTCTGAAAGGTACTGTGCCATTAATTGATTTGAAAAATTAATTTTTTTTTTTGGTTAAAAGCCATTTTTCTTTATAAGTTTAATGCACCCAGTGCTGGACCCTGAACCTTATTCTCAAATAATGGTGTGTTTTTATTGGTTGTCTTGAAATAAAGGTTACAGGTAGGAGACAAACGGATGGAAAACAGAAAACTGAGAATTGTCATGAAATTTGTTATTTTCTGTAAAGATCAAACGTTTTTTTCTTTATTATTATTTCCCTGAAGTAATTATTCGGAAGTAATTGAAATAAGAAATAATTGTAAATAGAAAATAATTTGTTTTTGAAGTAATGAAAAAAAGAAATAGTGACAAGGTCTAATTGGGTTATTTGCTAAGATATAAAATTTTAATTCTGTAAAATCTTTTTAAATTGTTAAACTAATTACAACAGCTTCTCTTGAACTCTAAAATCCAGACAAATCTGTTCAGGGGCTGCTTAAAAGTGAGAACTTTTACAATTTTCTTATGGAACAATTAATCAGTTCCACAATGAAATGACAATTGATGGACGTGGCTGCTTAATCAAGGTTCTGTTGGAATAGGTTTCCTGTATCTATTCATAGAAATCTCATTGTTTTGTTAGGTGAATATTTATAACATTTTACATTAATTTGATATCACAAGCAACATGCAGGAAGAATTGCATGTTGCTTTTTCTTTTTTAGGAATTATTTTTTATTACCTACCTAATATAATATACACAGCAGTTTATTGTTATTCCCTAAGCATTTTAGAGATATCCAAATAAGAAGAAAATATTTGCATGAGGTAGTAGTATGATTGAGAAATCATTTTCATCTTTTAGATTATCAGGCAAAACCATAATCAGCCAAAAATAGTATTACCGAATACAAATTAGTTTTAACAAAATATTTTGATGAAGAGTAATATTTACTAGCCAGAGCTATAATGATCTTAGTTTGGAAGGGAAAAAGAAGATTGAATTAATGTTATTTTTTGTTAACAAATAGTTGAAACCATTTTTGACTGAATTGGGTCTGTTTAAGATGTTTTGAAAGGAATAAAAACAGTTTCACTATAGCATCAGCCAGTGTTGTTAGCATCAGCTGGCTTGTAAAAATAAATTTTAATGAACTAGCTTTATGGCTTTTGTATCATCTTTAGTGGAACCAACATAATTTTTTCTGTCTACCTTCGTCAGCAGAGACAGCTGGATACTGCTTTGCTGTTTTCTTTGTAATATTGGAATGTAATCTTTTAGAAGTATTCCTCATTATGTATATTTTGGAGAACTGATAATAATTGTTGTTAAAATACTTTCAACAGTATTGTTTATTTAGTGAACTTCTTGCATATTTTATTTGTCTTTTTTCAGTATTCTTCTCAAGCCTTTTTCACTGCTTACTTTCAGTCAAGACAGGTTGTAACTAATTGTGAACATACAATGTCAAATTGTTTTTCCCCTACACTAGAGTAAGATCTAGATCTGGCCAGTAAATATTAGTTTTCCCAAAAGAGCTGTGTTAAAATTAGTTTTCATTAGGCTGTTTTAACTGATTTAATTGTTTTACAATAACATACGAGTTGGTGTTGTATTGAATCAAGAATCAAGAAACCAAATTTATCTTTAGTTGTTTGTTCAAAAATAACATTACTAATAATAATTTTATTAAATTTGCTTTATATTCTTGCCTTCAGGAATATATGCATTGCCTTAAAATTGGAAAATTCACATGCTTTAAAATTATTACTTTTTCTTCTTTTTCATTTTGATATAAATTGAAGGAAATTTCATTAATATTTCTCTCTCTTTTTAAGCCCAACATTTTTTCGAGAATTGCTTATTAGTAAGGTGTCCCTCAATATTAATTTTAAAAAAATACTGATCTTCTGTGTTTCCTATTTTCCAGGTTTTCCAGATATTCCCAAATACCGTGGATCTCAAGTTAAAGAGGACAAAGTCATTCTGAAATGGGATGTTGAGAGTTCTGTTCCTATTGAAAAACATGAAATGCGCTACAGGAAGGAAGGGGTAAAGTTGATCTTATATTATCCAAATTTCATGCTGAATATTAATAATCAGATTTTTACATTGAAACTTTTAAATATAATTAGTAATCAGAAATTACATTGAAAATGCCAATACATAGAAAATATGATAATCATTTCTGTGAATGTAACTTGGTAACTTTACCAAAATTTAATCTTTTGCAACTGCAGCATCTCTGTCCTGGAGGATCTAGGGTTTGAGTCTCGATGGTGACAAATTTTCAACACATGCTAGATAGGTCAAATTCAGCCAGTGTCTGAAGAAGAATTGCAATATCTGACTTGCTCTGCTCAATAGTTTTCTGAAGTTTCTCCCAGTACCAGGCAAATGCCAAAGCAGTAGCTTCACAAATGGGCCACAGACTGCATGCATTCACTCCTTCCTCATCTTGACACACATGCACCCACCCACCCACACACACACACACTTACAATTACTCTTACAAGCTTTACAAAGTACTTATGTTGAGAGACCAATTTGGAGCTTGCCTTGACCGGGGCAGTGGCCCCCTGGAGAAGGAAATGAGTGGTGGTTTCCTCTGGAGGGGAAAACCACATAAGCACATGTGCAGGTTGGAACCAGATCTTGAATTCCAGCCCGAGAGAAACATTGCCACCTCTTGGGATGCACTACACTTATAGGGCCAATGACTACATCAGTTGGCATGCCCCAATACACAAATTAATTAATCAATTAATCAATCAGAATTTATAATTCCAATGTTCATATTTGTAATTTTGCCTTTCTAATATTTTCTTTACATTGTGAGAAGTTTCTAAGTAGTTTTTCTTATTCCAAATTAGTATTCCAATATTGATTTGCACCAATTTGGGCATAAACAGTACTATTGCTGCCTCTACATATACAAATAATATATGCATGAAAACATTGGAATCCTAACAGTGGAATTGATAAATATTTGTTATTATTATTAGAAAGTTTATTCCAACATTTTTTATTTGAGATTGAAAAAATTTGTTGTCCAAATCATACAGTGATATTCAGTTGTTTTCAAATGCTTGTAATTTGTCTTCAGGTTGAGGATTGGGAGGTTGTCAATCCTATGGTGAAAGATCCTCAAGGAAACATTTACAGTGTAGAATATGATCTTGAAAATCTATCAGCTGGAAATTATGAAGTAGTTTTCCGTTCTAAGAATGAATATGGATGGGGAGAGCAGTCTGAGCTGCAGCGTTTTGAACAAAGTAAGTATCCCGGGAGTTTTTTTTTCAATTTTAATGTACATTCTGTGTAAATATAAGTGGAAAGAGAATTTAAAGTATGAATATTTTTCATTTGTGTATAATTGTATATTCTGGATTGTGTTGGACCTAAATGAAATAGTGCATTGTAGTTTTAGGAAGTCTGTTGCAAAGTGAACAAAGATTGTATCTTTCAAGATAGGTGTTGTGTAACAGTAAAATTATTTCATTTTTTATTGATACATTATTGCTTGTTATTGCCTTTGATTCAGAGTTCAATATACATTACATAACTGTGTGGATCAAGAAGATCATGGTTATGAGGGATACGTGAAAACAGTTAAATCATGATATATGTTCTCTTGTGAAGGGAATTATGAGAGTGAATTATGGGAGGAAATATGAAAAGACAAATTGAGTCCAGTTAATGTCCAGTTAATTACCAAATAAATAAATCTGAGTCAATATTATTAGGTTAAAAAATAAAATCATGTATTGTACCATAGGCATTAACTGGTTCGGTCCAAAGGCCCTCGGGCTTTCTCTTGTCGCTCAATCATTAGAACCCTTGTAACATCCTTGGTGCATATATAACTTTTATAAAAAATGTTTGAGATTTAAAAAATGTGATAATTTATTACTTCCTTCTTTTATGCATTAAGTTCCCATCAGTGCATGAGTGATGAATAAATGGTACTGATTTTCACTTTTATTCTTATAAGTTTGTAAATACAGAGTTAATTTGCTCCTGATGGTACATTCTCCAAAGTAAGTGTTAAATAATGTACAAGATTCCAGCATGAGTTAATAAAATGATATTTTCCATATATTTCTAAATATGAGGCACACCTTGTATCTAAATAATGACTCCTAAAAATTGGAATGTGCCTTATGTTAGCATGTCATATGAACATTTTGAAATTGATGAGCTGTGATATTAGTATTTATTCTTTATGTAATGCTTTACTTATGTATATACCTACCTATTCTACCCCTTACCAGCGGTTAAATGTAGGTAAATGTCTCGTAAATGTTCAGGTATTGGAAATTATTTATAAATTATTTCAGTTAATGTACCAGACATCTACCTGACCATTAACAAATATACTCATCTCAGATAACTAGTATGTTTAACAATACAGTCTTGGTGAAGACAGACACTTTTTAAAAAAATTATTGAAAATAGATGGCAGAACAATAAAACTTCTTAATATCCTAAATTTTTTTGTGAGATCTGCTCATAACTTGTATTACTTTCTACATATTTGATTTGGAGATATGCTTAGAATCCAAAATTTTAATTTTTTTATATTCAGAAATATGTGGTATTCAAGATCTCTTGATACTTTGAAATGTTACAATGCTAATTTGTCACTATTTGCATGTTTGTTTGTTTTTTTCCCCCTATTTTGTCCTCATTTACTTTTGTTTTCTACAGGTGAAAAAGTTAATAATCATGAGGAAGAGTCACCAAGCATAGGTATGATTTTAATTTTTGTTTTTTAATTTCCATATCTTTACTCTTATGTTTACATAGCATGCTTATTTATGTACCAATTTTTGCTTGAAACCTTTTTAATTTACTATATTTCGTTCATCTATTTTATTTAGAAGAGAAACCTGCTGCTGAGACAAGCAAAAGAGGTATGTTTGATATGACTTTTAATAGAATGCGTTCTGCAATATACAGATACTTGCATGTACCACTAGAATAATATCACTTTCTTAACCAACCCCATAACCAAATGATTTATTGAATAATTGAATTCCCCTCTGAAGAAATAATGGACACAGAGTGAAGCCAGATCTGGAGATTTGATGTTATTCTAAAAAGATTGGAAAAGCTTTTGAATTTAAAAGAAAAGCAGATACAGGCCACTGAAAAATCTTCTTTTGAATATTTAATTAAATAATTATTATATTAATTAATTTTTTTGTGTTATATTTTATTACACAGCTTCCTAGTTTTAAAAAGTGAGAAACATCTTTGGCTCCCTATCAATTTCTCATTGAGGAAGAGCAGTGTTAAATGAAATGAAAAATAGTGTAGTCCTTAGGCTCTGTACTTTTCACAAAAATGTTTCGTTTCAAGGTCATCAGGGCAAAATGGGTGACATGCTGCAAAAATCTGACTTCAAGCTGGTAATGACAATGAAGACCACTTTAAGGAATAGTTTCATAATCAGAAGGTCGCAGTATTTAAATAACGTGAATTGTAGCCTTGGTCAAAATTTCAGAAGTGCATTGATTCTTAGCAAAAGAAAAAAGTGCACTTTGTCCACACAGATGCATGGTTGAATTCAATGTAATGAAACCTCATTTACATCTAATTAAAGAAAGTGAAATAATTTTTCCTTTCACCTCCAACAGACATTGTCACTTCACCCACAGCAATGGTGAAGCATGACATTTTTGAGTAATCATTGCTAGATTTGCTCTTTATCCATGTATATCTGAAGTAACAGGGCCAGGGGGGCATGTCATGACATGTTCTGTTTTTTAGAGCTGAAAATCACACTTATTTTTCTAAAATTCATTAAATCTATTAAATGTGAAATTAAATAATGATTTTAAAACTCATTTGGTATTCAGTTATTATTGATTATGATTATTGCTTTTCTGCATGAAAGCATGCTCCTTCCATGCAAAAAAAATTCAAAATGGTTGAACTGAGCAGTTGCTGCCGTTTCTGCAATCCACACGTTGTTGTCACCCATGAATTGAGATGTTGGCCACTTGCTGTGTAAAAGCTGACCCACGATTGGAAGTTGTAAAAATCCTCTTTCTGTTCTGTGGATTCCATGATTCCTTTCTCAATTAATGTAAAGGACAAGCTGCATATTCCTTTTCACTTTGTATTTATTTTTCATAATTATGTATTATTTTTAAAGCTGAAAAACTCCTTTTTGTGAATGCTGTTGGAGCTAGTAACATGCATATTAATTTAGCAAAACAGAAATTTTCCTTAAAATATGTAGTCAACATTCTTTTCTTTCAGACATTTAACTAATTTTCATGGAAATTTGACTAGTAAACAAAATCAGTTCATTTTTTTCAGTCATAGTGGTTCAGAAACATTTCTATGCACGTTAGCAAACAAATTCTCAGAAATTATCTGTTTCACAATCTAAAGCAAAAATTTACCATCAATAAATTGTTCCTCTTTAAATGTAAGTGGAGCAAATGTTTTTGTTTACAGCTTAACTATGATTTCTTTGAGTTCTTTCAAAATGCATAACAACTAAAAATACCTAAAACCTACCTTCCTACCTCCCACTAAGAGCACTTCGGGAATTAGGTCACACAAAAAATTATGCATCAATTCACCTCATTCTACATCTTTATGGCACATTTCAACATGCACGGCCAGAAACAGCTGAGGTGCTTTGGAGTGCTTATCCTCATGAAGTGGCTGGATGAGTCACCATGAGCAGTGGCTAGCTGTCAATTCAATCTGAAAATCATGAAATCCAAAGCTGAAAATCCTTTGTGTAATTCTTGTTGTTTTATGACTATTTTCCAACTATATTTTTTTATTATTACCACTAAACATCTGTAGATTTATGTATATTATATTACTCAATTCTTCTCTTAAATATTTAAAATGGATAATTTTTTAAAATTTTGTTTGGTCATTGCCACCTCTAAGGATAACTGGATACCTTGCCTCTGACCTTCAGCCATGTAGATAATACAACCCAAGAAATCCGTCAATGAAAGTACATATTCACAAACTATTAATACTGAACTACTATAATTTTACTACTGATTCGAATACTTACAATAACAATATTGAATAGGTAATACTAAATTTTACATTACCATAGCTTTCAAATTCTCACTGCTGGCTTTTTAGTCTGCCAGTTTGATATCCTCGATGATATAAATAGCCTGTTGAGCATTGCAGTGAAACAAATATTCATGAATTGAAGCTCTTAATTCCTTTGTAACTTAACATTTATTTTGTTTACAATGAGAATCAAATAAACACTAGTGAGCTCTTATTAAATAATTAATGTATGAATGCTTAATTGTATATTTGATAGTCCCGAAGAGTACTGCCTTTGCTCTCTCTTCAGTCCCCTCTGAAATGAAATTAACTTTTGTAGGATTTCAGCAGTTCAAAATTGTTGTTATATAAAAAGAACTGGTATCACTTTTAATGTAATTCAATATGTCGATTATTATTTTTGTTATTTTCTATAATTTCAAATGTTTTTTAAAATATTTGTATCATCCAAAGGAAAAGGGTGTTCCACTTTCCGAAAATTTCCTTAATTGGCTTCTGAATTCCCTTAGTTGTCTCTGATCAAATGAATGAAATGTACATGATGAACATTTTCAGTTGCTTTGTATATCAGTAGATGAATGTGCTAACCATAATTTTACACTAATTCTTAAATGCTGATTAATAATTTAAATTAATAAATCTTCCTGAAACATTTAACTGTATATTCTGGGGTTGCCCCCCCTCAAAAAAATAATGACTTGTAGTTTTATGGAAGCAGTAAAACATAACTTTGTAATGTTTACTATTAGTACATTTTCAAATACCTAGAGTTATCAGTATTTGTAGATGATAATCAATAGATTATCATCTACAAATACTGATACCTCTTCCCCTCTAATACAATCTTCTATTAATAAAAAAAATGTTGGAGGTTACTCAGAAAGGAATATGTAGATGCAATATTAGAAGAGCTTTGTTTGCTATCCTGAAATCATAATGTTCAGTAAAACAAATCTTGCCAATTGTCACCATGTGGAGTTGCCACCTGTTGAAAGTTCCTCTCCCAGAGATATCTATATTAATATAGATGAATCAAGAGGGAGGGTTAGCTAGAGAACATATTTTGAAGCTGTGGGAATATCTGCATTGAATAGAAGTGAATTTGCACAAAATTTGGGCAAATATGCGTAATTTAAATCCACACATAAAGGAAAATATAAATCAAAAGGAAAAAACATAATATTAACATATTATATTACAGATTATAGTAAAAAATATACATTACAAGTAAAAGGACAACAGGCCTAAATCATGTATGTTCATGATGATGATGAAATTTGTTTGTATCATGTTAAATTACAATTGCTTAAAAGAAACAAAATAGAGAAATTGCTCCAGAGGTTATTAGAGTAAGTCTTAGTCCAGGGATTGATCTTAAAACTGGAAGTTTCTGTGTCATATGTAAAGAGCCCAAAGTCTCTGGGTCAAATCTGATGAAGTGGCAACTCTATTAACCACCTCTTTCTCCAAGAAACATTATACAAGTTGGCAGTAGTGGCATGAAGCATGATGGTGCATGATTTAAAAAAATGATTTGTTATTGTGGCGAGTGAAATATTTTTTCTTACCTTTTTATATACATACTTTTGGTGAGGTCTGATACACACATCTGTAATTGTTTTTTGAAGTAGTTCTTAAGTGGACCAATAGAACGTGCTTGTAAATCTTGTCTTTCCCAACACATTTGCTTATTAAACAAATTTTGAAATCCTAAAACTGTGGGTACAAGGATGAAAATGTCAAAATGACATTTGAAATTGATTGTTTTGGTGTCATTTATATTAAGTAAATTATGTCATAATGTGCAGAAAACAATAGTGTGTGCAAAATTCATTAATATGAAAATTTGTAAAGTGAAAGGAAAAAATATTAACAATACAAAGTTAGAAATGTTGATTTCCTTCTAATGAATTCATTCGAGAATACAACATTGAAGATCTCTAAGATAAATGAAAAAAATCATTGTTAGCAAAGCCTTCTGCTCTCAGATTAAAGTTAACTTGGCTGTATGTGATCTGAGATTGTTCATCTCCCAGATTACCAAGCTAAGAAGATGAGCTTTTACCTAAAGTGAATTATATTAAAGTTAGGCTTTTCACATTATCTTATTTAAAAGAATTTTTGCCTACAGGACCAGATGACAACGCTTCCACAATCTGCACTCTTTCATCATTGACTTCAGCATTCTTGGCGATATCTGTTTTTAGAACATTATTTATCCATTTGTAGTTTAATTAAAGGTACGTAGATAAGAATAACTTATGTTAGTATCTCTTTTATTTATTTTATTAAATGGTAAAAGGTTTGTTTTTTTATGGTACCCATGTGTTTGTAATTTTTATGACAAAATTAACTGTAGGATGATGGTATTATGAAACTCTTTAAAAATCTTCATCATTCTAATTAATTTTAATGACTTGTCTGAATTTTATTATTTAAAATAATTAGGAATCATTGTCATTTAAATGCTGAGTAAACAGCTCTTTTTAATTAATTTTGAATAATTTAAGTACTACGACCTGATATGTTTCAGATTACAAATGAATGTCAGCTTACTCCTAGAGTTAGCTGAAGGAGAGAAAAAAATTGAAGGCCCTTATGCTGGTAACTCACGGCAGCTGTTACAGGAGATGAATTGATAATGAAGGATGTATTAAATACTTCAACATGCCATAAACTTTATCAATACAGTGAAGTGTTGCAGATTTCATGTATCTTACTGTTTATTATGAATGTCTATGCTTTCCTTCAAAAACATATTTCAATATTCTATTATTTTATTAAATGGACACAATCTTCAAGAGAAAGAGAAAAAATAAAGTGTGAAAGAGAAAAATTAGTATTAGATAAATATTGATTGTTTACAAGAAAAACAGGTTTAAAACTCTTTCCTTGTCACTGCAGTCTCCTGCATCTGTTGATGTATTTGTGTCACAGCTGTTTTGCTTCATATGGAGCATTTCCAGTCTATTAGATGGTGCCTTCATTCAACACATCATTGTGACTTTTATCACCAAAATTTATCGGTCAAAAGTTTTTCCCACTGCTACTTATTAGAATACTTCTCACCAACAGTGAACATTTCATATCCAAAAGTCCATTTGCAAGAATCGTGGTTGGCATCCTGCCTTTTGTGTAAACCAAAGTATTTTCTCCAGGAGAAAGAGTTCCATGTTGATAAGTCCTGGGGTATAGCTGTTTATAGTCCACCAAGTGTATAAAAAATTCTATATTCTAGTTTGTTGCAATAAATAAAAATGTCTACTTAGCCATAATGTTTGAGAGCCTTCATCGTAAATTGCATTGTAAAAAGTGTTATTTAAATGTCTTCTGCTCCATGCCTATATACTTTCCCTTTATAGTTTTAGCTTGTTTACAAAATGCTTTAGAAAGTGCTATAGACTATGTAAACCAGTATGATTGTAGACAAAAATATGTGATTTTATTTAAATAGCCATTATTGACCATGAATTCATTTTGAAATCATAAATTAAGTTTAACATTTTTCTATAACAGAGCACAGGAAATAAATTATTTGTTATTTTTATAATTACTTGCTGGGCTCATTTGAGTTAATGATCGGAATGTTCAATTAAAAAACATACCTTTTAATAAAAATTTGTTATGGTTTGATTTAAAACAATTCTAGTTTCTGACTGCAAATTATTATCATGAATTTGTGAATAATGTTTATTGATCAATTAAATGATTACTATCTAAAATATTTCTAACAATTATTCTTACTCATATTGGAGTGTTCAATTTTGTTACATATTTTTATCTACATATCATAAACATTAACACCTATAATTAGAATATTTTTATAAGCTATTTAAAACATCTGGTCACATAATGCCTAAATAGTGTGATAAGAAGTATGAAAATGGTGAGCAGTGAATGCTGCATATCCATGGATAAGCACAAACATACAGGTGTATTAAATGTGTACATATGTGTCAGTTTTCTAGGAGAGATTCCAAACAAAATATCAATGTAATGTGTGAATGTATTATGATTGTACATTATATTTTAATTAAAATTATTTATAATTTCAGCTCATTATTTCTACCAGACCATAGAGGAACAGATTGTTATCTTTTCTTTAAGTATGAAGTCAAATCACATTACAACAGAGACCCATTTTGGAATGTCATTGGTGCTAATGTGTAAATGTATGGAAGTTTAATGAAACATATCCTTTACTTGAAAGATATTTTAAACACACAAAGTTCTAATGTCAATTAGATATCAATTTGTTGGAAGTTTTTTTTTTTTTTTAAATTAATGATAACATTGTTGTTTAATAATTTAGCATTCCTTGATGTAGATTGCTGCATTTTCACACCACCATACTTTTGTTTAGATACAATACTAAGGACCTTTTTTATGTTTGTTGCTGTGTTTCTTTACATTTGCGAATGAATTTATAGTTCATTGAGCAATTTTGTATGTATGTAAGTGGTCTACTTCTGACTACTTTGTGTGACAGAAATATAAATGTACTATAGACATTATGAAAACTTTTAATTAAAAATGTGGCAAACCTTCCTCATCCATTACATTCATTTAGTGTGTTAGTTTTTAGCAGAATATGAGGCAATAAAAAAGTAGTAGAAAATAAATTAAATTCAAAACACAACAGTATAGCATTACAAACTGAAGGCGCCATATTGTAGGTAACCAGTTTCCTGCAGGTGCTGATACGCATGTTGGGTAGTTTATACGAGGCGAGAGTTGTGAGTATTTCCCATGTAAATTATTTCTTTGCAGTCTTGCTATATAAAGACTGTATTATTTATGCATCAATAAAAATATATAATGGGAGCTTCATGGTTCTGTGACCTGAAGGCTAAATAAAGCAGCATTAGGGTTTTGAGAAGCAAACTTTCAAAAACCCAAATGATACAACCAAGACATGTTTAATTTAATAACGTATGAGTATTTTTCATCTAATTGAAACATATACTTTAATATGGTTCTAGCATTCCTGCATTATATGAACTGAGTAAGAAAATAAAAATATATTGCAAAGTATCTTATCCATTTGAAAACTTGTGCACATTATTAAAAATTGGAAGATGGATTGCATGAATTTTCATAATTTCACAGCATTCTTGAGCCAAGCTTTACTTAAATCATTTTCACTTTAAAGAACCATTTGAATCTTCCCTTCAGAAAAAGAAACTATGCTTTAGCTACAGAGGGCAACAAAACAATGCCAAAATTATAAAAATATCTTAATTGAAATTTCTTTTGAAATCATGTTTGTTGTGTACAATTGGTCTGTTAACTGGAAAGAATGATAATTATTTTAAAAGTTTACTTACTAGTACAAATTTTACGTGTGTTTGCACAGAACTGACAGTAGCTTCATAAGAGCATTTTGTAGCTACTAGCTGAATGTAATTTAAGTGATAGACTGTTGTTACCACAGGATTTTCTATTATCAGTTTGTTCTTTTTTAAGCAGGTTTTTTTTCTGTTCCCTTTATCTACAGAAATATTGGGAATTATAATAACACCATAAAAATAATAATATTCATTCGATATGGGTTGAAAACAGTGGCGAACCTGAAGGGTAATCTGGGAGCCTTAGAATACCCAAATTATTTTTCAACAAAATCTGTTTGTGTCCTTTTTTTCTGAATTGTAAAAGAAAATTGAATGTTTTGGAGACCTTTTTCCCGCCCTAGAGGGAAGGGAATCTGCAGGGCCACTCGCTGAGCGGGGTGCCTGCTTGTGAAGAGACACCGGCTGGCTCTGTTGCGGCGCATGTGCACAATGGGGCTCGCAAGGTAGTCCCGCACAAGGTAGACAGAGAGCCTAGGCTCCCAGCATGTGCAGACTTCTACTGCACTACACATCCACGCCCTGGCCCTTAAAACAAATTTGCCTCATCGCCTGTTGTGGGAAATAGGAATGAGTTGTTTCTGTGATTTTTTTGTTTGTGTTTTCTTTATGAAACGTTTAATGAAGCAACAGATTTAGTGCTACAGAAAACGTCCCACCAACTCTGGGTCACTCCCATAACTTCTAAACGGTTCACAATATTGAAATGCAGTTTTCATTCAACAATACGGAACCATGAGGCAATTAATATGCCTTAGAGATAGAAATAGTAGATATACCTTGTAATATGTCCTGTTAGATATGAAGAGAAAAACTGCATCAAAAAAGACACGACCATGAATTAACTTTAAGGATCAGAATTATTTGAAAGAAAAAAATGTTTTGACGCAGAAGTGACTCAGGTAAAACATTGGTTTCAGATTTTGAAAACTTTTATTTTATTGAATTTCTTGATGAAAAACAATTTTCCCCCTTACAAAGCGTCCTTCCCTTCAGAAAAGTGACCTTTCTTACTAAAACAATATCCATTCTCGGAAAGTGAGCAGCTTTGAAATGAACTGACAAATGTATTTACTGATAATGCAAAATACATGCCTGCAGATTTGTTGCTGAAATATTTCTTGGATAACTATCTAGAAAATAAATATCAAAAGACTTCAGTCGATACAACTTAATCTAATGTTCCCTGTTTCTACAGCATTAGGAGAGAGGTACATGATTACATTAAAGAGAGTGACGACATTCCTAAGAAATTCCAAGGGAAATATCAGATTCAGTAATTTGAGTACACTGGGAAGGTAAAGTGTCTGCTCTTACCAGAGTCAACAGCTTTAAAAACAAGCTGATTCAATGTGATTGCTGAACGATAAGCCCGATGAATGGAGTTGATTTACAAAAAAGTGTAAGGTAAGATTTTCAGAATACCGAACTGCGTGACTCTTGCTTCATCACTGGTTGAAAGGGCGCCAAGTGCAAGTGCAAGTCACACGAGCTCTTTCCAATTACATTTTTTTTTTTTTAACATTTAAATGTTTCGTAATTTATTTATCATAGATGCTAGGAACATTTACAATGTGATTTTTGAAGTTTTGAATGCATCTTCTGTGCATGCGCAGTTTGTTTCACATCACTTTTGTGCATCTGCGCATTCGCAGATGTGAAGAGAGTTCACTAAGGCGTACACAAACTCTCTATTACATATTCAATTTGTTACATTAGTGCTCACCTCTCACCAGAGGAGTAGTGGGCCTTGCTTGCACATGGTGTCATGGCGGCGTGGGTTAGTAGATGGCGTTCGTTGAGAGCCCTTACACACGAGCGTTGAGTTGACGCACGTCACCTAACGCTATTGACATCAGTTGCGTCGATGTCTGCGCACTTAGTCACGCAGTCACTTTAACGTGCATCATAGCTGCGCACGCAGCATCGTAACTGTGCAGTCACTTAACGTGCATCGTAGATAAACATTGTATCTCGTGTGAAATGGCACATGAGGGCTCTTATCGACGTGTGTTGTAAAATTAATTAAACAAGCAACAAATAATTAACAAAACATGTTAAAATTAAAGAAACAATTTTTTGCAATAAAAGTGAAAAAAGTTTTTTTTCGGATTTCTTTCCGTAAAATTAGGATGCGGGTCTTATTTGAATATGTATGGTAATATGAAAGAAAATGTTTTAATCATTCTTCACCACAAGGTTAAAGAAAAATATTGTATACTAATATGAACTAGAAATATGAGATAATGTAATTAGTCTCAAATGATAATATTTCACTGACGTTTTATCAAATAGAAGTTTTAATGCTTAACTTTAATGTTTAATGCCAACACTTTACTTTTCTTTTTAGAAGGACTACTAATGAATGGTGCACATGAGAGAGTTTGTTGAGAAATCGAAGGACAGAGTTTGTAGCAAATGTGAAAGAGAATGTAGGTAGATATATTTATCTATTCATCTATTGATGAATAACACTTTTGGATTTCTAATAAATAGTAATTGTCATCTGTCTTTTAAAAATTTCTTCTAATTATCAATATTTCTGAATGTATTTCAGATTATTAGCAATCCAAGAGTGTTATCTAAGCACAAATGGGTATAATTAAAGTGAGAAATAAGACATTAGGTACAAAAAATGGTTATTTGATGTTAGCAATACAGACAGACAAGCAAAACAAAAATAAATCAGTCTTAAACACACGGCAAACCCATACATTCACTGCATAAGTTATACCTCTCCAGCATCCAAACAACTGAACATAGAGACTCTTGAACAGGAAATCAGCAGCCCGATTCTCTACCGACATGTGAAGAAACTGAAATATCTTCTGTTCAGCACATTTCGCAAAAATGTCAATGCGCTTGATTCTTCCATAAAAGCTAGCATTCTCAGCTAATGTTGGAGACCAATGGTTGATAAGTAGAATTGTTAATTGGGACAAATCATTGAAACCCAACTCTTCAAGCAGTTGCCTGAGGAATGAGCTTCTTGACATTTTACAAGAGCTGTGTACTCTTGGCTCCAGCCTAGAGAAAGCAACTGTTTGTGGTTGTTCCAGGACGTGGGTCCTACATTCAATATGAACAAATAGCAGGAATAGGACCTGTCTTCAGAATATTTTCCCCAGTCAGCATCAGCTTACCTAACTTAAGGATACAATCCAAGCAATATTTTAAATTCAATCCTATGTTGATTGATTCCATGAGGTAATGTATGACATTTTCAGCAGCCTTCCAGTTCTTGACACCAAAACAATAATTGAATTGTCCCCAAAAGCTTGCAGCGAAACCAATATTGGGATGAGTGGTGGAGGCCAAATAATTGAGGGCACTGACTAGCTCAGGGTGTCCAACTTGCAAGGCCTGAAGGGCCACAACTAAAACCATTAATATCGTTGCGAACCGTATTTTCCTTACTCGGGTGATCCACACCTGACATCCTCGAATTACTGATCTCGCCTCTTAGCCCGGCTGCTCTGAAATGGGAGGCATAACGCAGTGAAACGCATTCGAGTGATTTTGAATTTCTGAATTTACTTGAAAAAACCTTAATGTAAAAATAGGTTAAATTGAGAATTAAGTGGGTGTTAACCCCGGCAGGGCGTGTGCGCTATTCGCACAATATTCTCGCTTGATAAGGATGATAGGGACTTTCATATTTGATCAATAACCTTTCGTGGGCCACAATAAATGGCACCGCAAATTCAAGTACAGTCAGGGGACTGCAGGTGGCATTTTACTTCCTTGCCCTTAAGAAGAGAAAGTTATGTAAGGGTGTAGGGAAAAGGGGCGAATTCTCGGCAGAAAAGCTATTGCCGGTCTGATACAAAAAATGGATAAATTTAGTTGCTAAATTTAGGGGGGGGGAATTAGAAAAAAAAGAAAAAACTTCTCTAACACGTGTAATAGCCATAATCCATGTTGTGTGGGTTCTTGATACCGAAAAATTGATTGACGGCAAAATGTCTGTCCGTCCGTCTATGAACAATGCTAGCAGCTAACCGTTCAGCCAGTTTTCTTCAAAATTGATAATCCCTAATCGATCTGGCTAATATCGCGGACCCTGGAATTTGAAAGTGATATTTTAATTTTTTTGGGAGGGGGTTCTTTTCATAAATTCCCGGGGAAATTTTCAAAAAAATGGCTCCATCGCTTTTGATTAAATTTTGTTGTTGAATAGTATGAAGGGCATTTAAGAGAATGATGCAGATCTCATGTTCGTTGATATCCCTGTATAAAGTTGCAAAGTAAGTGCATTCCGGAAGCCTTACAAATACTGCAAGGAAGAACGTGCTTTCTGATTTGCTTGAGTACAATATCGACGTTATGAATTTGGAATATTTTTTATTGCTTTGAGCATTTTATTTAGAGCCTAATGCGAAAGAAAAAAATATTCTTATGAAAGAAAATAGATTGAAGGAAGATAACAAGTTTAACTTAGAACAAACATGCTTTACTTCAAGAAATTTTGTTTGCTGATAATGGTATGTTTCATTTGTAAAAGTTAGAAATGACTGCTGCTCCTGGCTATTGAAATAAACACGGGTATGCACCACAGGCGCTTCGTCTGAATTGGTTGGGTTTGGATTATAATAGCACTATTTCTAATACTTTACATGACAGAAAATTCGGAAAAATTGAGTATTTAAATTTGTACGAACATTTTAACTTTAATATTACAACATTTTGGGACACAATGCCACAATTGATATTTGAGAAGTTCATGGTTGAACGGCGACAAGATATGCGAAATGATATGTGAAATTCTTTTGAATTCTCCTCTTTGTTGAACATTGACACGGAGCCATTGTGAGGCTTTATTTTATGCATTTATATTTTCACTTTCTTGCTAAGGAGTAGAGAGAAAGTTATGTAATGCTCTGCAATAAATCTGCGAATTTTCGGCGGAAAGCAGTTATTACAGGATCCTGGTATCGAAAAAGTGGATAAATCCAGTTGCTACATTTAGGAAAAAATCCTCTAACATGTTGTGTACCCAGAGTCCGTTTCGTGAATCCTTGTAACCGAAAAATCGAGTGACGGCCAAAAGTCTGTCCGTCCGTCTAGGAACAATGTTGCGGGTAAACCGTACATCCGCCTTTTTCGAAAATTGTTCCGACGCCCCATCGATCTGACTGATGTCAGGCCCCTTGAATTTAAAACCGATTTTTTAAACACAAAAAACAAAAAAAATGGTGGACAAACCTGTGAAAAATTATGAGCAAACATACCAATCTAAACGTAATCTATCGCGGCTCGTGTCCATGTCTCCTTGGCTTCCCGGGTGACACCGCGTCATGAGCTAAGAGGCCGACGTTTCTCCTGGCATATCGTGGGCTTCCTCAGGGCAGTGACACTGTGGTTATTTTTTCTTCATCTTCTTCTTCTGCTTCTTCTCTTTTTTAATTTTATGTTTTATTTTCCCCTCTCCAGTATCCCTGCAGTGGCGGAAGTTCATTGATCAAGATTCATTACAGCTTAACTCAAACGTACAAAAATAAAAAAAACTACAAATGCAAAAATACTAAAAATACAAAGATACTAAAAATTCAAAGATACAAACCGGGAGCGGTAGCTCAGTGCATCAACTGATGTCACTGCAGCGCCTCTGATAGGGGGGTCGTAGGTTCGAGTCCTGACGGCGGCAGGATTTTCGACACTAGCTCTTCAGCTAGGTCGAATTCAGTCACTGTCTGGAGGAGAATTCTAGCGGCCGTCTGCTCTGATCGGTAGTTTTCCGTGGTTTCTCCGATCAACACTACGCGAATGCTGGAGCAGTACCCTTACAAACGGGCCACGGACCGCGCGCGATCTTTCCTTCCTCTTCCTTGTCCTCTCCTCTCCCCTTACACACTCACACTTACACTAACATGCACTACATTACCACATATTCCGGGAGACCGGTCGGGAGCTTAGAGTTTGGCCCGGCTGGGGCAGTGCCCCGCTGGTGGGAGAGTCCTGGTTTAGGGGGAAACCCCACTAGCCGACGGTAGGTCGGCGCCGGATCTCGCCATCCAGCGGGGGAAGATCATCGCCATTTCCCGAGAAAAGCATGCACAACACTAACAGGACTAATGACCAAAGCAGTTGACGCGCCCGGAAACACGAAAAAATCAATCAAAAATAAAGATACTAAAAAACAATTACACTAAAAATACAAAATTCTAAAAATAAAAATACTAAAATGCAATAATTACAAAATTACAAATGTTCTAAATATACAAAATACTCAAAATAGAAAATATTAAAAATTAAAAACTAAAAGTACTAATGTTGAAAAATACTAAAAATACAAAAAATACAAAAATTTAAAAATTAAAAAATACAAAAATACTAAAATACAAAAATACTAAAAATAAAATACAAAAATTTAAAAATACAAAGATACTAAGAATACAAAAATATTAAAATTTCAAAGATACTAAAAAACAAAGATACTAAAAATACAAACATACTCAAAATACAAACATACTCAAAATAAAAATACCTAAACTACAAAAATACTAAAAATTCAAAAATAATAACACAAAATTACTAAAAATACAAAAATTCTAAAAATACAAAGATACTAAGAATACAAAAATATTAAAATTTCAAAGATACTAAAAAACAAAGATACTAAAAATACAAACATACTCAAAATAAAAATACCTAAACTACTGAAAATACAAATATAAAAAATCAAAAATATTAAAAATACAAAATACTAACATACTAAAATACAAATATACAAAACTTCAAAATACTAAAATACAAAAAAATAAAAATACAAAACTACTAAAAATATAAAAATACAAAAAATACCAAAAATTGTAAAATAATAAAAATACAAAAATACTAAAAATACGAAAATACTAAAAATATCACAATACTAAAAATACAAAAATACTAAATATACAAAAATACTCACAATACAAAAATACTAAAAATACATAGATACTAAAAATACAAATAGTAAAAATACAAAAAATAAAAATACAAAAATATTAAAAACAAAAATACAAAAAATACAAATTTACTAAAAATACAAATAATAAAAATACAAAAGTTAAAAAATACAAAAATTAAAAATACGAAAATACTAAAAATACGAAAATACTGTAATGGGACTGTCGCCCATGTATGGCAGCGGCGAATTAGAATAAATGTGAAATTATATTTTCAAACCCCTGTTGAAGCGCGTAGCGGAGGCTCGTCGCAAGGGCGGCAGGAATAGGTACATTTTCCCGTTACTTAGCGTCGCGGGCGACCGGAGCCCTCCTTTGTTTCGGAGTCCTGTGAAGGGCGCGCCCGTGACTTCGATGGGTTTCACCTCCGCGCAGAGCGTTGGCGAGTTCGGCGAAGTCGTGACGTGAAACAAATTCCGGTGAAGACGCTACTTCAAAACATCAGACTGCCAAGTCGGTACCACCACGATTGGCAGCTCCGTGTCTCGTGATGTCGCAGGCCAATGAGTGCGAACGTCGCGTCGACGCGATCATGTGACCCCATGGAGCCAGAGAGCTCCGATAACGGGAAGTTAAGGTCTTCTGTTTCGAGCAGTGGTAGCGGACAGATGTCTTCTCTCCTGAGCAGCGTAGTGAGCACATCGTGAAAATTGCCTTGATAAGCGCATATGCCTCACCGACTAGGGCCGTAGTAAGGCGAGGGCTCCATAGGCGGTAAAGACCGAGCCGCCTTCACCGCGCCGCTTTATGCCGCTAAGTTAGCCTAGTTTTGGGCCACGCGTCGCACGTCGCGAGCGTTCGACTGATCCGCCGCTCAACCACGGACGGGCGAGGACCTAGGACAGGCAACGGCCGTGACCAGGCCGGGCCGCCGCTCACACCGCCGCCGCCGCCGACGTCGCCCGGCGACCATTTAGACGCCAGCACCCCGCGCCGGTCGGGACCAGACCGAACCGCCGCTATCTTCAGCGCCACCCCGCGCCGCTGCTTCGGGTGGATGGCCCGAGGCGCCGCCTGAGCTGCCGGCATCAACCCCGACTCCCGGCGCCCTACCTGGGCGGGCGACCGAGCGAGCCGCCGTGCGCCACCTCGCCAGCGCCGGGACAATGGCCAATTGTGGTCAGACGGAAGAGCAGACCTCATGGCCTGAGTCTCGCCACGTAAAATAAGGGTTTCATTCATTCTAACGTTTTCAGGTTAGATGGGGAGGGGGCGCGCATGCGGACGTCCCCCCCAGGAAACTTTCAAAGCAGGGATCTTCAGAATGGAGGGTAAGGCGTTGATGTTTTTTAACCCTTTTGGGAGACCGGGACGGTGATTTCCCCTGTTGCGTTTTTGGCTTTTAACGATACCATAAAAAGTTATTGACACACTTGGTGAAATAAAAATTAAAATCTATTCCGTTTGGGGCGAAAAATTTTTTTGCTGAAATTGTTTCTGTACAATTAGATGTTTTCTATAAAAAAAGAAAATGGGCATAATTTTTTTGCCATAACTTTTTAAAAAATTAGTTAACAATTGTATGTATAATTTAAAAACTAATTTTAAACAAAAAACAATGTATTTACTTTGGGAAAATGACTCTTTTTGGGTTACTTTTTTTGCCCAATTTTTTGATGTAAATTAGATGACCCCTTGGTTTTGTTTTTTCCCAATAAAATGTAGTTTCATCCAGATGTTTTTTGATCTTTTTTGGTTTGGGACAGTGGATTTTTTTTATTTAAAAAATCATAGAATGAAATCGGGTTTTTGTTTTTTCATCAAATAAGTTTTCTGAAACTTAGAGCAAAAATTTTCTTTAAAATTTTTTTAACCTTCTTTTTTGGGCCCTTTATTCATCATTCAAATTTGTAAGACGTGGAAGGGTTGTGGAGCTGAAAAAAAAATATGCGATTTACTTTTCCCCCCAAATATAGTTTGAGTTCCTATTTAGTTTCTTTTTCCCAAAAATAAATAAAAAAAAATATAAAAAAACATTGCTTTATATTGTATTTATTAAATTTTGGGAAATAAATATATGATTTGAAAGTCAATGAAATTCAGCATTAAATTTTAAAGTTGGTTTTGAAAAAAAGTTGCAGTTGCCAAAAAAAATATGATTGAGTCACAATCATTGCATCTCTTAAGGTTACATTGAACACCCTTGGCAACAATGAAAAAAAAGGGAAAAAAATAAAGAAAAAAGAAAATTAGAATTTTCTTATTAGTTTGTTAAGTTTTTTGTAAATATCAATGTTTTGGGACAGAAAATTTTGTTTAAAAAGAATTTTTTGATTGTAGAAAAAAATTTGATCATAATAAAAAAAAATTTAAATTGAAGGATTAATAAAATAAACTTTTTTTTTGCAAGTAAGATCCTGTCTATCTGTGAATATTTTTATGAATAGCTGTGTGATGTTTCGGATATCTGGATGTTGAAGAGTTGACAGCATTTATTGAGATTGTAAAATTTTATGTTGTTAAATGAGAATTTGAGATTGGCAATCCACTAAAAGGGGTTGCAAATTATTTAATTTAAATTAATCTGAGGCCAAACCCCAGGGGCGTTAGGGGCAAACCCTTTTAAAATACAAAAGGTACAGTGTTAACAAAAAAAAACCCCAACCCTGCCTTGATTAAAACCCCAAAATAAATCCCCCCTTTGTACATTCATTTTGAAGTCCTCGTTTTGAAAAAAATGAAACAAACAAAAACACCCTTCAAATTTAACTCAAGCCTATTTACAAAATGAAAGCCACCCTTTGTCCAACTAATGTTTACAAGCAATTAAATTATAAAGGGTACATTATCTACAGAAATACAAACATAGGGAAATCTCGATTAAAACCCAGAATAGACTCAAACACTTTTTAAAAATTTTTTGTTTTGGGAATATCAGTGACTAATTATAATCTATTTTCATTACAGGTGTAGAATTAAAAAAACCACCCCCTTTTGCTCACCTTTTATGTTTAAAAAGGGTTTGAGTAAAGAAACTTCCCCCACACAAGATCAAGTTTTATCTCTTGATGTGTATTTAAAAACTGTAAAAGGGGAAAGGAAAATTATAGTACCCGTTTAAAAATTAAAGGATTATCATTTTTTCCCCAAATTTAATTTTTTAAAAAACATAAAAAAAATTTTTATGATTGATAAATAAATAAGATTTCTTCATTATTAAAGGGGTTTGTATACAGTTTATTGAAAAGTTTTTGAAAAACCCAAAAAAAATGAAAATTTCAAAAAAAAAAAGTAAATTTTAAAAAATTTGAAAAAAAAATATAATTTTTGTGGATAAAGTTTTTTTGTATTAAAAAAATTTTAAGTTGACCAGAATTTTTTGTCCACAAATTTAAATTTTTTGAAAAAAATTTTTCCCATAATGACCCTTTGTATTTTTCCCCAACAAAAAAGGGTTAATTCTCCTTTTCAATTCTATTTCAAAATAAAAAATTTTTCAGGGCTTCTTTTGTGGATTTGAATTTTAGATACATGTAATTTTAAGATTTTTATTAACCTTTTTAACTAGCTTGGGGGGTTTTTATTTTCATATCATATGGGCATTAAATTGAAGTACATTGAAATATTCTGGTATGTTTTTTTGCTTTTTTAAAAAAAATTTTTAAAATGACGGGGTTTTGATGTTCATTACATTTATATGGATTTTTTGCTTTTCCTCTGTTTTTCCCCATTTTAAAATTTTTTTAAATGACGGGAGGAGAATTTAATTATACCCCATCTCGAGGGGTTTTTTCGCCCATTTTCCCCTGATCCATTGAGCAAATTAAATCCCCCTTGTTTTCTTCGGGACATAAATGTAACTTATTTTTCGACGTTCTAAATTCAAAATACAATTTTTAAAAATTATTTTTTCCCATTTGTTGCGTGAAGTAAAAAGAAAAAATTTATTGTTATTTATTTTTAAAATGATTTTTTTTGGGGATTTTTTTGTTTTTTTTTCCCCCTTTAAAAAAATTCAAAATTTGGTATATGTCTTAGTGGGATCACAGAATTTTGAAATGTGCAAAAATTTCCCTTTTCCCCCTTAGCATAGCACATCTTGGGTTTTTTAACTTTTTGACGTAAAATAAATAAAAAAACTATTGTAAATAAAAACTGAACAATTTACATACAAACAAATAAATATTTTATAACATGAAGCAGCATAATTTGTGATATATTTTTTTACCATAATTCTACATTTGGAACTGATGTTTTTTTTTTCCATTCATTGCTTATTTGTAAAAGTAAAAAAAACTTCATTTGTTTGTGAAAATTATTACCTGACAGGTGTCAGAAAAATATAGCAACATGGCAAAAGGGGGAAAATCGTGGATACGTTTATAAAGGAAAAAATGTCTGGTTTCCCCATTGGGGGGTATTTTGATTCAAAGACGCAAAAAAGAAGGCGAGTCGGCGACCCGACCGTGGGGGACACCGGCCCCCTTTCACCGTATCTCATCTTGCTAAATGAAGTGAGACCTGACAGATTTCGTAGACGTAAGGAAACCGATTTTTCCGCAAAAATCTTCTTATTATTCGTAGGTGAGTAAATAAATGCTCAATTAAATAGAAATTTTTTGACAAAAAAAAACTCTTTTTTAGATCCGATTCCGGTGTAAATTTCCCTTTTCTTTTTAATGTGTATATTTTTAAAGTAACATATTATGAAAGAATTAATTTTTCTATACTTTATTGTGTTGTCACACCCTTTTTTATGTAGCCAAAAAACGTATTCCGCCCGGAAATACTTGCCCTAAACTATAAAAGGTTTTTTATAAATTGTGATATTCTTTTGATCTAGATTAATTTTTGTTGGGTAATGAACCTTCTTCAATATTTTTTTATTGTGAATTAAAGGGGTTTTAAAGGTTTGTGTGAACGGTGTAACTGTGGGGTTTCAAAAAACGGGATTTAAGTGATTATTAGCCCCCTTTTTGTTTGGTGTTTTTTAAAAGAGTACTATTTTAAAAATTTTTATAATATTTTATTTGAACAAAATTTTTGATTTTGAACTGCCCCCGTATTTCCCTTTGATCTGTTCGCTTAAAATAAGTAAACAAAATTGAAAAGTACTAAATTAAATTTTTTTGTATGAATTGATTTTGACTAGGATTTCAGATAAAGGAAAGAATTTTGGGGTGGATAACTTTTTCTTTTTTATAAGTAGTCTAAAAGTTTCGTTTTTTTTCAGTTTTTTTTTTCAGTTTAAAGATAATTTTAAAAAATGAAACTATTATTCCCCCCAAACTTTAGAAGTAAAAATGTTACAATCAATCAATCGATGGGTTTTGCTTGCGATAGGGTTTCAAATGGCGATTTAAAAGGGGGAGTTCCCGTTTCTCTACCCTTTCGCGGGAATTTCCCGGGAATGTAACCTTGGGTTCTTCTGCAGGTAAGCATACTGACTATTCTGGTTTATTGCACATGATTTTTTTATAAAAAAAAGGAAATTTGAGATGTTACTTTTTAGGGGTTTTTGGGTAATTTGAAATGATGGCTTATTACCGATGAATTAAAAAAAACCCCTCGATTGCTTTAGTTTTCCGTGAAAAGCTGCCCTTAACGTCACGGGGTGGCGAATAAATTTTTTTAGTAGGTAACAAGAATATCCCCCCCCAAACCCCCTGTACGTATAAACCCCGAGCAACGATTCAAATAAACTGATTATTCGTATTTTTGCACAAATTTAATTTTAAACCAACCCCAACGCATTTTTTCCGGGTTTTTTCCGGACGTCTGCACGTCGCCCCCCGACGGACCCACGGTAGTTCCGAGGCCTTTCCCGGCCCCTGCCAAAGGTTTCCCCCCCGCCCCGGGCGCCACGTTATTCTATATATTCCCCCCGTTTAAAGAATTTTTTTAAAGGAACCCCTTTTAAAAAAAAATATAAAAGTAAAAAGATTGTACTGTTAAAAATAGCACGCCGCGACCCCCATTCCGGCGACTACCCTTGTCACGCCGACTGGGGGCTTTCCCCGATTAGCCATTTTTTTTTTGAAAAAATTATTGTTTAAGGTTGTTCGATAACGCAGCCCCAAATGCGGAGTTCACTTCAAAATTTGGGAAAATGGGGAAGTGTCCCCTGGGCCCTTTTTTTAGCAAGAAGCCCGGGGGAAATCTCAATTTTGGGGGGGCATGGGGGGAGGGGGGTGTATGTGGTGGAGGCACGGTGTGGGAAAAAAGCAATAAGTCGCAGCAATAAACCCTAACCAAACAATCATGCGGTGAAAGAAAGAATTTACCCCGGCCTTTTTCCGCCCCCCAAAAACACTGAAACCCCTGAAATATACTTGCCCAACCCCATTGACACTAAAGTGACTTGAACCAGAGCTTGGCTGTCATTGGGGAAAATGCCAAAAAAAGGGATCTCTGAGGCCGAGTTGCGGAAATTGTATTGGGGATTAGCTGTCGATGTTTTCGCATTCCCTAAAAAAGAATGAAATATCATCCTTATAATCCTTCGGTCAGCATGAAGACAGAAAGGAGCCCTAACCCGCTTTGGGAGGCAGGGGGGTGGGTAATGAAAATTTTAGCTAATCGGAACACTTGATTTTTAGCGACATGGGGGAATGAAGGAACATTAGGTTTTTTTTCGACCAATGACGCATACTATGACCAAAGGTATTGCAGTTTTGGGTAATGGTATTGATGATCATCCCACGCAGGGAGTACAGAGTCAGCCGTGATACTTTGTTAATAGTCATTGCCCTAAATCCCAAAGTTTCCCCCTTTTGCCCTCGTAATTTGGCTGAAGTTCGGGCTTTCGATTAGCGCGCTTTTTTTCATGCATCCCCCATCTTCTTATGCGTGCCCAAAGACACTTTAAAGTACCTACACCCCCAGTGAATTTCCCTTAAATTTTGGGTTTCAGTTTAGATGTCGAATTTGGGTCGCTGATCGATCGAAAAATTTGGAAAATACCAGGTAAAAAGGGCTGTGTTTTTGTTTTCCCGGCTGTCCCGATCCTCCCCCACAATCCACTGTTACCTGCCGGCACCAACTATAGTTAAAATTTTTAGTTATCCTTTATGTTAGGTCAAGCTATTCTTTTTTAAAGGAATCGCGTTGAAAAGAACCCCCGTTTTTTTTGGCGAAATAAAGGGTGACATTGAAATTTTTTTTGGGAAATTAACGTTGAATAGATAGTGCTAAATGCAAAAATGTTAAAAACGGCAGATGTAATTTTAAATAAATACTAAACATATTTTTAAATTCTTTGAATATTTACAGTACAAGTTTATGGCAATTATTGAATTGTTGAGTGCAACCCTCAAATAATTTCTTTGAAGTTTTTCAAACAATTTTTTTTTAAAAATGGTGACAATCGCGCTTTTCAGAAACCCCTGGCGACATTTTCTGAATGGAAATTTGATTAGTACCGGGTTTTTATTTTCGCTTGCATTTTGTTCATTTTTAAAAAATGGTATTAAGCGAAAATGGACAAGGGAAATTTTTTTTGTGCAGAGAAAAACAGCTGGGAAGGGGGTAAAAAACAGAAACCTATCCCAATTAAAAAATTTCGGAAAGAAATAGGAGAAAGGCCTGCCATTTGAGCACTGTTACATTTTTTTTGTTTGAATATACTGAAAGAAAATTTTTTTTTTTGTAATTTTTTAAATAATAATGACAAAAAGTTTTTAAATTAAAACAAATTTTTTAAAATTGTAAAGTCTTGGAATTTAGATTCCCCCCCCAAAGAAAGTGGAATGGGACACAATGAGATCTACCTCACGTTTTAAAAAAGTATGACATCATTTGAAGTTACAATTGAACTGTTATGGAGAAACATTCATGTCTCTAGAATCAATATGGTTGAAGAAGGGCTTGGGAAAGTTGGACACATTTTAAAAATTTTGTAGCAAAATCCATCCAAAAGTTAAATATGGGTGGGATTGTTTTGAAAAAGTTTTTTTATATCATTCGGAAAATGGGAAAACCCCAAAACTTTTTTTCTTGATTATTTGTTTTCGAAACCAAAAAAGATGGTTTACCATTTTGGCAAAAATAACTTTCACCTTAAATTAAACATGTTTCGGAAAATTTCAAAAAAGTTTTATATTTTAAAAATCTTACATTTTGTTGTGGTGGATTATTAATATCCTGCTTTTCATTTTAATTTAAAAAAGTAATCCATTGATGTTAATAAGCAATTGCTTTTTTTTTTGAACCGATTGCTGGAAAAGCGTTTATATATCCCATTCTCATCTTTGCATTTAAAAAATTCCCTTCGACTTAAAAAAACAAATCCGCAAATTACAACTGAATTATTTTTCTCAAAAAAAGTCTAATGCTTTCAAAATATATTAAACTCATGAAAAAACTCAAACACATTCTATAGTGGCCCAACTAAAAATTCAGTTTTTGAGATAAATGAGTTTGAAATTTCATTGTGTTTTAAACGGGCATTCCTCATTTTCCTTTTCCCTTCTTTTGAAATACGATTTAAGATCGCTGCTGTTTCTGGAAGGTAGACCAATCTCACTGGAGGTGCGTTTAAATTAACATTTTATTTTTTTGGGCGTGCAACTATTTCCCCCCTTATTTTAAAGGGTATGCGCCGTCACCATCATCGCATGACCGGTGGTCCTCATAAAATTAATTTAAATAATTATTAATAATTTTAAACATCACAGTTTTTTTTTTGGCAACACCAGGTGACATCAGCTTGGTTTATGATCTAAAAATTTGGGATGACTATTTTCCGGATGTAAAAAAAAACATTCACAGAACTATCGTACATTGATGATTTGTCCAAAATAATCAAGGTTGGGGAAAAAGAAGTTATATTTTGAAACCCCGGGCACTTTTAAGGGTTTTGTTTCGAGGCGAAAAAGCCCCGTGCTCGGGAAAAAAGGGGGGCTGCCGCGGGCTTGTGGGTCGGGGGCATCAGCAAGACATTCCTTAGCGAGGCCCTCAAACCCCGCCGGCCATTTTTCCCGGGGGGCCCGGGGCCCCTACGAGCACGGGGAACTTTCCGACCGGATCCTTTCCCCCAAACCAGAAAGGGGGGTACACGCGCAAGCTGGGAAACGGGGCGGGCAGTGAATAGTTTTGACGAAAATATGTTAACAGATTTTTTTCTATCAAATAACCCGAGATTGTATGATGTTTATATTCTGCACTCTTTTTTCAATTGATGTTTTTATTTTCTCTAAATTCTCCTTATATAAACGTCTTTTTTTTGACAATATGAATGGCGAATTCTTTCCCCGTTGGTTTTGAGTTGTGTTATTTAAATAATCATTCATATTTATTGTATTTGCAAAATGTGAAATAAATTAAAAATCTCTATAAGTTAACAATTTTTACGGACGGCAGCCTTTAACAACAAAAATTTTGTTGTTGAAATTCAACCCGGGTAGGGGGATAGTTTTCTTTATTCAAAAAAACAGGATTCAAAAAAATTGTTTTTTATTAACTTTTAAAATGTTTTTTCAATTAAAATTTTAGTTCGGAAATGATTATTTAATTGTAATGGGTAATTTCATTTCCTTAAAGGAAATGTGAATTAATATACAAATTTTGGAAACTGTACAGTAACTTCGGGTGTTGTACCAGGTATCCAATGACGTACCGCCACCCGAGGAATTGGCAACCCCCTTTTAAAACTCGCGAATTTCCCGGGGCGCGGGCCCCGGGGCCTGTAAGCTCTAGTTCCTTTCCCGCGACGTTGAATTTTCCGGGTTGCCCCGAATTGGAGGTCGGGGAAAAATTTGTTTTTTCGGGGGACATTGTCTTAATGGCCAGGGGTAGAGAACCCGGGGGAACAACAGTTTGCAACATGAAAGTTGGAAATTTCATATTTTTTTAGTAACTTCCCTGAAATGCGAGATGGCAGCTAATTTTTTTCCCTTACATGAAATAGGATTATCTGTGAAAAAAAAGAGGTTGGTTTCGACCTTCACTTGTTGGGTTCGTAAGAACAGCCGGAACTAACCCTCATTTCGCCAACTTCAAAAATTTATTGTCCATCTTCCCCCCCGTTGATTTGTGACGACTTTGCCCAAACGAACAATTTTTTCAGCTCATAAAATCGAGGGGTTTAGGAAGTGGAAAAAGTTCCCTAACCATTAAATACGAGTTAAATGTTACCCTAAAAGTTTCCATATCCATGAATATTTAATTTCAAATTGGGTGAAAATCCTTAGAATATAATTTTTTCGGAAATTTTTTGATGTTTTTTAACATTTCATCCGCAACATATTTGCCTGATCAGTATTGATAAACAGGCTGATGTTTCTTACTGTTATACTTTAAAAGACTGATGCATGACCGTAAAAAAAGCTTCCTTCCCCTCGATAATGAGGGATCCTTGAGAAATTGTTCTGGAAAGAAAATGATAGTGGCAACTTCGTCGGTAAGAGAGAAACCAAAGGTTCCTCCATTTCATTCAGCAAACATAATTAGAGTCTGATGTCTGGGGAAAAATTTATATTTTTATTATTTTACATTTTTCAAAAAAGAGGTAAACTGAAAAGAATAAAAAACGCTAGTACTTAGCTCAAAAAGGGAAAAGCGAGGTTCCCATTGAGACGCCAAAAAACAGTAGTTAAGAATGCGATGAAAATAGGGGGGATTCAATTACAGGAAGAAAGAGTTTGAATGGAAATTTGGGAAACTGATTTCTTTGTGGGTTTTAATTTTTATTTTTTTATATCTAGATTTGATTCTGGATTGGTTTGAGGTTTTTTCCAGGTTGTATATGGGGAGGGGAGGGGAAAAAGGAAAGAAAAAATCTTGTTTGGTGTTTGATAATGATCAATCTAAGCTTCAAAGGCATTCTAATTTGTTGGCAATTGTTTGAGTGTAACTGACTGTATTGTTGATAAGCGGAACAATCTCACCGCATAATTATGAATACAAGAAATAATTTGAACTAATTGGGAATTTGTAATTGGTAAAGTGATATAAAGAAAAATCAACCCCCCTATTAACGTGGCAAACGAAATGAAAAAATAGGAGGGGAAAGAAAAGGGAGGAAACAGTCTCAAAAAGGAATAGGGGGCATTGATAGTTCGCAAATTTCGCGCAGCTTAACATTATGAAATTTTGAAACCTACCCATGCGCAAAATAGTAGTTTCATTTCAAATTTTCTAATATCGAAAAATTAATTTTAATTGGAAGAGTAAGTCTTTTCCCCTTGTCATGAATACCCCAGATCATATCTCCCAAAAATTTATCGGTTTTAGATGACCAATTTCTCGTTTCCTAACAAAAGCCATTCTTTAAAAACAAGAATTTAATTGGCGATAAAACTTGTTTTTCTCACAAAGGGATTTATTATAACTATCTCCTTTTTTGTGAACCCCAAAACCCGCCAGCAACATAGAGGATCGCAAATAGCTGATTGTTCTTCTGCAGATCCAACAATATCAACTGTTACAACTCCATTAACTGAGTTGATAACCGAATTCCAGGACTTTTTTTAAAAGATTGCTTCTTTCGGGGTTTTATCGTGCTTTTCACGAGCGATTGAAGAAAAGTTTCTCCAACAGCAGTCAGAAAAAGGGCCCAATTAAAAGGGTTTTTCTTTTGAATAGCGCCAGTTTGTCCTTCTGCATCATCTGAACTCTTTTTGGGCTTTTGCCAGTCCACTATCTCTTTCTACTTACCTCCTTTCTCCGGCACCGGGCCTTTTTTGGAGGTAGGTTGGGTTTCCTTTTTTGTAATCCAAAGCTATTTTTTTCCCTGAAGCATGTTTGGGCGCGAAAAAGAAAATGCAAATCCCAAAAAAAACTTTTCTATTCATTACATGCAACTTTTGGTTTTTCTGGGAAAAATTTTTTGACAAACACAGGAACCTTTTTTTTGAATTTCAAATTTAAAAAATTTATAATTCATCGTTAGTTGATGAATTTAAATTATTAAATTCTAAGTGATATTGATTTTTTTGACAAAAAAATTTGTTATTAAAAAAGAAACATTATTAAATTGATGTTTTTGAAAATTTTTCTTGTGGCCCAAAAATCATATGACAGAAAAAAAAAGTAAATTTGTAAAAATTTTAAGTTTTTCAAGAAGTTGAAATGTAATTTTATTTTCCTCATTTTGACTTGGTTCGCCAGAACCCACCCCGAACGCCAGCCGACTTTAGAATTGCTTTTTCTTTTTCAAACGGCCAAGACCCCCATTTTTAAATACGTAAATTGCGCTGGATACAGGCTGGGGAAAAAATCGAAAAAAATTCAACACAAAAAAAAATAAACAAAACTCTTTTTAGGAAATAGTTCTGGGGGGAAATAGAGGAATTTTTGTTGCACTATTATGGGAACACACAGGAGTACTTTTTCTTCACCGAAATTCATTGTGTACAAAGGGCGTCAATAGAAACTTTTGCCCCCAAAGGGGAAAACTGGGAACCTTGGGCCAGGGGCTGTAGTTGCCTGAGGACAAAATCAAGAACTAATTTCTATAAAACTTTATGGTTTTCTACATACCAGTTTGTTCGAATGAAAAGGGACATCAAAGAATTTAATTTTTCTTGCATCAAAAAAAAAAGAAAGCATTACAATGATTTTAAATTGCCGTTTAATTTGTGTTTGGGGGTTTTTTCACAAACGGGGTTCAGTGAAATTTTATACTAGGAATAAAATTAGAAAAGTGATTGACATTTATGTGAAGGGAGGGCATTGCCCCATACAGCAAACCTCAAAATACTCACACTAACCAGACAACAGAAGAAAAGGGAAAATTAGAAACTCGTCGTTTGATCCATATTTTTTACAATTGTTTGTAATCTTTGTAAATTTGTTTGCTCGTAAATTTTTTTCCAATTTTGGTGAGAAAAGGCAAAAGGAAATTTGGGTGTTCCCCGGGTTTCGACCCGGGGGTCACGGGCATAATGTGAAACCATTCTAATTTTATTCGATTTTAAGTAGGGGAACGAAACTTGAGGATTTAAGGGGGAAAAGACTTTTTAAAACGGTCGGGGGAATGTAAAAGACGATATCCCGGAAAACTACCGAATATTCCATTACATCCAAAATAAAAATTTGAGGGGGTTCCCTTTTCCCTCTACTGTACTTGATTTAAACATAGGGGCCAAAACCAGAGCTGAAAGGGAAAGGGGAATTGTTTTTCCCAATAGCCCAATACCAAAAAAAAGTCCCAACAACTTTGATTGATGCAGGTTCCCGTCTTCCATGATCTTTAAGTGAAGCATGTTTGAATAGGAGAATACTTTTATACGACTCAAAAAGCATATGTGTCTGAAAAAAAAATGAAAATCTAAAGTGAAGGAAAAAGGGGCTTGATGAAACGTAAATTTGGGGGAAATTTTAAAATTTAATTATACTAAAAGAAAAATACAGTATAAAAGTTTTTTTTATTTCCACACCTTTTCATAGTAAAAAAAAATTATGGGAGAAAAGGGGGGAAAGTGGAGATTTTTGACAGAAAAAATCGTGGGACGACATGGAAAAAGTGGATAATTTTGTTCTATATTCAGCACCCGCGTTAATGCTGTAATTTGCTAGGGGATGCCCGGGTTTTGTGGGTCCTTTATAAGGAAAAGCTTGACGGAAAAAAGGGTTTTTTTGTGTGTGTGTGTGTGTGTGTGTGTGTGTGTGGAAAGTATTTTGGATTTTTTGTGTCTGTCTCCGTCCGTTAGGGAAAAAGCCAGCGCAAAAAGTCACAATTTATGCCAGCGTTCGTTTTTTCACAATTCATACCACCACCGATGTGGTCGCTCGAGGACCTGAATTTTAAACGGATATTTTGATTTTTTTTGGGGTTTTTTTATGAAACCCCAACATTCTCAACATTTTTTAAAAGGCCACGGGAGAGTAGAATAATGGCTTGGGGCCCAAATGGGTACACGCAGTGCATCTGACTGGGTCGTGGTTAGTCCGGGCGGTAATGATTTTTACACTAGCTTTTAGCTAGGTCAAATTCAGTCCTGTCTGAAGGAGAATTGTAGCCCGGGGGTGCTCGATCGGAAGTTTTCCGTGGTTTGTTAATGAACACCAGGGAATGCCGACAGTACCCGCAAATACGGACCACGCGCGATCTTTCCTTCCTCTTGTTTGTCCCATCTTACCAGAAGAAATTCAAATACCACACTTGCCGGGGGAAAAAACGGGCCCTTTCCCTAGAAAATGAAAAAAAAATAGACTGAAGGTGTGAATTGATATTTTTGACTTTTTACAACTTGCTTCGGGGGTAGAGTAGTTTGCATAAAAGTAAAACTACATAAATGGGAGGATTTAATGGTAAAGGATGGATAAGAATAGTGATAATTTTCTGGAGAAAGAATATTGGGGAGAAAAAAGATTGGGATGGGGATAGTTGGGTTGTTGTAAATTGTATTTTTTTCCGATATGATCTTCGGCTTAGAAAATAGCATAGCCGCATTTAAAGTGAAAGTATTTTTATATTTTTTGAATATATTTTCGATCGGTTATATTCAAACAATTTTAATTGTTTGAAAAAATTTTAAACAAAAAGGAAAAAAAATTTTTAAAAAAATGGGCTATCTTGGTTCAAAACTTTTTTAAAATAAGGAAACGGGTAATTTAAAATATAACCATTTGTCTCTATCATCGACAGTTTTGAGAAAATTCCCAAACATTTATATTTCACTGAAAATTGTTAATAGAGTACTAAAAAAATGGAATTAGGTAAGAAAATAGGAGATGGGGTCACATGGCCCCAACTTTTAGTAAATATATTTAAGATATAATAAAGCTGAAAATCCATACCAGCAATGTTTTAAAGAATTATTTAAACTTCAGTGACACGGAAGTATCCTGCCCTAGCCTTACCCTTCCCCCGGTTCTGATACCGAGACTCCCTCCCGGGGATTTGAAGGGGGAAAAGTCTTTTGTTGGTCACGAGGGAAACCAGATTTTCGGGCGGGAAATGAAGATATTACCGAGGGGAAAATTTTTGGGGTATTTTTACCCCAGCTGTTTGCAGCCTGATGATTTTTTAGGGGTCCCCCCTCACAGTTTGGGGGATGCCTTGTGCGGCCAAATCTGGCTTTTCCCCAGCGACAACCATCGTGGACACTTGACCAATCCTGGCGTGAGGCGTATCCGCTCTTTTCATTGGCTTGCCCAAGTTTCAGACACGTCCCCTTCCTCCCCCCGAAGATTTTCCCAGTTATCTCAAAGGGGGGGAGCAATTTCTGAGGGCAGTGACGCTCCTCGCTAACGTGAGCAGGGGGAAAAGGGAGGGAGGGGGGAGAGGGAAAAGAGGAGGTAACAGGAGAGAGCCGAAACAAAAAGGATTTGGGGCGCGCGGGCCAGGGTCCCCGCCAGATGACGTTGGCTGAACCCCTGGACGCCAGAACCAAGGGGCAGCGGGGCAGGGGAAGGCCGACATTTTTTTTCGAGTTCTTTTTCCAAAAAGAAGTCTAATTTATGGATCAAATTTGGGGAAATTTGTGGATTAAATTAATAGTTTAAAGTTTTTTTTCACAAAAATTTTAAAAACTAATGGTTCTAAAGCAAGGAACACTAACTTTTACATAATTTTTTCGGGAAACACAACAAAATTTTAAAAATAACATTTCTATCAAGAAAATTGGGGAAATTCATGTTCACGTTTTTAAAAAATTTTTATTTTGACATTTACGCCTTTATTAAAAAATCAACAATACCCCATTTTATTACCTTGAAAATGTAATCCCCATTTTTTTAAGAGGTGCATAAAACAGTGATTTCGTTAATCAATTAAAATCCCTGCCGGTGCCCCATTGATTATTTTTTAAAAATTCTTATTTTTTTAACTATTTGTAAAATTGTGCAATTTTATAGTGATAATCGTGAAAGGAACTAGGCCTATTAAAATTTTGAAAATATAATTTCTTATTCTTAAAATTTTTTCAAAGTTTATTTTTCTTTTTACACTGCTGAGAAGATTTTTCTACCCCTTCCAGTGATTTTTTTATATTTTTATTTATTTTTTAAGGTAATATACAGGAAAAAGTACAAATCTAATATGGCCTAAAGGGGAAAACAATTAATTATTTTCAACATATCACATTCCATATAAAATGAAAAAATTAATATGATATCTTTTAAATGCTAATAATATAAACAGAAATTTTTTAATTTTTTTAAATTTGTGAAATCACACAAGTTAAAATTTTCTTAAATTTTTGAAAAACCCCGTAAAAAAAAATAAATTTAAAAACCAAAATTTTACGAATCAATGTAATTTTTTTAAAAACAGCTGTTAAGAAAAACAAAAACTTGTTTGAATAAATTTTAAAAAAGAGATTGAGTATTTGTTAAAATTTAATTCCGGAAAATTTTTAATTAAAATATTTAACCCAAAAATTGTTTCGAATCATTATTTTTCCCAATTTATTTAGGTTTTTTTGCCCCCCCGAAACAGTTTCTGGAGTGTTTGTTGATTCAAGCCTCTCCAATTCAAACATCCGAAACCGCAGGTTATCGATATTAAATAAAAACTTTTTTTATTCGGGAAACACACCCCCTTTTTTTTTAATGATTAATTGTAAATAATTTTACCCATTTTAAGATATACCATGACAAATAATTTTTTCATAAACCCCAATATTGAATGCATATCAGACCGAAAATACATTTTTTTTTAGACCCGGAAAACAAAAATTCAAGAGATCGTTCTCAAACCCCGAAAACTAAACTACAGTCTTTTTTTTTCCGAAATGAAACTTAACCTTCTTTTAATGTAAAAGTGTTCTAAAATTGTGTGTATTGTGCTCAAATATCTTTCAATTACATATAATTTTTAAATTTTCTAAATTTTTATAAATCATTTAAAAATTTTTTTATTAATTACAAGATTAAAAAGTAAAAAACAGTAAAAAATATTTAATTTTAAAAAATAAATAAATAAAAGACATGTTCATAAAAAACCAAAATTAGTTATAAAAGGCATTTAAATTCCTTGAATTTTTTTTAAAACCCATAGCTAAAAGTTTTAAAGTTTGCAGGACTTTAAAGCATCTCCTCTATATAAAAATTCCTTCTTACTCTTTCTTATCGCATGCACGGGGGCATGTTTACAGAAAAGTCTTTCTTTTTCTGGGGATAGGGGGGGTCTGCGGTTTCCCCCGGGGAAAGGGGGTCCCCCGATCCAAAGGTGAATAACAACTCTTGCCTCGGCTTGAGCCACGGGATGCCCCGACGGGGTCTTATGACCCTTGTGAGTTTGAAAAAGTTCTGCCACTCTTTTTTGCACTAAAAATGCAACGATGGATAAAATTTTGGAAAATGAGTGATTTTAATAAAGATGTTTTCTGGCTTCCTCAGGCCAACACTCCCCTAGTCAGGTTTCAGTTCCACTTACCCCCCGTGGCCAGGGAACGGGAAAAAAACGTAATTCATATAAAATTAAGCATATCTTCGATGTATTTGATGTTGGATTTTGATGTAAAAGGGTTTTCTAGGAAAAAGGAAATGGACGACAAGGCCTGCTTCCTGGGTTCGAAGGGCCCGGGTTTCCCCCTGGGAATGGTGGTGTTCGGAGTTACTATTCTCCTACAGAAAACCCCAAATTTAAAAAAAATCACAGGGGTCGTTATATGCCTAGTATTAAAGAGACATTAAAAATATATACTAAAAAAACAACAACCCAATTGTAAAAAAAATTTAAATATTTGAATTCGTTTTTAATAATTTTCCTAATAAAACCTAAGGACTTTTTTCCTGGGAAAATATATTATAAACAAATTTTTTAAAAAAAATAAAATTTCATTTGGTAAAATTGTTTTTTATAACAATTTCATCTCTTAGAGTTTCCAAATAATCATATTATTGAGCCAAAATATTTATTACACTTTTCTTTTTTGGGTAAAAAAAATTTTTTAAAAAACGGTACAGATTTAATAATGTTCCTTATTACAATTTTATAGTTTTTAACGGGGAACATGAAAAAATTTCAATATTGATTGATTTTTAAAATTTTTATTTTTTACATTCTGAATAACCCAAAAATGATATAAAGAAAAAATGATTTTTGGGTTTTAAAGGGAAAATTTTTTAATTGTAAAAAATATTTCAAAACTCCAACATATTTTTTTTTAGCTCTTGAAAAAAGGGATTTTACCTTGGTTAAAAAAATTAAAACTTTACTATAAAATCGTTTTTTTTTAAAAATTGATTTAAAACTATTCTTTGGGGATTCTGAATCAAATGAAATCAATATTTCTAGGGAAATTTTTTTCTCATTTGCATTATTGAAATTTTCTGAAAACAACTCCTTTTTCTTTACCTCTTCATTCAATCCCTATACCGTTATTAAAATACTGTATAAATGTCCCCCCTTTTATTAATATTTTGGGTTTTAAACATTACAATTACTAATCTTTCAAATTTTCATTGAACTCTTACTCTTCTTCTCAGTATAACTAATTCTACAAATGAATTATAAAAAATTGTATAAATGTTTTCCAAATTTAGAAAATTGCCAGGAAAAAGCTAAAAAATTTTTCCTGAACCATAATCTAAATTTTTCTCATATATTATACTTTCTTTTTAAAGGGAGTAAAAAATTGTAATCTACGCAAAAAAAACCAATTGTCTGAAAAACCTAATCCCGGTTGGCGAAAAATGGATAAATCCACTTCTAAATTTGAAAAAATCCCCAAAATTTGTTTGTAGCCAGAATCCATTTTTGGGGGTGGTTATAGCGAAAAATGACTGACGGTAAAATGTCGCCGCCCGTCCGAAAAACCCTAGCGGCTCCTTAACCATTTTCCCCAAAATTGGTACTCCCAATCGATCTGGCTGATGTCTAGCGCCTTGAATTTAAAACCCGATATTCAGTTAGGGGATGGTACTTTACAAAACCCCCGGACATTTCAAATGTTCAACAAAGGGTCCATCTGTTTTTCATTTTAGGGTTGGATAGGGGGGAAGTGCATTTGAGAATATTTGGTCTCATGCTCTTAAAACATTTTTCTAAATATTCCTAAAAGTAAAATATTAAAATTTATTTTTTCCCTTCTGAAACTTTATTTTAAAAGATAAGTTTTTTAAAAGATCATGAAATTTTTTTCGAAACTTTTAAATTTTCCCCCATAATTTTCCGAAAAAATCGGTGAGAAATCGCCTTTTTTTAGCATCATATTTTTTTAAAAATTCCTCATCTAGACATTGGCTCTTCTCGATAATTGAAAGTCCTTTTTTTTTTATACAGTGGTACAAAGTATAAAAGAAAGTAAAATTTATTTCTTTCTATAGAAAAAAGTTCGCATTCTATTAAATTATAATTATATTATATTAATTTTTTTATTTTTCCCCTATATTATACTTTTTTATTTATATTATTTTCACAATTTTTTAAATTTAAAAAAGTTGACCTCTGATAACGAAAAAAATATATGAAACATTTTTCTAACTTCAAGTTTTATTATATTTAACTATTTTTCAAAAAAACTAAACACAAATCCGCCAAAAGTTAACGTCATAGGTACTTTCGGCTTTAACGTTGTAAGTTCGATCAGAAGGTGTTTTTTTTCCTTCTGTTACGGTGTGATTTCAGTAGTAATATTAATTTTTAATTATTTTTTTAAAAAAGACGGGGCCAAAAAAGGGCCCCTTTTTATCTCCATCATGACGACTAAAGCCCCCCGTTCTTACCATCTGCCGAGGCGCTGGTGGTCCTTTTTTTGGGGAACTCTATAATTTTTAAAAAATTGAAAAATTTAAATTTTTAAAGACTAAAAAATTAAAAATAGAAGATTTTACTGGTTGAAAACTCTTTTCCCAAATTCATGTAATAGTATAATTTGCGGACGTACATTAGGGAAAAAGAGGGATGTTTATTAACTCTTCTTTTTCCCTTTTGCATTATAATTTCTTTAAACAATCAATCAATTTTGCTGATAATTAAAATATTTTAGCATTATATCATTAAATTTTGATTCAATTTTTCCAAAAAACAATAAAAATTTTGTCGGAAATTTTTTAGTTTTTAATTGGTTTTAAAATCCAAGATACTTGTTAATACTAGGGTTCTGTATTTCAGACGGTGTTTGACAGTTACATTTCCCCAGTCATCGCGTAATGTAAAATCACCTTGAAGATATGGGAGGGCAGATGCGGTTCGTAGGATAACTCTTGAGCCCTACAAAAAAGACATTCAATCAAATTTTCCCCTAACTAAATAAACATAGAATAGTACCCCTTTGATGTTTCCCACATTCTTATAAAAAATGTAGTTTCCTGTAACCTGAAGTAAATGTTGTATATCAAAAAACAATAAATTTCAAGATGAAATCATTCTACAACACCCCTCATGGTGCTGTGAGTACCTCTGTGATAGCTCTTGGATTAAAGGGTAGTAGATAGAGGAATGGACGCCAGATCAAATCCTCCAGTATGTATTTTTACCTGATCCTGGAACACATTAATCCTATCATCACGAGAAAACTTTCCCAAAAATTCTTGAAGGAGGAACAAACTTTTTTTCTAAACATAATGTGATTATATTAAGATTGTGTGCGATTTGTTTCCCAAGCAATGTGACGAAACGAGTTTTGGGAAAAGAGATGCTCAAATATTAAAAATTTCTCAATTAATATCTTTTATCATATTTTTATGTAATCTTAGAAATAATATGAAAAAGTCTGTCCCTTGTATAATCACTAAATTTTACATATTTAACAGTTCAGAGATAATCAGAATCCTTAAACCAAGTCTGTGGTTTATTATAAAATTTTAAAAAATAATTTCTTGTTCTTTTATTAATTGAAAAGGAATATGTCTTTTTCCCTTTTAAAAATTTCCCTTGAACATCGAACTCTTTAAAAATTTCCTTTTTGTGTTTTGCCTTTTGATAAATGCTAACAGGCATCTAATTTTTTAAAATAATTGATAATTTTATTTCTTTTTTTTTTAAAATTTTTAATGTAAGTCTTCAGTATATATATTTTAAAAATATATATATATATATATATATATATATTGGAGCCAAATTTCAAAATTTTGAACTCCAAAACATAAAAAAGTACGATTTACTGGTCATGTAAAAAAAATCAATATTTTTATTTTTTCTCCTTTTTTAAATAAACAATTTTTTGATACGGCTTATCTTTAGTAGGGTAGATGAGACAAAAGGGGTGACATTCAATCACCCCAAATTTTTTAAAAAAGGAATTTTTAAATTTTTTGTTATACCCAATGATTATTCGCCATGCTTTTTGGTGATCAATCCAAATCCCCTGCCTTTAGTCTCAATATGGAAAAAACAAGGAAAATGCAATTTGGATCTCAAAATTCGGGATAATGTTTTTCTTTTAAATCTTTTATTTAAAAATTTAAATATGATAACGATTGATAAATAAATATATTATGTTTTTTTAAAAAACATGTTGCCCCAAATTTCATTTTCAGAAATTGTCTGCTTGAGAACAATATGTTTGAGAATATGATTTTTTTAAACGTCAAAATTTACTCTCGAAAAAAATGGAGAAATTACAGAACAAATATTTCGTATTCTAGAAAATTAAAAGGCTTCAGATTACTGAAAGAAATAACTCTCTGTAGTTGAAATCTTTGACAGGGTTTTAAATCAAGGGAGGATCGAGTTCTCCCGGATGCCTTTTTCTTCTGTTCCGCGTTCAAACCTAAGTCTAAATTAAAGATAAAATGTTTGGGGAAAATCTTGTTTTTTTTATTGCTTAAAAGATCTTTTGAATTTTTATACTATATAATTTTAATTTTTTTGACCCCTTTTTACAAATTTTTTATACAAATGTGTATTTATTTATATTTATTATAAGAATTTAACTAACCTCCTTGGAATTAAGATAGGGGTTTTAATCTTTTTCTTTCCCTTTCCCAAAAAAGTTTTCCAACTCTGTCACTTTATGAAATGAAATAGGGGAAATTTTACCCCGTTCGTTAGTGATATCCATATTGTGCCCTGATCCCCTTTAATTGGAGTAAAAAAGTTAAATTTCCCCTTTTGGGAAGGAATAAAACCCGCATCGTTCGATTTACGAAAGTTTCCCACGGGGCTTCCCAAAAAAATCTTTTTACAGTTGGGCTTAACTTTTAAAATTCCCCCCATTTGATTTTGTCACCGCGTCATCATTTACGTAAGTCGTATGGGAAAATTTGGACCTTTAAAAATAAATTTATATCAAAGTTTGACTTTTACAACGTTGCCCCGATTTGACAAAATTTCTCTTTTTCTTGATTTAAATACATTCATATTTTGCAATATAATCATTTATTTAAAAAAAAAACTCACCCTTTAAAAACAACGTAATGCGAAAAATTTTCATACTGTTTTTTTTATATCACCTTTTGGGAACCCTTTAAAACGTTTTTTGGATTTTAAACATATAAATTTTATTCAACAAACAAAAAATTTTTCTTTCGTTTTACTTTCTCTTACCCCGTTATAGTATGTTTATTGACGTATATCTGTATATTCGTGCGTATACGTATAGAAAAAGTTATGTAATCGCGGAAAAATCGATTTGGTTAAACGGGAATACGTTTTGGGTCAAAAAGTGGGTTTTTCCCAAACCTTCCATCCGTCTGTGATATACCGCTAAACCACTACGTCCTTTTTAAAAGAAAAACCCTTTTTTCTGGCTGTATTAAGCTTGGGAAAATTTTTAAAAATCTTGAAATTTGTTTCTTTACATAAAACCCACATTTTAAAATTTTCTCAAAAACCTAAAATTTTTTTAGAATAAGGGAAAAAACACTTAGAAGGAAATAGTTCCAATTTTTTAGTTAACTCTGAAATTTTAAAATTTTAAAGTTTGAACATTTTAAAGTCTTCCCACAACTACAAAGGGGAAAACAGATTTGTCTTTCAAAAGAAATTTTTGTCCCTAAATTGTTCTTCATAACAATCATGGCTTTCTTAAAATTGGGATTTTTCTCAAAAGTCAACAATATTTCAATTTTAAAAAATGGGTTTTAAATCAAAACTGCTATGGGGAAAAAGTTTTCTTTTCTTACTAATAAAACGTTTTAAAACCGATTTGGCGAAATCTCTTTTTCTTTTCTTTCTTGCAAGCAACATTCTGTCTTCATGCAAAATCAACAATATCCTGGTCAACTCCCCTTTTTCTTGTTTAAAGTGACTGGGGGTGACGTCATGTGTTCAGGTGCTTTTTTGGGAAAGGGAAAACTCGAGTTCACGTCCCGGGCCCGTTCATCAACTTTTTTTTTATATTTTAGATTTTAATTAATCTTTTCCTTTTCAATAATTTAAGGGAATTTGGGTTTGTTTTAGTTTTTAAAACGAATGAATGTTAATATTAAATTTTTATATATTAAAAAAAATTACCAATAACGAGAAAATAAAAGTTTTTTTATATAAATTTATAGATGAACAAAAGATAATAACTGCGTAATGATGGTGATTTTCAATAATAAATTTTCTTAATTCTAAAGACTTCCCAAAAGAATTTTTAATCTCGGGCCTGTAAACTTGTCCTAGCCCAACGTTATCGTCTAATAATCTCCCGGGGGAGGCGATAAGGGGTTGGGTCCTAAATGCCCAAAATTACATAGTTGAAAAACATTCTTAAGTGAATTAATATTTTTGTGCCGCTGTTTTTTTGCTTTCTTTTTTTCTTAGATAATTTATTTAATATTTTAAATTGGGAAATGCGGAAAAAACAATGAGTTTGAAAACAAAATTCGTGTTTTTAAATTTTGTAAGTTCACGGGAAAAACACGCGTCTGTGTTGGGAGGCCCAAACCTTGGTGCGTGCTTCTAGGGGAAGCTTTTAAAAACCGTACGATATCGCGGTTTTACTTGACGAGAATGAAAATAAATTCCCAGTAACGATGTCGAATGTTCTAAAAAATTCTTTTTTTCAAGAAATACCATTACAAAACTCGGAAGAATTTGATGTCTTTCGATTACGTCTTTCCCGATCATTCCCTCTCTATATTTTCCTGTTCATGGCCGTTTTGGTTTTACATTTTGTTCTTTCCTTAATCCCCAATACAGTATTACGTCCTTTTTTAATTCTTTTTTTTTTTGTCTCACTGTTCTTTTTCAAGTTTTCTAGCTAAATTTTTTTTTTGCTTTTTAAAAATTAAATGCTTACACTTCCCCTAAAAAAATTTAAAACTAGAGGTCTCGAAAGGGGAAAACTTTTTCCTTTAAAAAGTTTAATTTTTTTGTGTGGGGTGGTTTGGTTCTTGCCAACTCCATAAGGTTCTTTTCCATAATTATATGCAAAAATTTTTTTTGAATTTTTTCAACTTTTCAGTTCAAAATAGCTCTTTTAGGGAAACTTTAAAATTTTTAAAAACTTCCCTAAAATCATTTGGGCCTTTCTCACAAGTTAAATAATCATACAAAACTATTCAAATGTCAATTTAAAAACCCTGAGAAGTATTTAAAAAAAATTTCATTTTTAATTTTAAAAAAAAATAACAAATTTTCGTTTTTATCAGATGGCTGCATTGGGATTACAACCAAAAATTTAAAAAAAAATTTGGGCCGTTTTGGGAAAAACTTTTTATTAAATTTTAAAATTACAAATTTTCCCCCTAATGAAAATCAACTAAAACAAAAAAAATTTCAATTTTTTAAAAAAATCTAATTAAAGCCATTTCATTTGAAGCAAAAAACTCTATCTTTAATTTTATAGTTGTAGTAAGACCCAAAATTTCAAATTTTTGCGATTTTTTAAAAATTTGGGTTAACCGTGACAATTGGACATATTCTACCTTTATAAACGTATTTTCTATAGAGTAAACAGTCCTTTAAAGGGTTTTCAGAAAAAAAATTTTGGGGCAGTTTTGAAAAAATTTTAAAAAGTCGGAAACTACAAATAGTCCCAAAAAATTTAAAGAATGTTTTCCGCATAACCAGCGCAGGCGAAAAAGACAAGGATTTCTTCAATTTGGAAAAATCGTATCATGGGTTTTGGCGCTAGAGTTGTTCGAAAGGACAGACAGTTTTTCTTCAAAAGGGTTTTTTGGGATCCGGGTCCCCAAAACTGAAATTATGGGACCGCGTTTAGAGGACTTTTTCTCTTAATTTACAATTTTTTTGTTTTCTCACCAAGGGGCAGCAATGATTTTTCGCAGAAAATGCGCAGTTTTCGCGCACTTTATAACTTTTGTATCTACGTATATTATCTTTTATACGTAAGTATCAGAATTAATATTTAATTTTTTAACATGCGTCCAAATAATTTAAAAAATAAATTTGAAGTTAAAAAAATAATTCTTGGTTTTTAAAAAATGTATTTTTTATAATAAATATTCATTATTAGTTGGGAAATAAAAATATTTTTTTTCCCCCTTTCTAACATTCTGAAAAGGGTCATTTTTTTGAATGATATTGTTTAAAAAATCCCTTATTAAATATTCTTCTCAATTTCATTCAAGAGTATACTAAAATTTTTATAAACCTAACCGCGGATCAAAATAAAAAACTCAGGGTCTGCCCTCTCCATCTAGAAAAGATTATTTCTCTCTCATAATGAACTAGTAAACTAGTAATGAATATGAAGATGAAGATGAAGATATTTTATTTTATAATATTATTTCATCAGAAGCGTTCTTTACCCCCTTGACGTTGGGAAAAACTTGTTACATTATTTTAGAAGAAACCCCAAAAAGTCATGCAAAACTGGTAAAACAAAATTTGAAAAGGTTTGATTTATAAACAAATAACTAAAATGTTGGTGGATATCGTTTAAAACTTCGGGAAAGCTGCAAAACCCTTTTTAATTCAACATACATTTCCCTTTTTTTAGTCAGCGTATCACTTGAAAAAAAAGGTGAAAAATAATATTTTTTTTTTATCTTAACAAAACCCGAAATTAATAAAAACATAAAAAATGGGGAAATCAAAATAAATAATTAAAGTCATGACCATGGTTTAGGGAAAACTCTTTTATCTAGAACAGAAATGGTATATTTCCCGTAGGAAAGGAATTTAAATATATGGGTGATTATTAGAGCAGGGGATCTAATAATGTTGCTTTATAAAAAAAAAATAGGAAGGAAATTTTAAAAAGACTTATAATATTTTATAAAAAAAAATTTTCGAAAAAAAAACTAAAGACAATATACAAGACAATGGGGGAGATTTTTTTAATCAAAATTAAATTAAAAAAAGTCAATAAACCTCGTTAAATGCTAGAAAAAGAATTTTGGAACGATTTTTCAGTTACTTTTGATAGAATACTAAAGAAAAATTAGACAGATAATAATGATTGAGAGACAAGTGATCAAAAAGTAGAATCAAACAACTCAATGGGATGCTGCAGAATGCATGCTGCGAATATCAAAAAATTTTCTTTGGTGAATCCTTTTAAAAGAAAACGAGGGAAGGGGAAATCTTTAAATCGTCATCGGTTTTTTGAAAGGGCACAGAATAAGGAAGATGCCTGACGGAATAAAAACATTTGGGTGTAATTGCAAAAACGGTCATTAGAACTTAAATTACTCGCTTAAATTAATAATAATTACCTTAAATCCAAGTGGAAATACCCGGGTGAAAAGCCTTTTATTTTGTGCTGGCACAATAAGCGGGCAAGATCTTTAAGATCTTACCAATAAACCAAAAAACAAAGTAACGTTCTTATTTGAAAAGATTAAATAAAACAAAAAAAAATTTTTTTTCTGGGAAATCCTTGATAACAAATATCAATTTTACTCTATTTGGTATTTATGGGATTTTAGTTTTCCTTTTTCGGGATGATCCTTTTTAATGGAAAAACTATTCTTCCCAATTGACAGGTCGAAAAGTAAATATTGTATTTAGGGAAAAAAAAAGATGTTGAATTATGTTTTCGAAAAAATTGGGGGAAATGAAAAAAAGAAAACTTCAAATATAAATTCCCTTTCTTTATTTTCAAAAGAAAAAGTCAATTCCACAATTAAAATCTTTTGATCCCAATAACATATGTAGGTCTCTTTCCAAATCTTTCGCTTTTGGGGCGATAACATAATTCACCGGAAGTGTTCGGCAGTTTTCGACGAATGACAGAAATTAATTACAATAGCCAGTAGGACTTCTGTCGTATTCCAAGGGAGATTCTTTTTTAAAATAGACATTTTTCATCATTTCTCTCTTATGAACATGTATTCTCAAATTAATGTTGGGAAAAATCTAGTATCACCGGGAAACCCAAAACAAATAAAGGGAAAGCAATGTGACCCCAAGATTTGTTACAACCCCGTTTTTCCTTCTTAAACCCTTTCATTAAATCTCCCAAATGGGACAAATGCCAATGAATTATAAATTTGATTATTTTTTATTTTTGTTTTCTTTTAAAATCGTCTCTTGGGTATACTTTTACGAACACAAACTATCAATCAATGGGCAGTCATTTTAAAACGTTCATTGTAATATAAAAAGCAATGCGTTTCAACAATAAAAATATTGTAGTTATAGATTTAAAATTCAAAATTTATTATAGTACTTTAATTAAATTACTTTTTTAAATATTTATAACTTAAATGAAAATTTCCCCAAAAAAAAATTAATTGCATTTTTTTTACAATATTTATTAAAATTCATTAAAATTATGAATATCTGTAATATTTCTGAAGATGCGTTAGTGAAAACATATCAAAAAATTGGGAATTTTTTTACGGGGAAATTAAAAAAAAGTATGAAAATGAAAAATTTTATTTTATAAAATTTTTGAAAAGGATCCCCATTCATTTTTCCAAAATTATGGAAGAGATTTCCGAAGTTTGACAAAATTTTGAAACATTATTTAAAAATTCAATTTTAAATAATTAACGGGGGAATCTCTATGATTCTTAATGGATTAAAAAAAATGTTTGCATAGGGCTGTTTTCTGAAAATTGGGTGTAACATTCCGATGATGTAAAAAAAATTTGTTTCATTGCTCGTCTCTCAAAAAAAAAATATCTAATTAAAATATCCTTTTTAATAATATAAAAATTTTTTTCATTTTCGTTGGTTAAATCATACATAAATTACATGTAAGTAATATATTGATATGATTGTGTGTATGTGTGTGTTTTGTGTTGTGTGTGTGTGTTCCTCCCAAAGTTCACAATAGACGAAAGTTGGGGTTTTTACCTTTGCAAACATTAAGATATTAAAAATTTTTATAAAGTCATATGTCGTTTTTTATTTTAAAAAATCCTCAAAGACATATCACATATGATTTTTTTAAAATTTGCGGGAAAACTCCATGTAAAAAAAATCCCTAACGTTAATTGAAGGGTAATTAATTGTGATCCCCAAAAAAAAGATCAATAATCATTCATTTGCTTACAGCTGCCTTCCCAAACATAATGTCTGCAGTAGAAAAAATTTCATTGTGACAAATGTTTAAATCTTTTGTTTATTTGTATTTTATATATCAAAACTATTTTATTACGATATTAATGTCCGACCATATAGTATTTTTAATTTGGGTCATCGAAATTGATGATGGTTTTCCTAAGCTGCTATCTCGGAGACGTGTTTTAAACGCTCTAAAAAATTTTTTTAAGTTATTAAATTTTTTTAATAAAATAACTAGGTTTTTGACAATGCATCAATCTTTTTGCATTTTATATTAAATATTACAATAATAAACGACGAAATGTAGACATGGAGCTTAATAGTCGTTGTCCAGTGTTATTTTTTGCAAAAACCCGTTTCATAACAGTTTTAAAATATGTTTTACTGGGAAATTGCATGCCTTTATTTATGTAATTAAATGTATATACAAAAATTTATGTAAAACTGTTGGTTGATTTAATATTTATATTCAAATATTTACTATAATATAACTCGCCATCACCGCCATTTTGTAATGTTCAAGATGAATAGTCCCGCCTCCTGAAATGAAGCTAAAGCGGATTGGTCAGCTCGATCCGCAGGGCAGGGCAGGGTCGGAAAACTCTGAAAGTTCGGCTCAGGACATCGCCCATTTTTGTGCAAGCGATGTACATAGACACTAGTTTTATGATTTCGAAGGAAATTGGCTACAACTGATTTGAATGCTATCCACGCAAATATTTTAGTAAGTCTTGGAAATGTATGTCAGCAATTACCATTCTTATTTGTGGATTTATGAACACACCTTGTTTCGTTTTCGTATAATTCAACTGTGTTAACTTACGTCTGAATACTTTACAGATGCGAGCTTTGTAGGAAAATTCTGTGACATATGAAGAATAGAAAGAAGTGTATAGTGTGGTCGGTTGATTCGCGCATATGTCGTGACCACGATATTTTAGGTCCCTGTGAAGTGTAGTTCATTTGCTTTGATTGGAAACGATGTAAAATTATTCCTACAGGATTTGTGTGTTAGCCGGTATATCAAATCATCTGGTGAATGTATGCAATCTCTGAAGGCCTTAATGTTGCCTTAACCGTCCATAACTCGTGTCGTGGGATAGTCAAACAGAAGTTTCTTTTCTAGTTAAGAATGGAACGTTAGTCTTGCGCGTGCCTCCCACACGCAACGCACTCGCACACACTCGCACTCCTTACACACTCGCACTCGCACACACTCGCATCCTTGCACAACCTCGCACTCGCTACACTCACTCGCACACACTCGCACACACACTCGCACACACTCCCTTTTACCTCGCACACACACTCCACATACTCGCACACACACTCACCCCTACACCCTGCACACACCCTGCACTGCACTGCACTCGCTACACGCACTCGACACGCACACACACTCGCACACGCACACACACTCCTTCACGCACACACCTGCACACGCACTCCACACACACACTCGCACACACACACACACTCGCACACACACACTCACCACACACACACTCCACACACACACACACTCACCACACACAGACACACTCACCTCTCTCACACACACTCTCTCACACACACCTCACACACACACACTTCACACACTCACTCCTCTCTCTCTCTCTCTCTCTCACAACACACACACACACCTTCGCCCAAGAACTACCCTGCATGTTGAATGCCAAAGGTACAGGTATTATCTTCAACATGGATTATGGCACGGCTATCCGCTTCTTTCTCGATCATTGCAACTAGAGTCGCTTGATCTGTGCACTTCTTGATACGGTCGCGATCATGCGATATCTTACGGCAGGACCAAGAAGACGCAAAATGTCGTGCCATATTCCATCTTGGGAACAATACCCTCAGCTACCACGTTAGAAAACTAAAGTATAAGCACTAGAGATAAGTTTATCGACGCCATTCTCAGATTAAACAAACCGAAGCAGAGTTTGTGTGTGTGTGTGTGTGTGTGTGTGTGTGTGTGTGTGGTAGGTGTGTGAGTGGGGTTTATGTGTGATATCTTGATTGCTGTATGTATATCATTTTAAAATATTTGTTGAAGGTCTAGCAGAGTATTGTAGGACGTATCCTGGGATGTTTTCTTGTAATACATGAACGTTGAGTCATTTATTGTGAACAGGATAGTTGCTTCCTAAGGCAGATTCTCTTAATGATATTCAATGAGTAAAAGGTTTTGCTGATGCAATTTATCCAGTATAGTTCCATTTGCTTTACATTTTTTACCAATGTATTTGAAAATACATTTAGTAGTACGTAGTCCATTGGTGTTTGGTGAACATTTATTACAGAGGGAATTTCGATGACCTGAAACATCGCAAAAATGGGCAAGAAAATACTGTTAATTTTGTTTGAAATTCCCTAAAAGCAAAGAAAAAAGACGTAAAATGTGATGAAAACCATTTTGGATGAACAACTGAAGCTGTTGGACACGTTACTGATATAATCGAGGCTTCTTCTATTCGCGAAAGTGAAGTCGACTTACACAATTTTTGTTTGGACTGTTCTTTTACCAGGTAATCTGTCTTTAGTTATCCCGAAATCGGCTGAAGTGACAATGACACTGTTAGGCGATACAGGAACATTAGATTACGTAATAACAGCGCTGATATTACAATTTCTGAGCGAGGAAATGAATCATGAATTGTATGGAGAACATTTGTTGAAACTTGTACATATTATTTGAGATAGTGCTGTTAAAATATTAAAATGCAGTATCAGCGAAAAATGCATTAAAATAAGGGAATATGTAAAAAAGTAAAATAAAATAGTCGGTATCGACGAGACATGCACAAAAGGAAGACATAAAAATGGGTTATTTCCTTTTGTCATAACATAAAAATTTAAATTTTTATAATGAACGGCATAGTTCTAAAATGAAAAGAAAAATGACATTTCATTAAAATCCGCCCCCTAGAGATTACCTTATTGACATATTGATTTAATAATATTATAGTTGTTAGTGTCAATTTGGAACTCGATCTTAGAGGCAAATGTCTTTGACTTTTTTTAATGTGCGGGTTAGAGAAGAAAAGGAAAGTTGATGTATTAATGTTGTATGCCTTCACCATAATATGGGGTTGTTTTTACTTGACAATTGTTAGAATTGTGAGATAAAGTATATGATTGTAATTGTTTATCTTGTAAAGGTAATGTAAAATGCAGTTGAGGAAATGAGGCAGATCACGTGGCAGTGAGTGAGGCAGTAAAAGTGATGCCGGTAGTTGATGTAACAGTGCGCGTTACACTAGGCAACCCCTAACGTGTGCGCAGTTGTAGGTGTATAAGAAACACACTGAGAATGAAAATACAAGTAGTTGTGGTACAGAATGGCACAAACTTTCTCGTACTAGTTAGTTTTGTTATATATTTAGTGTATACTATTTTTCGGGCTGTGCTCTATCCTTTTCCCTGCTGGCATGTAATGCAGCCTAAAATACATTTTCCCCAAAATTTTATAATTTTACGGTATCGTAATAGTGGAATTGACTTATGAGTTTTAGAAGAGTTAAATATTGATATTGGAGGAAAATGTCATGAAAAATTTGGGAACCATTGTCGATAAAGTGTTGTTTGAATGTTTCTAAAAATGCCTAATACTGAGCTGAATGTTTTCATAGAAAATAATTGAGTTTTCAAAACTTACTGAAAATTATTTGAAGCTCTTGTCTGAAATGCAAATTGAAATATTAATGAACTGAGAGATACAAAAATGTGTAATTTAACTGCATAATATCGTATCTATCCCCAAAAATTAAGAAAAATAAAAATTTTTTAAAATCCCACGAAAAAGAGCAGTTTCTCAATTTCATTCATTCTTTTAATTTAGACATTACAGTGAGCGTACCTACACGGAATACTCTTAAATCATAAACAGCATGATCAAATTATAATTAACAAAACCACAACCGATATGAAATAATAACGAATTAACGAAGCTGCGACCACGATGCACAAATTCTCTTACAATTACTAATAACATGAATACTGACACAATAAATAAAATACGCATGTGAGAAGATTTACTACAATTAACATAAAATTATTTACGGACTACTTGCTGAAAGAATCATGGAAGGCAGTTTATAACGCTTTTGACACAAATGAAAAATATAATTTATTTTTCTCAAAGCTTTCATTTCTCTTTAACGCATGCTTTCCTATTAAAAAGAGAAAATTAAACATGTCACGAAAAAGCAATACTTGGATCATACAAGGAATTAGAACATCATGTAAAAATAAACGTACTCTCTACTTTATTTCTAAACATCATAACGTAACACCCGGTTTCCACGTCTACTTCCGAGAATATAAAAGAATTTTAAGTAAAATAATAGTTCAGGCAAAATAATGAAAATAATGAGGATCTTTGAACGCTAAAACAAAACTTTAAAGCAATGTGGAACATCGTTAAAAATTCAACCACGTCATCACGACATTTTCTGTAGAAAATGTTGTTTTAAAGGATAATACGAGAAAGGTACGCAATGCGCTAAAAAAAGTTGCAAGTATCTTTACAATTTTTCAAAAATTGTGGTTGATCTCACAAAGGTACTAAAACCAAAAAAATTAACATATATTTCCCCCAAAAAATTCGACATAATGTTTATTTACGAAACCATTTCTAACGAAATCTTCAGAATAGTCAGTAAATTAAAAATAAATATTCATCAGGTTTAGATAATTTCCGGATTGTTTATTAAAACGTGCACTCTGCAATTATACACCCATTATCACACGCTTCCTTATGCACAGGAATATTTCCTAGATAGTTTCAAAACAGCAAAAATTAAGCCACTTTTAAAAAGGGAATTAAAAATGGAATTTGAAATTACTCGCCAATTTCTCTTGTCGTTTCTTCTCAAAATATTAGAGGCTTTTTATACGCGAATGAAAACTCTTTCTCATAGAAACAGCAGTTTTCAGATTCACAACATTTGCTTCAGGAAATCAAAACTACGGAAACTGCCATTTTTCTTCCAAAGATGTTACTTCATCAATGGACCAAATGAAGAACCCATTGGGATTTTAGATCTTCGAAAGCTTTTAACGTTATTAACCATAACATCTTGCTCTCAAAATTACCTTCGTATGGAATTCGTGGTATTGCCCTAGATTGGATAACCTCGTACCTTAAACATCGATCTCAAAGAGTAGAAATGCCAAAAATTGGCACGAAAGTACATTATTTACTTATCTCCACCCTTTTGCCAATTGAACATGAGGCCCCATTGCTGTCTGATCTTAGGTCCTATCCTCTTTCCCGCTGTACGTAAACGATATGCCCTCATCTATTAAAAAATGGAAGAATGTCTGTTTTGCTGATGACACGAATGTTCTTTTGCAAAAACGAAACAATGGGGATAGCATAATTTCAGAAGTTTCAAATTGGTTTGTAATAACAAATTAATAGTTAACGAAGGCTGACAAACTGTCTCAATGCAATTTTGTGCTTCAAATCGGCAATCGTATGCTCAAATGCAATACATTGTTGGTGAATTTGTACTTTGTTATAAATTGAGAAAAAAGGGGTTGTGTATTATCAATATTTTTAATAACTAAAGTTCCCTTCGATCGCGTAGCAATCATCATCATAGCTGAAACTATATGAAATGAATTATTTGAAAAACATATTGTATTTGCTTTCACATCTGTCATAGTACTAAATAAAGGAGAAAATTGAATATCATTTGAATGTTATCTACATTATTCTCACCGATTTCATTTGTTTATCCTAGATAGAATAATCGGATATGGGCATGTTTTCATCCGGTCTGTCCGTGTTTCTGTCACCACTGGGTTTTGTCTGTTCGCCCACTGTCACTTCCGATCCCTTGACCAAACAAGCGACGTGTCACTCGTAGAATTTCTGTCTGGTGGAGGAGAAATGACCGCAATTTCTTCTTCTCGTATCTCTTAATGATAAAATAACTGGTACGAGAATAACAACTTTTTGTATTCCAGTATTATACTGTTGCATTTTATGAAATCGTTCATGAAAGGACATATTACGGCACAAATGATGACGTATTAGAATTTACGGCACGAATGATTGCATCATCACATTCAGCCAATCGCATCGAGGGAATCGTTGGGAGGTATGTTGTTTTGTTTTAATTATATTTTATTTTGCAATTTGTTTGTGTACAAACATTTGGCAAAATTACATAGATTTACGTAAACAAATACATGAGAGGAGTAAATCCCAAGACCGCACTCCACCAATGATATGAATATTAATACAAATTAACTATTAATTATAATTTCTGAAATTAATAATTTAAAGTCGATATGGAAGGTCTAAAGTATGATGGTATGCTAGTCGTCTGCGGAGTCATCATTGTCTTGCAAGCTGGGATGGCTAGAATATTCGGATGATTATGTAGTCTTTGTAGGTATTTTGCATTGATCTCGTTGATTTTTTCTTTTATTGTTTAGATCTGTAAATATTTGTGTAATGTTGTATTCGTTACGTACCAGGGGCATTTACAAATTTTCTTAAGGCTATTGACTGGAAGCGTTGTAATATTTCAATGTTAGAATTTTGAGCTGTTCCCCAAAGTTGTATGCCATATGTCCAGACTGGTTTTAATATTGCTTTGTACACAATTACTTTGTTTGCGATGCTTAAAGATGATTTTCTTCCCAGTAGCCAGTTTAACCTTCTAAGTTTTAGGTCTAATTTTTCTTTTATTCTTTATATGTTTTTTCCATGTGAGTCGTCTGTCCAGAGTAAGTCCGAGATATTTTGCCGAGTCATTTTGAGGAATACATTGCGATCCAATTTTTATTGGTGGACACGTTTCGTGCTTCAGACTGAAGGTGACTTGGACAGACTTCTTGTCATTGATCTTGAGGCGCCAGCGTTTCTGCCACTTGTGGATGGATTGCAGATGTTCTTTCACGAGACGAGATGCTTCTGCTGGATCTTCGTGTCGAGCTAAGATGGCTGTGTCGTCCGCGTAGGTTGCTGTCAATGCGTTTACAGATGATGGGATGTCGGCAGTATATAATGAATAAAGGAAAGGTGCAAGCACACTTCCTTGAGGCACTCCTGAATTTATAGGGATAAGGATTTGCTTTTTCACTGTTAAATGTTATTTGAAAATATCTCTCTGTAAGATACGATTTTAACAAGTGGTAGTAAGGATACGGTAGATTTTTCTTAATTTTATACAATAGACCGGGGTGCCAAACCTTATCGAAAGCCTGGCTTACGTCTAGAAATACAGCAGAACAATATTCTTTATTTTCTAGCGATTAACTAATTTCGTTTACTATTCGATGAATTTGTTCCACAGTCGAATGCTGTTGTCTGAACCCAAACTGATGATGAGATATTATTTCATTTTCTTGTGGAAGTGGTTTTTAATGTGACAGAAGCAGTTTAAAAAAAATAAATTATAATATTGGCAGTAGACTAATAGGTGTGTATGATACAACTTCATGTGCTGGTTTGCCGGGCTTAGGGATGACTATTACTTGAGCGATTTTCCATTGATCAGGGAAGTGTCCTAGTCTTAGGATGGCATTGAAGATGGAAGTAAGTAAGGCTATTAGTTTTCTTGGTAGATGGTGTAGAATTGTTGCTGAAATCATATTGTATCCGGAAGCTTTTTAGTTGGTAATTCTTGATTGTTGTTTCAACTTCTCGAGCACTTACGGACTGATTTGGGAGCTAGTTGCAATGGTGAACTAAGAAGTTGTAAATTTCTTCCTCTTCTGTAGCAGATATCAGGAAGGAAATGGTTGGAATGATGTTAGAGTTATGGCGGTGTGTTGTAGAGTTGGGAGGTATAGCGGTGATAGATCAGCCGACCACCATTTTCTCGCATAGTTGTCAAATATCCGAGACGTCGCAATAAAGTTGTTTCGCAAAATTAAGTTTGATTCTCTTATAAATTTACAATACTGTTATACAAAAAAAATAGCATATGCAACTCGCTTATAATCTTGCTTTATTGCATTCGTACAAATTTGAAAACTGGCTCCTAAGGTCGCTCGTTTTCAAAACATGTTGCCATGCAATACAACATAACATTATAAACTAATTGCATAAACAACTAGTATTGTATTTGTATTTGTTTAGAATATTTGTGATGAAATTAGTGAGGGTTGAGGTTGTTGAGAGATTTTATATCAGAAAAATTTACTTTCTGCAGGTTTTCAAAAATGAAAATAATAAATCGAAAAGATGTATGTCTGATGTAAATTTTAGCACTATCTGTACAGAAACTTTGAAGAAAAAATGTGGAGCAATTTTTTGAGACACAGTTTGTGCATTTGCGAATATGCTCAATTTTGCGCTAACTTTCACTGAACAATTTTTTGAATTCGATAATAAGAAAATTTGAAACATTTGCACTGCCGCTTGCACAAAAATGTTCTGAGCCGATCTTTACCAGTTTTCCGACCCCTGCCCCGCCCTGCGGGATCGAGCTGACCAATCCGCTTTAGCTTCATTTCATGGAGGCGGGACTATTCATCTTGAACATTACAAAATGGCGGTGATCGCGAGTTATATTATAGTAAATATTTGAATATAAATATTAAATCAACCAACAGTTTTACATAAATTGTTGTATATACATTTAATTACATAAATAAAGTCATGCCATTTCCCAGTAAAAACATATTTTAAAACAGTTATAAAACGGGTTTTTTGCAAAAAAAAAAAAAACCCTGGACAGCGAGTATTAAGCTCCATGTCTACATTTCGTCGTTTATTATTGTAATATTTAATATAAAATGCAAATAATTTGCATTGTATGCATTGTCTAACCTAGTTATTGTATTTAAAAAAAATTAATAACTTAAGGAAATACGATTTGGAGTCAGTTGCACAAACACGTCTACGAGATAGCAGCTTTCTGTTGTGAAATACTTCATCATCAATTTTTCTGATGACGGAATTAAAAAATACATGGTCACGGTAATTAATATTTTAATAAAATAGTTTGGATATGTAAAATACTAAATGAACTAAAAGTATTTAAAGTTCATTTAGTCACAACGAAAGTTTTCTACTGCAGACATTATGATTGGTAAGTGCAGCTGTAAGCAAATGAATGATTTTGGATCTTTTGTTTTGGGGATCATAATTAATTACTTCTTCAATATAATTCTGTTAGGTGATTGCATTTTACATGGAGCTCTTACTAACTATTAAAATCATATGATACTCAACATTGAGGATATTTGCGTGAGAATAAAAACAAGATATGTCTCTTACATAATATTTTTATATCTTAATGTTTGTAAAAGGTAGAAACACCAGCTTTGTCTATTGGTGCGAACTTCTTGGGAGGAACACACATTACACACACACATCAAATTACTTACAGTAATTTATGTATGATTTTCAATCCAACGCAATGAAATTAATATTTTTACATTATTATAGAAAGTATATTTTTACGTTACTATATTTTATTTTCGAGAGACAAGCAATGCACACAAAGTTTTTTACACGTCATCGGAATGTTACACCCACTCCTTCTAGATAAGCAGACCTATGCAAACACTGTGTACGCTAATCTATTAAGAATCATTAGAGATTCTTCTGTCATAAATTATTTCAAAATTGTAATTTTTAATATTCTTTCAAAATTTTGTCCAACTTCGGAAATCTGTATCACGATAATCGTTAGAAAATGAATAGGGATCCTCTTCTGTAAAACATTGTTTCAAAATAGAATTTTGTCTATTTTCATACATTTTTTACAAAATTGCCAATTTATTGGATATGTGTTCACTAACGCATCTTCAGTAATATTGCATTGCATATTTATAATTTGTAATGAATTGTTAATAAATATTGTAAATAAAATAAGTATTTTTTTTTATTTGGGAAAAATTTCTTTCAAGTTATCCATATTTATAAAGTAATTTAATTAAAGTACTATAATATGGATTAAGGTTGAATTTCAAAATTATAACTAAAATATTTATTATTGTTGAAACGCACTGCTACTATATTACAATGTAACGCTTTAAAATGTACTACCCATTGATTGATAGTTTGTATTCGTATATAGTATATCTCACAGAGACGATTTTACAAAGAAAATCACACAATAATAACACAATGACCTCAAATTCATAATTCATTCACATTTGGTCGCACTCTTCGGCGACCACTTTAATGCAAGGTCGGGAAGGAGAAATCTGTGCAATCGCTGTTGGGTTCGTAACCAAATCTTCAGAGTAAAAAAATTTTTCAAATTTTCAAATTTTTCAGTTCTTCAAATCTTCATTCGTAACCAAATCTTCTCGATCTCGATCTCGTTCTCGTTCTCGTTCTCGTTCTCGTTCTCGTTCTCGTTCTCGTTCTCGTTCGGTGCAATGCGTGCCTAAGGGAGGGCAAGTTCTGTTCAAGATGGAAGAAGGGCGCTTGTACTAATCAGCATGGCGCATTGCGGAACACTCTCCACATCCTACAGACCACTGTGTATGCTCGACACAACGGGCAAACTCCTCGAGAAGCTCCTGAAACCCCGTATCCAGTCGGCAATCGACAAGGCAGGAGGCCTATCAGACACGCAGTATGGCTTCTCAAAAGGAAAATCAACCTTGGACGCCATAAGAAAAATAACAGACGCAGCAGCCAAAACGGAAGAGGGCAACCACTGGTCCAGACCGCTGTGCATGGTCGTCACTCTGGATGTGCGCAATGCATTCAACTCTGTGCGCTGGGACGATATCATGGAGGCTCTGGAAAACTTTGACGTACCGACCTACCTACTACGCATCCTGAGCAGCTACCTGACAGACAGACTTCTAATCTACGACACCGAGGACGGACAGAAGAGCAAGCGACTGACGGCAGGAGCGGCGCAAGGATCCATCCTAGGACCAGACCTCTGGAATGTAAACTATGACGCCATCCTGAAGCTGACAATGCCCGATGGCATCTTCCTTGTAGGATACGCGGACGACCTTGCAGCAATCATCACTGCACGCACGCTAGAGGGCCTACAAATAAAACTGAACCAGACGATGAGACGAATACAGACATATATGACACCACAAACTAGAACTGGCCATAAACAAAACGGAGATAACCTTGACAAAACGCCGACTGACCCTGAGGTGAGTATGGAAATACAAGGGCAATCGCATCCATGCGGCAAAAAGTGTTAAATATCTCGGGCTGACACTGGACCGTAAACTCACCTACTGGGAACACATAAAAAACGCATCACAAAAGGCCGCAAAAATTGTAACAGCCCTGGAGAGACTTATGGTCAACACAAAGGGCCCAAAGCCCAATAAGCGTCGAACCCTGCTCTCCATAGCACAATCCATCATGCCATACGGCGCACAGATTCGCCAATGCACTGAGGCACGAAAGGTACCCAACAACTGACATCCGTGCAGAGAAGAGGAGCCCTGAGGATAACAAGTGCGTATAGAACAGTTTCGGATGCCCCTAGCTTTGTGGTCGCGGGAGTAATCCCAATAGATCTACTGGCACAAGAACGCAAGGATCTATACAACAAGAAACCTCTGGCAAACCCGACAGACGCCCGAAGAAAGGCAAGGAAACGCAACCTTCGACAGTGGCAGAGAAGATGGGAGAACGAATACAAAGGCAGGTGGACAGACAGACTCATTCCCAAAGTTGAGCCCTGGACAACACGAAAACACGGCGAGACAGATTTTCATCTCACCCAATTTCTCACGGGACATGGACACTTCCGAGCCTACCTACACCGGATGGCTAAAGTGGACAGACCAGACTGCACGTACTGCGGCCACGCTAAGGACGACGCCCAGCACACATTCTTCGAACGATAAGTACGTACTAAAGCACGAGGTACAAACAAAGCTGAGACATCAATCCAGACAACGGTGGACGATGTTAAACAGCCGAAATTGATGACGATCGCAGACTACGTGACACGAATCTTAAGACAGAAGAAAAACGACGAGAAAAACAAAACACAACACGACTAACTGAACGACAAATTAGACCCACAAAAACAAGACCGACGACACAAGACAAAATACGCTTGACAAACTACAAAAGACAGAAGAGAGGCCTATATGTCAAGAACACGGCCCCACTCTGATGAAATGGTGAAGAAGTAATACCGGAGAGGACAAGGCCAAGAAGAAACGAGATTTGTGTTTTTTAGTGGTGCCTCACACTACCTAGGGAAATGGCCACACGGCTCCCTAGGTGTCTGGTAGAGATTTTTCACACCATCCCCAGGCCCAAAAAATATTATTATTATTATTATTATTATTATTATTATTAATATTAATAATAATACTTTTTTTAAAAAGGCGAGATTAACATTTGAAAAACTCAATGTTTTCATTTCTGAATTATATAGAAAACTTATTTGCAACAGTAAACGAACTGCATATTTGATTTTTGTGCATTGCTAACAAAATAGTGACATCCTCAGCTCTCGTACTACTACAAACAAAAGGAGAACTAAAAAAAGAAGCACATAGTGCAGCTACATTTACGTCCAGGAGAAAATCAAGGAAGTATCTCAGCATCTGTTGAATGGATCATGGAAAATGGACAAAAACCTCATCGTGATGGGGGTCATTGACCCCCAAGTTGAAATACATTACTTGTTACAGGCATATTAAGTCTTTTTGAAAAATTATACAATACTAATTTAAACTAATTCTTTATGCTATATTATTGTTTGGTTCAAATAAACATTATTTTTCTTTTTGATGATTAGTATAGCCTCTAAATTAATATGAATATTTTGAGGGGAAAAATTATTCATTGCCCTGTATGGCAACGTTCTGAAATTTTTAATCTGATGTTTTTCTCGTTTGAATTACTAAAGATTCGTTATTTCTTGTTTACATATCAAATATTGAGAGCGTAGGCTTCCGCGGCCGGAGTCATGATTAACTTGGCTATCCGGGAGACGCTGCGTCCAGGGCAGAGGTGCCAACGTTCGACATCCAGACCGCCTACAAAGCTCCTACAAAGCTCGGACAAAACCTGGTACGTGTGAAAGATCGCATACCGCCTCTCATGTCATCAGGGGTATATGAGATCCCATGCAGCTGCGGCAGCAGTTACATCGGCGAGACAGGACGGACCATAGAGGAACGGCTCCGAGAGCATATCCGCCACTACAAGTACAACTACACTGACAAGTCGGCCGTAGCCCTCCACGCATGGGAAACTGACCACGCCATTTTATTTGATGGCACCCGCCTCCTAGCCAGAGAACACCGCTGGGGAACGAGAAGAGTAAAAGAGGCAATAGAAATTATTAAACATCCCCAAAATCTAAACGCTGATAAAGGGCCTACGTCTGCATGACGCCTGGAAACATCTTTTTCACCTGACCGAGTCCCGGCACGCCCCCGCTCCATGCCGTTGATAACGCGCGGTGCGCCTCCCCCACCCCGCCCGGGGAGCCCTTTCCCTGATTGGCCGTTGCACTCTCTCCGCATTGGCTGATCATCCGGCCTATGAGCGGACGGAGAGAAACTGCATATAAACCCGTGCGCAGCCCATCTCCGCGCAGTACTACGCCCTGAGGAAGGTCGCAGAATGGCGACCGAAACGTTGTCACCTGTGCCCTGGACGCGGCTATCTCCCGGATAGCCAAGTTAATCATATCAAATATTGTTATTTTTTGGTAGCATCTCCACTCATACAATCCATTTTCTTCGGAGGCAATTATTACCTTGTGATGTATTGTTGCGTATAAATTGGATTTCGGTGTACAAAGTACACCTTGGTTAACTGCAGATTCCAGATAAATGTTTAAAGTAAACAATTACGTCCGATCATGCAATTTCTCTCTAAGATCTGATATTAATGCGCAGGGATATTCCTGACAGTTCACCCACTGCACATAAATCTTCTCGTGTTCGATATTGTTAATGAGGTTGTTGTTCCGTGTGTCACACTACTCCGAAGTAATAAATCAAGATAGTAAAAAAGCAGGCCTGTTCTGAAATAAATGGGAAAAACTAGTTCACGGCATTAGTCGTGAATAAAGCAGCGCTGGCGAAGTGAAGTGGCGGCGAGCGGAGGCTGCGAGAGGCCCAGCGGCGGCGGCGGTTGAGCTCCGGCGCTGGGGTCGCGGCTGCCAACGCGCTCGCGCCCGCCCACCCGGTCGCGGCCCTTCGATTGCCCGTTACGTCACGCCCTCGCTGCGTGGCACCGCGCGGGACGATCGAAGAGGGGTCCGCCCTCTCCGCTCATCCGCCCCCCCAGTCTACCCGCCCTATCCGCCTATCCCGTCCTCTCCGCCCAACTCCCCGCTTGCCCGTCCTCATCGCCCTTTCTGTCCTTTCCGCTCCCCCCCCCCGCCTTCTGCGCCCACCACCCCCGTCCGCCCTCACGGCCCCCACCCTCTCCGCCCCCACCCTCTTCGTCCCCTGTCCTCTCACCTTCTTTGTCCCCCGCCCGCTCGCCCTCACCGTCCCTCTGCCACCGCCCCCCCGTCCGGCCACCCTCTTCCCCTGCCCGTCCGCCCACCCACCAGCACGCGCGCCGAAGCGTTCGCAAACGTGGGGGCTGCGGCCGTTTCATAACGTCACGTGCGATGCTCGCGTCGCGCGACCAGTCCGACACGTGAGCGGTGGCGGCAGGGGCGGAGGCAGGAGGCGTGAGCTGCCCGCACGTGGCACGCACCTCGGCCTGCCCCATCCCGCCTGTCCCCGCCCTCCGGAGAAGAGACGCTGCTGAGAAAGGATCGTCCATCGGTGCAGAAAGAGGAAGCCCTCCTTTCAGGAGAGGAGGAGGGGGAAGGGGTCACGGCCTTTGTTAAAGCAGCGGGACGAGTCACCACCAGCAATGGAGACCTTTCATTCCAAGAGGAAGATTTATTTTATGATAAACTCCAAGTTACATTTTCTTGGTAACGATGTCTTTCACTGGTTGTTGTAAACAGCCAGTGCCGGACGTACGTTAAGAGTCAACGCGCGTTCAATTCATTTTTGAAGCGTCCAGCGTGTTTTTTTCCGATTTCGTTTTAACAAAAGAGTAGTCTCTTCTGTAATATTATTGGCGTAAGATGCAAAATTTTAGCTGCCTACGGAAATTGGAAGTTTATGGTACGGAAAAGTTTAAGATACAGGAAGTTTAAAGTATTCTTTAAAGTAGTAACGATGTACTGGAAAAGAACCTACAACCTGAAAAGAAAAATGCACCGAGTCCCCGGGCTTCCACCCAGTCGGAAAGAGGGAGGACCTCACCTCGCCACCCAACTGTTATGGAAGGGGATGCGTCATTGTTTGGGCAACTGGCGAAGGAGACCAACGAAGTGTCGGTAAGTGCAGGTCATTTTAAAGATCGAGCGGTCATTCTAAGGGCCGGTGTCCCGAACCAAAAGATGTTTACATACATTAATTTATATCGTGCATACATACATTCATTCTTATATAGATACATTGATTCATATTTACGTTCGTACATTCATTCATTTATTGATATAAACATACATATGTACATAGTCATAAATGCATACATGCATACATACATACATACTTTCATATATAAGTACATATGGTGCATGTATCTGGTACGTATTCTGGCCAGGAAGTTCAAAGTTGGAAAATTTATTCCTTTTTATTTTTAGAACTTCACGATATATATCCCTTCATTTTTCTTGGCAAATTACATGTTAAAAGAGCTGTTTTTAAATAATACAGTTCATTTCAGAATGCTTTGAGCTATTAAAACAATTTTTCTTTTGTCCGTGCTAAACTTCTGCAGAACGTAATGAATTGGCAGATGACTTGGGCTTCACCGGAACTTTAATAAATGCCGAAGAGTTTCCTTTATCACTGCATTGGATAAGTTAAACGTATTTAATTCCGAGCATATTTACTTATAAGCATTTATGCATATATTACACCATTGTCACTATTGAAACGTGTATGGAAATTTATTTTTTAAAACTTTATTCGGTTGGGAAAATAATATAGTTGGTACCATTGCATCTATTCTTATTATGATGGGATTTTTCAACGATAAAAACTTTCAAATCTCCAGAAAATACTGTCACGTCCGCCAGCCCGGCTATAGCTCAATCGGCTGTTAGATCATCAGTTCCTTTTACTCTAGACGGAAGAAGAGGGTTGCTAGGAGTTGTTCATGCTAATAAGAATGAACATAATGAATCGAAAACATTTAAATTTATTCCTGACTCCTGTCAAGGAAGTTACATAAAAAGAAAGAAAACACCCTACCGAATGAGCTCTCTAATAAATAGTAAGATAATGAAATTAAAATTAAGGAATTACTGATGATGATAATTTTAAGACCATGATTGCTCGGGCGCGGCAACGCTTACAAACTCTGGATTGTAAGCAGCAAACAAACCATGTTGCGCTTCTGAAGAGCGAAGAATGATAATACCCAATAGCGTGGGTTTCTTTTTTTGCCCATACGACAAATTGCACCGGGACGTCTCGTATCCAGCAGTTGGCCCTGTCAGCTGGGCGCCCGCAAGGTTCGTTGACCTCAGGCGGCGGCGCCGGCGGTGGCGGCTCCGAGGGTTACATCCTGGGCGCCAAAGGCCAAAGGAAGCCCCGTGTCAGCGGTGGCAGCAGGCAGCGGCGGTCGAAACGCCCGCCGCAGCTCGTCTCGTCCAAATGGTGGCCTCCGCGTCGAGTCGTGGAGAGTTCAGATTTCTCTCGCGAGTCTCAGCCTAGGCGTACGATTCAGTGCAGGCAGCAAGTTATGTCCTGTTCTCATAACTTGGCACTATTGCGCGGACGTCCGTGTCAAATATCAAACTCAACAGAATAACTTTCCCAAATCGTAAGATTAATTCGCCAAGCACGGCGTTCTTCTATGCAATGTTGCGCCCGCCTCTCACGGCGTTCTTCTATGCAATGTCGTTCCCGCTTTGTAAAATAATCCCTGCACGGAGTTCCAGCGATTCAATTGGTCTAAACCTACTACGTCTTAGATTTTGTTTCAGTCTGATTGGCGTAAGTCTACTGCGTCTTAACTTCTGTTTGAGCCAATCGACGAGCAAAAAACTCCAAAATTATCCGTTCCTTGGGCTATTTTCTTTCTCTGTCTAACAGGCGCGTGCACATGTACAGGATCTTCGCGGCCCCCCTTTCCCAAATGTACTTTGCGATCAACAGTTCTTAATTAATATCGAAGGGAATCCCCGCCAGAGGCAGGGGGCGCTTGTTGACGAGGGAGCTGGCGGTCGTCAAGGAGTTGGGGTGGAAAGGTCTGCCTTCCGAGGGGAACCCCAGCGTTTGCAGCTGCACCCTGCCATAAATTCTTTCGAAAACGTCGCACGCGTCGGGTCGCGGCGCCGGCAGTTGTGCAACTCCCCGAAAGCACTGTTCTTTTGTCGATTAAAATTATAATATTATTTAGGCTACTTAATATGCCGCCACAATACATATTACCTGCATTCTCTCGTGACAAGCGTTCACACAATCTGCTTTTTGTTCCAGAGACAGACGATGAGGAATCCATGGGCTGCAGATCTTCCTGACACTAAGGTTTTCATGCAAAATTCTTGACACTCTGGAGGAACCAATACCCAAGGTCCGCTGTATCTGCTGGTAAGTGCAGCGTGGGACATCCTTGAACGTCATCTGCACTGACAGATGTTTTCTTCCATCGTCACTAGCTGTGATCGTCCGTCGCGAGGCTCATCTTAAAGTGACTTTCTCCCTCGCCGAAATTTCGAATACCATTCATAAACAGTCGATTTTGACGGGGAAGAATCACCGAATGCACCCTCAATTATTCAAAACATTCTTTAACACTTAGACGAACTTTAAAATCATAGAAAATCATTGCCTGAAAGTGCTCTCTAGACAGATCCATACCGTATCAAGGCAAACGAAAAACTGCCTGCATTAAAAGAGTCAACAATAAGAAACTAGTTGACCTATCAGATAACTAGAATGTCGCGTTAAGTGCCTTCAAAAATAGGCATCGTTGACGGCATGTTTGAAAATACCTTCCTTTCCATTCCTTCCAAGTGGAGTGCTCTCTCCTGCATTGACAGTCGCAGTAATCTGAGCCTTGCTATCCGAGATGAAAAGGGCCTGATGTGTGCAAAGTCACCAAACAAGCAATCAAGAGATAATCAGATCTCTTGCTGGGTTGGCAACACTGCGTTGAAGATCACGTGTGCGGTAGTCGGTGGTAATGTTTGTCTGCCACATTGTTGAGGCCGGTTGTTTAATTTTTTTTAGTTTAAGGTGGTTCGAGCGAGATATTCCCTAGTAGATAGAGAGTCCATTTTACATTCAACAATAATTTTTTGGGAGACATGTGGGTATTGTGAAACATGTATAAACAAACCATGGATTCCTATTAAGAGTTTTATTTAATTATATGAATTAATTCTGTTATATAGATAGAAAATAAAAATATTTCAATATTATATAAAGACCTATCGTTGACTAGTTTCTTAACTAGTACCAACAGATCGCGTAGCCAAAGAATGAAAAATTGAGGCATAAGATTGAATATAAAAAAGCACTATTTAACCATTAGCAAGATCAAAATTATAAAAAGTAACATTATAGACATATCTACATATTTTTTACAGTGATCACTAATACTGGCCGAAATCTCCTCATCTTGAGTATCGCGAAATGTCTTTGGTAAATTAGGTAACGCCGTGATGTCTGTGATATTAGTATACCTGCGCAGGGCTCATGCTGCTTCAAATTGTCCTTGTTTTCATTCACATTGAATACTGTTTCAAATTTTGTTTTAATAGCTTTTTGATTGGCTTGAAATTTTGGAACTATTTGCACCGCAAAGTACCATTTTCAGCAGTAAAAAGTAATGAGAAGCTATTTGCTGATTTAAAAGTTTTCAGTGTAATTTGATATAATGTTAAAGGTATTAACTTTGATACAAATTATTGTGTAAAGTAGTACCAAGTTAAAGATAGTAAAATTAAATCACTGGATCATATAAATCTGAGCTGTATCGTTTAGACCCTCAGTAATAAGATATATCATGGGAGATAAAATTTGCAAAAGAGATTTCCATATGAAATGATCTTTTGTAATAATTGTTTTTCATGAAAATGGATTTAAATGTTTTTAACAAGACAGGAAACATTCAAAAATGCACATTACTGTGCTGGGAGTGCAATTGGTTTGACAAAATAGTGCTACAGAGAAAAGGGATTTCTGTTAAAATACTAATACTACCTAGGATTGAATTTATAATTCCTCTTACTATTTCAATCAATTTACTCGTGGCTGGTTTTATATACAGTGGGTCTTGAAGCATAATACTGTGTTGGGCACTCCAGAAAAAAACTTTAACTAAAAATCACTAATTATGATAGATAACCATGGCCAAACACAAATGTAAATTAACAAATAGCTTAAAATTGAAAGTTCCATTGTCAATTTCATTTATAAATGCATACTTGTTTCTTATTGTTTCATTCAATTTATTTTTAAATTCGAATATTATGGTTCAATAAAATATTTGATTGATTATAATTCAGATAAAAACATTTCTTGAAGTTTTTAAGAATATTTATTTTCAAAAGTCCAGGCACAGAGAAAGGAGTCCCAAGCTTTCATATTTTGCTAGTAGGGAAATCTATAGCTCTATTGCTTATACCTTTGAATAGTTGAAATTAACACCAGCAATTTCTAATAGCCTTGTGAATTGAATTTCACCCAGTAGTTCTACTGATTAAGGTGCTGATATATGCAAAAGTTTGTTGCTTCGAGTCCAGTATCCAATGTATCTCTATATAATGAAAAAAGAGAATATGAATTATTTTCAAATAACTAATCATTGTTCTGGAGCTAAAATGAAAAATGCTGTAATAGAGCTCAAACTGAAATAATGCTATAAGAAATGTATAAATATTTCTATAAACTATCACAATTACCCATTAGCTCATAAAGTTGAATCACAGTGAATCATCATCATCATAAACTGCAGGCCCTTTCCTGTTTCCCAGTAGAACAGGAAGCTTTCTCCTCTAGGTGTTCGTGATCAAAGTGATTTATTTATTTATTGCAGACTGTATAAATACAAATAATATAAATATAAAATATACATTATTCCGCTGAGGACTAATCCTGTGCGCGGGCCTGTCTATCATTCATACTTTTCATAGCATATGGGTGATTGTTTATATAGCTAATATATGAAAAAGATGATCATTTGGAATATTAACTGAATTGAGTTTTTCATTCAGAACGCACAAATGCTTTATCCATCAAATTTAAATATCTGATTATATACCAAGGTAATGTTTTCCAGAAGGAGATCTTTTAATCTTCGCTCAGAGGAATGTAAGAACTCTTACGGTGACTTGTCACTCGATTTGAATGAAGTGCGCTAAGGCACAGTGTTGCCGAGTTGCGCACATTCGTCCCTGTAGAAAGCGCGCGAATGTCTCTCTTTGGATAGACGGTAGATGTCCTTCAAATTGCGCATGTTGATTCTTCGAGATGCTAGCTACCTAAAGAAGAGTTTTTTAAAACATTTTCAACAGATAGTTTTCCCACAATTTTAAAATTTCTGGTCGGCTCAGTCGGGTCGCCATAAGAGCCCATGTTAAAACTGCTAAACTTTACGGTCATTTATCAAAAACTAGACGGTGAAACCGTTTCAAATTTTACCAGAACATAGACGAACCTCTCATCTTTCGATTAGTACAATAAAAAAAGCATGTTAAACATAACACGTATCTCGCTCTAATCACCTTAATTTGTTGCGTCGACAATTGACGCAACGCGTTTTCAAGCCCCTTGGGGGCATTGAGCGCTTCGCGCTTTTAGGAGTAATCCTCCATTAATTCGTTACAGCCCAGATGTATGTATTATGTATGTAGTATGTACGTATCTGCATTTTTAATAGTATCTGGTATTAATGAATTTGACTTCGTCATACATTACAGTTGAAAATGATGTTATGCATTTTCCTTTTTCGTGTAATTCGAGTTCTTTGGAATTCGAGTTACCATCATCCCCAATAACCTCGGATTCCAAAATCAACTCCAATTACCTAATTTTTTTTACGGTTTTCAAATATACACTCACATAATATTTCCCTTTCTCCTTGAATTTGTGTTTGTTTGGTAATGTTTATTAATTACTTTAATATCTAATCGATAAATCATTAAATATCAGATTAATCGTTTCAATTCAGTGTCTTATTCAATACTGTTTATTAGACGCGCTCCCCTATTTGAGTGAAACTCATTTCTGTAGGTTCGAGGCAAATGATGAATTTTCAACTTCATAGTTTAAATAAGTTCAACCGCTATTTGAAGAGAATTCCTAGCGGCCGGCTGCTCTAATAGCTAGTTTTCCGTGGTTTCTCCAATCAATACATCCCAATACCGGAGCAGTACCCTAACAAACGGGCCACAGAGAGCGCGATCTTTCCATCCTCTTCCTTGTTCTATCGCCACCCTCTTACTTACACCACTTGGACCATTTGAACTACACTGCCTACTTACAGTAGACTACTTTCATGCATGTTCGGAGACCGGTCGGGAGCTTAGAGCCCGCTAGTGGGAGGTACCTGATTGAGGAAAACACCGTCAGCCGACGGGGAGGTCGGCGCCGGATCTCACCATCTAGCGAGGAAAAGTCACCACCACCTCTCGAGGAGAACATACACTACAGTTACGGTACTAATGACCTTAGTAGTTGACGCGCCCGGAATCACTAATCAATCAATCACTCAATTAATCTATCAATGAGTGGTGTTCGCAGGGGGCGATACAGAGAACACCTAAAGCCAACGTGTAGTTCGCGGTCGGAGCTCACGTTCCAACAGAGGGGGAACCGCCACTTTCCGGCGTACAACATTAGCGGGACGCGCGACAGGACAGGCTGTGCCAGCTGCGATGGTAAGCAGACGCCCCGATTTCACAGGGCTGCCCAGTAGTTATGTAGAAAGTAGGCGACTGATTCTTCACACGTTTCTTCATAATCATTTGAAAGACTTTCCTCCAATTCGTAAAATAATTTTTCAGTACATTATGCTATCGTAGTTTCAGATTGTAATGCAACCAGGGGATTTCTATGGGGATGATAGAAAAGAACTGTTGTCCTTTTCTATCATCCCCATAGAAAACAAATGTATTTTTTTCTTGTGTACTTTAAAAAAAATTTCGCATCGTAATTCGAGAATAATTTTTTCGTTAATATTTATTTTTAAGTATACCCGTGTGAATTTTTTTGAAAAATATTTATAATTTTAACACTGATCATCGCAGACACCTTCTTTAATATTGCAATGATCATCATTATGGATTACCACAATATCTATGCTGCCACCACAAAACTTATTGCAATGTTCATTGCTTTTATGATTTGTAAGATTGACGATTAATAAAATAAGTACTTATTCTTTTAAGAGTATTCGTAAGTACTATTATGTTGTAATCTGTTGTATGTTCTTGGTGATTGATTTACAAAGGTTTAGGACTCGGAACGTGACCCAAATTAATTATTAATTTAATAGAAATAGTTATCTGTTATAATATAATTTAATAATTTTAAATCGTTCTTAATAACAATTAGTAACAGCGTTCTATAAGAATATTTATAGGAAATAAAACAGAGTTTATAATTATTTTTTATCGTGTTTTACTTATTAATTTCATTATATTTGTGGAAACGATACAGTTAAATAAAAATTAATTTTGAGTTCACGAAAGTTGGTCGAAAGAAAAATCGATGTTCCCAAGTGTTTGTCCTCTTATTTTTATTGGTATATTTGTTTGTTTTTTCTATTTTGTTACCGAGGTGCCGGAACATCGTACTGCCAGAAATAAAGCCCTCCGCCCATATGTAGGTATTTCGATATTACAATGTTTGTGTAATTTAACAAATAAATGAAATTGCACCATGTTTGCTGCTCCAGTTCGCAGCTTTCCCACAGGGTTTGCTCACCCCTACCGCCCCTCTCTGTGATCGTGTCATCAGCCCGCTTACCGTCTTGCGCGCGCTAAAACGATCTGAAGGTCATTCGCGTGGCCCTGCCCTAGCCCAAGCCCTGTCCGCCCTACCCCCCCCCACCCCGCATGCATGCCATACGCGTGGGCGAGGGCAGGCAGTGTTTCGGCCAGGCCGCGCGTACACCACAGCACAGCAGCATGTTGCGCAAAGAGGTCACGGAGGCGCGCATGCTCCGTTGCTCGCCCGCGGTCCCCTCCCCCCCCCTCCTCCCCCCCCCTGGCTCTATCGTAAGAGCTGCCTGCTGCACGGCGGACCCACTCAACGTTTTACGGGCGTCTTACGCACCATCGAATTTCGCCACAGAACGGGCTGTATTGCCCTTTGCCACGCCACCCGCGTCGCCGCCTCGACTCAGCCGTTATGTAAAGCACTACTTACCTGCACACTAACTGTAATGCAGCATCGGGGGTCTTGTGAGAAATACTGTCAGCGCCGCTAGAATTTTCTCACGAAGTTCTCCAGTCGTTTATGACGAACGCTGCACGCGAAAAGGCATTTGGCGAAAGAATGCATATGTAATGGTTCCTCTTGAATGTAAATTTTTGTGATGAAACAGTTGCGGGAACGTGCCTGCATTCCAGTGCATTCAGTGTGCAGTGCAACAACCTCTGAGTCGATTTGTAGGTCAGATAAGCGACTGTGAGATGTATTAAAAGGCTGGGTGGGTTGTTTTCGTTATTACATTCGTTGTTTTGCGTTATCTTTCAGTATTCATTTGGCCAATGACATTCTTTCACACGTAATAAAAAGAAAAGGGATTGTGCAACAATTCCATTCTAGGACACTTTGTCCTCTTTATATTGTCCACTTTCATGAGGTCCACTTTTATTTGGTCCACAAACATTTTGTCCACTTCTTTTTGTCCATAAATAATTCGTCCACTGTATATATTGTCCATTTATTCATATGTCCACAAGTATTCAAAATTCAAAATTTATTGCTTATTTATCCTTGAAAATAGATTTTACTACATGGGATTTTTTTTCTCCCTTTCAAAATTCAAAATTTAAGTAGCTTAGTGTAGGGATCACAGCATTTTGGAAACGTGCTCATAATGTACTTTTTTCAATAGAACGTCGCACACAGTTTTTAAATAACAGTTTTTGACGTAAAATAAATAAATAAGTATTGTTTCCATTTTTCGTCCACATTTTTTTGTCCTTTTTCTTTGAAGTCCACAGAAATGTATGTCCACAATTAAAATAATGTACTGTGTTGTGGTTTCCGCGGTAATGAATAAGAAATTATTTTCGAAATGGCATCTTTACTTCGTTCGACTAAAAACAAAGATAAAATTATATATATATAAAATTCCATTCCTTCAGTAGAAATGGAAAAAAATCTTATTGGCGTTGCGAAAATCGAGATATCTGCAATTCCCGTCTCGTCACAAATAAAAATGTAAATGATCATATTCAAATATATAAAGAAGGTCAGCACACTCATGTAGAAAATGGAGCTGAAGTTCAAGCAAAGAAAGTGGTGACAGGAATCAAAAGAAGGGCCGAACAACACCCAAATGAACATCCTGCATGCGTAATAAGAGAAGAAATCCAGGGTATAGATTAGGAAGTACTGTTGCATTTACATGGACATTCAGCGGCTGATGGGCCTTCCATTCATACCTCTCGACAACATCGACAATGTGTCTGGGAATCAACAATTCATTTATCCTTCATATAGACGCAATTTCGTACGTTAACTAGTTACACTTTTATCAGATAGCATGAAACTTATTGCAACTCCCAAATGCCTGTTGCTTTACAATCTATCAAGATCAACGTACCGCAATTTTTATTTTAGACTTTATATGCTACATTTTCTGCATCTTTTTTGCAACATTCACATTCGACCATCATTTAAATATATGACTTATACAAATTCAGATTTAAATTATATAAATTCTTTGATTTGGAACTACTTCAGTATAAACTGCCACATCATGGAGGCTAACGTGCTCCAAATACTACCCTATTTTCCGATTTAAATATAATGACTTGGGACAGATCATATACTAGTCCAGAATATCCATTTGCGAGCTTTTTAACTTTAATTTTAGTCTTCGCCGTTAGCCGAATTCGTTTATTACGCTCCGTGAAGTCACGGAGGTTAAGCAAATTCGAGATTCGCGGGTTCCTACACCGGCTAGAACCCCGGAATCTAACGGCATTGGTTTCTCCCCGTGGGCCGGAAGGAATAAAAGGCACTTGACTGACCGCGACGTGACGACTTGACTATAGTAATTACTGAGTAACAGTAATGAAAGTAAATTGCCCAGTAACGGAGAATTACTCCGGCGAATGCGCTCAACGCCAAACAAGGGGTAAAGAGACGCGTTGCGTCAACGATGCAACAAATAAAAAAAAGGAATCGAAGGTCCTGTTTGGTTTAACCACGTCATAGCGGATGATTTGTCTCAAGTCACTAAATTTAAATCGGTCGATAACTTATTATTCATTAGATTGCCATTATTAAAATGAAGTCCTCAGGTCGAGGAAGCGCAACGAGCAGTTTGGTCTGGCGGGAATCCATGTCGAAAATTGCAAGAAATATAGGAGTGTTCATCTCAGTCCCAACCGATGCTGCGTGAGGCTAGTTCTGCCATAGCGCTGCGATCGGTCTGGGCATTTATTGGGCAAGATGGATTCTATTGACAGCTGAACCCGTCGCAGTAAATACTTTATTCCAGAGAGTGAAGTAAATTTAGAAGTTTCCAAAATGGGTCGAAAATGCTTCGTTAAACTGTGTGATAGTAGTGATAGATGTCACATCAAATAGCTTTGTTTTCCGAATCGAAGCGAGAAGATAATAAAAAGAAATAGGTTTATGTTTTCTCCGTAGTGCAGGCGCAAACACAATGCATTTGCGTCAATTTCTCAACTACAAAAACGTCTTTATGTGAAATGTACGTCCATTCCAAAAATTCACCCTACACTGTTAGTTAATTCATAAACAACACACAAGCAATGTAAAATCACACAATCACTATTGAGAATTTATTTATCTTATTATTTTCATTCTTATTTAATCTTGTTGAACTTTCATTTGGTATGTAAGACACACTGCCATTGGAACACTATGCCTGTTCATCAAAACGTACGTGATAACTGTTATCCTCACACTGCTATAGGTATAGTAATCCTCATATTGGTATTGTAATGTTTGTTTTTATTGCCTTATCAATTTTAATTCATATTAATTTATTGATTTTTTCTAATTATAGGGAATTCATGCTTCATAAGTACACTTACGACCTAGCAGTTAGAATTAAAAATATATATTTTTTGAACCTATTAAATATTCAGAAGATGATTGTGAGAAACAAGAGGGAAGTAAACTGTAGTTCTTGAGGAAAATTCATTGAATGTATCCTAAGGTACAGACAAACTTACTGATGTTTGAAAGATTATCTGAGAATAAACAAATGGTTGGACTTCTTCGAGAATCATGGTACATAATTGTGAAATAAAAACTGTTTGTGAAATAATAATTTCAATTGGCGACTTTAACTCTAAGGCAGGAAAGAAATGAACAACACATAAGAGGTAGCTTCAGACCCCTTCTGGTCTAGGAATACGCAATCAAAGAGGAGAACGACTAATTGAGTTGCAGTGAAGAACATAAAGTAAAATAGTTAATACCTTTACAAATGAATGAACAAAACAGATAGATTCTTGACTTCTACCAGCTACAACACAAAAACGAAATTGACTATGTACCAAGGATCTGAAAGTGCTATAAAATATACGAACTAAAAAGGGTTAAAGTTCTGAATCTGATCACAGACTTTATTTTTTTGCTTGTTTATCTTATTTTTTGCTTGCTGCTATTTAGTTATTTTGTTTATTCTTGTTTGTTTATTGCTTGTTTATCCTGAAAATAGATTTTATTACATGGAGTTTTTTCCTTTCAAAAACGTAACTTAAGTATATGGTCATGTAGGGATCACAGAATTTTGAAAATGTGCACACAATTCACTTTTCCCCATAGCACGTCATACGCAGTTTTAACTGTTTTTTACGTGAAATAAATAAATAAATAAATAGACTTTTAAAATGCGATATCAGGAATACGCAAAGGTAGGAATAAATACCACCGCTAAAGAAATACCACAAAATTCTCAAATAAAGCATATATCAAAAACTCTCTAGGTCGAAATAGAAACCAGAATTAAGAAGGGACAGGAATAATTAATGCATACTAAAGAAACTACTCAGGAGAAATACAACAATCTTGAACCTGTCATCCTGTCAGCAAGAAAAAATGCAGCTACGGACTGCTCAACATCTAATGAAAAATGCAGATTGCTTGAAGATATTTCACACCTTATAAACCAGAGAGAACTGCTACGGTCCAAAAGGCATGCACCAGACACGCTAATGAGCACACAAGGAACCAACACAAAGTGAAAAGATTAATCTGCAGAGATCAAAGAAACCATCTGGACAGACTTAACACACAAAATTATGGAAAACAGCAAATCTCTTAAACTACTGAAAGAACGCTTGAATAGGGAAACACTGGATGATAGCTTTAAAAGATACTGACGATAAGAAGATATCCTCTAGAAAAAACAAACAAAATATCTACCCAATACTACAGAATCCTCTATGAAAGTACAAATCATATACCCAAAAAACAGTATGATGACAACGAAAAAGATGAAATTGAAATACCACCATTCATCATATCTGAAGTACGTGGGGCAATTTCGGAAATGAAAACTGGAAAAACGCCGGGAGGAGATGGCATTCTTGTCGAACTTCTTAAAGAAGGTACAGATGAATTACTCAAAGAAATTGTCAACCTTTTCAACCATATACTAAAGTCGGTAGAACTCCCCTTACAATGGTACACAAATACCATAATACTCATTCACAAAAAAGGTAACAGAGACACTCACTAACTATAGGCCAATCTATCTATGGTCCAAACATGTACAAACTCTCTCACAATCTCACTAGAAGAATGACCAAAAATACTGGACGAACAGCAGCCACTACAAGCAGGTTTTCGAACAAGGTTCAGCACTACAGACCACCTGCAAACAGCCAAATGTGACTACCTGAAAAAGCACAAGAATTTAATATAAAATTGTACATAGCATTTGTTGATTTTACGAAGGCCTTTGACTGTGTAGAACACTCATTTATACTTCAACCACTCAAGAATCAAGGATTCTCCAGCAAATATATTAATATTTTAAAACAACTATATGCATACGGCCAAGCACAAGTAAGAACAGATCAAGAAGGAGAAATATTTCCAATTAAGAGAGGAGTAAGACAAGGGGACCCAAATTTGATGAGCGTATTACATTACGTCCAATATTTTATGTAAGTTTGTTCGCGATTTACGATGAATTACGCACAAATAGTTGTTTTGCTACTTTATGTTTTATTATAACTAATCTATGTTTAATGCTAATGTAGTAAAAGGTAAATAAGAAAACGTTTGAGGGTGAGGCCTTAGAACAACGCCATGGTGAGGTTATGGGTCGCACATTGTGAGACATTAATTAAAGACCTTCGAAATGAAGAATTATTTGAGGATGGATGAGGAAACATTCAATTTTCTTTGTCGTTCTTCCTTCTTTCGAAATTCAGTCCCCAGATTTGGAAGTTTTGAAAATATCTTCCTGAACTGGCATTTTCCTAACACTATTTTCCACTTCACGAAAAATCAGTCCTGCTGCGCAATTCGTTTGGGTGCTTTTTCAAAATTTTCTCAAAAACGGCCAATTTTTTCTTTAGATTTCTTCTAAGAATAGAGTAAAATACACTTACAAAGGTGACATAGGTCCCATTTCCACGGTTAACTCTGAATATTCGAAAATTGGAAAAGTTTGAATTTATTCGGCGTTTTCCTACAACTCTAAAATTGAACACAGATTTTTCTTTCAAATGAAATTTGTTGACCATAAAAAATTCTTTCAATAAGGTCATATAATGTTTTGAAAATTACAGACAGACGAACAAACACAAGAACAGACACATCAACTCGACACACGAACATACAGGTTTTGGCCGTCATTCGATTTTTTCTGTATCAACGACTCATTAAAAACATTGGTTTCTGGCAACACGAGTTAAAGGATTTTTTCATATTTCACAACATTAGTTAACCCTTTTTTCGTTACCAGGTCCGTATTAACAGTTTCATAGATTCTCAAATAATATTCGAATGTTGCTAAAATAACGCCTTTTATTATGCTTTCATGGCAGATTTGTGAAGAATACCAAGGAAAGTACTAGTGGGTGACTTTCTTCCTTTTATTTGATTTTATAGTGCTAATTACTAGTTATAATATTTACTGATTATTTAACTTTGGAATTGATTGGAAAATTTTCGTTGAATAGAAAACAATGAAAAGCAATTTATTCTTCCTTTCTGGTAATTATGTCGTAAGAAGAAAAAGTATTGTAATCATGCGCCGGGAGACGGCGATTTTTCTACAAAAGCCTCTAAATTCCGATCTCTGGTCACGACAAAAGCTGATAACTGTTATTCGTGTATATAGTGAATTACTTCAATACGTTTATAGACAGAATCCATGTTTTGTGGGTCCTTGTTACTAAAAAATCTATTTACGACAAAACGTCTGTCTGTCCGCCTGTAGTTAAAACAAGCATCTAAACGCCGAACGTTCTCTTTTAGTCAAATCTGTAATACATGACAATTTAAAAACATCTTTGTGAGAGACAAGAGTTTCTGCGGTATAGCAGGTAAGCGCACTGTTGCAGAAGCTTAGGCACGTAAGATCGAATCTCATCCACGGTGAATAATTTTTGCGGGTAGAAACAATTTTGCGGTTAATTGTATAGTTATACTCATTCGTATCCATTATAAATATCCCATAAAGCATGTGTTTTTGTGGCGCCACTACGCATTTTAAAAAGTTAATGCTCAAGAATCACGTAAATATGCAACTTTATTGTGATTTTGGCTTCAGGTCGTCTGCATGCGCGCCCGTGTTGATTCTAGCGTTATCGCAACTTCATCCAGGATGCATCAACCCTGGCCATAGTCGCCGAAAGATAGAATTCGGAACGTCTTCCACAGAGGCGTCTCAAAAAGACCACGGCTTCTGATTGAAAATATTTATAATATAAATGAACTGTGTAGTGGCGCGTGTTTTATTCCATAGCATTCTTATTGTAAATTTGATATCTTTTGTATACCTGTAGTGCATTTTCAACAAAATCTAAGTGCAAATGAATATCACGTAACTATTCTTTTCGTTATAAGTGTGCTTGGACAGCGTAAGTTATAAAATATTCAGAGTAGCACAGTGCGGTCGAGCCTGACTCACAGACTACAGGATCTTGAGTGCAACCAGTAAATCAATATTTTACCCACGTAAAAGAGAGTTACGTAATGCTGTAGGAGGAAGTGTCGAAATTTTCAGAGAAACACGTTTTGTAAGTACTTGTCTGGAAAAAAGTGGATTTTGTTAATATTGTTCTTTATTTTCTACATACGCATTGTCAAACGCTTGTTTGTTGAACCTGAAAAGTGATTTTTCCAAAACCTTTGTCAATCCGTCTTCGTGTGGAGTAATTCAGAGCCTAAAGTAAACATGATTTTCACCAAAATGGATACCCTTGAACGATCTGGCTAATATTACGAATCTTCTGAATTCGAACGAATCTTTTAATTTTGGAAGGCAATTTTTTACACCAAACCCCATCATATTTACATAATTTTCTCAAAAAGAGCCCATTTTTCTGTAACTATTCGAAGCATGTAATATTTAAAGACGAAGAAATTTTCGAAAATTCAAACAAATAGCTATTTATACGTCGAAACAATATTAACGCTAGAGATTTGCTCATTAAAATTCCTTTTAAAAATTGTAGCTATCAATCTTTCTACAAATTGCGTCTTACTTTCTATGATATTCAATGGTACATTATATTAAGCAACATTCAATTATAATAATTAATATAAAGAGTCTTGTTTGATAATTCTCCAATTTCGTATTGTAATAAGATATCTTACGATACTCATGTCGTAAATAACTATTTGACAACTATTATGCTTAGTGTATGTGTCTCGCAGGTTTTGTATTATTCTGAGAAACTGGCTCATACGAATCACGTTTACTACGCTATTCACACAGGAGCACGTGAAACTCAAAAAAATATTTAATAATATAATCCTTGCTGAGGAATCAACGTTTTATTGATGATTTTAATTTTGAAAATTTTCATTAGTTTGATGTTTAAAGATAGGTATCACATGTAATTGCATGTCTAAACAAGATAGCATTATATGAAGCAAGACACATTGTTTTTCATTTGATCATTCAACTTCATCAATCACTCAAAATTACTTTAATTATCTCTGCTTATCAGTTTTTTAACCTTAGATCTTCGATGAAGACATGAATCAAATAACGTCGTAGATATTTGAGTGTTTTAAAAATAATCACGTGAATAAATGATTGAATAATAATCACGTGAATATATTTATTGAATTGGTTTTATAATAACCTGTAAAAACATGGGTTTTCTGTAGGTTTTGGGGATGTTGAAAACATTCAAAATAGTAAAGGCAATGTTAAGCTGGTGACTCCTAAAGCTGGTGATGTTTATTTGATATTTTCTCTTAGGGTGGTTTATAATGGTTAAACGTTTTCAACGATTGCACATTAGATGCCTCGAATGGCCCGTTTCAGTTTAATAAAACTGGCTACGTTCTCTCTTGTACAGATGGTCGCGCAAAATCTGGTTGTCTCTGATAGATTCGTAGAATGGAGAAGGACTGAACTAAATCCACTCCTCTGAACTCTGACGATACTAAAATGTAGTCTGTATTGGGAAAGTCATATCACTTGACCACCAAATTGTCTTATGTATTTTCACTGGGAAATGCTAGAGCATTTGAACTTTAAACAACCCTAAACTTTTACTAAACTTTAAACAAACGCTAAATCTCTTTGAATTGTTATAGCATCTGTTTTGCTTTCTTTTGTAGTATCAACTCGTTTTACCAAGCACGTGAGTTAGCTTATATTTTTACATCGCCAATAATTTAATTTACAAGCATTTTTCAAGCATTTAGAATTCGCGAAATATCATTCAAATGTACGCCAATCTAAAAACGTTTTAAAATGTATATTAAATATATTAATGTGGTTTAAAATATGTATTAACAATGCGTAGATTTAGTACATGATGCTTTTAATTGATTTGAATATTATACAATGAAATCATCAAATTAAGAAAGAGAAAGACGATCTCGACTTATTGAATGATAAATTGAATTAAAATATTAACTTAAAGTTATTATGCGTTCATTTAGAAATTACTATACTTATGTAAATATTGTGATGTGTGATTCTACTCATGTGATCTTTTAACACACAAAATAAATATTTCTTTATTTGAAAACTTTAACATTCCATTATCCAATTCAATACAGTTTACAGCAAACAGCCACAGTATGTTTCCTATTTTTTAATGGTAATGGTAAATAAGAGAAACATATAGTTTAACTCACGGTTTTAAAAGTAGCATTTGGAAAACTTAATAAATTCGGTTGCTCAACATTCCTTGATAGAAAAGTAGAACACTCATTTCAACGTAATGCACATTCAAAAATAATTTGTATATAATGAGTTTCTCATTTGATAACATATCGACTTGCAAATTGCAGCATTTAAAAGAGAATATAAAAAACAAAATAAAAGTTATATTCATATTTCGCTTAAGAAAAAGACGGATAGGTAATTAAATCTGGCCATGAATTTGTTTATAAGCTATGCTTTTACATAGTAAGCAAAGTGCAACATCGAGAACTGTTTAGTATGCTTGTGTTAAGGAAACAAATGGGGTCATTCTAAGATGTTAATTTTTATAAACACTACATATATTTCTGAGAATCGAACATATAACACTGATCGAATTCATAGGAAACATATCGCGTTTAAACGCCACCAGATGAGATAAAGAAAATTGCAAAAGTGAAAATTTATAACAATTTCCAACTTTTGCAAATCTAAAAGGGAGGGTCCGATGCCCTGTAAAGCCGAAAATTGTGAATTAACAATTTTGCAACAATTTATAATTGTATAAACAAATTCGGAAATATGCGTTAGAATTCCACCGCAATGGTCGGCAAATTGTGCCTGAAATGAGCATCTGAAAATTGCACTTCGACTGAGCAATCGATTGCTAAACGTTAGATCAATTGTTACTAAAATGCTGAATATTTACGGGTTAATTGACAATAATTCTGGACGGAAACCCCCGCTGAGAAATATTTTTTCTTCGTGGCGAACGTGCAGGCAAAATCTCTCCATCGGTAGGGAAATATGACTTATTTCCGCCTCGTACGTAAACGAACTAGCCCCTCCCCCTGAGGCAACGTCCTTTCCACCCTTTGGGATGTTGCACCAATCACAGACAACTGTGGTTCTACCTTTTAGCGATTGGTCAACGCGCCTCTCCCCCTGCCCTCCCCCAGGCCGAGGGGTGTCGAAGTTTGTCGGCGCGGTGTGGAAGATAGAATTTTGTGTGGAATTTTGCCGGCCACTTTATCTGAGGGAAAGGGTACATTTAGAAAATTTAACATGATTTATTTTCTTTATATAATTTATTGATAATCCGTAGAATATCCGACAAAGAACTGTGCGCTAGTAGCATGATCATAACTAGGCCCTAGGTCTGGTCATGTGCTGTGTACCACAACAAGTGTGCCCTGAGGATAGGTGTGGTGGGCATACTGAACCAGGCAGTGTAGTTGTGGCCCACTGTGGCCGCTGCAGGGTTTCGACGCGGGGCGCGACCAGGGTAGGAATGAGAAGCCCTGAATGACACCACCAGAGCAGGGCGAGCGACGGCGCTTCCTGTGGCACCAGACCGTGTCGGCAACGCGGTCTCCGAAGGGCGCTCCCCGAATCCTCCCGCCACGGAGGCATGCGGGGGCGCATAAGGCCCCGGGCCGGGCAGTAGACAGTGGCTGTTTAGGAAGCCGATAGTTTGTGTGAGTTAGAAGTTCTTGTTGACGTGCGTGCGCGGTAGCATTCTCCGGCGGACTTTGCTTCGAATAGGGTACATCTCTGGAACTTTGTTTTTGACCAGCTGTATTTCTGGACTAGATTTTGATTGTGGTTTGGCCATAATAAAGTTGTTTATGAAAGAACTGTTGTCTTCACCTCCTGATTTTCTTTGTACACAACATATAGTTAGTCACCTGTATCATATTTACACTATCGTCATTTTTGCTGTTTTGGGGTTGTTTTTGCCTGTGTTCACAAAAGTTATGTGTAATTCATTAATTCAATATTATGAAGCACATGATCAATCATTTATAGTTGAATTTTATATGTGATTAAAATATTGCAGGCACGAAACTATTAAAAATACTTAACAAAATGTGTTCAAATTCATTTAGATGCTATAGAAAAAATTTAAAATGAGTTCTGGAAAACATGATTGAGAAATTAGAAACCTTGATATTACTAAACGTATTTATCCTCCTGAAATAAATCACATTTCCTGGGTTAATATTATTAATATAATGTAATAAAATAAAATGTATATAAAATGTGACGTTCAGTAGATATTTAAATACAATTTTCAGTAAGCAACTAAGTTAATTTTATTTGAATTTTGCTCAAAATCAAATACTATTTGAGTAAACTTTGTCGTTAAACCTATTCAGTCTCTTTTGTTTTGCCACATTTACTTCCTCAAAACTAAACATTTTTTACCGGCTCATTACAAACATGGAGGCATGAGCAAAATAAAACTTTGATTCACCTAATGTCAAAGAACAATTATATTTGTATGAATGTGAATAAATTAAGAAAAAAAAAATATAAAATAGGAAAAACGGAATAAACGCATGAATAAATAGTACAAATAAAAAGTGTATATGCACTTTCCAAAATGATAAAACAGCGCTTTAAATGAACCTTCAATCGCCTGTAGAAAGAATATACGAATTTCGGCGATTTCATAGCCCGCGCCTGCTAGCCAATCAGGAAGCTCGCTGCCGAACACATGTGTATCCCACCAATATTCATCCCCACCTACATCTCCTAGTTCTCTTCCATCTCAAAAATTCCATCACCACCTTATCCTCTTGAAACTTTACCCTAGCTACCTCTCCCATTATTCATTCCCCACATCTGTAACCTCCTTGCTTCCTCACCTAACACTGCTGGGACACGATACTTCCTTCGATACGCAATAATGTAGGTAAAAATGAGATAAATAAATAAGGACTACAGTCAGATGCAGTAGAAAAAGCATCCGTGTAGGTACATGCAAAAGATTCAAATAATGCATCATAATGTGCAAACTCTTTCAAATAAAATTGAATTTATCGAGACAGCATTAGAGTGTGATCTCAGTCAAATGAATGTTCTTTGCTTTACAGAACATTGGTTATCTCATAATGATCTAAACACACTCCAAATTCCTAGTTTTTACCTTGCAGGATCTTATTGTAGAGCAAGGGAATCAAATAAAGGCCCTACTTACGGAGGTTCGTGTATTTATGTAAGAAATTATATTGATTCTACCTTCTTGCCAGAATTCAATTTATATCCAATTGAAAAAGTTTTTGAAATAACAGTTGTACATCTTATCATTACTCAAAATTATCTTTACTTGTACTCTTACAGACCTCCAACAAAGCGAGCTTTAGATTATTTCAATTTCTTAGAAAATCTAGAGATAACTCTGAACAAAATTAGTAATCCATTGTTGTATGTAGAGAATCAATATTGATTTTCTGAGCGAATCCCACGAAAAAGAGCAGTTTCTCAATTTAATTCATTCTTTTAATTTAGATATTACAGTGAACGTACCTACACGGAATACTCTTAAATCACAAACAGCAATAGATCAAATTATAACTAACAAAACCACAACTAGATATGAAATAATAACGAATAATCTAGGTTACAGTGACCACGATGCAAAAATTCCTTACAATTACTAATAACATGAATACTGACACAATAAATAAAACACGCATGTGCAGTATTTAGTACAGTTACATAAAATTATTTACGTGGACTATTTGCTGAAAAGAATCATGGGAGGCAGTTTATAACGCCATTGGACATAAATGAAAAAATAATTTATTATTCTCAAAGCTTCATTTCATTAAACAATTTCATTCATTCAAACAATTTCATTCATTAATTTAATTTTATTTCATTAAACATATCACGGAAAATAGTACACCCCAGAAGTTTCCAAATTGGTTGTGTAATAACAAATTAATAGTTAACGAAGGAGAAACTTCTTCAATGCAATTTTGCGTTTCAATCGGCAATCGTATGCTCCATTTAAAAATGAACAATATGCAATTAGCTGATGTTATATAACAAAATTTCTAGGTCTCTAATTCAATCAAACCTCAATGGAAGGTACACTTCCTCACAGAAAATGTCGGGCAAAATTTACTTCCACACCGCGCCGACAACCTGACACCTCGGCCTGGGAGGGCAGGAGGAGGGACGATGCTGAACAATCGCCAGCAGGTAGAACCACAGTTGTCTGTAATCGGGTGCAACATCCCGGGCGGGTGGGAAAGGACGCTGCCTGGGAGGGGGCCAGTTGTTTACGCACGAGGCGGAAATAAGTCATATTTCCTACCGATGGAGAGAGTTTGCTCGCACGTTCGCCACGACGAAAAAGAGCCAGCGGGGGTTTCTGTCCAGAATTATTGTCAATTAACCTGTAAATATTCAGCATTTTAGTACAATTGATCTAACGTTTAGCAATCGATTTGTAACTCCAGCTCGAAGTGCAATTTTCAGATGCTCATTTCAGGTACACAATTTGCGGACTCTTCCCGGTCGTTCTAACGCATATTTCGAATTTGTTTATAAAATTAAAAAATTGTTGCAAAATTTTTAATTCTCAATTTTCGGCTTTGGGGCATCGGGAGATTCTTCCCCCTTTAGATTTGCAAAAGTTGGAAATTGTTTATAAATTTTCACTTTTTGCAATTTTCTTTGTCTCATTTGGAGTGGCGTTTAAACGCGATATCATTTTCCTGAATTGATCGAGGCATTACATTTCGTTCTCGAAATATATGTAATTGTTTATAAGAAATTAACGTCTTAGAATGACCCCATTTGTTTTCACTTAACACAAGCATACTGAAAAAAACAGTTCTCCAATGTTGCGCTTTTGCTTGCTACACTTAAAAACACTTAGCTTATAACAAATTCTGTACAATTTAATTACGCAATCCGTCTTTATGGCGAGTATGAATATAACTTATTTTGTTTTATATTATCTTTTAAATGTTGCAATTTGCAAGTCGATATATTCATCAAATAAAGAGGAAACTGATTATATAAACATTATTTTTGAATGTGCATTACGTCGAAATGAGTGTTTCTGATATTCTATCAAAGGGATGTTGAGCAACCGAATAGCTGTAGAAAATAAAAAATATTTATTTTGTGTTTTGAAAAATCACATGAGAATCACACATCACAATATTTACACAAGTATAGAAATTTCTTTAAATGAACGTATATAAACTTTAAGTTAATATTTCTAATTCAATTTATCATTCAATAAGTCAGGATCATCTTTCTAAAACTGTTATTTTGATGATTTCATTGTATAATATTCAAATCAGAGCTAAAAGCATCATGAGCTAAATCTACGCATTGTTAATACATAGTTTTAAACAACATTATTTTTATTTAATATACATTTAAAACGCTTTTTAGATTGGCGAACGTTTCAATGAAATTTCATGAATTCCTAAATGCTTGAAAATAAATACTTCTCAATTCCAAGACACGTACTTGGTAAAACGAGTTGTTACAACTGAAAGAAAATAAAAAAGATGTTATAACAATTCAAAGAGATTTACCGTTTGTTTACAGTTTAGTAAATATCAATGCCGTAGCATTTTCCAGTGAAAATACATTGAACGAACTTCTGGTCGTATAATATTACTCCTTCCCCAACCTGTAGGATTATATTTCAGTATCGTCAGAGTTCGAAGGTTGCTTGTTGACTCTACTTTCCATTCTACGAAACTACCGAAACCTTTCGAAGTTTGACGACCATCTGTAGAGGGAGAACATAGCTGTTTATTAAACGAAACGGGTCGTTCAAGGCATCTAATGTGCAATCGTTGAAAACGTTTAACCATTATAAATCACTCCTAAGAAAATATCAAATAAACCATGTTAATGATCACCAGCTTAACATTGGTTTTACTATTTGAATGTTTTTAACACCCCAAAACCTACAGAAAACAGATATTTTTTCAGGTTATTATAAAACATATTAAATAAATATAAGCATTTATTCACGTTATAATTTGTAAATATCTAATACTATTTGATCTATGTCTTCACTGGAGGTCTGAGATTAAAAAACTGATAAGCAGAGAAAATTATAATGTAATTGTGAGTAGCAATTGATGTTGGGGGAGAATCTGAAGTTGAATGTCAAACAAAACAATGTCTCTACTTCATATAATGCCATCTTGTTTAATAAACATGTAATTGCATGTGATAAATATTTATAAATATGCAAATTAAAGAAAATTTTTGAAAGTAAATTTATCAATGAAACGTTGATTCATCAGCAAGTATTATATTATTAAATACTTTTTTGTGATTCATGTGCTCCAGTGTGAATCGCATAGTACATGTGATACATATGATCAAGTTTCTCAGAATAATACAAAACCTGCTAGACAAATACATTAACCATAATTGTTGCGAAATAGTTATTTACGACATGAGTATCATAAGATATCTTATTACAATACGAAATTGGAGAATTATCAAACAAGACTCTTAAGCCGAAATTGTTAACCTATTGAATATTCTAATAAAATATTACCATTTGAATATCATAGAAAGTTACACGCAATTAATCAAAATTCATTGAAACTATAATTTTTGTTTAAATTTGACTCATTGTCCTGCGAAAGATGGCATCTGACAGTACTTATGTCAACAGTTCAGTCGTGGGTTTGTTCTAACATTACTTGCAGTACGCAAATTATTATTTTTGGTATTAACGAAGCATAGATACAGGGCTGGATTTCTGTTTGAACGCGACGCACCATGTTCCGCTTCTCGGAAAAATACTAAATATTATATAACTATTGCTATTAAAAATAATTATATGTCTAGGGACCCAAGATTTAAAATAAAGCACTGGATATATGACATAATAACTCTTATGACGATAATATCCAATTTTGCTCAGTTTGACTTCTGACAATCAAAGTGAATGGTCTAAGTTTATTCACCTAAATAAAGTTTATCTTACTTATACAAACTATTTATACAGTGTTATATGTTCAAAACAAGTGATGCTTGTATTTTCACAGCATGCACTTTCTCGTCTTATTCGTAATCGCTACGCAATATACAATACGGACTACGTGAACTTACAAAAAAGAAACAAAAAAAACACCTATTCCAGCAGGAAATATTTTCTACTCGCTGGGATTCGATCTTATGTCTTTAAAGTTCACTGCCGACACATTTCCAACTGTGGTTCTACTCAGCGATTGGCTCAATGTCCTCCTGCCCTCTCCCTGGCCAAGGGGTGTCCAAGTTTGTCGGCGTGGTGTGGAAGATAGAATTTTGCCCGACATTTTTTCTGAGGAGAGTGTACATTTAACAGAATTAAACTCTAAATTAAGCTCATTATGTCATGCATTCTTTAAAATCCTGTCAGATTTCATGCAGCTAGTTGCGTGTATTTTTGAAATGTATATTGCTGCCTGAGATATGGCCAAATATTTCGAGGAAGCTCATTATGTAGTACCCAGACATTTAGATTCCAAAAGACAATTATCCGAATGAAAAATCCCATCCACGTGATACCTGTAAACCTCTTTTCATTGAGATTGGAATCTTACCATTGCCTTGCCTATTTATTTATGAGTCTGTAGTATATGTCAAAACTGACTTACTTAACGGTGGGAACTTATTTTCATGTAATACTGATATTTATACTCGCTCGTAGTAGTATACACTCCACAACAACTCGACACTCGACGTAGAAATCATGTTCATCAAGTGTCAGTATCAACAGCTCACTGCAAGAAATTCACATACAATACATGTACGTCACTTTACAACGCATTGATGAAATTAAACAATTAAAATTGGTACACAAATTTAAGTTAAAAGTAAAATCTTTTCTGCTGCAAAACTGTTTCTATACAATTGGAGACTATACTGATCGTCAAAAAGAAAAATAATGTTTACTTTAACAAAAACAAGATATAGTATAATGAATTAGTGTACATTTGCATTATATAATTTTAAAAAAGACTCAACATGCCTGTGACAAATAATGTACTTCCGGGTCAATGACCCTCATCTCGATCGGGTTTTTGTCCAGTTTCCCTGATCCATTGAGCAAATGCTGAGATGGCCCCTCGATTTGCTTGACAAAATGTAGCTTCACTATGCACGTTTTGTTGAACCTCCTTTTGCTTGTGCGGTAGTAGAGCTTAGGGGTGAAGCTTATTTTGTTAACAATACAGAAAAAATCAATCTGTTTGTTCCTGTACCGTTAAAATAAGTTTTCTATAATTTGGCAACGAAAATATCTAGTTTTTGGAAATGTTAATCCTCGCTTTTTTAAATTTGTAACTATTATTACTATTATTATTATTTTTCTCATCTTTCAATCGGCTATTAAATTGTTGAAACTTCAAGAAAGCGTGCGCAGATGATTTTCTTCCCCATACGTCACGTATAGTTTTTGACTAAATAAATAAATAAATAAATAAATAAATAAATAAATACAAAATAAATGTGCTGTTTGCTTATATGCTTCCCGTTGGATGTGAGTGGCACATTGTTTAGAACTGCATAGCCTGGAAAGCTAGAGCTCTGACCTAGCAGCGGCTCCCACCAGGCATTGTATGCGGGGAGGTGGCCGCGAGACAAACTGGGTTCCGGCTAACTGGCCGTCATTCGTCGGCGTTGCGCGTCGAGGGGGATAAAAGCCAAAAGGCATGGTGGTCACCCCGGGGACTTGTCTTTGACGAAGCAAAGACTTGTGGCGTTGTAGACACAAGGGGCTCCCATACGCGCCGTGCTCCTTCCTCCTGCCCTATCATCACACCTTACATACACACACTTTACACTTTGTACTACACTACCATATCTGCCGGAAGACCTATTGGGAGCTTAGAGCTTGTCCCAGATAGGGTGATACCCTGTTGATGGGATATACCCGACCCCCCCCCCTAGCCGACGGTAGGTTAACTCCGGATATCACCATCCAGCGGGGGAAGATCACCACCATCTCCCGAGAAAACGTGCACTCCACTTACGGGACTAATGACCTTAGCAGTTGACGCGCACTCGGAATCACTAATCAATCAATCAATCAATAAAAAATCTAAATTGAGAGGACCTCTGAGCTATCTTACATTCTGTCCCTGGGCGGGGCCTTGCGTATTCGCACATGACTCCATTTGCGGCACTGCACATCGCGGTTGTTTAGGGCGTCGTTTCTTTGATGGAGGGTTAAAAAGGGTTGACTGATCTCCATTTCTGATGATGAGTCTGTGTCGCGCAACAAACTGACACACTCCGTTACATCAGATTCACTGCGAGTGCCGGTTCAATAATGCGGTCTGGCTGAAGTTGGCTACGAGCTGTGCAGCTCCGCGCTGTAGCTTCGTTATCACATGTCAATCTGTGAATATCTCGAAGTTTTACCTTATTCTAGTATCCCTCCATCTAAATTTATATTTATTGTATCTTATTCCGCTATTTTCATATTATTTTTTACACATTTCTTGTCATTCTACATTTGTCTGTTTCCACTAGAACAATGGTGACCTTATTCCATTCCTTTTTTCGGTTTTCTGGCGTGTGTATATCAAAAACTCCACGATGATTATCTACAGTATAATATTTGGAAGAGTTGATCGATCTGGAAACCTGTTTAACAGCCGCCACTGAGCAATTATGCTGCATCGACGACGGCTTTCTCTCCAAGTCGCATCGTAATCTCCTGGCTATGCATTCGAATGAACTTGAAAGGTCAGCTCTGTACTTCTTTTTCGTTTACATAACCAACTGGTATTAGCTACACGTTGAAATATAATACCTGTTATTTCTGGTATATTACAGTTTTCTGATGCTTGCACAGGGTGAAGTCAAGGAAAGACGGTTAAAAGGCTCGTCTTATCAACTGCCACCCAATCATTGACACCAAAATGTCTTCGACGTCACGTTTCTGCGATCGCAGGCCTTCTCGCCTGAAAATCATCGGTAAATTATTGACTTTCATCACTTGGATGCTGGTGAATATGATCTCTGAGGAAAATATTCAAGACATTCATACATCTTACATGTGCAATATTTATATTACACGGACACAAAATATTTACCATTAGTTTTCAACTGAAATCAAGGTTAATTAAGGTCTTTTATTTTGAATTTTTCCCAATGCAATACATTCGATTTATTAAAATAGAAAGGTCTAAATTTGATATTGAGTTATCATCTTTTTCCATTAATTTTGTTCACAGCCAGATCTTAATGAACGTTTCTCTCTACGTTGTTGTCTTAATGAATGTCTCTCAGAACAACGTTTTTGCTGTCCCTCTGGCAATTTTCTATCCTAATTTTCGCTACACATCATCCCTTCTCCTCATCCTAATCCTTCAACCTTCTATTACCAAAATGTTCCTCCATTGACAATCCTTCATTGACATCTCAATTTGAAAGTACCTGTATCTTTCAGCGTTTGTGTCTCAAAAACAGGTAATTATGCTTCAAATAAAACACTTCACAAATCTCATTTAAGATATTTATTACTTCTTGTTGTTGTAGTTGTTGTTTTTGAGCTTAGTTTCTTTAAGGTCTCTCTTTCAAATGCCATTATTTTTCTGTGTCTCCATTGATACCTATGATTGTAAAAAAAATTATTTGTTACAAAATTATTCCCTGGAGTATTATACTCATTATTCCATTTTGTTCAATATTTTGGATTCAAAATCCTTTATCAACTATATATCTTTTTCTTTTTACATTTTCATCTACAGATCCACTTATCAAGTGACCTTTTTCAGACAGAAAAAGCGTACCAGTTTCAATATTTCCCCTCCTACTTATATTCGACTTACATTAAAGCAGTTTTTCTATTCATGTTTATTATACTCTAGCAGATTTTCCTCATACTACCTGGGTAATTTACCATCAAAAACCTAACTTTTATCCCTCGATATTTTCTCTATTTATTTACTTTAACATTTCCCCTGTTTATATGCCGAGGTCTATCCGTCTTGGGAAATTTGTTTCTTTGAATTGACATGACCATCCGTACGGATTCACGGTTACGAAAATTTTCGTAAGAAATATTTATCTATTTATTTCGCGTTCGAGAATTTTCCTTACCTTTACCATAAATAATAATACCTGTTTTCAAAATCAATCAAACATGGCAATCTCCTTATTTTATTCTTCAACCAAACAAGAACATACAATAACATAGCACTTTCCTTAACAATGGCAATAAAACAATAACAACAGTAACCCTGTTAAACATTTAAATATTCCCGTTTACTCCTACCTTGTACGCATGTAAAGGATATATCCTTCACCGCCCTAAGTCTAAAATTATTAAAATCTACTATAACACTTGGTCTTCTTATAATACTCGTGTTAACATGCTCCCTTTTGAATCACATTTACTCCCATTCGTTGTTACCGCATCAGAATCGTTCTGCCTCCTTGTTCCTGACAGGCTATATTCTTCTGTCTCCTCAGATACCAGTCCTGTATGTTCGCGCAAACATTCCCCTTCCTCGCATGCGTTTCTCATTTCTAATTGGTTAAGCCCGTCTAAGGATCTTATTTACTTATTTCATGAACTATAGATCTTGCGTTTTGTAGCGAAATTTAGTTAATATTTATTTATTTATTTATTTATTTATTTATTTATTTATTTATTTATTTATTTATTTATTTATTTATTTATTTATTTATTTATTTATTTATTTATTTATTTATTTATTTATTTATTTATTTATTTATTTATTTATTTATTTATTTATTTTTTTATTTATTTTTTTATTTATTTTTTTATTTATTTATTTATATAACCATGGAAATTTCTCCCGTATTCGTTTGATACTATACTCGCCACAAATTCCACTATTTTTCTATTAGTCACATTGCCCTTCCTTTATATTCTCATTATTTATAAATCGCCATATAATTCCTTTAAATTCCCCATTGTTGATGCCGTTCATCTTTGTAATTTATACGTAATTTGTTTACATTTCGCTTACATTGTGATGAATCATCACAATACTAATTTTAATGTTCTTCTAATAGGTTTTGGGCGTAAATGAAATCATTTTGAGATGAAATGAAGAAAGTAAAGGAAAGTATAATTTTAAGACACCGAACAGCTGTATGAGGTCATTAATTCAGCAACGTGAATTCGCGTGTGGATTCTTGCTTAAGCTGTGCCAGTGTGTCACGAACAACAGGTTTCACGGGTGGCTAGGCGGCCACGGCGGCGCTAGCAGCGGTGGCCAAGTGACCTTTCTCTCCGCGACCTCTTGCTCCAGCGCCTAGCGACCTCCGCGGGACAGGTGGATCGAAAGGTCTCCAAAAGGCAGCGTTCATTAGAAGCGATACGGGTGTTTATGACGGGCTATAAAAACACCTCCTAGGGATGGCAACGATATGAGTATTTTACATTCATCATTAATGTATATGTATATATATGTTTGTATATAAATATGCTTTATATATTATATAAATAATATGTAACGATATATCGATACATTTGAAATAATTTATGATTGGTATGAAGGAACACGACAAAACGGCATATTAACGCAGTGGCAAAACAACTCAATCAAAAGCACAAGATTTGGAATACGTTATCTGAATGTTCAGCCATGTTATACGTTATTCGATGTTCGTAACAAAGAAGGAACGATTTTCAAAATCCTTTAACAGAGGGGTGAAAGGGGGGTTGTAGAAAAAAAAATGTAGAAATATAAAGAAGGAAAATGTGCAACTCGTAATAATTAGGCGTTTTGCATGCGGAGAGCGGAGCAGGACGAGATGGAGCGGATGAGCACGCGGGCAGATAGGGCTGTGGGTAAGGGATGGTGATGCGGGAGTCGTGGGCATGTCAATAAAATTAATTTCATATTACACTATAGATCCAATTACGCGAAAAATACCAATATTACTTGTAACGTGAAACTACTTAAGCGACTACGTTTCGCGAAAAACAACTAATATTTTGTAAAAGTTACATGAGTAATTTCACCAAATATCCACAAATTACATATGTTTCTGATACCAATCTATTGTCTCTTACAACGAAACGTAATAATGTATCATCCATACTCATTTTGTTTCTATGAGTTAAAAGAAATATTTCAAGGGAGAAAAAGCTTCTACAGATACCTGCAATGAAATGTGAACTTTCTTAAATTCTCATATACAGTATGTCTCTTAATTAGAAAAAGACATGCAGGTTCTTATTACTTTTAGGAAGATGGGTGCCATCGGTTTTCCATCGAAATTTTTCATCCTCGAGAAAAGTAAGCTTTTTCCTGCTTCTCCAACGCATTCATACCCGCGTCACATCGACACGGGCGCCGCAGTTGCATTGAGTAGAAGAGACGGGCTGAGATCTGCGGCGAAAAATCTCACACAGTATTCAACGCCTATTGTTGGATTGATTATTTCGTGTTTCCGGGCGCGTCAACTGCTGCTGTCATTAGTCCCGTAGTGTAGTGCATGCTTTTATCAAGAGGTGGCGGTGTTCTGTTAGATGGGAAGATTCGGCGCCGACTCGTACGTCAGTTTTCGGGTCACCAACTGCGCATTCCTGCAGAAAGTGCAGAAACTACTGGACGCGCAGCGGGCCGCTCGAATTCTCCTCCAGACAGCCACTGAATTCGACCTAGCTGAAAAGCTAGTGTCGAAATTATGATTCCGTCGAAAGAGAAACTCTAGAACCTCCCGGTCAGAGGCCTTGCAGTGACATCAGTTGATGCCTTGAGCCACCTCAACCACTCAACAAAATGAAATTCAGCCCAAATCACGGTGGAGAGTGAAGTATTCGAATTTCAGAATTGCGCCCTTAGAAGTGGCCTGTGGTGGTTTGCCAGCCTTCTCGAACACTTTTTTAAATTAATTTTTAAGGTCACTTTTAAACATCTTTGGTCGACCACTGAGTTTTAAAACTGTAGGGAGAACTGTAGGGAGAACACGTAAGGACAACATAAACACTCACAAACATCCATGCCCGAGGCGGGATTCGAACTCGCGACCCTTCGAGCCGAGGCAGCTACGGCCCTTCAGACTTTACCTTCATCCTCGGCTATCCAGCCGGCACGTACACTTTTTGGCACAAACCGATCAAGCACCAAATCCTTTTCAAATAAGGATACGAGATTACGAATTTTTTGATCCATATAATTAAAGAACACTATATCCTGAATAACATATCAGGAATTCCTCTTTATGGATGTGGTGTGTAGAAAATCAGGCAAATTAACTGGCCTTGGCAGCAGACTTGAAAACTATGAATCAAATGATATCTGCCGGTTGACGTGCATTGGTACCTGTGATTAATACACCAACATCCCTAATTCCTGCTTTGAAAGGTTAACAAAAGTAGCTCAGAAGACAAACAATATTCCATTGAAAGTTGATTATAATTATATTTCAAGCTTGAGAAACGAAATACATTTACGCAAACAAAAGCATTCTGAAGGAACGTTTTAATGGATTGATTACAATTAGTTTCCGGTTTTATTTTTTTACAATTACATATTTTTCAAAAGAACATTTCTGAACACCGTTTATTTATTTTGATAAATATGAATCACACATTTAAAAATCGTTCCGTTTCTTACCTCAACATGTACACACATATCTACAACATTAAAGATGAAGCTATTCCACATACTTTATAACATGATTATCAGTTTTCTTTTCATTTTCATTCAAGGCAGCATTCAAAAATTTTATAAGACACTAAAAGGATGTCCGAATATGACAATATTCGTCGGATGACAATAAAATATTCCATAATGCCATAGGACTTCGTGAAAAAAAAAAGAATTTGAAAGACAATTTCGGCAGGGAGAAGGGACGAACGGATTTAATTTCGGCAGGCAAGAGGGACGGACGGAAAATTCTCCGATTTTCTCCCACAGCATTACAGAACATTCTCTGAAGTTCGAGAGAAAATAAAAATGTTAGTAACAAAAAAACAAAATATGTTATATCATCTACAGCATCTTACCCAAACCGCATTACGAAACCTCAAGCCGTTTGGAAAATATTTGCTGAGACAATCGTAGCTGCCTCACTCGGTACATGCTTCAACGCATTTCTCATTTCTTTGCATTGACGTAGTTCTTAGTCTTTGTCTCGTGGCGTGCAACTTAACTGCTTCATTTAAGCATTCCTGAATATGTCACGTAATAGTAGAAAAACGTTCGGGTGATTTCTTATTTTGTAAATAAATGCTTATGGCAGTAAATTATAGCTTACATTTTTCCACAAGTTCAAACGGGGCTAACGAAAAGTTTCATCGATATTGATTTTGTAGTTTGAGATCACTGAGTTGGAACTCCACTTTCTTGATTGTGTATACAGTGGGTGGACGTCTAGATAGATATTCTCTCTTTTGGGTCAATTCAAACTGCATTGACAGTAAACATCAAGATACAACACCCTCGACAGCAACAAAATTCAACAAAAATAGTTTCACAAAGAGAAACAAAATTCCTGTGACGCAATAAAAAGATGTACTCGCGTCAAAATTGGGTGCAAGAAGTCTTTGTACACATGGAAGTAAATATTTAATAACATGTATTACGTTTTAGAAACTTGGAAAGTAATGAGAGGCCTGCGACTTTCTTCAATATTCCTTCAGTCACACGCGTCCCTTCGCTGTCAGTTGTCGTCTGAGCTCTGAGGATGCATCACTGTGGTGAAATGGTTCGAAGAGGGTGTTTACTGTCGCCGAATATAAATGGATAGTCCATGGATACAACGAGTGATCATTCATACGGGAGATATCAGGACGACTGAAACCTGAAATCATCGGCACACGCTTTCATTGCATACTGATTTAATAAGACGAAAATATTATGACAATAAATCGCACATGTCTACCTTTCAAGTGACGATTCATGGGAGATACATGGTTTGAAAGATGAAAAGATAGAGCTGGAGCTACGAAACCTAATTCTCACCGTCAAACAAGGCGATGTTTTGTGCCCGTGTGGGAACATACACGTGCCAGTATGGGACAATTGTAGATTATATATAAATGGAGTGATGAATTATTTTATACATGGACACTCAAAGCCAAATTTGTGTTTTCAGTGTTAAGTAAAATTTTCGAATTTGGAAAAGCTAAGCAATATATTTCAGCACGATAATGACCTGTTTCAAAACAAAACTTGATTCGTCACTACCACTACCACTGCCTTTTCCCCTAGTTCCCAAAGTAAATACTTTGAACATTTTGAAGAAACCAGGAAACAATATATTCAAAACAAAAATTGCAAAGAAAATGGATTCAAAGAAGGTGAAGAAAAATGGTTCACTTCTTTATTCAAATATGCAAAGTTGTGAAATCCAGGTCAGCGAAGTTACGTGATGCATCTGGCGCAACGGACAATGCTACAAAATATTAAAAAGAACAATGTTTCTTAACAAATAGCTCTGCATAAACTTTTTACCCCCTTCCTCTGGTTTTCAAGTTGGTACCGATGTATTGATTAATTTTTGTAAAACAGTTTCTTTTAATAGTTTTCAACTAGCAATAACCACACCTCAGTAAACCTTCATTGGTTATGGTATTGCCACTGCGCAAAGGTAAAGTAATAACCTTTTTTGTTGTCAACATTGTTGTATCTTGTTGCTAAGCACTTCATTGCATGGTTTTCTAAAGATCGAAAACAGAGAACTGTCTGATTATCAGCACAAATTATCTACATCTAGATGGAATGAACGTATTTAAGTTTAAAAATACGTACATTGGATACTACTTCTAAAACCGTGGTTACTTTATGTACTGTATTTTTCATATCATTTGAACATTTTCCTATCGTTCTTAAAATGTTTATATGCTCTTTGAGCCTATGCGGATTGTGTTTTTTCTCAACATTAGTTATATTTTTTAAATATATTGTTGCTTATTTATAGTTACAATACCATTACAATTATTGATGTCACTACTCCCAAGCATATGTTTTGACTTCTTCGGGAGTGGACTTCTGAAAATCTTTGTAAAACAATGTAAGATAATGTGAGAAGAAATCAGCAAATTCATTGTATTATATCTTGAAGGAATTGTAAGTTAACATTACACTATGGTAGTATCATTATACAAAATTTTAAAAAATCTGAATGGGTTACATATCTGTGAAACCAGCGTAACTATAAGCGTATATACAAACGTGTTCCTTTTAGGCTAATGTTTACAAAATTGTTGTTGGTAACATTATTTACCCGGAATTCAAAGGTAAAATTTGCCCGAATAAAATTTGTTCTTGTGAAATTAGTTCTACAATTTTCATTCAAACAGCTCGCAATCAGCCTTTATCGCTAGTGGAACATCGCAAGGATTCCTGAAATCCGAGTGTTGAGTAGCAACTTGCCAAGGCAATTGACTGGAAACCGGCTCTCGGGAATCCAAGCGACAGAAACACGCATTAGCAAACCAGATTCCCGCACCGTCAACTTAAATTGACGACGCAGTCACTCACATCTGTGTATCACAGCAGGTTTAATCCAGAAGTATGTTGTCGGAAGACCTAGAGAAAGCGGTACAACACTGTACTTTTTCTGTAAATATTATTAGAAGTAATTTTAAAACTTTGTTTTTTCGAAATGTTATTAGTTAAATGAATAATTAGACATATAAATGTATATTGACAGTGAAAAATGCATATCAATATTAAATAACACTTCTCATCCGAGGTCAACCGTTATTAAATATTGATGATGTAGAAAACTGTTAGAAAACTATTTCTACCATAAGGTTTATTATATCTCGCACAGAAAATGTCAGAAAATCAGTTCTTTTTACTTTTAAGAGAATTAGAACTTTTGGTATATTATTTTTAACACGGTGAAACCTGTTTTATTCTACGATCCATCTGTATTGTTTTGGATATTTATGTAACCTTGCCCCTTTTGAAAAAACGGGAACCAAGCCCCTTTTTTTAAAAAACAACATAATATAATCATAGAAGACATTTACGAAGAAAAAATAATAGATGTAGACAGAAAAGAAGGTAAAACCTATAACCTTGGGGTTTCTACATTACAACTTGAAAGCAATTTCCTGAAAGTTGACTTTTTGGCTGGTATTGGCAATCTCAAACATCCCCGGTTCTGTGTAAGATAACCCTCTAATACTTGTTTTTGTGACAATTCAAAAATACATAGCTGGTGCCTGAACTAAAATTAAACATTTAAACACACTATTTCCTGAATTTTTCTGACAAAGTTTGAAATATGTAAATACTAATGACACATATATTTTTTTAGTTCAGGCACAAGTTCAAATCATCTGTAATCACGAGGAAAAATAGTGAAAGCAATACAGATAGTAATGTATAAGTTAGGTCACAGCTCAGGGTCTATTTCTATACACAAAATCTCGTTTTCTCTCAATAAAATTTCAAAAATGTTTTTCTTAATGTTTCTGTTTTCATTGTAGACATTCAATAAATTCAATAAATAAATGAAAAAGTTATTAAACAATATTCATCATTTGGGGTATAATATACGGATCTCTCATATTTTGAATATATTGTGACATACCAATATGTGAGTCATTTTATTAAATGTTATTTGTCGTAAATGGGTGCAATGGCATAGGGTACTAAATAGGAATATATGTGCCTTAGCAGCTGCGCCTAAGTCGTAGTCAAGATAAATAAATATTCATCTGGCATTGAAAGTGACGGAGCGGCTAGTCAGATTTAAAAACGATTTGGGGATTGGTTGGAGAGAGCAACTACTGCGGAAGTATGCCTGATTTTTTGAGAAGAAAACAGTAGAAAGGGGGAATCTGAGGTTTGGAGGGCTGAGCAGTAATAAGAAAACGGACATTCTGTCATATGTGGTGACGCTGTGCGGGTCGCTCGCGGATAGATAATTTGTGTAATTGGAACTTGGAATTTTTCATGAGATTGAGGAACGTCGGACTCCGAATAATTTACAGTGTGTTAGAAGTATAATTAGAAGTATTATTTTTGCAAGTTTAATCGAACTAGAACTACGAACATTTGAAGTAGTGCGGATCAGTGGCACGTTCAACGTGTTGCAACGTTCACGTGGAAGAACAGGAAAGAAGAACGCGCTACTTCGACTCTGGAATTCGCATCACCGGGGAGAACAGAAACATCGTGGCGACGTCGATCAAGAGCGCGCGAAGAATAGTGCAGTAAAAAGGTTGTGACCAAAGGACAGTTTTTGTGTTGCAATAAGTAATAAATCTTATGTTTCTTTTTGAATGAAAAAAAACTATTTTAATTGGCCAATTCGATCTAATAAGTACCTAGGTAAAATATTTGTTTATTATAAAATATTTGTTATCAATAGGTAATAGCGATTATTTCAGACGCAACCCATCAACCCAGCTAGCGGGACAATATTTAGTTTTCGTTGAAGCACACAGAGCAAAATATTATCGTAACCTTTTCCTGGCGCCCATGGCAATATAACTTCGAAACGGGTTACGACAAAACGCCCACACTGTGAGCAGTTTGTGGGCATGTTTCAATATGTACGAGACGAATTCACTTAGTGCGTTATATACCTGGTAAACCTTTACAAAAACAAATCGCACATTATATCAACAATTCCAAATTTATTTCTAAATCCAGCAGTGCTTCAAGAAAACATATACTTCCGTATTACTCCAACTCTGTCCTACTAAGATATCGACTATCACGTGAAAATCTTCAACCTAAGCTCGAGGTTCTAATACATAATGAAATTATTAATATTAAGTCCTGCCTTAATTCGTGTGTATTTTATTCTCTGAGTTTTGTGTTCTATCCTTTCAAATTTAAAAACATATTCATATCTACTTCCTGGAGCGCTGAACCGAGCCTCGGATCAAGCATGTTCGTTCCATTTACACGCCGATGTCAGGACGACGACGACTACAAAGGACAGTAAATTCTATAATTCAAATATTCAGAATGTGGCATTTTTGTGTGAGAGGTGCAATAGAATGCTACAAGCATTCCTTATCTCTTCAGTCTCGGCTATCCTTTCGGTTTTGTCTCCAAAGCTGTCATTTAATGAACTTTTTTCAAGATATTTTCAATTTTTCGGTTTCTGTAATAGTTCACCTAAAATCTGACTTTATGAATATTATATTGAGCAAAACCTGAGTCCTATGTGCAAATTCTGTGTTGAAAAAATTTGGAGCCTTTTTTAGAAAATCGTTTTGAGCTTTTCTAAAATGCCTATTTTGAAGCACATTTTCACCCCAAACTTTTGAGTTTTTCAGAAACTTCATTAAACATTATTTAAAACAGTATCACAAATACGATACTGAATAAAATTGCCCATAATGTAAATACTATCCACGTCTGAGAAATTTAAAAACTGGATTTAAGTAATTTAAAAATCAACAAAAAATACAAGAAAATGGCGTTTATACAGTGGATTTAACATTATTCATAGAAAAAATTGAGCCGTTTTCAATTAAATATGTTTGAGTTGCTTCTGAAAAATACAGAAATATCGGGACTAAGTTCTACAAAAATTTATACAACATTTGGTTAAAGCCCCTGCACCCACAAATGAAATAATGTATACAAATAGCCAGTAATGTTTTGTTCTGAGGAGCGTAGAATCCCGTTGAAAGTCCCGTTTGTTTGGTAATTTTTCGATTCCGTCGCTGCCTGTTTTCAGTACATCTTTGTGCACATTTCCAAGTCTGAGTGGTGTTGTTAACTTGGGAGATGTTAGCTTCATTTGTACACAGCAAATGCTCCACAATTCTGACGGTCAGCTGGTGCGCTGAAGTTCCGACACCTAAAATCCTGTGCGATCATAGTGCCACGAGCGATACAGGTTTGTAGTAATTTTCATCCCAATACGTCAACCTTAAACCATCAATTCACCAATTTTGCGTTTTTCTTGGTAGATTGTAATGCACTGTGTACTGTTTTCGGCAAAACTTAGAACTATCGTCAGAGCTTCCACTACATTACATACAACTTTCTGGACGTCATAGAAGAACAGTAAAATTACTGAACTGTAACAAAGTGTTTATTAACAAAATGACAGTAGAAACATTTGTATATCTACTTAAGAACCCCCTTCCGCAGATATCCATGTCATTGTAGTTGTTTTGTATTAAATATTTATTATATATTACTTTCATTTTTTGCTTGATTTTCATCTTCACCTAACGTACTTTAAAACATCATTAATCTATTTTATTGTTGAGTTAAAAACACTGTACTTCTGAGTCATATGCGGAAACAAATACTTTCAATTGTATTGTATATATAGTTTTTTTTTTTTTTTTTTATTTGTTGTGTCCACTCCTGATTTAACAAGTGTTCCCCCAAGCTCCTTAAGGGGCGTTGAGCGCTTTGCCCTTGGAGTAATCTCCATTAATGTGCATTATTATTTTTTATTAGCCGTTCCGTCACGTCGCAGTCAGTCAGTGCCTTTTATCCCTTCGGCCAGGGGATATTGTTAGCTGGTAATTCGAAAAATTGGGTTTGAATATTAATGAAACGTTTTCCTTGATTCATTTTGTTGTATATACATTTACTAACTGTGACTTATTCTGTAAGTGTGAACTTCAAGTCTTTAAAATGATTTCAAAATTATATTTTATCAATTTCAACCTCATTTCTATTACCTCATTTCCACATCCTGTTACCAAATACCGTATTTTTGTCACATTTATCAGCAATTCAGATTAGACAATTAACAAATTAGATAATATTTTACATTTTGTGAGCGTATATAGGTGATACAATATATCTTGCTAAAAGAAAATTAGGTGAGAAATTCCCCACTTCAACGGAGCTACACATGTAGCACTTACTTCTGATTGAACTCATAATGCACAGTGTTTGTAGTCATTTGACACTGTCAACGAGATTTCGCTTTCTGCCGAACACCTGTGAAAGAGTTACCATCAATCAGGACCAGATATCTTATCTGTCCTTTAGTTACACGAAATTTCCCACTACATGTTTATTAGTATAAGCAATTATCTTCAACTCCCCTTCCAGACCTGGACGTTCGAAACATTTCTTCTGTTTTTAATATCGTCATTTTCCTCAGCCATGACAGCAGGATTATCAAAGAGTATAATATCTAGTATTGTTTCCTCAATCTGCATTCCCATTACTCTTCATTTCCTCCTCCATTCTTTCAAGGCTTAGGCAAATTAATATTAAAAGGAGTTGGGGATATAGAGCATTCTCTCATTAAATCATTACCATGTGATGCTTCACCTTTCACTTTCGCGACACTGTACTCTCTTTGAACGCCTTAATATTGTTTACTCTTTTGAAACTACACTTTTATTCCAAAATCTCGACAATTCTCGTATTGGGCATGCTGTTAAATTCTGTTTGAAGGTAAAGTAACACGAAATTAGGTTGTGCCACAAGCTTTATTTTTCTTACATTTTTTGAATGCAGAAAATGTTGTCTACACCTAGCTGGAAACCGCTTTGATCTTCAATATAAGATTATCTCTGGCTCAATTCTTTCTTTAATTATTCGCCTGTATATATTGTGTACTAATTGAACTTTAAACATTAATACCTCTATAGTTTTCACATCTTTTTCTCATTGCCTTGATTTATAAATCGATATAATTTCTGCTGATTTCAAATTGCCTATTCGATATCAGGACCCCTCAAAATGGGTATTTTTGAACCTTGACATCAGTTTTTGCAACATTTTATAATCTTGTCTATCAAGGTAAACAAGAAAGTTAAATGGCCGTTAGTCATATCTTAGTCCAAGCAGAACAATTTTATAATATGGAGGAAGTAACCAAGATTTTACTGGTTGGTAATATTAGATAGAAGAAGGAAGATGTATTGTGAACTTCAAGATACTTCTACTCTTCTACTCTTACTAACTTCAAGATACTTCTACTCTTAATAAATGTAATACTCAAAACAATAATTTCTTAACGTTATTAATAAAAATTATAACGTTTATTAATAAAAACGTATGACAGCGTATGGTAGAACTTTTTATTAGAGTGTATTGTTCAGAGTGTATTAGAGTTTATTAGAGTGCTTCACAACTGGAAATTGTTATTCGAAAGGCCAAAGAAATCAAACAAATGTGTTTGAGAAATGTCACTTATGTGCCTGTATTATTATTTTCTACAATCGCATAAAAATTTGAATTTATATTTATGCTATTCGTGTGTGAAATTAATATTTTCTTTAAAGACCTAAAAAACGTGACGACACCGCACATAATATTTATTTTTATATTACGAAATTCCGTAATTACGTGATTTATTTTCTGAGATAGAGGTAAAGAGACACACCTGACACCGATATATAGAGGACACCGATATATAGAGGACAATAAGCAATCGAGATTGTGCAAAAAACAACCGTTTGAAGACCCTCGGACTTTTTGTCGTCGCTCGATCATTAGAACCGGTGAACGTCCGTAGTACAAGATTTTATTTTTACACAATTTTAATTATTCATATTTACTTATTTACTGATTAATTAGATGTTAACGTTACTCGGTTTGTCTTTTCATAATTCCCTCCCTAAGAGAACATATAGCACCATTCAACTATTTTCATATTTACCTCGTAACCACGATCATCTCGATCCAGGTAAGTTATGCAGAGAATATAGAGCTCCGTGTCGAAGATAATAACAAGCAATAACGTATCAGTAGAAATTATTTTTTTTGCGATCGTACAAAATGTTTCTCTTACGAATCGTAATTCCTTTCATCATGTGGACATAATTCAATCGAAAGGAAGTCCCAGATCCGTTAACGATTGTATAACATATGGCCGGTATAAAAGTATGTCGCGAAAAAAAGGTAGCAAATTATGGCCACACATTCCTACTCTGTAATTGGTACTGATTGTAACTACTGAATTCAAAATGGATATTCGCGATACTGACACTCCACAGCAGTTACTCGAAACTTCAAACGCTGCTGTGTCTAATTTATAAACCGAAACATCCGTAGGTATTCACAAAAAAGTCAATAATGGTTTATAAAGTGTACATTTAAGGAACCCATTATCACTCTAAGAAGTGAGTCAACGAGTTTCATAGTATTTGTTGTTAATTGTGAGTTTCGTCACGAGTTATGCTAATGAATTTCAATTGGTGAATATTCTGTTATGAGTAGAGCTAGTAAATTCATTTCTTTTACCCACAATATGCAGGAAAATACATAATTTTTACAAGGCATTTATTCTACATAAATGAGGGGTGCAAAAGGCATCTCAACCTACGTGTACGTGTAAGGAAATGATATTTTCTTGAAAATCTTGATTCCACGTGGCCATCCGGTACGTTGGCTACAAATTTATTTTACTCGCGACTCTATCTCGTCAAAATGCTTTTGTGAACTCCCTTTTGAATCTTGAAATGGTATTAGTGAAATTGGAATTATATTTTTCGTTCTTACAACTTGTGTAATTGCCTACAGTGAGAAGGATATGAGTATAACATACTGAGAGCCGCCCTGAAAAGAGATCGCAGGCCACGCACAACAATAGGATGGGATTGGGGTAGAGTAGGATGAAATCGTGAGGAAGCAAAGCCTGTCAGCATCAATGAAAAAAACGAAAAATCATGTCTGGTATTACCTTCCTTTCTCATTTATATTTTTAACATAATCTCTGCTTCCACAAAAAGACAAAATATGGTCGTTCATTAGTGTTGTTCAGGCATGCAGGTTTAAATATCCAATTTGAACGAGATCAGTTCCAAAAGGGAAAATAATCAAAATAATGATGTAAAGGGCAGAATGAAGCAAAATTAAGATAAAATGTCAAAAATAGGCATCAGAAGCAAAAATGGGCAAAAAAAGCAAAATAAAAATGTATTAAGTCGGCTCGGTGGCCGAGATCGCTAAGGCAGTAGTGTCGTAGTGATCTCGGACAGAAGGGTCGCGGGTTCCAGTCCCGCCTCGGGCATGGTTGTATTTCTGTTAGTCCTTTCACCCCTTATCATCATCAAATCGTTTCATCCTCATAGTACCATACCGTTAACAGCAATAGTGGTCGCTAATGACCTAAGATGTTGATGCGACCTTAAATAACCAAATTTTAAAAAAATGTATTAAAACAATACCAGAATTACAATAAGTAGTTCTTATTGTTAAAAGCAATAAAATATAACATTAGCAAAAAGGCATTTTGCCAAACTTCGGGGCCCTATTTATAAGTTTTATCGTAATATAATGTTATATTTACTTACTCTTTGAAATTTGTATTTTTCATTAACATATGCCAACAAAATATATTTAGTGATCTTAACAACTCCCTTAGATGTACACAAATTTCTCAATTGACGGTAAGTGTTTTCGTAAATTGCATCTTTCGTTCCTTTGCATTTTTCGGATAATAAATTAGACTAGTTGGACCCGTGCGAAAACCTCTGCACTTCGTTAATAATTGTTTTAAAAGCGAAAAATGACTTTAAAAAACTGACAATAGTCTGTCTGTGAAGTCCGTGTTACACTGTTTTTGGCGCGTCACTATGCGAGAGTAGCCCTTAGAGCCTGTGTTGACTCAGCGCTTCGGTCGGAAGGACCGCGGGTTCGAGTCCATAGTTGCTTGTTCGCATGGTTGTTCGTCACTTGTTTTACACGTACGTGTGTTGTCGCGGAAGACCAGGTCTGAGGAGTCTGCTGACCACAGTCTGAGGAGCCCACAAGTGTGCCAGTGTGTAATGTAAGAGTTAATATGTGTCATAGTGGCGACATAGTTTGGCACTAGTATGGACAATCGAAAACCTGGCATTTCCTGAAACTGGAAAAAGACTCTGAAAAATTAAAAGAAATGCGAGAGTAGACAATCTAATATTAAGAGCGTTGAGATTATATTGTACAGAAAATCAAACAGTCCCTTTAAAAATAAAAAGTACTTCTGTATTTTTCTGTCAATATAATTTCACATAGAATATGGCTTTCCGAATTTTTTTAAGTACCCATGCTATGGAGTGGGAGCTCCCAAGAGAACCAAGACTCCCAAACAGTAGTAAAATTTTTAAAAATCTCATTTGGTAGAATGCTGTTTAAAAAGCATAATTTAGGCCCACCTGACACCTCCGTGAAGTTGGGCCGGATAAAATTTCTGATCTCAATCAAACGTGGTATATCGTTGCTCATCAAGCTTCTACCTCAGGTTTGCCCACCAAAAATTTTCGTTTGCCCATCCCCAGAAAAAAAGTTACACGCAAAATAAATTTTCGGGACAACTACACGCTGGCCGGAAAAAATCAGGGATTTCAACCCCACTTGGTACATCGCTTGCCCATCGTTTGCCCAGGTTTGCCCACCAAACATTTTCGTTTGCCCACATTCATAAAAAGAGATACACACAAAACAAATTTTCGGGACAACTACACGCTGGCCGAAAAAAATCTGGAATTTCAACCCAACTTAGTATATCGTTTGCCCATCGTTTGCCCACCAAAAATCTTTGTTTTACCACCCCCAGAAAAAAAAACAAAAATGTTCGTTTGGCTACCGACACAAAAAACTTACACAAAAAAAATGTTCGTGGCAAATCCAAGTTGACCAAACATTTCAGGTATTTTAGATATTTTAGTAAATCGTTTGCCTAGGTTACTATTTACTAATAGAGTATTTTCGTGTGCCCAGGCACAGAAATGGAATTAAAGGCAGAAGCGATTATTTAACGGGGCTCTGGCTTACGCTTATGTTCATAAAATCAGTCTGGCTACCATTTACGCTATATATTTGAAGGAACACAATAATATCTCCGTATACTATTTCTTAATAGTGTATTTTCGTTTGCGCAATAAGAATTCTCGTTTGCCCAGGCTCAGAAATGAAATTAAAGGCAGAAGCGATTCTTTAACTGTGTCTCTCTTTTGTTAATATAATCTGCCCGGCTACCACTTACACTGAAAGAGCAATTATTATATTCAGTATGCTAATTCTTAATAGGGTTTTTCGTTTGCCCAGTGACAACTTTCGTTTGCCCAGGCACAGAAATGGAATTAAATGGAGAAGTGTTTATTTAACGGTATCTCTGGATTACACTTTTGTTTATATAGTCGGGATGGCTACTACATACATTGAAGAAACAATTATAATATTCAGTACATTATTTTTTAATAGTTTATTTTCGTTTGCCAGTAACAATTTTCGATTGTCCAGGTCCACAAATGCAAATCAAAGGCAGAAGCGTTTATTTAAACCTTGGCAAACTATATTATTTAAAATACCTGATTTTTATATCAATATCGATTTTTCCCGAAACTTTTTTGTGTGTAACTTTTTTTGTGTAGGTGGGCAAACTATAATTTTTGGTGGGCAAACCTGGGCAAACGATGGGCAATTGATATGTCAACTTTGGTCGAAATTCCATATTTTTTCCGGCCAGCGTGTAGTGGCCCGAAAATTTGTTTTGCGTATAACATTTTTTCTGGGGGTGGGCAAACGAAACTTTTGGTGGGCAAACATGGACAAACGATGGGCAATCGATATGTCAAGTTTGGTCGAAATCCCATATTTTTGCCGGCCAGCGTATAGTGGCCCGAAAATTTGTTTTGCCTCTAACATTTTTTCTGGGGGTGGGCAAATGAAAATTTTTGGTGAACAAACCTGGGCAAACGATATACCAAGTTTGGTTAAAATCCCAGATATTTTCCGGCCAGCTTCACGGAGGCCCACCTGACTCCATCCCTGCGTATTCCTATTATTTCTCCACTTTTCCCTCGTGTCTTTTATCATTTTCACACATGTCCGATGTCCCCATCTGAGCCTCAAAATCCATGCCCTCGCAGAACTCACCTGCCCCCACAAAATCTGCTCCTCCTATGGAACATGCATAATTAATTTTTAGTTTTTAAATGTTAATTTACTGCAATTTTCGAAAATACAAAGAGTCTACCGGAAATGAGACTAGCACAATTTGGATTCATACGAACAGAAAATTTAAATAAAGCTTAAGTTGTTGCAGTAGCACAAACATTGTTGCATTCTCGCATTGTTGGGAACGGTTATATTAGTATAATGTTATTATATTGCAATGTTTCCTCTCACTTCAGACATCGGATGGAAAAGTCAAAAAAAAATTCAAACAAAGCGCTTGCAGTGCATAACTGTAATTATTTCCATAGTCAGAAACAGAAACCCTTTATTAGTATATATATATATATATATATATACATATATATATATGTATATACATATATATATATATATATATATATATATACATATATATATATATATATATTTTCTTCCGTCTTTCCTAGAGTTAAATACACTATTTTATTGAACGTAGGGACTTTGTAAAATTAACGTTAAGTAAATAAAGCCTCCTTATCTGATCCCTCCCCATTCATATCACTGTCCAGTGAAATTCCCTGAAAAATGTCTCAGGCGGCAATAACGCAAATGGTATCGTTCTCACCTTTCTTCGATTTTTCTTTCCTATTACATTTAAATTGTATTTTTAAGAGAGAAAACCTCATTGGGTTAAGGGTTGTGAATTGGTTGAAAAAAATGTATCAATACATTGAGAATACAAATTGTAGAATAGAGTAACAATTGAATTAATATTGAGATTTTTAAAAGTAAATTATTACTAAAATAATATTGTTACGATTTAGGTGGTGAATTAATACACAGATATTATTTTAACCATAACGTTTATTTTGTTTCTAACACGATCACTGAAACACTTGATTTATGTGTACAGATTGTCTTCACTTGATTATTTATTTGCTAATTACAATTTTAATTATTTTATTATAATTTGATTCAGTCCTGTTCTCCAAGAATTTTTCTCTCGAGGCGGTATTCACCTAGAATATTTCATTAACTTCAAGCAGAAAGTACGCGAAAACTACTAGATTTTTCTACAAAAGGGCATATGACCTTTTTAACAGCTGATTTTCTTGTGAAACAGATTTGTTTTAAGGCGGAATATAAATTTGGAGAAAATCCTCTCCAACGATCGACCGACAGGGCGAACGAACGTAGAACAGACGGGGCGAGTGGTCGGGCCAACGTGAACGCAGTGGACGGTCGGGCAAACGAACGGCGCGGGCGAGTGGTTTGGGCGAATGAACCACCGGATGGCGATAAACGAACGGACGGACGAACGAACGAACGAACAGACAGACGGGTGAACGAATGAACGGGCGGGTGAACGTACGGACGAACGAACGGACGGGCGAACGAACGGACGGACGGACGAACGGACGGGCGAACGAACGGACAGGCGAACGAGCGGACGGGCGAACCACAAAACATCAATAGCTAATAACACACATATAATAATATTAAAATTGTATCCATTCATAAATAGAAAATCAAAATTATCAATACACTCAGCATTAATAATATTTAAATACATTATACGACCTTCACTGGCCTACGCCTGCCCAATATGGGGAGGGGCCGCTAAAAGCTACCTTCAAAAACTGGAAGTATTGCAAAATAAATTTTGAAAAAATGTTTTAAAAGCTCTCAGAAATAATCAAATTTTAAAAGAATTGTCTATAGAACCTCTGAAAACTTGGATTTTAAAACTTTCTTCTAATTTCTATTCTTCTCTTTCATCTTGCCCAGCATCTCCCTTGCAATAATTTAGGTGCAAATCAGCCAATCTTTTTCCATGAATAAAATCAAGATATTCTAAAGACCTATTACGTCCTCCGTAAAGCAGGTTCCAACATTTCTAAATTAAATATTTATGTTTTTAATCCAAATATTGTATGCATTTTTCTGACGGACCCTTCCTGGGTATCGTTAGTTATTGTTTATATTGTAAATATTACTGCCTTCTACCATTGTTCATGCATGATGAACACTACAACAAAAATTGTATACTATGTATCATAAAAGCTCTTGAAAGACATAGTAATGTCGAACAAGGAAATAAAAACTATTAAAAAAACTCACAATGGTTGACATTACAATTTTTGAGCGAAGAAATCGAATAGGCTACCAGAATAGATACTCAGTGGAGAATATTTGTTGTATCTCGTAAATAATATTTGAAGGAAGTACCATTAAAATTACATGAAAATCGATTAAATGAGCGAAAAATGCATGTAGAAAATGCAATAAATTAGTATAAAAACGAGTCATTTCCTTTTGTCATAACATAAAATGATTTTCTATACTTAACGGCATTGTTCTAAAGTGAAAGAAAAAATGATATTTCATTAAAATCTGCCCCTATGTACAACTGATATATGAAGTTATTTATTCACTGCACAAAGGAAAGAAAAAACAACAACCAAGAGCAAAAAGTACAACACTTTACAGTCTACCTGAGAGAGACCTACGACTTACCTCCGAGAGATCGCCACTTATGATCCCGTGAGGTGGAGCTCGTCTTACATAAAATGCTGAGACCGAGAACTTGCAGAACTGCTTTATGCATTCTACTGCTCCAATGTCTCATTCTATTGACCATTGAACATTTCCCAAATCTTTTCTTTGCTTTTCTAGCCAGATTTGGTGAGAGCAGTTCCCTCCGAAGACCGTAATATTACAGCTTTTAGTCCAAATCGAACTTCCTGCCAAGTCTGTTGACGTATGTACGCTTTATACAACGCTCAAAGTCTTGCCACCATTTCGAGCGGTTGCCAGGACATCCTTATATGACTTACTTATTTATTAGAATTCGTATGGTAGCTGTTATGTATGCTGTTTCACCCGAGTTCTACAGGAAAATAGATCAAATACGAAACAACATGTTATAAAAGGTTTCGCATAAAATATATATTTAAAATTCCCTGTTTATGGTTTCATAAAATCGAGGATGCGTTTCGAACTGGCAAATACTTTTTATGATGTAATACTGCCTGACTTACATAAATACAGGCATATTGATACAACTAATTATAGTAGAGTAGTAGTTACTAAAAGTATACTTATGTGAATCTAATATTCACGTAACCTGCTATGTTCCATACATTTTCAAACAGTTTTTGTTTTTATTTCTACATTTTTAGCCTGAGGACTGTTGTGATTTTTTAAATTTTGAATTACGGGTCCTGTGATAAGTTAACACAAGTGAATGTTCATAGGAACCATAAATTCGAATATATATTTAAACAGGACGTTAGCAACAATGGGTGAGAGAAGAGAAGCAAATATTCGCATAGTAAATTATAAGGTACAAGGGAATGACAACATTATTGATAGCGGGAAAATAGAAAATAATTGGTAAATAAAACAGTGACACGAGCAATTTTAATGAGCGAGTAAATTAGAAAACACATGAAGCTAAAACTAAGAACAAACAAATTCAAAGCAGAGTGCCAGTAACCAATTAGAAATTAGAATATGTGCTAGGAAGGAAATGGCCTGCGCACTTGGATGAGAGAGAGACGATTTTTAGTACGATCTTGGGCAGGGAAGGAGATAGATGAGACGCGCGTAAGATAAAGAAATGGGCAAAATCAGAGCTGTTGACGCGATGAGGGGCAAGATGCTGATGATCTTAGTAGTGGATACAGAAATATAATCGCGTGTGTGTGGAGGTACAAATAAAAAGTGCACAGGTTTACACCTGTTTGAGTCAATTGGGTTCTGTTTAGGAAAGAGCAATGAATACAATCGGTTTCCTAAAGCATTAACAACGTGGTATTTGTAATAGCATAGCAATAATGCAGATTTAAGCTAGATAAAATTTGAGGTTCAGAAAAACTATTTTTTGTTTCATTTCATAATTTTGGGAATGTTTAAAACTTTGCAGTGCATTTTTTAAAGGAGAAGTAACTGATACAGCTTCTATCACTATCCATGCAAGACTGGTCAGCATTATTAGTCACATTAATTGAAAGGCATGATTACGAGCGTGACAGTTTCCTGGGAAACATTCACACGGAACAAATAACAAAATCGTTATTTGTGATATTGGCCGTGTAACGTTCAATATTATTCGTTACTTATTTATTAGAAAAATTCTTAAAAGTAAGAAATACATTTTCTTTGAATATGAACACTTACGTATCATTTTTAGCTACATCTCATTTGTTCTCAACGGACCGTTAAATTCCTTAGCGGGCGCTGGTCGTTAAGAGTGACTTTTCGTTCTTCTAGATACGTACTGTCGATGTAATAGTACTGTTTTACAAAAATAACAACAAAAAGTGTGTTTCTTGAGAAGAGGTTCCCAAGGGGTCGTTACGACTCCCTGAGGGCTCGATGAAGTTTCTTTTAAGGTGGTCAATAATGACCAAAGGGTCGATTGAGGGTGAATAACTGAAAATGAATTGGCGAGGATCAGTAGAACCAAGATAGCATTTGTTACAAAACAAAAATATTAATGAACTTCAATTAATAGTTTTGTGATAATTTAAAAGAATCGATCAAGAAAAGGACTCAGAAATAATACCTCTGGAGAAATTTGATTGGGGGTGAATAGCGAAAATGAACTGACGACTGATCAGTAAAACCAAGATATCATTTGTTACAAACAAAAATATTAATGAACTTCACAATTAATAGTTTTGTGATGCAAAGCAACAAAATATACTAGTACTAATAATAAATTATAAATCGTCTTCATTCCTATCTTTATTCTTAAAAGGTTGCTTGAAACTCTAAATTATAGCTAAGCATTTATAACATTATTAAATCGCCCAAGAAAAAATAATCAAAACAATGCCCACTGGAGAAAAGTAGTGACCAGTTCTAAAAACAATCATTGTTTTCTATCCATTGCATTGCAAAACAGATAAGAAACTCAGCTACTCAAACGTGGAAACGACTTCGATTGAAAATATGAACATTTACGACATTATTTATGTAAAAAACTACTATCTTTAAGGCATTTACTTGCAATTCATTGGGTTATGATTATAGATGATTGGGATATTGACTATAAATAAATAAATAAATAAATAAATAAATAAATAAATAACAAATAATAAATAAATAAATAAATAAATAAATAAATAAACAAATAAATAAATAAATAAATAAATAAATAAATAAATAAATAAATAAATAAATAAATAAATAAATAAATAAATAAATAAATAAATAATAAATAAATAAATAAATAAATAAATAAATAAATAAATAAATAAAATAAAATAAATAAACAAATAAACAACAAATAAATAAATAAATAAATAAATAAATAAATAAATAAATAAACAAATAAATAAATAAATAAATAAAATAAATAAATAAATAAATAAATAACAAATAAATAAATAAATAAATAACAAATAAATAAATAAATAAATAAATAAATAAATAAATAAATAAATAAATAAATAAATAAATAAATAAATAAATAAATAAATAAATAAATGTCTTTATTGGTGGCGAGGCTCCGGCCATTGCTTCTTCCGCCTGACCATTCAGAATTTTACATTACAATAGTACATAATCTTCAGTCATTCAATGAAAATACGCACGCAATTTGATAACGATTTCTACATGGACTGCGGAGCATGAGGGAGGACGAGTCGATAGGAAATCGAAAAAGAATTGGAAATGAATGGAACGGTAGAGAGAAAGGAAGAAAAAGAAAGAAAAGGAGAAAAAGAATCAGTGAAATGTTAATAAGTTCTGTTAATTGGTTCATTGAGGTTAGAAGCTAAAATTGCGTACGTATTTTTGATTTACCCCTAGTAAAACTAGAAAGGGAGGGAATCTCGTCAGTATACAAGCGAAGACACATTAAGTCAAGACTTCAAGCCCTGAGAGAAACTGAAAACATTGAGAGATAATGGTAAATGATTTTGCGTATATTTCCTAATATTAACAATAATAATTATTATTATATGATAAAGTGTCGTAAAACTATTTGGTTATTTAAGAACCAAAGCAAAGTTTTAAAAATAATAAAAATGTGGATATTAAATCAATTTATTTTTAGGAATGTTAGAGTTAAAATATTCCACAAACTAGCCAATTGGAAAATTTTAAGAACTTAAGAAACATTTTACTGTTTAGAGTATTCCCAAGACCTGAAAACCCGACCCAACTTGACTTCACTCGTAAGCCAACGATTTATTCTACATTTATTCCAGGGGTGGTAGCCACATGACTATGCCGACATTCGCCCTAAGCGATTGAGTAAACCGTCAATCAAGATGACGGCTTAAGGCCAAGACATTACAAATAAACAATTTCAGTGCACACAAAATACAAAGAAAAAACGAAACGTAAACTATTTTGAATTTAATATTATGTCTAAATGTACGGCGGTGTTTCTAAGAAATGAAAAAACTGAACAGAAATATTGCAAATTAGTGAAACACATGTAGATAAAATTAAAAGCATATCATAATAATATTTTGAATACATACGAGTATGATCAAATGCTCATAATCACACAACAAAGCTACGCATACATCTGCAATGTACAAACGTAAGGAGATGAAAGTTTGTTCTTCATATGTTATTTAAAAATGATTGAAAGAGTGAACGAGGAGATTACAGAGACATATAACTAGGTTATGGATTTGACATTTTTAAAAATATAATGATAAGTGTAAAAGAAGAGGTATAGAGGAATGATATTTTTGTGCTAAAAGATTAGCTACTTTATAAAGCTAAATAGTTAGATAATAGTAAGGAAAATTAAAGAAAGTGGAGAATAAAGTAACTTAGATGAAAAACTAAGAGAGTACAGAACACAAAAAGAAAGAGTGAGGATTTAGCTATCCGGGAGGGAGAGAGAGAGAGAGAGAGAGAGAGAGAGAGAGAGAGAGAGGGAGAGGGAGGGAGGGGGAAGGAGAGAAAGAGAAGGAGGGGGAGGGAGAAAGAAAGAGAGAGAGAGAAAGAGATATGAGAAGGCGTTAAGAGATGGATAAGAAGTATTTATTTAAATGTTTTGTCATGACGAAACGTCGCAGGCGGAACTCACAACCATCGTAGACAATCTCAACGCAGGGGAATGCCCTAAGAAAATTACGATACAAAAATGGAGTATGCCGCTAGTTCAGATGTGGAAGTATTTTCAAATAAAAAGACATGGAAGAACACTGAAGGAACATGAAAAGTAAATTCATTGAAATATCTTATGAACACATAAAGAGAATTTAACCACTGTTAACATAATTCTTTTTGAAGAAATTATACATTGATATCAGATAAAATAACACTAATTTTAAAACAATTATGTTCTTATACACATTTAAATTCCAATTTTCTTGTCCAAACACAATTTATGAACTTTATCAATGACCAGTATACTACAGAATTTTGCGATAAGAAAACGATTATAATTGCATTTTTTCAATTGTTCATATGTATATTACATTTGCAAAATGCAAAATACACTCTTTTCGAATCATTAGGACAGCTAGGAAACCATTTCAATTAAAGAAAACTAAAATTCAAAGACCAAAACTGTATTTATCATTAAAGTAACAATAAACTAGATATTAATCAATTAATTTGCATCTCATGTCAAAAATTGTTATTTTGCTATCATCAAATCAGGGACAATTTAGGGACACTCCCCGGCAAGAATAGCGCACATTACGGAATTGTTTATAAAATTGTTAATTGTTGCAAAATTGTTAATTCGCAGTTTTTGGTTCTAAACATCAGAAAACACTTGCCATTTTGGAATTGCAAATTTTGAAATTGTTTATAAATCTCAAATTTTTCAAACAAAACGTATTGCTTTTAAAACTGCCTTTAAAATTCCGCAACCAATTAGCGCAACATCTCTTTCGTTTCCTTGAGATACGTAATTGTTTATAAGAATTTTAGCATGTCATGACAATTATTTTTTGCCAGTTCTACGCTAAGCTTTTTTTCACAAGCTGCTTTGCAACGGCACGCTTAGTTTCTCCGGCAAATACATTTGTTCCTAATGGGGGGAAGGACAAGGGCCACAACGCTTGCATATATTGCCACAAAATTGTTACTCTTTAGATATTCCTGGTTTTCAGCCCCTAATTTTTCATTTTATTTCTAAATACTTTAAGTTCCATTTGTTTAACAATTACAGCATAAATTTTAAAATACTACTTGAGTCGGCTAATGAACAATCTTCAACGTGGGAGCAAGAAAGAGTCATCAATTGGCTTCCAGGAAATGGCCCATGCTTTGACACTAACCTCTGAATCTAAGTGATTGTTTGAGGTCACTAGTTTTCGCGTCAAAAATCATGGAAGTTTTTATGTCTTCGAAATACGTATACGCCAAGGTCATCTTCATGAAAACACATAAAACCTCATATGAAAGAATCAGTCGTCATTTCAACAATGAAGCACATGACATAATAATCATAATATCCTCAATTCCTGCTTACTTAATGTGTTCTTTCGAGCGTGCTCCGTGTCTCTGAGTAGCAAACACACATAATCGTTGAAATTAAAACGATTTAGGATGAAAATTTAGACGAAGAAGTTCACATTCCGAATTTCCACGTTATGAAAAGTAAACATTCTGAGACGGCATCGTGAGACGTATTTCGTCATCCTTATTCATTCGTTTAGTATACTGCAATCGCTTTCATTTATCATCAATCATGTTACATAGGGTTTCTCATGTTTATTTGATACCAGGTGTCCCACCAAATATGGACCACCCCAATAACTTCTAAACGGTTCAGGGTAGCGAGTTGTAGTTTACGCTGAACAATGCAGAATCATGGGACAGGTAAAATGCTGGTAAGGGAATTCTCTATAATAGTTTTTCTCTATAATGATTTTTTAAAATTGAACTATATATTTTTTCATCAGCAATGAATAGATCATGAACATTGGAATAAAATAATGTATCATATGTTAGTATTTTAAGAGTAATTTGAGTATAAAATTAGATTTTTTGGCATTAGATTTTCAAGTAACAGACAGCTCTGCAACAGTCGCTACTTGGGAAGGTGGCATTCGCAACGGTGATACTGTTTTGTGAAGAGAGTATGTGAGAGGGATGGCCGTGTAGGATGGAAGGTAATTTGCAGCAATTCATGATCTTGACATGAAAAACTTATGAACAAACATCAATTTTAACGATCTGAATGAGAAATCTTTCAGTTGTTCATCTTAGTTGAACTTTTCTTCCTCTGAAATCCAAATCAACCATAATTGAAAAGAACGAAATAAAAAATATTGTAGCTAAAACAATAATAATATTAATAATAATAATATTATTAATATGAATAATAATAATAAAGGCTATATCTAAATTCAATATAAATCGAACTGGTGCAGACCAGCCATCATTTTAATATATGGGAAGGGAATGAATTCTTAAAGATTTTCATTGTAATATCTTGATTAATCTTATCAAATAATAGATAGGTAGACATTTTCTTATTATTCACAGTAACTAAACTATTTAAACACGTACTACCAGAAGAACAAAGTAATAAAAACTTGAAATACACTTTCTTCAGAGTTCTATCAGTGTGAATTTACCAAACTTTAACAAAATGCATATCTGCATCTGCCACTGCTCATCCTCATTAGAGTTTCTCATCACCGCGCTGCCTCAAACTTAAATGCAGAAGACGGAAAACCGTTTTTTCATTCAACAGCAGTCGTATGGTTGCAAAGTGACGAGCGATCATTTTAATTAAAAATGACATTACTAACGAAGAGACGGTTGGCTCCGTGTTCAGTTTGAAATGATATTTATTATTATTAACATATTTACGCTACTAATTTTTTATGTCGTTCCTTGAATGATCAATGTTTGAAATTTTAGTAGAAGGCAAGTTAACTAAATAAATAAATGGAACAAATCTCCCATTCTGATTGTTAAAAATTGTATTTCTTATGTGATGTCTGTGCCATCACCAAGAATTGCTGTAGTTATGCCTCTGTCCCCACTGCCACCCCTCTCAGTCAAGACGCAACAGTTCATAGGGACGCTGTGATGGCCACCTTCCAAAAGCGAGAGTTGCATATTACACGACTTACCGGTTAATTCAAAATCACATTTCAGAAAGCCTAATTTTATACTCAAATTACTATCAAAATATTAGCATATGTTACATCATTTTAATCCTCTTTTCATGGTCTATCCAATGCCGGAGATCAAAATATATTTTTCCATTTAAAAAATCGAAGATGATTAAATTTCTCGAAAATGAAAAAAATACTATCCACGGCGTGTTACTTGCCCCATGATTCCGCGTTGTTCAGCAAAACCTGCATTTCGTTATCCTAAACCGTTCAGAAGTTGTGGGGGTGTCCATAGTTGGTGGGACTCCCTGTTTATGTAATAACATTACAACTGCATTCTGACGGGCAGGAATTCAGGCTCTGTAATTATTATTTTTTGTTTGTTTTTGTTTTTTGCGTGGAACCTACTCTTTGCTGTGTGAAAGTGTATTTATATATATATATATATATATATATATATATATATATATATATATATATATAATTATATTGTTATTATTTCAAAACGTTCTCTCTTTCGTCCACTCTTTGTCTGTCTGTTTCTCCGTGAGCACTAGTGTGTAAACTATTTGTACAATTTTTGTCAAAATTAATTTTCCATTAACGATCTGACCCGAATCGAGGCCCTGCGATTTTTAAAATAATTCTTCAAATTTTGGAGTAAATTTAGTTGAAGCCCCTGGGGAGCATTTTCAAACTTTTTTTAAAATGGCTCCGAAGTTTTTCGACCTACATATGTAACCACAGTCGAACATCCGCCAACGTCGGAACTCGAACTTGTGGGATTTAGAAACAGCAACGTTACAGAGAATTCTGTAACGATGCCACTGGAGCTAACGCAACCTTTGCACGTGTACTTACTAACATAGTAAGTCTTATTTCCATTACAAAGTTTTAATTTTTCAATATTACAAACATTCAATTGTTTCATATTATTCGTGGGCATAGTTAATTTAACTTAAAGCTTCCTGCTTTTATCGTGTGTAACAAATCGGACAAATTATATATTTGAAAAAATATATAAATTTGATAGCAATATCAATATTCAATATCAATTTGGAAAAATATAATCTATTATTACAATTAATACAATGAAGATCTATTGTGTGACAAAATTATATCTTCTCAAAATGAAAATGTACCAAAACGAATGTTTGCTATTCTGGCAGTTTTCAGTACAATCGGTTACTTCTGTGAATGTTGTCTGAAGAATACACTTCGTTAGACGAAAGATAATTATACATATTTCTTTCTTAATGCAATCTGCTCTTTAATATTAGTCTTTCAAATCATCTCGTGTGCACGTTTCTTAAAATATGAGTGTTTTGCGCAAAAGTTTGAGTTATATGGTGACAATATATTTGTTTTCGAACACCACCAATACACATGCTGGAGATTTATTTCCAAGTACAATCGTTTTAAATACTAAATTTTAAAATACGTTTTATTTCGAATTTTGTCTGAAAAAAAACTAGCTTTTGCGATTTTTCGAAAAAATTTTCTGGCATCAAGAACATTGTAATATTCAAAACACTATATAAGCGACCTCCCACGAAAAATATCGTAGCGTATTTGGTTGGGTGGCCTCTTCTTGTGCTGAAGATCTTGAGTTCAACCCCCAGCCTGCACTACTTATTTTTTATTCTGTGCATTAGAGTATGTATCTGACAAATGACTTTCAAATCAGTTGTAGACGTGGAATTTTATATATCGTTTTGCTTTTCAATAATTATATATTTTTTTGTCTCTGAGCCGTGTCTCTGTCGTTTCCTTTAAGGTTCATTAGAAGAATGAAGTGTTAGTAGTGTAAATGTAATAAATTACGTAACTGGCAATACTAAAGAGGGAAAATAAAACCTGCTTTTCTATTGTTTGAATTGGTAGTCCAATGAACAGAAAGTGAATAACTGTGTCAATGGTAGATTTTTTTTCAATCAAATATTTTTGAGAATCCAGTGATTACCTGTTCCAGTGCACTGGAACTCTCTATTTTCCGACAGAGAACTGTAACGACTCTCTATGCCAGCAATGTGCCTTTTGCTATCCTTGCTCGAAAGCGATAACCGAGCAAGTGGCAACAGCTCAAGATTTGGCAACAGGCCATTGGTCACAGGAGGCCTGTGGCTGCTGATTGGCCCTTAAACACGAGGATGGTTTCTTCATTGTAGGGAAGAAAGTGAGAGGGAATTATGTGGGCTTATTGCACTCGTCGGTCATAAATCATGTACGACCGCGCCATGTGTCTGCGTGAATTTTGAAATTTGCTAACACGTTAGGAACGTATGTTAGCACGGTGTTAAAAAATCTGTTCCTCAAAGCTTTTGTGCAAAATTGGTTATATTTTGATCTGTACGAGAATTCGTAAACGTGTTTTAAATAAAAACTTTCACAAAACAATATGAATATCGTCATCCATTTTTAAGATGAATGAAGTAATATATTTACCCAACAGAAACTTGAATTAAGAAGACAGAATGTCTACAAAAGAATTTGGACTCCTTAGACTAGACTTGTGCATCAATTAATGTCCAGTAATGAAAAGAGGTCGGACATTTGCTGGTAAATATTCTTTATATTTGTGCCTTCTGGTTACTAATCTGGTCACTCTAGAGGCGCCACTAGATCATAGTTACCTTAAAACACTAAGAAAGCAAATTCATTCACTTCTTAAATTCCCTGACATTCACTGATCACATAAGATCCTGTAGGTAATATGTGGTCAGTTATGGGATAGAAAATAGAAAATACAGTTTGTCTAATAAAAAATATTAAACATACATGTCTGAGAGAACGAAGTTCAATTGACCCTGCGACTACGGAAACGTTGCTGAAATCTATGTTGCAAAGACTAGAGACAACAATCAAAGCAAATGGAATTCATACCCAGTATTAAATAACGTAATATGTTCTGTTCAACAGGCGTGTACGAAGACTTTTTAAGCTTACAAAAACGGCAATTTTATTTTGTTCCAAATATCAGAGAGTTTGTAAAATTTTGAACCTTTGTAATATAAGGGAATAAAAAGAGTAGTCTTAATTTCTAAATTTCATATTTGTATTCTTTTTAAACTTGATATCTTAACCTATCGTTCATATTATGTAGTAGAAATTTCTGCTAGAGTTTTCTAGTTGTTTGCAAGGCCGTCCTATGGCCTAAGCAAGTGCCATGAGTCTCAATTTCAGACGGGGACATAGATGATTGAAATAAAATACAATAGGATCTTAAATATCGCAGGATTATTGATAAAAGTGATCAAGTCCAAAATTTTGTTGTTTTGGATAAAATGCATTTACAGGTTTCTAAACCTTCCAAAAATCAGTTTTCGATTTTCCTAGTATTTATTGTAATGCTACATCTTCTATATTATTATCGCTTTAACATTAGTTGAATTTTTATTATTCAATTGGTCAATTTTCGTAGAATTGGGGACTTCATCCCCTCTACCAAGAAACCGACCTAATATTTATTACTTATATTTTATAATATTTAGATTACCATTGGAATAATAACTATAAATAAGTAGAAATTATTACACAATGTTTTATATGCGCTACACGTTTAAAGATCTGGCACCAATATATGTGAAGGAAATTTGAATCTAATGTCATTTGAGCGCGAGTATATGAGAAAGAATACTTATATGTATTAGAGAAAAATAAACTAGTTTAGAGAGGGAAATTCTAAAAACTCATCCAGTAAAGGAGCATGCAGGATGTGGGATTGCTTGGGTCAGCCCACCTAAAATATTCTTTTTAATTTAAGTCACATGGACATCTATGGTATTTAGTGACTATAGAGAAAAATCATGTCTAAAGAAAACAATGCAGAAAACAGATGTTGAATAAGTTAAAATGTTCTTGAAGTGAAAAATTATTTGAATTTTAGACAAAGGGTGACTTTAAGTACATTTAAATCTGTTATGTCGCTGGATGTGGTCACACCATGATATATTTAGCTTAAATATGAGGTGAGTGCAATTTTCTCGATAATTTAATTAAAACTTACACATCAATAAACATAATAAAATAAGAACTGTATATTCATGAAATCAGGAACTTTTTACCATTGATGTACCATGATTTACCATGTAGTTTTCGCCGCGTATAATGCTTAAAATTTAGTTATAATAATGTATTGAAAGGTATTAGAAGTTCATGTTAATGCGGTTAGCTGGCCCAAATCTTTTGAGATTAGGTGGACAGTGGCTCAGTTAAGTCCTCAAAAACCTTTTCTGTATAAAAATCTTAATAGTTTTAATTAAGAATACAGGAGAATTATAGTGTAACGTATTGTACGCTCCACTCACAATGGCTCTGCGCCAAAGGATTAGGCGACAGGGGCCAGGCAGGATGTGAGAACTATGCGGTATTGGGAGCTAGGGAAAGGGATGCCCAAAATGCGGGACAGCGCATTTGCCGCGTGCCGCGTGCAAAATTCTTAGAATCCAGGGCAATGGATGCCCAAAATGCCTGGCAACGTGACTAGCGCGGGCCGTGTGAAAAACCCAGTGACGAATTTAAAGCTCTTTTTCACAGGAATCTATTGAGTTTTCGAAGAACATCATTTGAAGTCATTTGAACCACTTCTACTCACAAATGCAATAATGTATACAAATTGATGAAAATGTGCGTATTAAGGGAGTGAGATATAATTTCAAAAAAATTACATTTGTGCAAATTTTGAAAAAAAACAACAAATAAATAAACAAAAATTAACTTTACGTCAAATTAAACAGTGCAATTAGTAATCGGAAAATTTGAAGAAAAAATTTGGAGACATTTTTTAGAAAATGGAGTTTCAGCGTTTCTGAAAATGCGGTATTTTGAGCACATTTACACAGAAAACTGTTGGTTGTCGAGGAACTTTGACATTATTTGAAGCACATGTACCCATACATATAATAATGTGAAGAAACCGTTTATAGTGTAAATATTACCGACGTGGGAGAAAAAAACAAGTCAAACAAATTACATATTTTAATTTTTGAAAAAAAAATAAAAGACTAGAGCAATATGGCGTTTATGACATCGCATAAGGTGGCGCTACCACTACCAACAATTTAAAGAAAAAATTTGAAGCCGTTTTTGAGAACATCTTGTTTTAATAATTTTTTAAAATTCGAAATATTTCACGTCCAATTGCACGAAAACTACTAAAATTTTCAACAAAATGTACTTGACCTTAAAGAAAGAACTATTTATGGACAACAAATTTCATTTGAAGGAAAAGACTCTATCTTATATATTGTAGTTATAAGAGTAGCCGAAAAAAATTCATTCTTTTACAATTTCCAATAATTTAGAGTTCTTCCTGAAAATCGAATTTATGCTACCTTTATAAGTGTATTTTACTCTATTCTTTCAAAAGATTTAAAGAACAAGTTTGGAGTCGTTTTTGGAAAAATTTTGAAAATGTCCGGTAGGTTTCATGTAAAGTACCCCCAAATTTAAAATAATGTTTTTCAAAATTCCAAAGCTTCAACTAGGAGCAGATCGACCGCGGTTTTCTGCAATTTCGAAAAGATAATTTGGAAAAGACAGACGGACGGACGGACGGACGGACAGACAGACAGACAGACGATCGTTTTGCTTCCATTTGGTTTCTTGGCAATAAAGACCCACAAAACAATTTCCGGCTACACCACTTGTTAGAGGATTTTTTTCTCTTAATTAAGCAACTGGTTTGATTAACGTTTTCGTGACCAGAGCGCGGCAATGAATTTTTCCCTCAAAAAGAAGCCATTTTTTCGCGCAGCATTACATAACTTTCTCTTTACTACGTATATTTCTCCGTATATACGTACGTATACGAGAAAGTAAAAATAGCCAGAATTAGATCACAGCTGGGAAGAGGGTGATGCAAAACCAAAAACCTAATCTAGACTAAAGAGATCAGAAGACAACTTGTACCGTACGAGGGTTTCGACTGCAGCTGAGGATGATCGCCTGGTCTCCGAGGCTCAATCGCTAGCTTTTGCAAATGCCGTGCAGTTGCAACGGAGTGTCTCTTTTCCTGGAAGCTCTAGAACTGTGCTGAGACGTTTGAAGGAGGAAGGACTAAATTCCCGACGCGCCGCAAAAAAGGAGAAGCTCAGAGATGAGCATAAACTGTACCGCCTTGCGTTTGCTGAAGATAACATAAATCGTGATTGGGAAGATGTTTTCTTCTCAGACGAGTGTGTGTTTTCTTCTGCTAACGATAGGCCGGTACGCGTTTTTCGACCAACCGGCACTCGACACAATGCGGAATATGTGGCTGAGGCTTACCGCTCCGGTCGCGTATCCGTGGCGTGTTGGGGGTGGATGAGCGCGAGCGGTTTAGGTATGTTGCACAGAATAGACCAAGGCCCCAATGGGCGAGGAATATGTGCACATCCTAGAAAATGTTATGGTCCCTTCCGTACGGGTGCTTTATCCTGACGGCGTAATACGTTTCAGCAGGACCAGTCTCCAGTCCATAAATCTCAGTTGGTTCAGGAATGGTTTGCAAGGCAGGAACAAGTCGAGCTTCTCGATTGGCCGCCATGTGGCGCCGATATGAACCCAATTGAGAACGTGTGGGCCGAGACAAAAGAACACTTTCTGAAAATTGGCCCAACTGGTATCAGATGCTTGGGATGAGGTAGCAAACAGTGAAGGTTACGCTGCTAACCTCGTCAGTTCTCTACCACGGCGAATCCGTCAGGTAGTAGAGAACGAGGGCTTCTGGTCATCTTATTGAAGGATAGCCTGAAGACCGGTCTTTTTGAGGGCCACAAAAACATTAAAACAAAAATTGATAATATGATAATGAATTTTACACCTGGCTACTTCTCATGTATGAATTTTTTTTTTTTTAATTTTAACGAGTACGGCTCGAACTCCGACTACCATACTGGCCGCAATGTTAACCGACAAAGCGCTTCTACAAAGATTACTTTTCGAGGAATATCAACTCGGTAAATAGAACATTAAATTAATTTTTGAGGATTTTTTTTAATATTTTTGAAACATTGGTACTATTTATCTCAAAAATACGCGAAAAATATAAGTATTCTGAAAAATGTACACTACAAAATTGAAAGATTTTATAGTGTACTGGCGATAGATTTCACTACGAAAACAGTAGTTTTCAATTTTGATGATGTAAGTCAGGATCACAAAAATTCAAATAAAATTTCCGAATTCCAGAGAATTTACTAATAATCGAACATAAATCATAATTGTAAGAACATTTTACTCACATTGAGCTCACAGTTAAAAAGAATTGGAGAAGATTGTGAGTAAATTTTAAAGATTTCGTATTGACTTATATAAAGTGCCCCCAAAATTATATTATCCGAATTAAATTCGACTCGCAACGAGTTAGGTTGAGCATTTTCATCAAAAATGTCAAAAATATCTTGATAATTTTCCTCTTACTACGTAGTGTGTCGCCTCGATCCTGACACCAGTCAAATGGTAGAGAACGCGGGTTCCTAATCGTTTAATTGCAGAACGACAAATAGGTCCTTTTTATTTCGTATCGGTACATTTTTTCGACATTAGTTTCGAAATAGACACATTAGTTTTTATAAAAAGGACAAAATTATTCCGATTTTCCTTTTTAGAAAATAACCAAAGAACTTTTACTCATTCGAATACGTATTAGAGAAATGCAGTGTTATAATAAAACTTGAAAGTCACATTTAGAAAAATTAGAGTAGTTTTTTGAAAACACTTCGGCTTACAGTGTAATTATTTACTTTCCTGATTTCTTAATCAGACAAGAGGCTCATGTTATAGATCTGTTAACACGAAACATTGAAAATTGAAGGTCGTGCATGTTGAAAATTTTAAATTTGTAAATTGAAAATGAAACTTTACTACGATTTTAACGACTCTTTGCACAGGTTGCAATAATTCAGTTTCATCATCTCACATGCCTCTGCTACGTCGTTGACCGAAAGAGACCAGAGTTTGAGACCCGACAGTGAGGGATGTTTGAGTCTAGTTACATATCTTGGTCGAATTTAACAACATCTGAGAACACGCGCCCGCCTTATCCGGCAGTTTCCTCTGCTTTTTCCGACAAATACCAGAAAAATCCGCCAATTTTTTGCGCAGCATTACACAACTGTCTCTGTACTACGTATACACGTACATACGCCGTATATACATATGTATACGAGAAAGTAAAAATGCCGACACAATACCTTAACAAATGGAATACGGACAGCGGATCATTCCTGCCTCAATTATTCTCTCTCCCTCTCTCTCTCTCTCTCTCTCTCTCACTACTACATTGGCTACCAATCACAACAACCACACACACACACTGACATGCCCAACTCTACCACACATGACGGGAGACCAGATTGAAGCATAGTTCATAGCGCGGTTGTAGCGTTACCGCGCTTGGAAAGATATCTGGAAGTGAAACACTGTAAGCTGAAGTGTAGGTGGACGGCGGATCAACCGTTTAAACGAGGGAAGAATTCCAAGGAGTAAAATGCACAACACTGACTACTAATGAACATTGTAGTTAGCGCGCCCGGAAACACTAAACAATCTCTCAATTGCAATTTACTGTGTTCGATACAATAATACAAAAAATGAATATTTTTTCAAGATTGTTTGACTAACTCAGTAGGAAGTTCATAATCTACAACAAAATAAAATACGGATTAAAGTTTTATTTAGCGTCTTATGAATATTGCCAGTAAAATTGTTTTTTTAAACCTTGCAGTTTAAAACTCCCAGAAATTCGCTGTTGCTTCAGCTTTCCTTGTTATGTATATTCTACTTTCCCCTCTCTAAGATTTAAAGGTTAACTTATCTAGTGTTGCTTCAAAATGGCACAAACTTTCTCGTACTCGTAAGTTTCTTAATACGTTTAGTCTGAGTTAACTTTTGTGTTTTTCCCCATCCTCTTCCCAGCTACTACCTATTGGCGTCTACATCACATTTTTACTTTCTCATGCGTACTTCGTGACAAGAGAAAATGTTGTAATCGTGTGCCGGCGAATTTTCGAGAGAAAAACTCATTGCCAGGTCCTGGTAACGAAAAAGTGGGTAAATCGTGTTTGTATACGAGAATATACGAAATTACTGTCTCTGACACGTTGTGTAATCACAAACAATGCTTTTGGGTTCTTGATACAGAAAATCAATTAACGGCAATACGTGTGTCTGTCCTACCGTTCGTCCGTCTCTGGTCAACGCTAGTGCCTAAGCTGTAGTGCCGATTTGTGTCAAAAATTGGTATTCCATGATCGATTTAAAGGAACTCAAGGCCCTATGAATTTGAAACGGACATTTTTATTTTGGAAGTTTTTTAGGAAGAACTTCTATATTTACAAAATTTTCACAAAAATTGCTCTGAAAATCTTGATGTAACTTTGACCTCGGACAGCGTGGAGAACGCTTAAGTGATTCGTGTATGTCACATTTTCGTTGAAATATCTAATTTTTCGAAAAACAAAATGTTCAAAAAGTTTTCGGTGCTTTCCTGAATCTACAATATTGAAGTTAGAGATTTTTTCTTCATGGAAAGTGTTCTTTAAAGACAAATTTTGAAATAAAGTCATTTACTACAATATATCAAAAAGATGAGTGTTTTTCGCGAATTTTTTGTGCAATTTAGACAGTTTTTATATATTTTAAACATTTTTTTGAAACTGTATTTTCGAAAATTGTTATATATTAACATTTCAAAACTACAAAATTGAAGGTAGAGATTCTTTCCATAAACATAATCTGTTCTAAAAATCAGCTCTTTAAAAGAGATAATTTAAAATTGTTAGAAAAACGAGTACTTTTTCCGTAAATTGTGTTTAAAAATTAAGCACTTTACATGAAAACATTTTCTCAAAAACCGTTTCAAATATTTTCTTCATTTTTTTTTCAAAAATAGAACAATAAAAGAATGGCGCAGATGACATATTAGTCAAAATCTCAGAATTTTCGAAAATTTCAAAATTCCGTTTATAAGTGGTGGTGATATCTTACTTTTCTCTCTGTTTCGTTTTATTAATATAATTTGGTACTTGACAACCCTTGTAATTTGCTGGCTGGTTCTTGAATTTGTTACATGTAGCTTGCTGCATGTAGCATTGCTTATCCATTCGACATTCATTTGTTAAATACTCAAAGCCGCATTTTACGCACCTACGCGTTGCTTTACGCGTTGCAGTTTGACCGTATTTTTGGCATAAACTACCGATGGCATTGAACTGGTGTTTTCTTTTTATATTCGGCTCAAATTTGATGCTTGCATTCAAAAGTTTGTCAATTTTGTAAATTTCTTTGTTGTTTTTGTGTGGTTCTAACTCCATAATGTGAAGGTGGCAAAAAAAAGGTGGTCTAAATTATTCTTGGTTACCCGATATCGCACTTTCTATGTTGCGAAATAATGAGGCTCCTGAGATTTACGTTCATCTTTGACTCTTCTTTGTTCGGCAGACAGAATATAACGAAGTACTACACGGAATGCTCTGTTTATTTTATTTATATAGGTGGTATTCCACATCTTTTCATCCAAAGTACTTTTAATTATGTTTCTGTATTCTTCAGCATTGCGTATGGTTTTATTTTTTACTTAGTTTCTATGATTTGATTTGTGAATTTCCCTTTTATATATACAAAGTTATTTAGAAATTCTATTAACTTCGGTATATTAATAACATTTGCACAAACATTGATAATATACTGATATTTGTACTTTTCATAGCGTTTACTTTTCATAGCGTCAAGTTCAGGTAGCTGTATTTTGTTCATTTCAAATTCAAAAAAACTACAATTTCGTTGCTAATAATATAATTTGAAATGATTTTCTACAAACGATTAAAAGGAGATATGAACATGCCCCTGGCCGAAGGAACTAAAGTAAATGACTAACTACAATAAGAACATATTTCAAACAGCATTATATTAAGCGCCCAATGCCCCCAAAAGGGCTTGGAGACGCGTTAGGAAGGCGGAACAAGTTTCTAAAAAACTTATTCATTCAAAGAATGGTTATTATTAGTTCAAATGGTAGTGTATGGTGTTTGCTTTTCAGAGACACGGGCGCATTTGAAGAACATAATAAATTAAAGAAGTTGTGAATGTTATGACTATTATAGGGTAGCGGGTACCTAGTTGAAACGACTGATTCTTTTATATGCTCCGAGAATTTGCGCGATCTCAGAAGATGACCTTGGCATTTACGTATTTAGGGAACAATTGTAAGAACTCCATGAAGAAGTTTCCATGCTTTTGACTCGATAAGCAATGACCTCAATTGACTTGCATTCTGAAGGTAGTTTCAAATAGCATTATGGTGACTGGGTCGGATGGAAAAAGAGTGCCGCTAAATGCACGTTGCGTTTTCAAAACGACTTGAAGGGTAGATTTGTGAGGGAACTACAAAAAGATTGACTCTCAAACAAATGTGACTTGTCATGACGAACTAATTTCTTATAAACAATTTGTATTTCATCCTCGATAATGAAAGGAGATACCGCCGATCGGATTGTGGAATTTTGCATCTCGTTTAAAGACAGTTTAGAAAAACAATAACAAAATTTGCAATATTTGCAAATTTATAAACAATTTTCAATTTTTGCAATTCTGAAGTCGGAAGAGTTGCCTGATGTCCCAGAACCGAAAACTGCGAATTAACAATTTTGCAACAATTAAACATTTTTATAAACAATTTCGAAATGTGTGCTGTACGGACCGGGAGGGTCCTCAATTTGTCTCCGAGGTGAATACTGCAAAATAACAATTTTGACAAGAGATGCTCAATTATTACTAAATACCTAGTTTAATTGTTGCAAAAATGTTAAATTTGGTAAACCCGGATACTTAAACACTAATACTTCGCCAAAACGTCCCACCACCAAACATTTTTCCGATCCTGGAGCCGCCTTCGCACTCTTCATTTCTTCGACTCGGATTCGTAATATTCGTTCATATACTTAAGTTATTTTGCATTAAAATTAATTCAATTGATTTTTCGCAAGTAAATCTCGGCTTATTAGACAAATGTAATTAAACGTTTTGAAATCCACTAATTCTATTGCATGTGCTGAATATATTTATGTCGTAGTATATAATATTATCTTTATTGATGTATTTCATGTAGGCCATCGAATGGCTTGCACTAGGACGCAATGCGATCATTCCCGCCCCCTTGTGCCTTCTGCGCTAATACTCTCAACCCTTAGGCACGCCTATCATACGGAACGTTCATGCTAGATATCATGATTGGGCGAAACTTTGTCTGTAGCTTCAGTCGTTGGCAGTTAATATGATTGCCTCTTTGTAGTAGTTAACTATGAAAGAAGCAGATGACGTTATTCTCGTACAGTGCTGCCAAAATGTGCAAAAGTACTGGGACTTCAGAAAATGGCTGTACCCATTTTACGTGTCGGCGACGGTACAAAGGGTCTTTAATATCAATATCTGTGCCTCGCAGCATAGATAAAGTTTGCGATTTTAGGAGTGGATTTATTGGCTGCGCGAGCGTAACAAAAGCATGATTTAGCAAATCAAGTGACACATTTATTTCTGTTGAATTTCGAATACTTGCAATACCTATAGTGCGCAATTTTTTCCAGAGCAATTTTGAATCACAGTTATTTTCAAAAATCGAGTGTTAATATTTAATCTTGGGATTTCTCAACATTTGGGTTACACGATTTCTAAGTTTTTTATACGTAACATGGTCGTTATAGTTTCTTGTTTTCCGAAAAACTTTTTACGCAGTGTCCCTATCGTGCATAAGTTGGCGGATTTCACCGGATATCCATGGAGCTGCGGGACGTGTCACGCGTGAAGTCTTTAGTGGAATATGCCTATGTACAAGTTCATTAAACATTTCCGTAAATACTGCTACTTTGTTATTGAGCGAGGTTTCATTTAGTACAATATTCCAGGGGACCAAAAATCCATCATAAACGAAAAAATTTGCATCGAAGTTCTTATAACCTCCATATTTTATTATTTATGGTGTGTATTTGGGACACTTTAAATTATATACGTAGATAAGATCATGTTTAGATATTTCCGGGACGAAAATTGTCCATGAGAACGCGCTCTTGCAGGATTTGACACTATGATATGATCTATCCATGTTTCAGTATCTTTTGTGATGTGAGTTGCCTTTAGGGGAAGAATCGTTAGGTTCATATTCCGAAAAAAGCGAGCAAACTTGTCAGATGAGGCAGACATTTTCAATAGATTACAATTAAAGTCACCCATTATAATAATGTCGTCATATTTAGTGACCCAGGAAGCGAGTAAGTCGTCTAGTTCGTCAATGTTGCCTGATTTGGGAGGAGAATATACAATATACTACCGCCAAGAGACATTTTTTACCTGCGAGAATGACTTCAGCAATTAAGTATTCCATGAAGTGGTCTTTATGATTTACTGAAGAGAAAATAACTTGCAGTTACAATGTCATCATGGCAGCAACGCTGGATTTTCTATCAGATTCCAAAGCTGGCATCCAGACTTTAACGGTTTGAGAATTCTAATGATTTTTTGAGCCATGTTTCGCTAATGAGGAGTGCGAGAAATTTATGTTTTGTTACAATTTCCTGAATCTCAGAGTGATGACAAAGGAGAGATTGTGCATTTAAGTGCGCGACGTAAAAACAGTTCCTAGAAATACACGGCGTGGTGTCTACAGCAGCCGGGGCTGACAGGGAAGGGGGGTGGACAAATGCAGGTTGAGACGGCTGTGGGGTGGGGAGGATATTTATTGGGGTGGTGAGGATATTGCGGTACAACGGGAATTTCCTAGACGGCCGCCGACTGCCTATGACTCAGAAGGGCGCAAAAGGTGGTTTAATGAGAGGTGTAAAGAATAAAGAAAGGGCATGGGCAAAAACGGAGTGAGAGGGAGAGAGAGAAGGAGGAGGCAGATGAAATGCAAGGAAGAACGCTTTCCGGAGAAACGAAAATGAGCGCCCCAAAAGCTGGCTGTATAGAGTTGCTCAGACATTGTTTGGACGCGAAACGTCTGCAATTTAGTTACTATTTGACCGGTCCCTGCATTTACCGTTACTGTTCTTCGGTCCAGACATTCCGCAGCTGAACCGCAAGATCGCACCGCAGCACGGCCAGACGCTGCGCGTGAGGTCCCGCGAATGGTACTCCTGGGTCTTTCAAAAACTTCTTCGACTGAAAGACCTGTCGCCGTTTCCTGTAACTCACAAACATTACTATAATTGGCCTATTTTTTCCAGCGAGTTTGCGACCGACTCTATGGCTTCTATCTATATCATTAAGTGACTAGTCTACACTTATCATTCTGGCCACATCAATGACCATATCGTCGGTGTTTTCGCCATCCTTCTCTTCTATGCCAAATATACGCAGACAATTCCTTCTGCTATACATTTCCAGCTGGTCCGTTTTCAGCTCCAGCTCTGTTTTCAAGTTGCGAATCTCTTGATCGTGGTCTTCAATTTTTTTCTGCAACGAGAAAATAAGATTTTCATTGAAGGCCATGATTCTTGCAGCTTCGCGGTCACTACATCTGTTAAAGTGTAGGGATTGCAAAAAGCTCTCCGAATGAAGAGTCCGCTCCAAGACCGCATCAACCTCGGCCTTGATTTTGGCCTGCAGGTCGGAGTCGTTCTCGTTGCGGCTTTCCTTTGGAGGCATGATAAAAAAAATTGAAACAAAAAACATAAGGAAGTAAAATGGAATTAAAGTTTCTTACGGGAAACTAGAGTACCGTGAGAAAAAAGAGAAAACGAGAAAAATTTATGAAAATGATACCGTTGAATATAACGAAGACACTTGGAAAAGCAAACTAAGAGACTAGTACTTTACTTTGTAAAGTAATAAATAGAAAGAGAAATTAGTAGAATGAAAAGAGATAAGTCAAATTTGAGAGTTAATAAAAGTAATAACAGAAAGAATACTTATCTGACGGAATTTCACTGCTTTCACACCTTGCTGCGGGCTGCGTTCTCCGGGAAATACGCGGCCGACGACTTCTTGCATCGAAACTACCTGTAGATGAGCCCGGAGCGCTCCAAAAGACGTCTTCACAGCACGAAGGACATGAATAGACTGATTATAATGGATTGATTATATTAGATTCATTGGATTATGATTATACTGCAGAGAAAACGTATTAATAGTGTGCCTTGTGCTTACGCAAGGGCTGAAAATGGCTCTTCCTCATCTTCAAGAGCCCCCACCCCCAACCCTGTCACCGGTCCCTTGGGATGGGGTCGAAAGAGAACCGAAAGAGTCGGGGAATGGGCTGGCAGGCGCGAAAGGATTAATTGATTGATTAAGGAGTTCAGGTGATGCAACTGCTAAGGTCATTAGTCCCGTACGTGTAGTGTATGTTTTTATTGTAGCAATTTCCCCGCTGGACGGTGAGATCTGGCGCCGACCTACCCGTCGGTTTGCGGGATTTTTCCCATCAGCTAGGTATCTCCTCCAGCGGGTCCCAGCCGGGACCAGCTGTAAGATCCCGACTGGTATCCCGAAATGGATGGTGCATGTGTGTAAGCAGGGGTTGAGGATAAGACAAGGAAGAGGAAGGAAAGATCCACGCGGCCTATGGTCTGTTTATTATGGTATTGCTCCCGCATTAATCTGGTGTTGATGGGAGAAACCACGGAAAGTACCGATCAGAGCAGCAAGCCGCCAGAATTCTGCTCCAGACAGGGAGAGAATTCGACGCGATCTAGTGTCGAAACACCTGACACAGTCGAGACTCCAATCTAGGACCTCCCGGTCACAGCCACTGCAGTGACATCAGTTGATGCCCTGAGCTAACGCTCGGTGACGGGTATGGCCATTAGACCCGTGAGTGTAATGAGTGCTATATCCCAGGTGGAGGGTCTGTTCCTCCCTCGTTGGAACGTGAGATTCCGGGACGACCTCCGAGACAGCTTGCGGAGTTTTTGTTCCTCCAGGTATCTCCGCCGGCGAGGCACTGCCGCAGTTAGGATAGGCTATAACCTTCGACATCGACGTATCGCCTGGAAGATAACAACTTCGTTATTGGTTTTACTTGGGATACTCTAAGTAATAGTAAGGATACCGGTATCAAATCAGTTATCTTGACGAAATTTTACTATTTTATCTGTAAATAATTAATTGGCGAATTTGACCTAGAAGTGTCGAAAATCGAGACTGACCCCACCGACGGGGCTCGAACCCTAGGACCTCCGCATCTCGGGCACGCAGTAATATGAACTGAGCCATCTAAGTCGGTCAGAGGGGAATCGAAAGAGGGCTGTGTGTGCGAAAGGAGTGAGGAGTCGAAAATCCAGACTGACCCCACCGACGGGGCTCGAACCCTAGGACCTCCGCATCTCGGGCACGGCAGTTTGGTGGCAAGCCGAGGCGCGGGCGCGGCGCCCACGCAACGAGAGAAAGCGCTGCGCGGCCGCGAGGCGCGGGCGGGCGGCGGGCGGGCGGGCGGGCAGCGGACGATGCAACGTCTTCGTTGGAATCGCGGCGCTTCATCTCGCGACCCCATTGTTGGGGATGGTAGAATTTAGCACTTTAAATTTAAACTAGCAACACGTACTTTCTCGTCCGTAATTCCACGCAAAATTACGCGAAACGTACTTAGATTTTTGAAAAATTGTACATGACTTTACTTCAAATGAATCTAAAGAACATGATGGTAGATGGTAGAATTTTAGCACCTTAAATTTAACTAGCAACACGCTTTCGTCCGTAATTCCACGCAAAATTACGCGAAATGTACTTGACTTTGAAAATTGTACATGACTTACTTCCAAATGAATCTTAAAGAACATGATGGTAGATAAATTTAGCACTTTAAATTTAAACTAGCAACACGTACTTTCTCGCCCGTATTTTCACGCAAAATTACGCGAAACGTAATCAAGATTTTGGAAAATTGTACATGACCTTATTTCAAAATGAATCTTAAAGAATATGATGGTAGATGCAGGTAGAATTTAGCACTTTAAATTTAAACTAGCAACACGTACTTTCTCGTCCGTAATTTCACGCAAAATTACGCGAAACGTACTTAGATTTTTGAAAAATTGTACATGACTTTACTTCAAAATGAATCTTAAAGAACATGATGGTAGATGGTAGAATTTAGCACTTTAAATTTAAACTAGCAACACGTACTTTCTCGTCCGTAATTCCACGCAAAATTACGCGAAACGTACTTAGATTTTTGAAAAATTGTACATGACTTTACTTCAAAATGAATCTTAAAGAACATGATGGTAGATGGTGTAGAACGTAGCACTCTTTAAATTTAAACTAGCAACACGTACTTTCTCGTCCGTAATTTCACGCAAAATTACGCGAAACGTACTTAGATTTTTGAAAAATTGTACATGACTTTACTTCAAAATGAATCTTAAAGAACATGATGGTAGATGGTAGAATTTAGCACTTTAAATTTAAACTAGCAACACGTACTTTCTCGTCCGTAATTCCACGCAAAATTACGCGAAACGTACTTAGATTTTTGAAAAATTGTACATGACTTTACTTCAAAATGAATCTTAAAGAACATAGAAACTCCGCACTGGGCCTGACTGCACACTCTTTGATCCTAGGTCATCACGGTGTCGTCGTGCAATGAGATGCAGAAGAATCTGATGCTGTAGACTTTCATGAAAATGGCTGTTCATACAAGACCAATTATGTCATTAGTCAGATGACTTCAAAGTTTTGGTTTAATACGAGCGTGACAGTTTCTTTGGAACTATGTATATGAATCAAGTAACAAAATTCTTATTTGTGATATTGCCCGTGTCTCGTTCAATACTATTCGTAGCATTTTTAGAATTATAAAAATTAAGATTTAGCGTTTTATAGCATTTGCTGTGAAAATTATTATTAAGAGAGGACTCATTGAGACAAAATACTATTTTGATGCTTTTTATATTTTCCCATCAAAATCAGGAAATAAGGGAAACTAATTTAATATTTCGCTTTTTGTGAATTTCAACAAATACAAAAGCGTAAGAGGTAACGCGTGGGCCGTCGGGGTGGGGCCTTCCTTTTCTTTTCGTGATCTTCTCCGTTCAAGCGAAATGAGGAAGCCCTTGAGATGATCCTAGACGCTCAGTCTTTCAGGATGCGTTTTTTAAAATGTGTTTTTATTTTCTTTTTTTATATCGTCACTTAAATCTTAATGATAAATTAATAAGCACGGCTAGACTCAAATTAAATGTTTTCAACTTTCGATGTGCTGTTGATGTTGCATCCCTAGTTAGCGAACACCAAGGAAACTATAAAATGCAATTTAGAAATTATTACGCACTTTGTACGGGATTTTGCATTTTATGGCAGATTCAACACCTCCAGAAATATATTTCACCGACCGTCAAACATACAATTACTAATTTGTTCAGCTGTTGGTAACATTTCCCGTTTTAGCATCACCTCTTTCCATCGCAGATGAATGCGAAGCGAAGATAGGCGAATTTCATAGGATACAACACGAGGATGGAGTTAGAATCATCTGTTCCTTCCCATTTGTTTTTTATTTTTAAGTCGCGCCAGATTGAAAGGTCTTTGGCGACTGTCGCTGTATGAGAATGCAATTATATCTGTTACGATTAGGGTTACCAACAGTCAACAATATTTAGGTAAAAGGACGATACTCTACAAGCAAGAAAAGAACCCACATCCAACCCCATCAACACATTTCTTTTTATACATATTTAATTTAGACTAGCATCATCACTATTTCTTTCTTCTCTCCATTTGCGGTTTAAGTGAAAAGATACGCTCACAAAATGCAGATGAAGATGGTCTGAACGTCTCTTTTTCAGTTTAGTCGTTAGTCATAGACACTATCATGCTTGCGTGTGTCAGAGTTCAGAGAAAGGATATTCATATTTTCTACTCTAAATTAAACAATAAACGACACAACGTAGCTTATGTTATTCATGTGATTAAATAAATGACAACAAATGTTAAAAATTTACTAAAAGGAGAACATTTAAAGTACAAAGGAGGATCAGAGGCCAATTGACGTCAATGAAGGAGTGTCCTCTGAAATGGAGGACAGTTGGCAACCCTAGTTAAGATGTTTATCGGTCACATACGTCTTCCGCTGTTAACACGCAACCTTATACATTTGTTAAGTGTACTTGTACCTACCTCTATGTTAAAAAATTTAACATCCTTAGCAACGGGTTTTAACATTCCATCAAATGAAACTCTTCTCCGGTAATTATATTCACTAGCGATGTGAAGGTGTCGCCTCTGGAAGTCGAAGCGCCAGCTTCCTCGCCGAACTAACATTTCTTTAGGTATCTTTAGGTTCAGGATAATCGTTTGCATCCATCTTTCTTGTACCACAGTATACGAATATTGTTTAAATAGATATATCGCAAGCAACATCCCACGATATCGTACTAACGTGCCGCAGCAACAAAATTCATTTGTTTACTATCGCAGTAATGTAAATTTTCGCATAAATCGTGTGATTTTATGGTGGCCGATAAAATGCTGAATATACCACGTCATATTACAGTATTATTACTAGGGGTGAATTTTAATGAAATATCTTTTTCTCTTTCCACTTTACAATAATGCTTTTAGTATGGTCATTCACTTTATGTTATGAGAAAAAGGAATGACCCATTTTTATATGACATTTTTTGCATTTTCTTCGATTTCGACTAATAAGTCGTTGTTTTACCCTTTTCTGGGATTTCTCTGGGATTTTATCGATTTGAATATCATTTTAATGGTACTTGCTTCAAATAATATTTACGATATGAAACAAATGTTCTCCACGGAATTCCTGAGTAGCCTATTCCATTTCTTGGCTCTGAAATGGTAATGTCAATCGTGTGTAATCTAAGATTCCTGTGATGCTTATCAGCACCGTTCGTCGAATTTCACGATAACTAAAGACAAATTTCCTGGTCCAGTCCATATGAAAAGTTTGCAAGCTGAGTTCACTCGAACGAAAGAAAGAAGCCCCGATTATATCAGTAACATATCCAACAGCTTCAGTTGTTCATCTGTCCAGTTTTTTTGTAACATTTTAAGAGTACTTTATTTATCATTTTTGGTGACGTTTTAGGTCATGAAAATCCACCCCCTAGTTATTACTGCCTCGCCCAAATTAAAAATCTTGGCTCCGTTACGCTTCCCCTCAATTTTTAACTTGACCATTTCGTTAACGTAATTGATGCTCTCCGTCTGACGGCGGCAGTCTTTAGACTGCCTTTTTTGTAGAACCCGAAAGAGAATGACTCTCGTGTTAGGTGATTCTCCCACCTCATCTATCGAAAGCAACCTTTATGTCCACCTCCATTTTCTTTCTGTGTTTGATAGTGCCGTCGAGGTCCCCGTTTGTCTATCTCGCATATTCCAGACATTTAGCAACGTGAAGATCTGCCGGGATAAGGAAGGGTAATGGTTAACGGAAATCATGGTGTAAGGATTTAATCGATCATACATCAAGACAACGAATCAGGGAATTTCATCGCCTTTAGGCGATGCAGTGCAATGTGCACTTGCCTCCAACTCAACCTCTTGCGTCACTCAACTAGGTAGATGCTTTATTATTATTATTATTATTATTATTATTATTATTATTATTATTATTATTATTATTATTATTATTGTTTTTATTTTCTCATCTTATTGGCACATTTGAATGAATTGCAAGATATACAGAATCAAAGCACAATACATCTATTTTTAAAAGGAATTTATAATACATTGTTTCATGAATTTTCGTACTATCTTTGTTTAAACAACAACGCCTTCTCTGCATGGGTTTGTACAGGTCTTCATTCAAACCTAGTTGCTTAAAGCGCCACATCAGACTCCTAGGGATGACTCCGGTGCTTGAAACAATTAATGGATAATATGTTGACTCTTTCATTTCACTGTTTCGCAATGGCCCAAGATTTGGTATATTTACTGATTTTGCGTTTGGTTTTGAATAAGTTGTATTTGGGACAGAAAACATCAATAAGCATGACATGTTTCTCACACTTGTTAATCACAACCAAATCTGGTCTGTTGTGAATCACTGTCTGGTCTTGTTGGGTTATTGTCATCCCAACATGCTACCGTCTCTCCAGAACACTCAGGTTGGCAATTTTCTGTGCTTACGGTACTCTATTTTCAGTCAGAAGACGACATTTCTGAGCCAACGCCAGATGTAAAACGGCCACCGAATCATGTCGCTTTATACTCGGTGCCTACCAAATGTGTACAACCTGAGGTAAATATGATGAATTGATTCCACTGTTGACAAACTATAACGACATGTTCATTCTGCAGTACATTGCTATCTCTAACACCCGCTTTCAAATTAGTTACGCGTTGGAATAACTTGATCCTGAACAGCCAACATAAAACCCTCTTCAGTTTCTGAAAGATTTGTCCTGACATAGCTTTGCAGTTCGATGTGCTTCAAACGACATGTTCTTGGCTCAGTCCTGCGGATGTCTTCAATGAAGAGCTTTAGACATCCATAAATCTCTCTTTTGGCCGTCATTGCTTGAGAAGTCCGCAACATCCTGACTCGACAGCTCTATCGGAGTATAGACATCTGCTTCACAAATTGCTTTATGCAGTTTTGATGTATTTGCCGCAGAGTGGAAATACATTCTCAAGGCTCTTCACTCTGCCGACAGTTGGTTTCAATGTCTGTATGCCTTCCACCCATATTTCTCGGAAGTGCTGAATGCCTGACTGCAGATTTTGATGGCATGCGTGCTTTCGTCATTAAAACCTCATTTTCCGTTGTAAGTTCTCAATGCCGTTTACTCCCTTAATAATGCCAAATGAGTAGTTTAAGACTGGGACAGCGTAGGTGTTAATAGCTTTTATGATATTTCTTCCATTCAACTTTATTTTCAGGAGCTTTCGGGTTCTTCGGAAGAATTCCTCTGCAAGTTCATCTTTCATTTTACCTTGGTCAATGTGCCTTGCCTGCCTCACTCCCAGGTATCTGCATTGCTCTCAGCCAACTAATGCTTGTATCAACTGTTTATTTTCAAGTTCAAAGGTTCCCTCTTGGAGCTTTCTACAATATTCAATGTTCGACATTTTTCCAGGCCAACCCATTTTAATACTTTTTCAAATGATTCCACAATACCTAATAGTTGTTCAAGTTGATATTTTGTCGAAGCATATATCTTCAACCATCCATAAAGATTTATGCGATACATCATTCTGCTCCTTAATTTAATTCCAACCACATTTATGGAATTCAAGAGGATTAGATAGCGGATTCATACAGATGACAAACCAGAGGTGACTAGTGAGTCTCCCCTTGGAAAATAATTTCTTCGCACATTGATCGTATCAGTTTGGATGTTGTCAACAGGAGAACTTAAGATACTTTTTGTTCGCCAGTTCGATATGACATGTTCCAAGCAGACAACTTTTTGTATCAACCTCATAGATCTTGGGCATTTCTATCAGCCAGGTAAGTGTAAACACAATCAAGGCTTTTTGTAATCACAGAGGCCATGAACAAGTTGCGATGTTTTGCATATGTTTGACCACACACTCACTGAATCTACATTAATTGTTCTTGCATCCCATGTGGAGCCTTTGCTGGCAGCCTTCTGTTGACTGCAATAATATCGTTGTCTCTACAGTGGGTGTATATCCGTTATGGTGCTGCACGATGTAATGATTTTATACATCGTTGGCAAGCAAGAAATAGGGCGGTACTTTGTTGGATCTTCTTGTTTTTGTGGATCTTTTGATATCAGAAATGTAATTCTGGGTAAGAAATTCTGGCATCTTATCTGGTTGTTGATCAATTCAGCCAGCATTGATCAATTCAGCCAGCCTGTGGTGAGTGCACCATAATCTTTTATACCAAAAATTATGAATTTTATCTGGTCCTGGAGCTTTCCAGTTCAATAGGTTCTTGATTACTTCACTGACTTCTTCAGTTGTAAATTCTTGGTAATGCATCTTGGTAAGATGTTCACAGCGTTTCTTCTCTTTTCCAATCCAGCTTGCTCTCACATCACATTCCGCTGGATCGGAAAGTTGCTTACTCCAAAAATCATTCACCTGCTCTCGTGTTGGATATAATCCTTTGTAATTGCCTTCTTCCTTTCTTCCCAGGTTTCTGTAAAAATTCTTTTCAGATTTTTCAAACAAAATGTTATCTTTCCTCCTATTTCTGCTGGTTCTATATCTGGACAATCGATTTGTTAATACTGATAGTCTCTGTTTCAGCGTGTCAATGCACTGTTGTACTGTCATATTAGGTTCATATCTTTGAGTATGCGTTTTACTTCTATTCATAATACGATCTGCCAGCTTCACAAGTTTTGGTGATCGAATACCATTGGCATAACTCATCATACGGGCAATATCACCTCTCAGTATTTCGATGTTCCTGACGAGACGCCTCTCCCAAGGTGGCATCATCCGGCCTCTTTGCTTTTTTCCTGACAGTTTTTCAGTCTATTCCCAGGGATTTTATTACTACAACTGCAGCACAATATATAACAAAGTGGAGATATTGCAAGTTGTGCGCCATTTCAATTTCCTCTGGTAGTACCTCGCAATTCATGATTATTATTATTATTATTATTATTATTATTATTATTATTATTATTATTTTTAGTTTATTTCTATCTGTTCAACAATACATGTTTTTCAGAGGAGTTAATTTTTACCAGATCTTTAACATTTGGTTATAACCTAACTGCGGGTTCCCGTCGGATAACTAAGAAATTCAGTTTTAATAGACATTTTAAGGACAGATAATAGAAAATTATATTTGGGATTTTTGAAATATGTAATTATAATTTTGATCTATTCACACAATATTCATTTATGGGGGACGAAACCAGTCTCTTGGAAATTTTGATTTTATTCGAAGACCTAGCTCTCCGGTTTGATTCAGATTAAAATTCCGGTACATATTGCAGTTGGAAGTAGATCGAAAATTTTTTGGGCTTCATTTGTTATAAAGTCTGTTATGTTCGGGATTGTAATTCATCGTGTATTTGCGTGTTTGAAATTAACCATGGTGCTTTTACTATTTTTCGTAAGATTTTATTTTGTGTAATTTGTAAATTATTCAGGTTAGTTTTGACGGTATTTCTCCAAATTGGACAAGCATAAGTAAGCGTTGGTCGTATAATCGATGTATAAATTAATTTTCCAGTATCTAAATGCAGATTAGATTTTTTATTGATTGAAATAAAAGAGATTGTGATAGAGTTGTACCATTTTTGCTTTAGTTTGGTTGATTGTAGATTGCAAATGTTTATTCCATTTGAGTTTGGTATCAAGAAGAACACCTACATATTTAATAGGTTGGGATTTATCCACCCACTTGATAGGAATATTATTTATTTTTAGTTGTGTGTGAGGCTTTATTTGTCGTAGTGAAAAAAAATGTTGCTTGTGTTTTACTCCGGTTGATTTTGATATTCCACTGATCTGCCCAGTCTGTGAATAGATTAAGATCATCCTGAAGGTAATTGATGGCTGTTTTTAAGACATTATGTTTGGCAAAAAGTGCGGTATCTTCGGCATAAAGGGCTATTTGAGAATTACTTAGAAATGGTATATCTGATATGAAGATGTTAAATAGGGTTGGCGATAGTGGCGAGCCTTGCGGTATTCCTGCTGAAATTTTGTGAATGTTTGAGTTGGCAAGGTTTACTTTAACCCTGAATTCTCTATTATTGAGGAAACTTTTGATTATGTTGAAAAAGTAGTTCGGGGTGTCTTTTTGTTTTAATTTGTATAATAAGCCATGATGACTCTGTCGAAAGCTTTTGAGATGTCTATGAAGATAGCTGCAGTGTATTGATTTTTATGGAAACTTTTGGCTATGAATTCAGTAATTCTTAGAAGTTGATGGGTGGTAGAATAATTTTATCGAAAACCAAATTGTGATGTAGGAACTATATTATTTTCTGTTACAAATTCTTGAAGTCTTTTTAGAATTAGTTTTTCAAACAGATTTGTGAGAGCTGGGAGCAGACTTATTGGTCTGTAGTTTTCTGGATTCTTAGCATTTTTGTTGGGTGTGTAAAAGGGTAAGATTGTGGCGATTTTCCAAGCTTTTGGGAAGTAGCCTATTCTTAATGCCGCGTTGTAAATCGCAGTTATTCCAGCAATAACATTCATACTCAATTCCTTGAGAGCTTTATTTGAGATGTTATCGTATCCTGAGGCTTTTTTGGTTTTGGTTTTTCTAATTTCGTGTTTTGCTTCTGAAGGCAAAATATATTTTATTCTGGTTTGGGCAGAAGGAGTCTGAAGATTAATAATATTTTCTATTTACTCTTTGAACTTCTGATTAACAACTGGGTTATTAGTAAATGAGTTTTCGAAATGTTTTGCTATTAAGTTGGATTTTTCATTATCTGTGTTTGCTGTTGTCGACCCATATGTGAGTTGTGGAATACTTGGTTTTTGGTTTTTAAGTCTTTTGATTGTGGTCCATAAGTGCCGAGATGACGGGCAATTTGCCTAATTCAGATCCAGTCGCGCCATGATAATTCCTGATAGTTTTATTAAATTTTCCTTTTTATATCAGGTCTACGACGGTTTGCCAGCATTCCGTAAATTTTGTTTACTTTTATTAAATTTTTAATATTGATAGGTATTATTAATGAAGAATTGAACGATCGAGGTATAAATGTAGAAACTATTTTGATGGTTGAATTAATGTGAATTGTTAAATTGTGTATTTCCAGGTCAATGCCATTTTTTGATTTAAGTGAAAGTGGGTATTTCTAATTTATATTAATCAATTCTTTAAATTTATACGAATTAGTCTTAGTAGGAAGCGGAGAGTAAATAATCAGATAGGTCATTAGGTTGAAAGGTGATTTAGATAAAGGCTGAAAAGATAGTATGTTACCAAAGGTCATGAACGCTGGGTGGAAAAGACCATTGTATCTAAACACACAGGTTAACAACCATTCCTTGGCAGGACTTAAAACGCCGATCCGATTTCGTCAGTCTACGCCTTCCTTAGCGATCTGAGTCTTTCGAGTGGGGCTATAAACAAAGTATTCGAATTAATTTGTATTACACAATATTTATTTAATATTTAAACATAATACTTAACTAGATTTTTCTACGTATTTTGTTTCGATTTTAAAAATATTGATAAACGTATGTTTCATTGAGCGACCATCCTAGAAGCTGCTAATCTGTCAATCCATCCCCGCTTTTGACATATTTGAGGAGAACCGAGTCTTTGCAAAGACAAAATCGTTCGATAATTGAGGAGCAACTAATCAAAACGCTTTTTGTCCACTAGTGGAAAAAACTTGAAGAAATTTGAAAGCAGGAGCATGTAGAACGTATTAAACACTGCACGATTTGACATCAAATTCCTCCAGTGGACCATATGCGTTTTGATTAGTTGCTCCTCAATTCTTGCTTCTCGAAAAAACCTGTCATCGGTTGATGTGCGAATTGACCTCCAATGGTTTGTTTGCACCCGTGGCGCCTCCAGGCAACGAATTCGACGTGCCGTTGCAGGCGCACAGACTCACACAAGGGACATGGAGACAATTATCCCGCCACACTAGTTCCACACAACAGTTTGCGTACCATGAACATTCAAATAATCGCCTTGAGTTTTTATTCTACTGACAATCACTCGGTAGATCTTCCAGATGTTTAAATTTTCTAACTAAAGTCTATTACAATCTGTTCGTCTTTGAAAGCGAACCTCACCGGCGTCTCTAGTAAGGAAAATTTGAGGAGAAAGCATGAAACGTAGTAGGAACTTCTACAAAACTTCATATAGTGCCGTGACATTCCAGTACTGAGACTACTGGAATCACCTCCCCAAAATGATATTGGATATCTGTCGTAAAATGCGTGTTTAAAGCTTCTTCTCGGCTGAAACTTTGCACACACAACAGGATTGAGGTCTATTAGAGTTGTTCCAAAGATGGTTAAGATTGGTACAAGGGGAGAGGATTTTGATTGACAGATTGATTTAACGATTCCGGGTGCGTCAACTACTAAGGCCATTAGACCCGATAGTGTAGTGCATGTTTCCATCGGGAGGAAGTGATTTTCCCGCTAGGTGGTGATTATCAGGGACTCCCTACCGTCGGCTAGCGGAGTTTTTCCCAACCTGGTATCTCCCCACCAGCGGGGCACCGCCCCAGCTGGAACAAGCTCTGAGCTCCCGACCGGTCTCTTGGCATGTGTGATAGTAAAGTACGTGTACGTGTAACTAAGGAGAGAGGATATGACAAGAAAGAGGAAGAAAAGATCGCAGGCGATTCGTGACCCGTTTGATAGAGTTCTGCTCCGGCATTTGCCGAATATTGATCGAAAAAAAAACACAGAAAACTGCCGATCAGAATGGCCGGCCGCTAGTATTCTTCTCCAGACAGCGACTAAACCCGATCTATCTATTATAGCTATCTATCTAGTAACGAAAATCTTGACAACGCCGTTGGGACTCGAACACTAGTACCTCCCGGTCAAAGGCACTGCAGTGACATCAGTTGAAACACCTCTCTCGGTAGATAGAGAGGATACACTTGCAATTTTGTTCCCGAAAATTGATTTTTAAATACAGGTGAATGGATGGATGTATCACGCGTAACCCTGTGGGATAAGAATCTTTTAATCCAATAACTGCCAAATGAATTTTGTGCACATAGCACTCGCTCATTGTTGTCGCGTTTGTGCGCGCTCAGTAATTGTTGGAGCCCTCTGGCATCATGTTTTTGGAATTTTTAGCGCTAATCAATTATTATGTTGCTAAATTATCCTACTAGAGCGCTCTAAAGCGCCAAACGGTGGTTATATGAGCATTTTTTCTATAAGAAGCAAAACTGTTAGACCTTAGCTGCGTATGTTCTGTCAAACCCATCTCGATCAGGTTTTTCGTCCAGTTTCCCTGATCCATTGAGCAAATGCTGAGATGGCCCCTTGTTTTGCTTCTGGACATAAATGTAACTTCATTTTCTGTGTACGTCTTCTAGAATTCAGTGGGAAATATAATTATTCAAATTATCGTTTCCATGTTGTCGCGGCAGGAAGTAATAAGAGCCAAATTTATTGCTTATTTATCTTTGAAAATAGATTTTATTACATGGGAGTTTTTTTTCTCCCTTTCAAAATTCAAAATTGATTGCTTATTTATCCTTGAAAATAGATTTTATTACATGGGAGTTTTTTTGTGTTTTTTCTCCCTTTCAAAATTCAAAATTTATTGCTTGTTTATCCTTGAAAATATATTTTATTGCATGGGAGTTTTTGTTTTTTCTCCCTTTCAAAAATTCAAAATTTAAGTAGTATATGACTAAGTGTAGGGATCACAGAATTTTGAAAATGTGCACACAATTCACTTTTCCCCATAGCACGTCATACGCAGTTTTTACCTGTTTTTTTGACGTAAAATAAATAAATAAATAAACTTTGTTGCGGACCAATCACCGTTTGCATTACACCGCCCTCTCCCTCTGACTTAACCAGAGATATAATTGTAGCAGCTAAGCACGTCTTTAGATGAGGATTCGAACGCGTAACCCTGTTAGATTAGAAACTTTTCACCAACTAACTGCCAAATTAATTTTGTGCGCATAGCGCTCGCTCATGGTCGTCGCGTTCGTGCGCGCAGTCATTGTTGCAGCTTCACTAAGATATTTTAATTTTGATGAATACTTTACATGAAGCGCTTATGACATTTTCAACATTTTCTGAAAATGACTGAAACTTTTTTCTTAAAATGTTCTTGCTCGAATAGAAGAAAGTGCATGTGAAGGTTTTTTAAATACAAAGATTATTACTGAAGTATTGTTGAGGTGTAAGAAAAGTGTATCTCTAGCAATGTGTCTTTTCACACATGTCTCTTTACACATGTGCATTTTCACAAAAGAAATCAGTGATTGTAATTATTGAAACATACCCCTATCTGCTACAATTATTGGGCGATTCGTCGTAACCCGTTTCCAAATTTCTAATAACATGGGCGCCAGGAAAAAGGTTACGATAATATTTTAACTATTATTACTCTGATAAAAACTGAATATTATCCCGCTAGCTGGGTCGATGGGTCATTATCTATTAATAGCCGATTACCCGATCTGCCATCTATACAGAATGGCGAGGAATCGGAAAACAGAGATTATTTGATCTAGCTACTTATTAGCTTAAATTGGCCAATGAAAATCATTTTATCTTTCTTTTAAGAGAAACTTAATATTTATTTCTTATCAATGCAGCAACATCAATGCAAAAATGGAAAAAAATTACATCCAGAAACTTTCTTAGTTATGACCTGGTTCGAACCTTATACGGCGATTCTGGTCTTCGCGTGCTCTTGATTGGTGGTTCCTCGAATAAACGCCTTCCCTTCTTCTATTTGAAGCTCCGAAGTCCCGAAATCCAATTACCACGAATCTACTTCTCTTCTTTGAAAACGAACACCGCCGATTCACCACTTTGCACCACTCAAATATTTGTTCCAGCTCCACTATATTATGTCTGATGCCCGTTCTCACCGTCAAAATATCCAGTGCTTTTATGATTACACAGCAAACAAGTCTCTCAGTTCTATCTTCCGTTTCTAGCAAGAAAATATGCAAAGTCCGGTATCGTTTGTGAACCGCATACATTTATAAGTTCAAGAATGATTAGAGTTCACTCGCGAAAAACTCCAAGTCTTATTTTGATGCACAGCAAAATATTCGGAACTCGACACGTTCCCCCAATCTTGTGAAGTATCACAAGTTCACTGGTTCTGCATGAAAAATATCTAGAGTCCGAATATGTCCTCAAGTCCGATTCTGCTCTACCACACGAAAATATTTCAAAGTCCCAACATGCACAAATTAATCTATTCGCGAGCGAACTGCTCACCGTCACGACATGCGACCGAATGAGTTTTATCCTCCCTTTTAAAACCCACAATGCCTTGCCTTTCTTTTATTTCGACAAAATGCCCAAACTTCCGTTTTAATAATCAGTCGACGCTTCTTCAACCAATCTCTTATATTTCCTCCTCCTCACGCCGCCACCTCCACGGTCAGATGAATGTTTGTTTATCCTGACAACAATCACGACGTCGTTATAAGGCGCCATATTGTCTATTATTTGCCCTAACCATTTCGCCCATTTACGACAAATATTATGTAATAAACCATGTCCCCATATTGGTATGTCACATTATATGTGGTGAACTTTATTTTAAGGCATGGTAAAAGTAGCATTTCTTTGCGTGTTCCCCGTAACATACGAGTACAAGTATAGATCTTAGTAAATATATAACATTTCCAATTTTAAGAAAGAAACTTCCATAACGAATTCACAGTGAAAAGTGATTTATTGTTCCAGAATGTGTTTACCTTTCGTTCTTCAAGGCCTCATACGAACGCATTGAGCTACGTTATGGGTGTTTTCTGTTTTACTTGTAATGAATATTTAAAACTTTTCTACAGCTACATTTGTCAAATATCTAACTTTCGGAGTGAACCCTTGCTGCTGGAAATTTTCAGATACGAACCCAACTTTGCAAGCCATTTTTTGTCCATACTGAGTCTTGACGCTTGGATGTTTTCTGCATAACTTCATTCAATTGTAGATGTTTAAATGAAGTCATTCACATCTTTTAGAATCTGAGTAATTTTTCAGGTTATAGCCTCAAGAGGAGGAATAGCACTCAATGTAATAACACTTAATGGAATAACATTAATTTTAATAACACTTAAGAGAAGTAAAAGGTTTTTGTATGCTGCGCATTTCCACTAGTTTCTTTATTTAAGTTGTAGGCGGTGGATTAAAAACGTTCAAATTATTTCCCAACTATTAATGAATTCAAATATATATTTTGAGATCAAATTGAAAAAACGATGGTAGCCACGGAGATGTTGGTGGTGGTTAGAGAAGTGGTGGCAGTAAGCACGTTACTAATTGGTCCTCTTCTTTATATATGAAAACACAGGCTCGCGTTCCCCATTATTCTACCAATTGAGATGCTCTTGGAACCTGCAACAAACTATAAATTAGAACTTATTTTTACTCAAAACAAATTTGTCAATATCAGTGAAAGCTCTATTATTGAAAGAACAATACATCAAACTAATACGATCACACTACTTTCATAAAATACTATAAGAAGGCATCCTTTTCTTCTTCTTGTTGCCTCTTCACCTAGCCCTCGGTGGAGAAGGTAATGTTTAACCGTCCCTGGGTTCCCGATGGACCTAAGTCGATCGTGTCCACCTTCGACCTTGGCAGATGGTTTCTCAGCCTGACTCCATTGGGCAACGCTGGGGAAGGAGAGTGGCTCCTCTCTGGGTTTATCAACACAAGCAGCGGCTGCCACATTTCTCAATATTAGAACTTCACAGCCCTGTGTAGTTATAACGGCCATCTCAACATCCAATTAAATTTGACCTCCTCAACGTGATAAATTGAGAACTCTCGCCTTCCCTGAGATTTCCGGGGGTACTTACGTCATTGTCGAAAGGCACAATAAGTAGAGGAAAACCCAGGCTCCGAAGAGTAGCCGCTCAACCTAATGTGTGTGTGTGAGTGTAGGAGGGGGGGCGGTAAGACTTGGTTCATGCTGTATCCGAAACACCCGTCCCCGCCAGCAATCCTCGCAGACCTAAATCATAAGTTATCATCACATCATAAGTAAATCACACTGGGTAGGATGATACGAACAAGAATTAACAAATTGTTACGCGTGTAAAATAGAGATAAATGCTATGCGGAGTACGATCGAAGGCACAGTCTCTCATTGCACAGTGAACAGCATCAGCGCTCAAATTAATTTTAAGATTTCTCCTAAACATATCGATTGATCGAATGGCGATAATTAGGTCTCCCGGGATGTGTGGTAATGAAGTGCGTGGAAGTGTACACATATGAGAGGAGAGGAAGGGCCAAGGATGAGGATGGAAAGATCGCCCGCGGTCGGTGGCCCTTTTGATAAGGTACGGCTCCCGTAATCGCCTTGTCTGAATTGACTGGAGAAATACCATACGGAGTAGCAGACAGCTACAATTCTCATACAGTGGTGTATGATCTAGCTGCACAACTAGTGTCGAAAGTGCGACATCGTTGGCGTTGACCGGGAATGGAACTTCCGTTCGGACCTCATTTCAAAACAAAACTGTCGGTGAGAGTGCCCTCAGGCTCCCGAGCGGGGATAGTGCTAGCCGCCCGCGTGCCTCGATGGGTGAGGTGGTTAGCTTACTAATCTCTGAACCGCCAGTGCGCGGGTTCGATCCTGGCCGAGGTGCATGAATTTTCGAAGGGCGAAAAATTCACAGTAGCCACGTCACTCTTGTGGCATGTAGCATATGGCATGGCATAGCATGGCTACCTAACAAGATATCACTTTCTCCTAACCAGATAGTTCGGATATAGTTAACTGAGACCGACATCTGACGAAGAAAGTGAGAGTCACATCTCAGGCGTATCAGGGGAACGCCCGCGAGGCGCGCCTGCTCGATAAGATCCCCAGACGCATCGGAGATAGACTTCAAATGAAGCCTGGATTCACATGAAACATTTTAAGCTCCACTGTCACACTTAGTATTCAAATTTTGATGTTCTCTCAATATCCATTCCCTAGTAGATGCTTATGTCACCAAAGAAAAAACTCTGAACATTAATTGAGCACGATCCGTTCATGAGCACGGCATCAGTCAGAATGAATGTCTCTCGTATTCTTTTCAGCCCTGCAAACTCGGTCCATCTTTTCGATTATATTTTGCATACATTGATGTACCTTTCGCACTCAGCCAACCCTAAATTTCTGCAAAAACGAACTAGCCGTCTTCACGACTGTCACTGCTTTTTCGGCCAATCCCTGAATTCTATACAAAATTAACTAGCCGTCTCTGCGATTGTCACTGCATGAAGATGTTGACCTTGACGACGGCTCGCTTACCGTTGCTATGCTAGCATATTCACATTATTTATCCCCTTTAATCGACGCCATTTATAATAAATATTGTACAATATTCAGTGACATATTGGTATGTCACAGTATGGAAACTACCTGACACTAATTTTTTTAATTCAGGTCTCTTAAAAAACACCATTCCCCCCTTGCTAAATAAATTTGAAGCAAACAAATGAAGATACTTCAATGGAATATTAATGGATACTATTGTCGTCTTGAGTATCTGCAACTATTATGCAACAATTTTGACCCAGATATCATTTGTTTGCAAGAAACCAATTTCAAGGCTAATCACTCAGCTAATATTAAGAATTATCAATGTTTCTTTAAAAATAGAACCACTGATCATGCTTCTGGTGGAGTAGCCATATATTTAAAAGCTTCAATTTTGGCTGATAACCTTATGATAAAATCTGACTTGGAGGCAGTTGATGTGAAGGTTGAAGCACCTACTTGTATTAATATATGTAACTTATATATCCCTAACAGCCATAAACTTGAATACTCGGAGCTCAGCGACATCCTAAAACAATTACCAAAACCCCTATTGATTCTGGGGGACTTAAACAGTCATCATCCAGTATGGGGCTCATTTAAGACCGACAGAAGAGGTATATTAATAGAAGCATTTGCAGAAGACTCTGACTTGATAATTATAAACACAGGAGGACCCACCCACATCAATCCCAGTAACGGCAAAGTTAGTGCCATTGATATAACAATGCTATCGGCCCCTCTTGCTCCAAAATGCTCATGGAACGTCCTTGAATATCGATACAACAGTGGCCATTATCCATTCATTTTTGATATTGACTTACCCGGCTCTGGTGACACACCTTTCCCTCCTACCAGCGAGCTGAACTATAACAAAGCTGACTGGGCCATGTATCAAGAAATCGTTAGCTCTGCCTCATTTAGTTTTCATCTGGATGAGAATGAATCTGACATCAATCACATAGTCCAAGATTTTACCAACATTATCATAGGAGCTGCACACCAAGCTATTGATTCTTATCAGGTTAAATCTAATAAGAAGAGAGTCCCCTGGTGGAACAACGAATGCCGGGAAGCTATCAAAGCAGCTAAACGTGCCTTCAATAAATTCAAAAGAAGAAGAACTTTAGAGAACAAGACTGCTTACAAGAAAACTAGGTCCCACGCCAGAAGCATTATCAAAGAGTCGAAAAAGAAATCATGGACTAATTATGTATCATCAATCAATATAAACAACATGTCTGAATCATGGAAGAAAATAAAGTCCATTCATGGCAATAAAGTAACTAACAACATCCCTTTTTTACAATCTCACAACAAGATTATAAATGATTCTGCTACAATTGCCAACATGCTCGCTAAAACTTCCAATCCAATTCTAGTTCAGCGAATTATGATAAAGAATTCTTGAAGGTTAAAAATGTAATTGAAGACTCCGATAACAACTACCTCCAAAACCCATCGTTCTGACCTACGTTCTGACCTACTTAATGTTCCAATAACAATGCAGGAAGTAAACGAAGTTATTAATGTGACAAATAACTCGACACCTGGGCCGGATGGTATCTCCAACATCCTCATACGGAATCTTCCTGTAGAAGGCAAGGAAATCCTCCTAAATATTTTTAATTTTATGTTTAAATATAAAACCTTCCCCAATAAAGGAAAACAGCAATTGTTGTCCCCATACCTAAACCTGGCAAAGCAAGATCCAACCCGATTAACTATCGCCCGATTTCCCTAATTTGTAACCTGTGTAAGATAATTGGAAAGATTATTGATAGACGTTTAAGATGGTTTTTAAATCACTATAACATCATTAAAGATAATCAACTTGGCTTTAGACCTGGGCATTATACTTACTCACATCTTATTAGCGTGGACACCTACATCACTGAAGCCATCCACAACAGACATGTCATTGCCGTCAACCTAGATGCCCAAAAGGCGTACGGTATGGCCTGTATACCTCGAGTTATATGTATACTTGAAGATATCGGCATTAATGGTAACATTATTAGTTTTATCATGAATTTTACTAGTGATCGATGTATTCAAGTGCGTGCTAACAACCAGTTAACCGAAACAATAAAGCTGGAGAATGGACTTCCACAAGGATCCACCTTGGCGTAACTTATTTTGATCGTACTGGCATTGGCCAGTATATCATATATCACCTACGATCATTCCGCAGGTAAGTATGCGGATGGATATGATAATCCCCTAGTAAAGGAAAGAACTCACATCTACGCAGAGAATTACACAAGATGCATTGAACTCAATACATAAATGGTCGCTAAGCTCAGGATTCATAATATCTCCAACCTAGTCCGAATGCATCCTGATATCTAGGCAAAATATAGCTGGAGATCTTAATTTAAAAATGGAAGAGGTAGCAATAAGAAGGGTCTATTCAACTAGAGTCCTTGGTCTTATTTTTTACTGTAAGCATACTTGGAAAGAGCACATTTAAGATCTCATCACTGATGTCAAAAGAAGAACAAATCTACTAAAATGCACATCTATAAATAACTGGGGCGCAGACAAACAACTTTGCTCTCACTTACAAAGCTAATGTTCGTAGTAAAATCGACTATGGGTGTATAATATATAACAAAGCCAAAAAGAACCTACTCAAAAAATTGGATCCTGTACATAATAGAGCGCTTAGGATATGTACTGGATGTTTCCAGACAACGCCAACAGGTAGCATCCTTATCGAAGCCTCGGAACCAACCCTGCAATTTCGACAGGATTATCTGACTAACAAATATATAAGCAAAGCCTCCTCATCCAATAACAATATTATACTCAATGACATTAACCCACCAATCATATCTGCTCCCATCCACCCAGAATCATACCCAAAAACCTTTTACGAAAGCACCAAAGATATAATCAGGGCCTACAACCTCCCAAACATATCGGTGGGAAGGTGTAGAACACCTAAATATCCTCCCTGGGTCACACCAAAATTTACTGTCGATTCCTTTCCCAAGAATCTCTCCAACTCTAACTTGAACGACTCCGACGCTGATCTTATCCTCAACGAGATTCTCAATAAATATCAAAATCACGATGTCATCCACATCCAAGACATGCTGGAAACAGAATGGGCTTATACATCCAATTACCATGGAAGACCTTTCATATCAAGTTTAGGAACTTTGCAAGTAAAAATAGCGCTTACAATTATGCTTTCCTACTGTCAATGAACCTTGTCAAATCCAACCCAACTAAAAAATGTATTATTTTATCAACATATATACAGAATGGCATTAAAGTTTCACCCAGTAATTACCTACAATTAATCTTCACCAACCTGCTTGAAATCTGCAAAGAGACAGCTGGCATATATATTCAACCTGTGGTGATCCACATTACAAAGAATGTAGAAGCAAGAACTCCGATTAGCAGATCACCTGCACCCTGTTGCTTATTGACTTTGAAGAGAAAGTAAACAACAAAATGTCTTACGCAATTGAGGACTATCTGAAGTTTACTGGCAAAGTCATGAAGATGTGTTCAAACCAATGGAACAATCTCAAAACAAGCACAACTCATAAGAAAATGGGTCAATTTTTTGCTGTCAAAACTTATGAAAACCTCTCACGTCGTGAACAAGTAACCCTTTCACGCATTAGATCAGGCCATTCCAAATTTTCCCATAGACATATACTAGAGAAAAATTCCATCCCAGTATGTACCTCTTGCAATTGCCCGCTAAATATTAATCACATCCTCCAGGAATGTCCCCAATTCAATTCTGTGAGACCTCAATTCTTTAATAAGGAAAGATTTAGTACCATTCTAAGGGATAATACTTACCAAAGTAATGTTTTAAAATTTTGTAATGAAATAGGTATTTCAGGAAATATTTAACTGTAATAGAATAACGTAATTTTCTATTCCTTTTTTGTAGTAATTAACAGTTATGTAATTTTCACGTTTAAGTTTTGTTTATTTATTTTACGTAAAAAAAACAGTTAAAAACTGCGTATGACGTGCTATGGGGAAAAGTGAATTGTGTGCACATTTTCAAAATTCTGTGATCCCTACACTAAGTCATATACTACTTAAATTTTGAATTTTGAAAGGGAGAAAAAAAAGAAAAAACTCCCATGTAATAAAATCTATTTTCAAGGATAAATAAGCAACAAATTTTGAATTTTGAAAGGGAGAAAAAAAAAAGAAAAAACTCCCATGTAATAAAATCTATTTTCAAGGATAAATAAGCAATAAATTTTGGCTCTTATTACTTCCTGCCGCGACAACATGGAAACAATAATTTGAATAATTGTATTTCATCGAATTCTAGAAGACGCACAGAAGTTACATTTATGCCCAGAAGCAAAACAAGGGGCCATCTCAGCATCTGCTCAATGGATCAGGGAAACTGGACGAAAAACCTGATCGAGATGTTTTTATATCCATATCATCTCTGTACTGTAACCTCAATTGTAACCTCAATATTGTAAAAACTAAAAATTGACAATGTAAAATATAATATATTGTATGTATTTAGTCGCTAATGACCTAGCCGTTGATGCGACTTAAAATAAATTAAATTAAAAAAAAGGTACAAAGTATAGGAATACTCTATTAACTATTTACAAAATTAATATTCCACTTTGATATATTTTATAATTTTTCTTTTAAATTCTTTAATTTGTTCACATTTTTTATTTCTAATGGTCATTTATTATATAATTCAAATCCTTTGTCAAATAGACTATTTTTTGCCTATGCAGTTTTACTGAAATTAATTATTAAATGTTGGGTTTGTCTGGTTTCCCTTGCTGTTTTATCTTTCACTCTTTGGATTTTGTTTACTAAATCTCTTGTTATATGATTTATAATTAATTTAAAAATAACAATTAGCGTCTTGTAATAAATTATCTTTTAGTGACATAAATTGCAGAGCATCTAGCATGACTAGCACTGGAGTGTATCTATCGCATTGAATTATTAACGTCATAGCTCTATTTTGTTGTATCTGAAGTTTTTTAATTTTAGTGTTATGGACTTCATCTAGTATTGTTGCACAGTAATTAAAATGGGGTCTAATTATGGATTTATATATCAAACATCTTGTATATCCATTTATATATTGCCCAATTCTATTTAAAACATTAATCTTTTTCCAATTTTCTTTACTATGTACTCTATATAATCTTTAAAATTTAATTTACTATACTTACTATTTACTATATTTACTATTTATACATTTTATTATATATCATTTTGTAAGTCATAAATTTAATTTTTTCAACATTCATTATTAATTTATTTACCCTTAGCCATTCTTGTATTGCATTAAATACACTACGATTTAAATTCAATTCCCACTTCTGTTTCTCCAATTACACGCAATAACGTGTTATCAGCAAATATTTTAATTTTACAAACATTTCCAAAAAGGTTTATCATATACTTGATTGAGACATTAATGTAAATTATAAACAATATTGGACCCAAAACTGCCCCTTGCGGAACACCGAAGTCTACACTAATTTCATCTGAAATAATAATATTATATTGTACTTTTTGCTTTCTCTTGTTAAGATATGAAATAAGTCACTTTTTAACGTCATATTTGGTTCCTTACTTGTACATTTTCTCAATAAGCATTGTCCTATCAATTGTTTCGAATGCCCTCTTGAGATCCAAAAAGATAACTCCTGATTTCTTTCCTGCATCAATATTAATCTTCCATTCGTCTAAAACTGCTTGTACCGCAGTTTCACATGATTGTTTTTCTCTGAAGCCTGATTGTTCATTTCCTATAATTTTATTTCTTTCAATATACTCATTTAACTGCTTCTTTACTATTTCTTCTAATATTTTTTCATATATGGGTAGCTTATTTATTGGCCTAAATTCAGCTGCTCTCTTTGTATTTGTCACTTTTGAAATTGGTATTACTGTGGAAGTTTTCCATGACTCCGGGAAAATCCATTTCTAGGGAATTATTTATTATTTTCAATAACACTGGTTCTAATATTTCATAATTTTCTTTTAACATTTTGTCGTAATACCCTCGTCTGTTCCTTTTTTGTTTGGTAATCCATAGATAATTCTACGCAATTCTTCCTTTTTTATCAATTTAAATTTATAAAATTCGTCACACCATCTTTCACCTTGCTTGTAAATATTTTGATTCCCTGCGTCAGCATTTTGTACTAATCTTTTAATGCTACTTACAAAATATTTATTGAATTTGTTTGGTATATTTTCTTTAGTAATTTCACCAAATCTTTTGTCATATCACAGGTTTTACCTTCTGTTAATTTCTTAATTACCTTGCATAATTCTTTACTATTATTTTTGTGCTCTTCAATAATATTGTTATAATATTCTAATTTCTTTTTCTTAACTAATTTAACTACATTATTTCTTGTCTTCTTATAATCTTCTGTGACGGTCTATTAAGACGCTTCCAATGGTTTTTTTTTTTATTTTTTTTAGAAAAAGACGCTTGATTTGCAATGCGAAGATATGGACAAACAAAGGAAGGTGCATTGGTGAAATGTAATAAATCGCAATTATTCGCATCATCGGAAACGAAGATTAAAATAGACTATGGGGACGGCAACAAATAAAATTATGGCAATTTTTGACGATAAAAACATGTCACCAAGTTGTTCCGTTCAATAGGAAATATAATTTGTAATGATAAGAAATATTATACATTGTGAGAAGACCGTCAGATGTTATAAAAAGTTGACGAACAGAACTGTATTTATTTATTAAATAAAAGGAAACTAGTATTTTTAAAATGAACCACGGACAATATCATTAATTGGGAACATTTTGTGGAAATCGTGACAATACCGCGAGGTTTATTGAGTAACAAATAGAAATAGAAAAACAAAAGTACATTGTAATGAACAAGTCCTTTGTTTAAAAAAAAAAGACAACGTTGTCAGAAGATATAACTTCTTGAGACACAGGCGAGTCGAGTTACGAGAAGGTGGTTAAGTCGCGGTCGATGGAAGTGTGTTGAATTTGAATGTTGAAATGGAGCGGAAAAATTGAGGATGTTACTGTTTACAATTAGTATGGATTAGGATATGGATGCTGGAGATCGCGAGGTTGCAGAACTACAGCAAAGGGAAGTGCAGATAAACATTTATTATTCAGATTATAGCAAGCATTCAGATTAAGCCAAGAATGTTATTTTATTTTAAGATATTAAGAGAATATGGCCATGCATGAAATTAGTCAGGATTAAATTAATTGTTGTTTTAATAAATTGGCAAGTGCACTTGCTTAATGATGAAAATTTCGATTGGTGAAGGCAAAGAAAATTAATTATAAATATTATTGTTAGGATTGTGAAAAGGGTTTTACATGTATTTTGTCTGTTATTATTTGTTAATTTATTTACAAGTAGCGAGAACATTCTCGCCAAAATTTCAGAAAAAAAGAAAGAAAATTCAGAATGAAGTTATTTAATTTTAACTAGAAAACCTACGAGTTATTATCTGACGGTATTATCCCAGCAAAATAGGAAATAAATTTGAATTCATACCTCTTCCCAAAGCAGTAATATTATTATTTTGATTCCCTGTTCGGTTCCCTTGTCCCTAATGGTTCATGTACCTACGACTTCAAGAAATTAGTTAGGATTGAAACTTCTGCAACTCATGGGTAAATTATTACGTACGGGCTTATTTATCAGGTAATTTCAGAAAGGCATATTTAAAAGGGGTTGCGGGAATATATATTTATTATAGATGTATAGAAACCATGACACTTCCTTAATTTTGTCTGGTTCTCTCGTTATTTTACCTCTTTTGCATACTTCATCTCTGTTTTTGCACAGCATGTTTATTTCTTCACAGTGCCATTTTCTTTCATTTCATTCTGTGTGCACCTTCAACGATTTAAATGGTGCCACCTCATCCAGGGCTTTTACAAATTCTTTGTTTAACTCGTCATTGTTTTCAGTTTTTAATTGTGTAAGATTAAATCGTAATATTTCTCCAAACTGATCGTTTTTAAAATTTCTATAGTCCCTTATATGTATTTTAATCCTTTCTCTTCGATTTGCACTTTTTTCTTTTAAATCTGATTTCACCACTACCCAGGCATGACCGGTTACTTTTGGTTTGTCTTGTACTGCTACATTTATGCTTACATTTGAGATTACTAGATTAATGATTGTCTGACTATTACTATCCACTCTAGTTGGCTCTTTTACCAACAGGTTTAGTCCCAATGTTTTAAAATTATTTACTACTTTCTGGGCGTAACTTTTTCTCAGTACATTTATATTAAAATCTCCCATTATTATGCAATCGTTAATTGCCATTATTTCCACTACTGACACTGTTTGTAATGTAATCAATAAATTCACTTTCAAATGCATTAGGAGAGTGATAGACAGCAACTACTGATCCTCTGTTATTTTCTATAGTCTATTTTAACATTCTCTATTTTATTGTCCGTACTCACGAATATGATTACTCCCCCCGTTCTTCGATTCTGTGTGTTACATCTAATATATATATAGCCTGAAATTCTAATTTCCCAATTCTCTATGTCTTCCGTAGCTCGTGTTTCGTGAGTGTCATTAAGCTAGGTTTATATTTGCATTGTGTATTATGTATTTGATGATTTGATCAAAATTTGCTAAAATACTTTGTACATTTAGTGTTATGAATGTAGCTTGTATATTCAATGATTGTTATTCATAAGTATAATTAATTCTTTTCCTCTTTTCATTTATCATTCTTAAATAAGTAGGACAATCTTTGACTGTTGCTTCGTTATCTGTCGAAATGTCCGTCAATTTTTAGTCTTCTAACCTCGTCTATACATTTCACACATTTTTTATTTAATTCGCATACTGTCATGATTACCAGCACATACTTTACATACAGTTTCTTTCTTACAATCTTCACTAAAATGATTAAAACCTCAACACTTGAAACATCTGACAACACTTCATCCTAAGTTTACTAAGTCCTTTTTTATGAACAATTTAATATCCCTGCATCGGTCTCTAGAATAATATTACATGTTTCATTTTTTCTATTACCTTGATTAATATTATATCTTTTTATCATTTTCATGTCATTACCTTCACTCGTTTCTATTAGGTATGTATTAAGAATTTGCAATGATATTTCACCTTGCAAGGGTGAAATGTGGTATTCACTCCCTAGTGAATTTCTGTTGGTTAACGTTTGAATTTAAAAAATGTACAATTTTACTGAATTTACAAAGAACAAATGTTTTAAAATTCGCACTGATACTTAGGAGGCCCGCTAGCGATTTAATTTTGTTACAAAAAATCTGTTTGCATGCACTTACTAATCTAGAAGAGAGAATGTAATGCACTTACATGTACTGCAATCGTATATTATACTGATGTAAAACATCAAATTAACAGTTTTAGAAAGATGATCCTGAATTATTGAATGGTGCAAATTGAATTGAAAATATTAACATTAAGTTATATACCTTCATTTAGAAATGTCTGTACTTGTGTAAATGAAGTAGTATTTTGTGATGTGTGATTCTACTCATGTGATCTTTCAAAACACAAAATTGAATATTTCTGTATTTGAAAACATTAACACTACATTCATCCAATCCAATGCAGTTTATAGCAAAGAGCTAATAGTATGTTTCCCTATTTTTTAATGGTAATGGTTAAACAAGAGGAACAAATAGGTTCTGACTCTCGGTTTTAACAGGAGACTTTAAAAATAATAATAATACAGCTATTCGGTTGCTCAACATCCCTTTGATAGAAAAGCAGAAACAATCGTTTGGGCGTAATGCACCTTGAAAAATAATTTGTTTATAATAAATTTCCTTCCTATTTGATAAATATATCGACTTGCAAATTGCAGGACTTAAAAGAGAATATAAAAACAAAATAAAAGTTATGTTCATACTCGCCGTAAAAATACGAATTTAGCATAATTAAATTGGCCACAGAATTTGTTTACAAGCAAGTGCATTTTAAGCGGTATGGCAAAGTAAAATGCGCGCTACATTGAGAACTGTTTTTTTCAGTATGCTTGTAAAGAGCGAATGAATTAAGCACAAGCAAATGGGATCTATGTTAGATGTTAATTTCTTATAAAAAAATACATGTATCTCGAGAACGAAATATGATGGTACCGATCGGATTCCGGAATTTTGTATCGCGTTTAAACGCCATTCAGATGAGACAACAAAACAAATTTGCAACAATTGCAAATTTATAATCAATTTCAAAATTTTGCAGATCTAAATGGGGAGAATTTCCCGATGTCTCAGAACCGAAAACCGCTAATTAACAATTTTGGAACAATTTATAATTTTATAAACAATTTCGAAATATGCGTTAGAACGGCCGGAAAGGGTCCGCAAATTGTGCCTGAAATGAACATCTCAAAATAGCAGTTTGACAGGAGTTACAAATCGATTGCTAAAAGTTATAATAATTGTTGCTAAAATGACAAATATTTACTGGTTCATGGACCATAATTCTGATGGGAAACCCGCTCGAAATATTTTTCGTCGTGGTGTACGCGCACACAAAATCTCCTTCTACGGGAAATTTGATGGAAATATACTGGAAAATATTTATTTTCGCATCGTACGTAAACGAACTAGTTCTCCCCACCGTGTCCTTTCTACCCTTGGGATGTTTCACCAATCGCAGACAACTGTGGTCCCACTTTCTAGGATTGGTCAATGCATCCCTCCTGCCCGGTCAACGCATCTCCCTACCCTTGCTGCGGGTAGTCCAAGTTTGTTTGATTTTGCTGGGAAGATTTTGTCACACCCTTTTTTGCAAGGGAAAGGTACATTACGGGGGAGAGCATAGAGGGTAAGGAAGTCTGCGAACGCATTTCAGTAATTCCTAAAACGGAAACTGGTCCGGAGTGTGTCACGATGGGTGTCACCTCACATTGCCGTGAGGGTCACGTGTCTCCCTCATGACAATTAACTGTTATTCGTAGGCAATATCCTTCCGACTGAAAAGTAAATCACTTTTTAAAGAGATAATGAGTGGTGAGGAGATAGTGAGTTGAAGCCAAGTATATTAATCTACACCACACAGTCTGCCAAGAGTCTAAAGGTGCCACGATAGTTGTTTCGGTACACATTTGCAAATATTCTATGTTAAATTTCCATGATGAATTTATATATCTTAATCGGTGAGTACCTCTCTTACATTGAATAGTTTGAGGATTTGATAGGGAAGAAAAGGCCAGTCTGACAAAAAAACATGCTTCCTTCCTCAAGATGGTCATGAGTAATTTCATTTAAATAGTCATTGAGGTGATATGAATGTTGCATTTATATGGATCTAAGGGAAAGGTACTGAGGCAGAGAGGTCCTCACCAGCTGCACCCCCTTCATCCCCCCCCCCCACACACTTTGCTCTCCTCTGTGTAGTCTCGTCAAATGAAAGAAACTAATGGAAAAGTTTGGAGTAGTTTTGATATTTAGTTTTTGTATGTTTTGTTGAGGCTTTGAGCACAATGCCAACAAGATTGGGTTTGGTTTGAAGCAAGAAACAGCAAGAAACGGGTTTTGAAGCAACAACTGTTAATGCCATTTGTTCATGTAGTAGACAATGATGAAAAGCAAGAGCCATAACACAAAATTACACGTAGATGAAAGTGAAGTCCATGGGTTTCCAAATGTTTATTCGTTCTTTTCTCTTAGTTAAATAACTACTTTATTTTTTCCACCTACTTTCTTTTACTTTTAAGTACTTACTCACTTTTCTTTGCCAAAACAGAAAAAACGTATCCTGACTAACAAAATTTAAAAACTAAATAGTATCAGAACGACTGTGCCATTGTGTATCACCACTAATTTTCTTATAAAACGTACTTTTGCTGTGTTCTCGCGGCTAAACTGACAATTGGAAGAGAAAAGCTTAAACACATTAAATGTAGGTAATTAAAATGTTTGAAATAGTTTTTTAAAGAAAAGATTTTTAGTTATTTTGAAAAGAAGTGAAAACTATAGTGATTTTTACACATTTTAATACGTGTTTCCTGGTATAATCCTTGTCCGCAAATCTGTTATTAGTGTTCAGTTCCAGAAAAATATTGACCAAATATCAAACCATACCAAACCTTCCACTTTAATTCTTTTCGGAAAACATTTGCCTGGACGAAACGGTGCGCGACTACACCGCATCATTAATAATTTAAACGAATGCGGTACACTTTTATCGTTTTCAATAACCCTGCTAATAGTGGATTACAAACGATGCTAAGTTCATAATTCTTTTGCTTCTCAATGACCTCGATTCAGAGGCCCACATTCGCTTCTCTAATAGGCAAGCTTCTGATGGGGAACATTATTCATGTTTTTTGTCTCGGAAGTAACCTGTTCTGTTAGCTACATTTTTAGTTGTTACTTTTTTCTTCTCTTGTACACTCAGTGTAGATGCAGTTATGTAATGGTATAAATAATGTATACCTAAAAATTTCACAGAAATTTCCGTGTCTCCTTGACCTCAAAAAGGATATTTCTAAGTCGTATACTTGTATATTATAATACTTTGTCGTATCTCCTGGTATAGCCAAAATCCAGACTTCAGGGGACAACACTGAGAAAGCTGTTTATTTTTTGAAAAGGTCAGTCTGACCGTTCCTCTGGCGGTCTAGCGTCTATACAGAAACTATTGATGCAACAGCATACACTTTATCAGATTACTTTTAACTTTTGTAAATTGCGAAAATTTCTAAAAGTACAACGAAAACAAACCATTGTACAATTTCCTTAGGATTCTTTGATCTATCTGTGAAAAAATTATTAAAGAAAAACATTGGAGCCATTTTTAAGAAAATGCTATTTGATTAATTACATCGACTTCAAGGAGAAATTACACGAAAATAAGTTTTCTCAAAAAAATTACGTGATTTTTTAAGATCTTATTTTTTAGAACATATTACATTTAAGATAAAAATGTCAATGAGCACTCGCAAAACAACAATTTTGACTAGACAACGCATTACAGGAAGTAATTTACTACATATAGCACATACATCTTTACTTCTACTGTTACAAAGGTCAGATGATAAGAAATGTTCTGTCAAATGACTTATTTCAAGTATAAGATGAACAATCATTCTCTTTACCATGCAAGAAGGTAAAAGGAGAGTAAAAGAGCAAGAAGAGTAAAAAGGCTTTTTCAAAACTGATACTTCCTAACTGGTTTCATGGACGTTGTCGTGAAATTAGGCATTTTATATGAAGTTCCTGGACAGTTTTTAAAATTTTAGAAAAAAACATTCAATTTTTATTTCTCCGCTTTACTACGTACGTACTTACATAAGGAGATAAGAGTATCGTAATCGTCTGGAGAAAAATGGCGATTTTTCGACAGCAAAACTCTTATTGCTGAGTCCTGGTAATGAAAAAGCGGATAAATCATGTTCCTATACATAGTAAATTACTTCCTCTCTGTTACCCTCTCTAAGTACCAAAACTATTTTTTCTACGCCTTCCTACTCTCGTTGAAGATAGAGATCTTTCCTCTTCTAACACCCTTCTTCTTCTTCTTCCATCCCAGGTACTGCTTTTTGCCGCCTCTTCTAATCTAGCCACCCGATCTCTTCGTGGGGCCACCAGGATTGTATTATCCTTGTGGATTATTGTTAGATTCTCTTTAGGTTGTAATGCATCCTTTCAATGTCTTGAATCCAGGAATTTCAGTAGTCGTTAATGTTTTCTTATAAACTACAAAACCGACTTTTGAGGAATTTTTGAGTTTATTTTCTGCCCATAAGTATCGAACCCACTATTGATTAGCAAACTTTCTTGGTCATTTTCCAATTTTATATTTGATAGTTTATAGAATTGAATCAGTATTTCTTTATAGATTTTATTTTTCAGGGTACTTTGTATTGTTGCTTTCATACGATTAAACCTTTCAATAATTCCTCGTACATCTTAATAATCATTTAATATTCCAGGATGTTAAATACTGAAACTTGCTCTGTAGGCGAAATATATTATACATTCAATCTATATAGTTCAGAGGGCATGACTTTTGTTTTTGTAGAGGATATCCAGAAATAGTACTACATTTCAGTTACCTTCTGTAATTCGAAAAGTGCGTCGTTTTACCCTATTCTGATGTTTGATATTTTAAGATCCTCGTGAATAGTATGGTCTTACGGTTTTTAATTTCGTCCCATGTGAAGAATTTTTAATATTTTGATTCGATTATCTACGGTATGTAATACTTCATACAGTACGATTCTAACAGTACGATTGTTTTCTAAGAATGGAGGGGGTCGGAGGAATTTGGAACGCGTTTAAGAGCATTCTAGATAAGATGACAAAACGTTTGTGCCACAAACACTTGTGTTAACTAGACCCTGAATATTACAATGAAAATCTGACGTCTGAAGAGAAACTCAAAGGCTTTCAATAACAGAAATCGTAGTGAAAATCATAAGATACATTATCGTATTTGTTCGAAAGAATTAGAGTGCAGCAAGAAAAATTGCGCAGGAAACATTTTGAAGCATATTCCTTGACAGGGAGGGAAATAATTTGTCGGGGGTTTTACAAATATGTTTGCAGAAGAAGAGGAAATAAAGAATAAGTTCTAATAGTTAGAGATGCGAAGAATAGGTTACTAACAGATGATCGGGAAAAAGCAAACGCTTTTAATATCTACTTCAGTTCCGTTTTTAAAACAAAATCTCAACTCACTCAGATATCGAGGGAGGCTGTGCCAAATCAGTTTAATATAGACGTAAACACATTGCGAAAACGAATTAGATCTATGAAAAATGGAAAGTCGCGGGGTCCAGATGCCATTTCAACTGACATAATTAAACTCGGTGGAGAGGCAATATTACCGTATCTAACAAGATTATTTCAGGTTTCGATCAACAATTCAAGCGTGCCCGATGATTGGAAGCTAGCTACCGTTGTTCCGATTTTCAAAAGTGGTGATAGAACTGTGTTAGCCAATTATAGACCAGTAAGTCTCACGTCAGTTGTATGTAAGCTAATTTTTTTTAAATTATATTTTATTTTGCAATTTGTTTCTGAACAAACATTTGGCAAAATTACATAGATTTACGTAAACAAATACATGAGAGGAGTAAAATCCAATGACCGTACTCCACCAATGATACATTATTAATAAAAATTAACTATTAATTATAATTCTGGAAATGAATAATTTCAAGTCGATATGGAAGGTCTAAAGTATGATGTCGTTGAAGTTGTCTGATGGAGTCACTATTGTCTAGTAAGTTGATGGCTCGAGATATTTGATGGTTAGTCTTTGTAGGTATTTTGCACTGCTATTCTTGATTTCTTATTTATAGTTGGAATCTGTAAGTCTTTGTGTAATGTTTCATTCATTACGAACCAGGGGGCATTTACAAATTTTCTTAAGGCTATTGAATGGAAGCGTTGTAATATTTCAATATTCGAATTTTGAGCTGTTCCCCAAAGTTGAATTCCATATGCCCATACTGGTTTTAATACTGCTTTATACACAATTAATTTGTTTGCGATGCTTAACGATGATTTTCTTCCCAGTAGCCAGTTTAACCATCTAAGTTTTAGGTCTAATTCTTTTCTTTTATTCTTTATATGTTTTTTCCATGTGAGTCTTCTGTCCAGAGTAAGTCCGAGATATTTTGCCGAGTCATTTTGAGGAATACATTGCAATCCTATTTTTATAGGTGGACACGTTTCGTGCTTCAGACTGAAGGTGACTTGGACAGACTTCTTGTCATTGATCTTGAGGTTGTTTCTGCCACTTGTGGATGGATTGCAGATGTTCTTTCTTACGAGACGAGAGATGCTTCTGCTGGATCTTCATGTCGAGCTAAGATGGCTGTGTCGTCCGCGTAGGTTGCTGTCAATGCGTTTACAGATGATGGGATGTCGGCAGTATATAATGAATAAAGGAAAGGTGCAAGCACACTTCCTTGAGGCACTCCTGACTTTATAGGGATAAGTTTTGAAGTTTCACCGTTAAATTTGATTTGAAAATATCTCTCTGTAATATACGATTTTAACAAGTGATAGTAAGGATACGGTAGATTTTTCTTAATTTTATACAATAGACCTGGGTGCCAAACCTTATCGAAAGCCTGGCTTACGTCTAGAAATACAGCAGAACAATATTCTTTATTTTCTAGCGATTCACTAATTTCGTTTACTACTCGATGAATTTGTTCTACAGTCGAATGCCGTTGTCTGAACCCAAACTGATGATGAGGTATTATTTCATTTTCAGAAGGGATTTAAACGTGACAGAAGCAGTTTTTCAAAACCATTGATATTGGTAGTAGAAATTAAGGGCCGTTGTACGAACGAGGATAAACTGTGGATAGTAATCCTCGGCATTGCTTAACCCTGCTGAATGGAGCGACCAGCTGTACGACTCCTTACGTCACCGGTGCTACGTACCCATCGAATAAGCTTGAATAAAGTTTGTTGGCAAACTGGCGATTGTCATTTGCTTTTTCCGAAGTAAAAGCTTTATTTTCCTGACGTGTTCTCTTACGTGTTTCAAAAGCCGCAACGTGATATTGTTACAGTTCGATATTCTGCGAAGGTACTGATTGATGTTGATTGTGTTGGTTTGTTGTTGTTTTCGCAGCGTTTAGTTTCACATCGTTATAAATTATTGTTATTCGTTATTGTTGTTATTCATATCTTTATAAATTATTATTATTCGTTTTTTGCTATATAGATATAAATTATTATTGTTATTAATCATCATTATTTTGAGAATGAGCGATCTGAAACGAATTCGAACTCGCCAAAATTAACACCAGGGAAGATACGATGAGACTTGTAGATTTCAGGTACACGTTTCGACACGTGATTGAAAATAAAATCACCGATGCCGCAACGTCAAGCGAGAAGGTAAGATTAGTAAATTATTATTGATATATTAAAATAAGAATACTGATTTACCTCTATTGGCGAAGCGGTGAAATTTTACATTAGTATTTTATTTTGAATTTTACGCATAGTCATAATACTACATCACAATTTTATATTTGCAGGACAAAGCATGGAATACGATTGCATTGAAATTAATGCAGAAACAAATTGTTCCTGAGGGCCTGGCAGTTGAATTAAAGCATGTTTCTCAAAAGAGAACAGGAAGTATGCTGCCTGGTTGAGGTAAGGAAGATTGCAAACTGGTGGAGGGCCGGCAACCGAGAAGCACAGTATTTTGTACGAGACCGTGTTAGGTTTAATCAAATTGTCTACTGAAGAGCTTGATAGCAATTCTGATCGATGAATTGATTTGGCTGATGAATTACTGAATTCTCAGTCTATTGGAATTGAATTTCAGGGCATCGACCCTGATATTCAAGACATAAGTGTTGTGGCTGGTCCAAGTGCAGTGGCCAGTTCATGTGCAGTAGCTGAACAAACTGCAGTGGTCAGACCAAGTGCAGAGGCCCATCCGAGTCTCGTGCCGGGTCCAAGCACACAAGACGATAATGAATCGACTGTATTTTCTAGTTGGGGAAAATACACTCGTCAAATGCTGAGGAAACGTAAGCATCCCGTTTACAAGTGAATAGTAACTGCAGAGGATCTGTCGGACACAAGTGATGGATCCGAGCCGGAGGTAATTCAGTCTGTTATGAATTCTAAATATGCAAACGCAGAAGAATTTCCAGAGGTGAAACATGCAGAAACACCACTATCTGCAAGAGGAAGAAGAATGGAGTCTTGGCTCAAAGCTAAAACTGACCTAATTGAGCTAACTAAAGTTTTGTTGCTAAAGAGCATGAAGAGAGCAAAGAAGGAAGGAGGAATTGTCGGAGCCCCAAAAAGCGGACTTAGAACTACTGATTAAAATTAAGAAAGAGCAGTTGAAAAAATGTAATAAAAATAAATAAAGTCATACTTAGAAGTAATGTGTTTATTTATTTATTATTCTGGAAGATTATTTGTTTGACTTCACTAAGGTATTGCTCAAAATTGTAAATGCCTTTTGATATTTTAATTAATATAATTTCAAAACTAATGGTTGTATCCTTAGTATGCTCAGGATTTATTTGTTATCAATGTGAATATTTTATAGTTTATTTTATTTTGTCATGGTAATTCAACTGAAAAGTTTGCCCTTTCATAAGTACAAAATAGTAAATACATTTTGTTAACGTTTTTGCAAAACAAAAAATTGAACTGTCAATCATGTTATCAAGTCTTATTATTACTTTATGATATTACTAGAATTAAAACTAATTAAACATTAAAAATAAATATCTGCCAATGCAATATTTTGCACAAATTGACAATACCCTCTGAATCCACAATTAGGGTGGTTCAGCACTATTCAGCATCTGCAAATATGCAATGAATAACTTATTCACTCCCCAAAATTAAGTAAACTAAAGGATTATTTTCAGAAATCTAATATCTTGCTGAGAATATTTTATGTCTCTCATTAACTGAAAAAATTCTAACATTAAAAACTTATTGTTTTCAATTTTCCTGACTTATAACCTTGACACATTAAAGCCAGTGAACTGTTCACATACTATTACGAATAACAAAGGTTACTGAGATTTACTTATATCAACAGACTTTCAAAATATTGCTCAAAATTGTTTCTAGCTTGTTGATTTTGAATGTTTTCATTTTGTTGGATTTGTCGCTCAGCTGCAATGGTTTCCTCAACTAATCTTGTTACTTGATCACAGTTGAGGTTCTTCTTCTTTCTGTCAATTGCCAAGTTATGCAAAACAGCACATGCAACAATGACAGCTTCAAGTCTGTCGTTTTTTAACCTTAATGTATTAACCAGAACAGGAAAACGTCTTTTCCACACACCATAGCTTCTTTCAACAACGTTTCTTGTTCTTGCATGTGACTCATTATAAAGATTTTGGGCTCTTGTCTGTGGATTTGCAAAGGGTGTCAGTGGCACCGGGTCAAGGCATATCCAGAATCTCCCACTAAAACCAAATTGTTCTTATGACCTAACTCAAATATTGCTTTCAGCAAAGAGTTATTAAAAATAGTTTGATCATACACTGCTCCTGGCCAACGAGCAACAATAATATTCTGAATTTTCAGATCTGCACTGCACACAGTTTGTACGTTCAACGAGAATGTGCCATCTCTCCCTGTGTAATCTTCTGAACAGTCTCCACCTGGGCATTTTATTTTAATATGGTGCAGTCAATACCACCAATTACTCTTGGGAATGCTGCTTTCTCGTAAAACCCTTGTTGGACACGATTCCTTTCCAGTGCACGTTTGGGAAGTATATAAATGTTGGGGCTAATTTGGCTATTGACTGGATAGTTTTTTTTAATTATTCTGCTTGCGGTACTTTTATCAAGCCCACAAACATCTCCAATGCAAATTACAAATGCTCCAGTAGCATAATAATTCCAATGTCAGGAGGAGCTGGATTATAGGAGGTAGAGATTGATTCCTGTAAGACAACATCACCTTTATGTATCATTTTATATTGCACTAAGCCGAATATAGCGTTCCAAATATAATAAGCGATAGAACATATTTTATACAAAACTAATATTTCTTTAACTTACCGGTTTGTATTGTGTTCGATGTCGTCATTTATAAGAATAAAAGTTCAAGAACAGTTTGCTTCTTAACCTGAATCTTGCAAAAATCGAAACGTCGTATTCATTCAGCAAGTCTGGCCTTCTTCGCACTCTCCTCAACTTTCGGCTTTTTAAATACATTTGGAGTATTTCTTCTTCTTCACTCTCGTCAGAAAACAAATACTCCAGAATTTCGATCATTTCAGCCTGAAGTACTACAGATTTTGCCGGCAAAATGAGGTGTACAGGTTAACACACTGTTAACTGCATGCGAGATCACGGGATAACTTAACACCTTGTTATCCTCGGCAACCCTGGTTAACCTGCATCCTGTGTTCGCATTAACTGATTTAAATGCTAACAGCGTGATAAAATTTATCCGTGAGCTTATTCTGTGTTCATCAACCGGCCCTAATAGGTCTCTATGATTCAACTTCATATGTTGGTTTGCCGGGCTTAGGGATGACTATACTTGAGCGATTTTTCATTGATCAGGGAAGTGTCCTAGTCTTAGGATGGCATTGAAGATGGAAGTAAGTAAGGCTATTAGTTTTCTTGGTAGATGGTGTAAAATTGTTGCTGAAAGCATATCGTATCCGGGAGCTTTTTTAGTTGGTAAATTCTTGATTGTTGTTTCAACTTCTCGAGCACTTACGGGTTTGATTTGGGGAGCTAGAAAAATGTTGTTAAAAAGGGTTTCATTTTAACCATGAGAAACTATCTTTTACATTTAGAACATCATTTCGTTTTTTACACCCAAATCGGTCATAGGAATAGGCTGATGTTTTTTTACATCCAAATATATTACCAGCTCAATCGGAGAGAATGAACTCAAAAGCGTTCTTTTTGAAAGAAGTACGTCCCTGATGTGGACATTAAACAGCTAATTCGCGATTTAGCCAGAATAGGTTACCTGACTGCATAGCGTTCTTAGCTACCTGAATTGATTGATTATTTCGTGATTTCAAGCGCATCAATAATCCCGTGAGAGTAGTGCATGCTGTATATCTTGCGGTGGCAGTGTTCCTCACTTGCTAGCATGTTAAATCCAGCGCTGACGTATACAATGACTGGCGAGGTTTACTCCTCCCGGTATCTCCCCTGCCCCAGCTGGGGCACGCTCAAAGCTCCGGGACATGTGTAAAGTGAAGTTCATGAAGTGTACGTGTAGGTAGGGGGAGCGGATAGGACAAGGAGGAGGAAGGAAAGACAGCGCGCTGTATGTGTCCCGTTTTTTAGAATAATGCTTTGATTTATTTATTTATTTATTTATTTATTTTACGTCAAAAAAACAGTTAAAAACTGCGTATGACGTGCTATGGGGAAAAGTGAATTGTGTGCACATTTTCAAAATTCTGTGATCCCTACACTAAGTCATATACTACTTAAATTTTGAATTTTGAAAGGGAGAAAAAAACAACAAAAAACTCCCATGTAATAAAATCTATTTTCAAGGATAAATAAGCAATAAATTTTGGCTCTTATTACTTCCTGCCGCGACAACATGGAAACGATAATTTGAATAATTGTATTTCCCACTGAATTCTAGAAGACGTGCACAGGAAATGAAGTTACATTTATGTCCAGAAGCAAAACAAGGGGCCATCTCAGCATTTGCTCAATGGATCAGGGAAACTGGACGAAAAACCTGATCGAGATGGGGTCATTGACCCGGAAGCTGTAGTACAATAGTTGTTACAGGTTGTTTATACTCATTTACACAGTTCAAATGGTAAATAAAGCATTATGAATCATTGTTAAAATGAATGTTACTTTTCTTGTGATGCTCAGTATAGTCTCTAATTGTATAGAAACAGTTATGCAGCGAACGATTTCACTTGGGATTTAAACTTTTCTATTGAATTTAATCGTTTAATGTCATCTGACAAAGTGTTGTAAAATAATGTACATGTATTGTATGTGAATTTTTTGTAATGAGCTGTTGATACTGTCACCTGATGAATATGATTTCTACGTCGAGTGTTATAGTAATAGACTTCGGCATTTTCTGAAAATATATTCCGCCCTTGAGCAAGTCATTTTTACAAAACCACTGATTCGTAAATAAGAAGACACGGTAATGGTAGAATTCCTAGATTAATGAAGAGAGGCTTACATGAATCACGTGGGTGGGATTTGGTTATTATTCGTACAATTCGTTTTGTAATCTAAAAGTCTGGGAGCTATAAGATGTATTTCCCAGAATATTATGCCATATCTCAGGCGGGAATGAACATTCAGAAGTATACACAACGAGCAGTATGAAGGCTGACTGAATTTGCTAGAATTCTGAACGCGTAGCACAATGAACTTAATTTTGTGTTCAATTCATTTAAATGGACGTTCCATTTAAGGTTTGACTGAATTGAGAGACCTAAAATTTTGTTGCCTTAACATCAGTCAATGGTACACTGTTCATTTCAATGGGGCTGAATTGTTTATTTGAAATGGAAAACTGCATTAAAACCGTTTTCTTTTCGTTCACTATTAATTTGTTATTTCGGAACCAATTTGAAACATCTGATATTGTACTATTTACTGTTTCTTTATTGCAAAGGATGTTCGTATCATCCGCAAAGAGAACCGTTCTTCCGTTTCGAATCGTCGAGGGCATATCGTTTACGTAAAGTAGGAACAGAATAGGGCCTAAATCGATCCTTGAGAACTCCACATGCAAGTCGGAAAGGTGCGTACGTAATGTTCCATCATTCCAGTAAGGTATTTCAACTCTCTGAGATCGTTGTTTAAGGTAAAGAACATAACCAATCTAGAGCAATACCACGAATTCCATATGTAGGTAGTTTTGAAAGTAAAATGTCATGATCAATGACGTCAAAAGCTTTTGAGAGATCTAAAAATAATCCTATAGGTGCCTCGTTTTGATCCAATGATGAGGCGACATCTTTAAGAAAAGAAAATATAGCTGTTTCCGTTGATTTTGATTTTCTAAATCCATGTTGGCAATCTGAAAGCGCGTCGTGTTTAGTGAGAAAGGTTTCCATTCGTATGTAAAAAGGTCTCTCTAATATTTTTGAAAAGACTGATAGAAGAGAAATGGGCCGATAATTTTGAATTTCATTTTTGTTGCCTTTTTTGAAAAACGGCTTAATTTTAGCTGTTTTGAAAATATCTGGAAACGTTCCAGTGCATAAAGATGCATTAAATATGTGAGTTAACGGGTGTATAATGGCATACGCATAAGTCTTTAACAAAGAATACGGGAATTCATCTAAACCGGACGAATATTTATTTTTTAGTTTACCGATTATTTTGAGAATTTCATAGGAAGAAGTTTCGGAAACGAACATTGTGCCTACAATTTTGGGTGAACTGTCTGTTTTTGAATTTTGTGCCTGAAGACCCTTAGTGAGATCGGCAGCAATTCTCGAAAAGTATTGGTTAAAGAGACTAGCCACTTGATCGAACAAAACATGGAAAACAACCGATCAGAGCAGCCGGCCGTTAGATTTCTATTCGCGACAGCGGCTGAACTCGACCCAGCCATTTAGGGTGTGTCGAAAGCCCACCCTCTGTAGACTCGCACCCTAGACCTTTGCAGTCACAGACACCGCAGTGGAAGCCGTAGCAGTTGGCCTGAGCCGGTGCCTGTTACCTGCAGGGTGCGTAGCTTGAGGACGTTCTCCCTGCGCCGAGCCGGCGGGACGGTTCCTCCGCCTGGTCCAACACCTCTTGGTTGAGGCGGCGCAGCGCCAGCAGGATGGCCACCACGAAGTTGACGAACATGAGCTCCACCAGCCACGTCTGCACGTTGTGCAGCAGCGACACGAAGTAGCGCGCGCGGGTGCTCACGCGCGACACCGAGAGCGTCATGGAGGCCGACGTCGTGCACAAGGCCACGGCGATCACCACGCACACCTACGCACACACGGCGCCAACAACTTCGTATAATCTGGGCTGTCTGGGCTGTCCAGCCTTCGACGAGGCGTCACCCGGACAGCCCAGATCATGACTCTGGCCGCGGAAGCCTACGATCCCAACGTTCGCATAGTTGGAACGCGCGTATTTGATATAAAATATTACATTACAAGAAAAAAAAGATGATTCCAATCAATTTAAATGTATTAGAGCAGAGTTCGGTCAAATTGTAAGGTCTTCTTTCAGTGTTCGTATTTTCAGTTATGTTGACACATAAGTCGAGATATAGTAAAACAGGTTCTTCTAATCTTAAACAATGATGGTCTAAAGGACCATATTGAAAACTCTATTGCATTCCTCAATGCTTTTGCAATATGGTCCTTTAGACCAGCATTGTTTAAGATTAGAAGTGGCTGGTTTTATACTATATCTCGACATTATGGTGTAACATAACCTAAAAAATGTACAGACACTGAAGGCGGCCTTACAATTTAGGCCGAAATGTCTGCTTCTAATATATTTAAATTGACTTGAATCGTTTTTTTTGTTTGATTTATCCAGTGAATCCTAATTTATTAGAAATATTAGATTGAAATGATTCCTGTTTAAGTAAATTGCGTGTGCAATAATGCAATAAACGTTCATAATGTAACAGAAATGTATTTGAAGTATTTTTCACTAACTGACGGTGCCTGTTTTGTTTGTAGCTGGTTAACTGCCCAACTGTTCCACATTAAGCCCATATTGACAGTTCGTGGAAGCGACATTTTTTAATTTCCAGTACTCGATCCTTGAGTACTGGGTGTTATGGACTCGTTTCTGCCACTTTGAGAGAAAAAAAATCAGATCTCATTGAGGCTCTTCAGTTTGGGAGCTGTTCTCGTAAAGACAAAATCCCTGACTACTGATATATGAACTCTGACACTTCTTGCTGTGATTTCAGTACATTGATAGTCATGGAATCCGGAATCGGCACATCCGATAAGCTGGGAGTTTGGTATCTATTGTATAAATTCGTGAGTCCATGAGTACCTAAGTCACTGAGTCCTTCAGACTATGAGTCCGAATCCGTGAGTCCACAGGTCCGAAAGTCACAGGATTCCAGAGTCCAAGAGACCGAGAGTTCGAGACAGCGAGCTGAGAGTCCAAGAGACCGACAGCCCGCAAGTCAGTGAGTCAATGAGTCCGTGAATTTGAACGACTATAAGAACATGAGACTGTGTCCTGCAGTTCCTTACTTCCTACGCTACCACAACTCCTCATTCAACATGCACAGAAGTTCAATCTAAAGACATACAAAAACAATGTTATTTTCGAAACCCTGTTTAATATTACCTTCTTTTGTACCACTGACCTGGATGAAGTTAGCCCTGCGCCACCAGAGATACACGGCCGGAGGCTGCGCCAGGAGGCGGTAGAGGTGCTGCACGCGGGAGGCCGCGCCCTCCAGCAGCTTCCGCCCCTTGAGCACCGTCACCACCGACGTGCAGTAGGTGGCGTAGAAGGTTGCCTCGGACAGCGCCGCCGCCACGTCCGACACGTTCAGGGGGTCGTGGAACGGGGAGAACAGTTGCCTGCGAACAAGCCGCATTCATAGTGGACGCTTCAAATAAAACGTTCTCAGGACTTTTTCTTGACTCTACTTTGACAACTTGACTTGACTGACTATCGTGACACTTGACTCTCAAGAAATTATCACACATAGTGATTTATGATGGGCTTTGTATCTAAAAAAAATATCGCTTTTTTATTCGGATTTTTCTTGCCACTTCTCTCTACTAGCCAAACAGTCTGCGATTCGTCGGTTGTACGAGGTGACAAATCAACACAAACATCGACTTCCATCTATTGGTAATATTCGAACTTGATTCTGACCATATTCCAGTCTTACTTACATCGCAACAAACGTCGACTCAGTATGCCTCTATACCAAAACCGAACTCGTTAAGTATTACCTGGGGAGGAAGTTCACCGAAACAATAAAAATGTACAATACCCAAAATAAACACAATCATCATCCCCAAAGCAAATCCAAACAAAACCCCATCAAACCCGAGAGTTATCATCCAATCAGTTTATTAACAACTTTTTCCAAAATATTCGAAAAATTCATATTCAAAAGACTGGAAAAACATCTATATGCAACCAATGCCATCCCGAGGGTAAAGTTCGGATTTACAGAAAGAAACTCAGCACAACACCACTTATTAAGAATCTCAGAACTCATTTATTCCGCTTTAAAAAAAAAAATCACACCATAGCTATATTTCTAGATATTACAGAAGCTTTTGATCGAACTTGGCACCAAGCTCCTTTGTATAAACTCATTCAAATAGACACTCCACAATACTTAAAATCAATAATAATAAATTTCTTAAACAATAGAACTTTCTCAATCAATGTCAACAATCATTTATCCAACACAAGAATAATAAACGCTGGACTTCTCCAAGGCTCTCCGTTATCACCCACTTTATTCAACCACTATGTCGCTGACCTACCCACGTGGCCCGTTTGGTAGGGTACTGCACCGGCATTCGCCTGGTGATGATCGAAAAAAACACGGAAAACTATTGATCAGAAAATTCTCCGCCGCTAGAATTATGCTCGAGACAGCAACTGAATTCGACCTAGCAGAAAAGCTAGTGTCGAAAATCCTGCCGCCGTGGGGAGTTTAACCTAGGACCTCCCGGTCAGAGGCGCTGCAGTGACATCAGTTGATGTACTGAACTACCGCTCTCGGTGTGATGGTCTGTGGTTTCTCCGAACAATAATTGGTAAACTCCGGAGCAGTACCGTTACAAACGCTAAGGACTGTGCGTGATATTTCCTTCCTCATCCTTGTGTTCTCCTCACTCCTTACGCGTGCGTGCCCACACACATACAACTTACATGAACATCACTACGACATCCAGGTATGTCGGAAGCTTAGAAAGGAGTAAGGAGGAGTCACTCTTGGGAGTTAAGTAGAGAGAGAGGAAAACCCAGACCGCTGTGCATTCAGCGCTAGACATATTCCCTCAAGGAAGGAACATTACCACCTTCCGCGTCAAACCATGCCCCACATTTACTTACGTAGTAAACTATCCGTTCCAACTACCCATGTAGTTAAGACGCCATAGATTCCCACAGTCTTGCAAGCAGCTTACCAGTTCTTGCTCAAGTTGATGGCCAAGGTGCCGCCGCAGAGCAGCACGCCCCACAGCAGCGCGGGCGTGTTGGTGCGCGGGCGGCCGTGGGCCCGGGCGAAGGGCGCGGGCCCGGCCCTTGGCCACCACCACAGATGCGCGGGGGAGCGTTTTCATTAAATACAAACCACTGGAGTTCACAGCGAAGTCGGGCTGAGGTGGCTTACGGCATCAATTGATTCATTGATTGATTTTTTCGTGTTTCCGGGCGCGTCAACTGCTTCGGTCATTAGTCCCGTTAGTGTACTGCATGTTTTTTTCTCGGGAGATGGCGGTGATCGTTCCCTGCTGGATGGCGAGATCCGGCACCGACCTACCGCCGGCTAGTGGGGTTTCCCCTTAACCAGAACTCTCCCACCAGCGGGGCACCGCCCCAGCCGGGATAAGCTCTAAGCTCCAGACCGGTCTCCAGAATATGTGGTAGTGTAGTGCATGTTAGTGTGAGTGTCGAAGGGGAGAGGATAGGACAAGGAAGAGGAAAGACAGATCGCTCGCGGTCCGTCGCCCGTTTGGTAGGGTATTGCTCCGGCATTCGCCTGGTGTTGATCGGAGAAACCACGGAAAACTACCGATCAGAGCAGCCGGCCGCTAGAATCCTCCTCCAGACAGCGACTGAATTCGATCTAGCTGAAAAGCTAGTGTCGAAAATCCTGCCGCCGTCAGGACACGAACCTAAGACCTCCCGGTCAGAGGCGCTGCCGACATTCAATTGATGTCACTGCAATGCTTCTGATCGAGAAATCATAGGGTAGGAGTCCCAACGGTGACAGGATTTTCGACGCTAACTACATAACTAGGTTTGGGTGATCACACGTCCCGTTTTTAACAGGATAATCCTCTTTCATTAGAGAGTTTTTGCAAGACGGGAAATCAATTGTCGTGGTACGTAAATATTATCGTCAAAAGGTAATAACGTATCTTCAGAAAGTTGAGCTTTTGCATGCCGTTCATTTAAAAACGTACGTTAAAACTAAGAACTAATTGGAACTGAATACCTCTAACAAGATCTAAAAGCTTTTATTGAGCATCTGTGTATCTCTGACTCTATTTTTACTTTTATACAGATTAAATATAGTAAAAACATAATATAACATGAAATCTCATTGTATCATACGAATATGTAATACTTGTCTATCTCCAAAGAAAACTATAGCTTCCTAGATAACCCCGTTATTTTACTATAACATTGTTTGTATTAGGAATGGGAAATGTTTGGCAATTATAACGTCCTATGGATAAATAATAAATTTTCCGTAACAATCAATGTATCATCAATATATACATAACCTCCAAATCCTAAACAGTTACGTTAGTTTAATCCTGACCTTTCTGAATTAACTTGAGAAAAAATGAACCATTAAGTTTCTGCCATATTATATTGGGAGTATGGATATTGTATTTATCATTATTTCCATGCTCATTGTGTGTTAGTGTTGAATTCGTGTTTAGTGGTGACGGCGAAAAGTACGAAAACTGTAAGTTTGTCGTAGATGACAAAACAGGGCGAATGACAGGACCCGAAATCGAAATCCCGTCATATAATGCCGGCGCAGTACAATTCTCCCCAGAATTGTCGTGTTACGTCTTTCAAATCCACAACTTGCAAAAACTCACTATTATGTGTCCCGTTGTCCCGACAAATTATTAACGGAACGCGAAGTGTCCCGGTTTCTTTTTTTCGGGGGGGGGTATAATCTCACTCTCCCTAGACGCATTCTGGTTTCGGTACTTCGCTAGCTCTTACATTTCAACAAACTTTTATCCAGAAAATTGGAGGAATGGGAAAAAGATAATGCAGAGATTGATTAAGAATGGTGAGATGTCTTCCACACTTTTAAAAGTAGTGGCAATCCATGAAAAAAACATAGAGGTGATTGTGAGTTTTAACTAGATAAGAATGCTGTGATGGACAATATTTTCAATTGTGAACTCTGTTTGGATTTATGAAAAAAAATTTACTATCGAAACTATTTAAGAAATTGTAATTTCAACAACTCATTTTAAAGACCTGAACTGTACGGAATTCTACAACCTGTTACTAAGAAATTCCAAACTCTTGGATGATACCAAATCTTCTGATAAGAAGGTTTATACAAATGTTCCAGAACCAGACGCCACAAGTTCAAGTTCAGCAAATTGTTTACTAGTTGGTTATTAAAATAAGTCTTTTTACCTATAAAATGTAACTGTACATTTGTATATGTCTCAGCAAAGCAGTGCAGTCACATACGAACCATATTTTCTTTGTAAATTCATGTCCAGTTATGTCCCGTTTTTTCTTCCATATTTCGGAAATGGCCTGTTTTATGACATAAAAAATCTGATCACCTTATGCTAGGTCAAATTCAGTTACAGTCTGGAGGGGAATTCTAAGAGGCCGGCTGCTTTGATCGATAGATTTCCGTGCTTTCTCCCAATACCAGACGAATGACGGAGCAGTACCCAAACAAACGGGCCACAGCCGCTCGATTTCTTTCCTCTATCTGCTTTGCTCTATCCTAACCCCTTACTTACAAACACACTTACATGTAATACGCTACCACACGTGCCAGAAGACCTAGTGTGGGAAAACCCCGCAAGCCGATGTGGTCGGCACCGGATCTCGCGATTCAGCGAGGGAAGTTCACCCCACCTCTCACCATAAAACATGCACTTCACTTATGACCTTAGGAATAGACGCGCCCGCTACACTACAAAATCTAACTAAAAATTAAATATTTTAACAAAAACAGTCTTCACAAACTTTTTAATAACATAATATAGTATTTATACTGTAAAATAGTTCTTCATATACCAAAAGTATAAAAAAGAAATATCACATCACGTGAATACAAGTATTTAATGGCAAACGGTCTCTTCCTTGAAGGCTTGGTGTCGCCTTTGTGACTTCATCATCAGCTGTTCCGTAAGCAATGACGCACTGAGTAAGAAAATTATCTTTGCGCAGATTGGGAATGCGCGGAATAACACAATTAAATATTTGTGTGTATTACTCACAATGGAAACTCTTTAATTGCTTTCGGATTTTATCGAGTTCTTGGATATCTGACGAATAGCACGTCATACGCAGTTTCAACTGTTTTTTTGACGTTAAATAAATAAATAAATAAATAAATAAATAAATAAATAAATAAATAAATAAATAAATAAATAAACAAATAAATAAATAAATAAACAAATAAATAAACAAATAAATAAATAAATAAATAAATAAATAAATAAATAAATAAAAAAACAATAAATAAATAAATAAATAAATAAATAAATAAATAAATAAATAAATAAATAAATAAATAAATAAATAAATAAATAAATAAATAAATAAATAAATAAATAAACTCACATGGCCGGATAGGTTGCTATCAATTTCTGGGCTAATTAAAATTAGTAATGTATATACTTTAATAGGCAATTAAGTGGTCTGAGCCACAATAAGCCGTGTCTGTATGCAGCTTATCTTAAAATGCGCTGAAAATATTAAGCTGTCTGTGTAGTACGAGTATTAAAAAATGTTTTTTACGTTTGACGTTCATTGCGGAGGCGCAAGACCGGAGCCTCGACACCAACTTTGAAATAGGCGAGCTTTGAAAGTCAAATTGGTCTCATCAAATTGGAGATTGATGCCGTCAACCACCTTCTCAGATGCTACTTTTGGAATCGCTACCCATTATAAATAGCCCATTCCACGCGCGTTGCATTTATCCATTTTTCCTTTAGATGATTCTCAAAAACTTACCTCCCGGACAACCTCTTCTGCAATAACTTCAATAGTTTAAAATCGTCTCTTGATTGATGTGTTCAAGCTGTTTCAAACTATCCACTCATTCCATTTTACTTTGGTTTTCTTCAGAATAGTATTTCATTGGATACAGGAGTATATCGAAGGAGGTTAATTGAAAAATATAATATGAATGTGATATTTACATAAAGAAACCTTCGATACCGAATTTTTAACACGACAATAGACATTCAGCAGAATTTTTCCAAAGCGCATTTGACGCCAGATCTTGATACATGAAGGACTGAGTATTGTATCCTCGTTTATAAATGGCTAATATTTAGGACTTTTCTTGCCTTCTGGAAATAAACATGTACCGAGAAAATTTCTGGCTCGCTTCTTGTCACACACTCACATTAATTTATCATCTTTGTTTTTCAACACGTTTACTCTGGCGACAACGACTAATTTAGCTGTCTCCGTAATCGTTAAAGTTATTTGAGAGAGAGAGGTGCCTCAATACAAATGCCTTTTCTTGGACTCTTATAAGCTTTACGCACAAACATTAATTATTGTCGACAAGTTAATTCGGAAAAGTTAGATGTTATACTTGTCTGGAAATTAGCTTTTGTAGAAATTAATCTACTATTTAACTTAAACACATTAGAGAGTTAAACATGAAAGTAAACGTCCAATGGATTAGGTTGAACTCCCTTAGGTTGACCCCACTTGCATCACAGTACGTCGGGGGTGACTGCGGCACACACCGTACTTAAAGGCCTGTTAAGTTAAAGAAAGAAATAATCACATATTTTAATGTTATCTTTTAATGTTATGTTAGAACTTTATTCTTTATGTATTTGTTATATTTATTATTGAGCTGTTTTATGATAATTTTAATCATATTACTTCGGGCATGCTGCAGTGCAGAGAAAGTGTGCTGTGGGGAAAAAATAGTTTCCGACAGAAAAACTCTAATTGCTGGACCCTGGTAGCACAAAAGTGGATAAATCTTATTCCTGCACACGGTAAGTTACTTCATCTATCACGTTGAATACTCAGAGTCCATGTTTTGTGGGACTTTGACATAGAAAAGTCGATTTATGTCAAAACGTCTCTATGTCCGTCTGGTTGTGATGAACGCTAGTGCAAATACAATTCAGACGAGTTTTACTAAAATCGATATTCTTCACACGATGTGGCAAATGTCAAAGTTCCTTGGATTGAAAACGGATATTTTGATTTTTGATGATACTTTACATGAATTCTCAACAACATTTTCAGACTTTTCTCAAAAATGAATTCAATTTTTTATGAAACTTCGTACCCGAATTTTTTTTGTAATCTCTATTTTGTGAAAATACCCGAAATTCAAAACATTATTTCGATATGAATAGCTTTTTAGTATTTTTGCATAAAAATTAGGCAATTTTACATTAATTTAAACTATTATTTTCTCAAAAATGGCACCAGTTCATTTAAAATTTTCGTATATATTAAAGAATGATGAAGGAATAGAACTGTCCAATCTTCGGAGAACTTTCTGTTCTTTCGAAAACTGCAAAATATAATATTGCAGAAGTATTATATTGATGGAGATTTGTTTGTTAAATGAAATATGCTTTAAAGAATAAGTTCTTTACCCACGTACTAAATTTAATTTAAATACGTCACATACTAACTTTTTTAATTGTGGTTTAGCGACAATATAATTTATAATAATGTCAGTAAATTTTCGAATTTGCAAGAATTTACCACTCTTCATTTGCTAGAATCTTTTAGCAGTTATCATACAGCAATACCAAAGAAAACGGCGCGTCACGGCCGTTTGAAATTCTTAGAATACCTTCTCACTTTTATTTTATATTTTTATTTTTATTTTACGTAAAAACTTCATTTGCTAGAATCTTTTGTCAGTTATCATAAGCTCTCGCTATTGCTGTTATATTGAAATAATTTGCTAACTCAACACTACTCTACCAAGTGGCGAATACCACCACCTTCGTGACGTTGAATCCCCTGTCATTACGCTGCTATATATTTACAGTCTGCTATTGCTATCGTGACTTCTTTTCTTCGGTGGGCTGCCTGTGTAATCTACCGATGATATAGGTACAACACTCGACGTGAATGCTGTTCATCAGTGTCGAAACATCAACAACTCACCTAATCCCCGCTCACTCAGAAGCTGTTGCTACAACACCTGAGAAGAGTAAACGGTAAAACCAGTACACGAGGTAAAAATAAGGCTCTTTTCTGCTGCGTAACTGTTTCTGTTCCAGTGAAGATTTGCTACCGTTTGTCAAGAAAAATGTTTACTATACTAACAATACATAGAATAATTTAGTCTTTATTTGTCTTCAACAACTCTGTTTAAAAAGACTTTATGCCTTTAACAATGCTAAACTTCGAGTCGTATCCCCATCTCGTCAAGTTCTCGGACTCTGATCCATTGAGCAATGTGATATGCTCTGGCCGTAATCTTCAGCTTCACTATGCGTACGTTTGATGGTGTGGCAACTGGCTTAAAGATGATGTCTGCTTTGTTGTATTACGAAGAAAAATCAAATCTATTCGTTTGCAAATTACAAATACGTTAAACAGCAATATCTGGTTTTCAAATGTTGGCTCTCTAGAAGAATTATTGTGTGTTAGTATCTTTAACTATTATGTTAGAGGGGTATTGAGGACTCTGAAATAAAAAGCGTGCTTTTCTTCCCCATGCGTCACTACAGTTACGACAAATAAAAGGCATACAGTAAAATAAATTTTTCGTGTCAGAAGGACATTATATCCATATTTGGAAATTGACTTTCAACCTATTTAAATGTGTGTAGTTGGAGTTTCCAGTTTATAGAACGGAAATTTCTAAACATTTGAAAATAAACATTTTCAACATTCAAAGTTTGGTTATTATGTTCGAATTAAAGCGATGTGCATGACACAATGAACTCCTAAAACGGTGAAAGTACACGGTGAATCGAAAACGGCCACACACGATGGAAGTTCAAACACCTGGCTGGTTTTACTGCGCCTAGCGTTGAGCGTACGGAGAACAACCGCGGCTGAACGAACTGCCGCAATTGCGCGGACAATTTCGTAGCAAGGGTTCGCCCAGTACGACCAGTGATTCTGTCCCAGGCCGTCGCTCGACGGCTAAGCTACTCTGTAAAAATACGAACAAAATTCGGGAAAATTGCTGCTACAAACTATGTGCGAGTCGCTGCCGAATAAATGACTGCTGTGATGACACTATAGCATTCGTGCAGTATCGAACAGAAAATAACTGAACAATAAAATATGAGTTCAATCAAGTATGGCTTGACACGACACTCAAGCTGCAGTAAATAGCGACATTAATTTCATTCGCTGATCATCGGTATCTTGTCGTCGCGCGGTGGCGAACACACGCTTGAAATTTTACGCGAAACTGGTGACTGCACGCCAACGACGCGAAGGAAACGCGCACGAAGAAGCCTGCTAAATCGCGCGCGAATGGTAAACACGCGCGAAGAAATACACGCGCTAGGCTGCACGCACAGAAGTACACGCACTGAGCACGCGCTGAAGGAAGCACTGAAGAAAACACACCAGCTGGCTACACACGCGAAGAAGGCTGCACGCATCGAAAGGAAACACACACGCGCAGGAGACACGCGCACGGAGGCACTTGCAGCGGCTACTGAGAGGAAGGCTACACGCATATGCTGAAGGCTGCACTGGCTTACACGGAAAAAACACCTGCACAGAGTGCACAATTACCTCAGAGAGGCTGCATGCTCGAAGGCCACACGCACAGAGAGAGGAACTACCCTAACAGGAAACACACACCTGGCTGCACGCACACAGAGAAGGCCCACACACTCACTGACACACGCACTGAAAAGTACACATCACGAAAGAGCCCACACACCTCTGAAAGAGGGCTTACGAAAGAAGGCTTACACCTTACAGTATTCTGCCATACAGAAGAACTCTGCCTGAAGCTACACCTTCTGAAGAAGAACACACCTTCTGAAGGCTGCAGTGCCTGAGCTACGCACTGAGCTGCCTTGCAAAGCCCACGAAGAGCTACACGCGCTCAGGCTACCTTGCCTGAAACTACGCGCAGAGGCTGCTGAAGAACACACACTGAAAGAGGCTACCACACGAAAGGCTACTCTGAAGAAGCTACACACACTACGAAGAAACACACACTGGCCACGCCTCTGACTGCAAAGCCCCTCCAGAAGGCTACGAAAGGAAACTACACACGCGCACAGGCTGCATGAGCAAACACGCACGCAGAGAGACACACCTCACGCCGCGCTCGGGAGAAGGCTGCAGCGCTCGGAAGGAGGCCTGCGCGCTCCGGAGAAGGCTGCGCAGAGGAGCTTGCGCGCTGAGTACGGGGACTACTGCAGCATCGGAGGCTGCAGCTCAGTACGCACAGGAAAACACGCACGGAAGAGGCACACGCACAGGAAACACCTGCAGCATCTGAAGGCGCGCCTGGTACACTGAAGAGAGTACACGCGCACTGCACATGAAAGAAACACACCGCTTGCCTGATACACGCACAGAAGAAACACACACCCCCTTGCACAAAGAAAAAGCTTACCTTGCACAGAGAGAAAGGCTACATGCGTTGAAGGCGAATATTGCAGTATCTTGATGGATTGAATACTCTGTTTTCATTACAAACGAAAAAATGAACGATAATTTAATTTTCTGGGCCTGTTGCTTATAATGAAACATGTTTGTGCAAACCCAAACTGAAATAGATAAATATTGTACAATTTGTCGAAATTTGAAGACTGCGTGGTATGACAGGCCACAATTTTTACGATTTAAACACTTTTTCTACCATGTAAACAATTCATGTTTTTTTCTGTAATATTTCAGGCTAAATGATCAAGTTTTGTTAAAAGAACGCTTAAAGCGACGTTACCCATTCTCCAGGTTTTTCGAGGGTGGTCGATTACTGTGGTTTCTCTGACTACGAGCCAGACTGTCGCTTTTATAAATGGAGCGTGTTGAATGTGAAGAATAAATGATGAGATGTTTTTGAAGCGTGAAGTTTTGTGTCATTTGCTGGCAATTTTCATTTCTTTAAATCATTTTCTTAAAAACGGAGTTGTTTTCTGTACATTTTGCTTAAATATGAAGAATGATTGTATGTTGAAAATGCCCGATTTTTCTGAAATAAACTAAATTTGTTTCTTGCGTCATCTAACAAATTGTAAGGTGAAAGCGAGTATTACAATAAGCATCTTCAGACGATAAATGCCAAATGACTAGAAGATATGAAGTTTTGCAGTATCGACACATTTGTGTATTTTCTTTTAAACCATTTTCATATTATTTTAACTGTATTACATCAAAATGGACTTTATCAAAAGTAAGAACATTAAAATAGTGCAATTTAATGTTGAATTAAATAACGGATTGTTCGAAAATTAAACATTCGGAGCCTTTAATTATAAACTCATTAAAAAATAAATATTCATCAAGCACATCTTCTAATAGGTATATTGAATAATGTAACGAGAAATTAACGATCAAAAAGTGATCGCGAAGCTCAAGCATATCTGGAGGCTTCGTGAAAAAGCTATATTCAAACAGTGAAACTACGCAGATAGTATAGTATTTCATATTTCTTTGTTTCTTTCTTGTTAGTTTCTTATGCATTACAAGTAATCTTTTAGAAATTCTTAAGAAACTTATTTGAAACTATATAATAAAAAAACTTTCGAAGAATATCAAATTGGAATGTAACTGTGGCAATTTAAAATAATATGAGCTGAAACTGTTATTATCTCGTTGTTGCTTTGGTTGCGAAAAGCTGAAGTTATAATAGTAGCTGTTTATAAATAACAACTAAACCAGAGTTTTCGCACCACGATTTACAATGATTTTACAAAAATGATAATAATGTTAATTCGAAGAAGAGTATGTTCCGCAACTGTTATAACGTGTTTAACGCCGCTAGTTTTGCGATGGCGACTCCTTCGTCAAATATAATCCCTTCCGTAGTAATTGTAATTTTTCGTATTTAGAAAGAAATTTGAGATAATTGAACAACCGTGACAAGTATGTTTAGCCTCAGCTCATTAAAACGTATTAATGGGTAAATGAGTTTAAAACAAGCTTCATTGATGATGCCCTCAAAACGGTTACCTCATCTCTTCAATCACCTCTCACTGTGTTGGTTGCTGCCGACTGTTCCATGCTGCAGTGCGCCTGATTCTGGGCGAAAGAGGAAAATGTCCAGTAAACTCCATCTGAATGGGTGCACAATTCGGTTTCCTGATCTCGATCGGAGGATACGTCGTTTCCTGATCCGAGCGCAAGCTGCTGAAGATAACGCTGTTTTGCTGCGGTTATAAATGACTCATTTCGTGTGCATGTCTTCTAGAATTCGGTGGGAAATACAACAATTCAAGTATCGTTTCCATGTTGTGCGCGAAATATTGTTCGAAGAACAACATGTATGAAACCGGAATTTATTGCCTTTATCGCGAAAATGGAGACACGGTACATGGGATTTTCTGGTGCAAATAGTAACTATGACGGTAATAACAATTACAATGTGCTACAGTACTTTCATATTTGTCTGCGTTTTTGACACAGTTTGTAAGTCCTTTTAAAGTGCTTGAGCCATTCGATGAATTCATCCTTCCAGCCATTCTTGCTACATGTTAAATAGTACCAGGGGTCATTTAAACTCATTCAGATCAACAAATTATTTTGTTTGGGCAATGTCAGTCACGCTGCGATAATGAGAATAACTGACTACTATTATCCCACAAGCCCTTTTTTATCATAACTACTCATAAACATTTATCTTCTTCCCCTCCTTCCTTCCTCCCCTACTTCTGCCTCTACTCTTACCGGTCATACTCCTTCTACATATATCTTCTTTACTGCCCTCTCTTCCTTCATTCTTATTATATGGCCAATCTATTCCAATCTTCTTTTATTGACACTGGTGACTATCCTAGGTGTTTTTTATAACTCTACATTTGTTCTATTCCTTCAGATTTCATTTTCTTTAAGCGGTACAAATATTCTATGCAAACTTTTCTCTTCCCATACTGCAAGGTAATTTTACATTTTCTTCGTGAGGATGCAAGTTTCAGAACCACATAATGCCACCTGTTTAATGATTCAATTTGTTCTTAGCGGTCTTTGAAATCTTCTTGTCTTAAAAATTTAGTACAGGTTACCATAACACCTATTGCCCTCGTTATTCCCTTTTAATATCCTTCTCTACTTCATTATTTTCAGTAATTTAGAAACCCAAATAATTTGCGGCATTCACACATTGTGTATTTTTATATTGACACATTTTAATTTTTGATAACTTCTAGTTGTTCTCATGTATTTTGTTTTGTCCTCATTTATTACCAACCCCATTTCTTTTGCTCCTTCCCCTAATTAGTGTAATGTAATTTCCATATCTTTAATTGTTCTACGTATTGTCACTATAACCGAGGGTTCACAATATACGAGTTCACTATAACCGTAGTCGATTGTACATTGTTTACATCTACAGGTATACTCTATTAACTATTTACAAAATTAAATTTCTTCTTTCATATATTTTATAATTTTTCTTTTAAATTCTTTAATTTTATCGCAATTTTTAATTTCGAACGATAATTTGCGAAATAATTCAAATCCTTTATGAATAGTCTATTTCCTGTTCAATTTTCTCAAGTGAACATTGTGAGTTTTACGTTCCTCAAGTAAACATTATCCGACTCCACATTCTGTGATCAGCCGTAACGCATTCGCATTTCCGGTATGTCCGCAGGTGGAGAAGGGTGCGGTGGCGGGCGAGGGCGAGGGCGGGGCGCTGGACGTGACGGGGGCGGCGGCGCCGCTGTTGCTGGCGTGCCGCGCGGTGGGGCTGCTGGTCGGGGCGGTGCGTCGCGACGCCCTCGGCCGCCCGCTGCTGCGCCCCTCCGCCCCTGCCGTCGCCCTCTGCACCGCCGCCGCCGTCTTCAGCGTGCTCCTCAGCGTCAGCGCCATGGTGCAGCACGGCTTGCACCTGGCCGTGCCCACCCTCTCCACCTTCATGTTCCTCGTCAAGGTCTACTTCGGCTCCGCCACCGTCGTTCTTCTAGGTAAGACTCGCAACTGCTGCTTCGTTAGCTAACGGAGACCTGAAGCCTGAGTAAGTGAGAAGTAAGAAAAAGTAGAATAGACGATTTGTTAAGCAGAATACAGAACACACAGTGCAAGGCTGAATCAAAACCTTCTTCTTCCTCTTCTTCTTCCTCTTCTGCATCCTCTTTTTCTTCCTCTTCTGCATCCTCTTCTTCTTCCTCTTCTTCTTCCTCTTCTTCTTCTTCTTCTTCTTCTTCTTCTTCTTCTTCTTCTTCTTCTTCTTCCTCTTCTTCTTTTCCTCTTCTTCTTCTTCTTCTTCTTCTCTTCTTTTTCTTCTTCTTCCTCCTCTTCTTCTTCTTCTTCTTCCTCTTCTTCTCCTTCCTCTTCTTTTCTTCTTCCTCTCTTCTCCTTCCTCTCTTTTCTTCTTCTTCTTCCTCTTTTCTTCTTCTTCCTCTTCTTTGTATTCTTCTTCCTTTTCTTTTCTTCTTTTCTTCCTCTTTTTTCTTCTTCGTCTTCCCCTTCTTTTCTTCTTCTTCCTCTTCTTTTCTTCTTCTTCTTCTTCTTCCTCTTCTTTTCTTCTTCTTCCTTTCTTTTTTTCTTCTTCTTCTCCTTCCTCTTCTTCTTCTTTTTTCCTCTTCTTGTTATCCTTCTCTTTCATTTGTTCTGCATAACTCTGCTTCAGGAAGAGGTTCAATTCCTCCTAGACTCCAGGCCATGTATTAGGCCGCACTAAATTCGCAATATGGCAGCTTGAAAGATTTCCTGTCGGAATAGCCAACTTATAAACTATAACTCTGATCAAGTCTCTCGCTTTTGTTTTGTTTGTTGTCTCATTCACAATCCTCCCACTGTTCAATAATACATGTTTCGTTTTTCGGTAGAATTAAAAAGAGATGTTCATCTATAAACGAATATTAACTCTGTGAATAATTATTAAGTTAATTAAGAATTATCATTATCAACTATTGCGTGCTTAAGAAGTGTTAAAAAGTGTCAAGTGCAAATGAAAAATACAACCTCAAAAGTTATCTGCGGTCATACTTCTATGTTATTAATGCTTTTGAGATGTGTGTCAACAGTTTCTTTCACGTTTTGAACTGGTAGTAATGAGTTTTATTGAACGCAAATAAATACCACAATTATTGAAGTTAATTAACGTGATACATGGTAGTTTTAAGCGATCTAATGAATTGTTCCTAACAGTCCAGTTATGTCAATATCAATGCAAATGCATCCATTTAATTTATCCGTTCAATTATTCATGAGCTTTTAAATGTAAGTTAAAAAAAAATAATGAAAATCATCATTAGTGTAAGTCTTCAATAACTTATCCATTGTTATCAGAGACAGTCTTTGAATACGTGTTATCTTCAAAGGTTCAATATTAAGTATAGACCCAGATGTTGTTGGGCTATCCATTATTTTCCAGTTATAATTAAAATGAATTCAGAAAATATAATAATAATAATAATAATAATAATAATAATAATAATAATAATAATAATAATAAATATAATATAATTAATTTAAAACAAGAAATACAAAAGGGGACACTTAACAACAACAAATAATGAACTACTATAACTATTTCAATTAACTTTATTATTATTACTAAAGAAAACAATTGGAAAATAATAAATAAAACTCAAAAACGCCTAGTACTACTAAATAAATAAATTGAACGATAAAACGCAAAGAACGAAGAGCACCAAAACGCAAAATGCAAATCTTTAGCAACACTCGTAAACTAACACAACTTCACTTGGGATAGCATTGAATGTTGGCGGAATCTACGGAAGTAGTCATTGTTTCATTGCAAACTTAAATTTTTAAAAATATCCCTACCGCTTGAAGGTAATATACACAGGGTATTTGTGTGACGGTTGGCAACAACTTTTGCCAACATAAAACGAAACGAAACTACCCTAAATCGAGTATAAATGTATGTTCTCATCCGACTGTGACATTTTTCAAAAGTTGTCCCGTTAGTTCGGCTTTTTAGCTGGCCAGCAGTCTATGTCTGAAGCAGATGATTCGGTGCTGGAAGAGGAACGTTCGGTGATGACTATCTCGTCCACGACTGTCACTGAAGCATTTTGGCGTCACTTTAGAAATATCTTGCTCGAGAAGTTCTAAAAATTCCTAAAAATGTATTAAAAACGTTCAATACCACACGCTTTCCACCACTCCGTAATAGTTTACCGCTGTGGTGTTTCACTATCGATGGACCTGCACCGCTCTCTGATAACTTCGAGCGAACGTTTCGAACTGCTGGACCAAAAATTCTAAACTGATCTGCTAGGCTTCGCATGAGCATACCGCCTACCACCGTGCGTGACCAAACCTGCGTCTGTCATCAGTTAAGAACAACAGCTCCAGTTGCTTCTGCCACGTGCGAGGGGTACAGCTGGCTCTCACGGATTCATTTTTTCCGCTAGAGATGATAGCAAGCAGGCGCTGGACACATAACTGTTACTGACATCGATATCTCCTCTTCCAGAAGGGCAGGTGTGGGAACAATAATTTTCTTATTTTGGAATCTGAGTCATAGATTGTAAGTTTCGTCTGGAAATTTGACATTCATATAACATTTTGATAACATTTTGAGAGAAACGAGCCACTACATCGAAAACTATTTTCTTCTGCAGATGAACACGTCTGAGGCTGCATCGCGTCAACTAACCAATGCCAAGCATTGTAAAACACGTGCTATTGTTTACATCATCTTTTTTCTTAGGGCGAACGGAGAATAGCAACATTTTTGTTCTGCTCAAGGATCCGAACTCAGATCCTCCGAGTTAAGTTGCCGTCACTCATACCACTATTTCGCTGAAGAGGCGGATCCAACTTAGGCAGACGCTTAAAAACGTAAATGCCCGCGTCATATAAAGTACCTTCAAAAATCAAAATATCCGTTTCAAACTCCCAAAGCCTCGAGTTCATTCAGATTGACCGGGGAATGTCAATTTCGGAGAAAATCGGCTGAACGGTTTAGGTGCTAGCATTGACCGCTGACAGACGTTTTGACATAAATCAATTTTTCGATAACATGGACCCATAAAACATGGATTTTGGCAACATCGAATGTTAGAGGAATTTTTTGCTGTATTTAGTAACTGGATTTATCCAATTTTTCGTTACCAGAGTCCGGTAATAAGAGTTTTTCTTGAGAAAATTCGACATTTTCCGGCGCACAATGGCCATACAATCTCTTCCTATGAAGTACCTTCATAAGGGCGAGAGAGTAAACTGCATTTAAATGTATGGTATAGGTCAATGATTTTATGGTAGTTGCTACCAGTGAAACCTGGTGGCACAGGTGGGACAATAAAATCTCCACTCCACGCAGTCGATTCCTTCACCAGAAGAGAGCAACAGTGAAACTGACTCTAGAACTTACAGGTAAAATATGGTTGGTTGTGGTCTAGAAAAATCAGATAAAGTACAGTCAACTGCCTTTTACCTGGCCACCTTTTAACCTGTCGCTGAAAGTGTCAGACGAAAGTGATTCGATGTCTTGAGCCGCATCGAAACAAAATAAAATCGGCGATTTCGCTTTTTGTATGTACTTTACACGACTGTGCTAAATGTGCGATTTAATGTCCTGTTTTGTACAGCCCAATTCATGTGAACAGAAGTGAACTGCAATTATGTACTGTAAAAACAGCATTAGTGAACTGTAGTAACAGGTATTTAGTATTTCCTTACAAAGAGTTCTGCTAGGGTACGTTTTCGTAATTGTGCATATGATATCAAATTAAAGTAAACTATAGACTTAGTATTTTCTGATAAAAACTAGTTTGGCGGAATATTTTAATGCTCTTAAGAGAACGACAGTTTAACCAACCAAATTCTTATCCGGACTTCCTACCGATCCAAAATTCGCTGACAAGACCTGCAGCATCCCTGAGTGGGTGGTCAGGGTTCGAATCCTGACGGTGTTGGATTTTCGACACTAGCTAGACAGCTAGGTCGGATTCAGGCGCAGTCTGGAGGAGAAATCTAGTGGTCGGCTGCTCTGATCGGTAGTTTTCCGTGGTTTCTCCGATCAACACCAGGCGAATGCCGGAGCAGTACCCTACCAAACGGGCCACGGACCGCGCGCGATCTGTCCTTCCTCTTCCTTGTCGTATCCTCTCCCTTGCGCACACACACTTTCACTAACATGCACTACACTACATGTTCCGGGAGGCCGGTCGGGTGCTTAGAGCGTGTCCCGGCTGGGGCGGTGCCCCGCTGGTATGAGAGTCCTGGTTAGGAGAAACCCCATTAGCCGACAGTAGGTCGGCGCCGGTTCTCGCCATCCAGCGGGGAAAGATCACCGCGCATCTCCCGAGAAAAAAACATGGACTACACTAACGGGACTAATGGCCAAAGCAATTGACGTGCCCGGAAACACGAAAAAATCAAATCAAAACATAGCAGTTGCCGCGCCCGGAAACACGAATGAATGCAAGCGATTGAGGGGGCCATGCGTAAGCCTTCTCCAGGGTTATATTACGCCCACCCCTTAGAAGTCAAATGACCATGCAGTTGCCGCGCCAGGAAACTCGAATGAATGCAAGCGATTGAGGGGGCCATGCGTAACGCCTTCTCCAGGGTTATACTACGCCCACCCCTTAGAAGTCAAATGACCATAGCAGTTGCCGCGCCCGTAAAATGCAAGCGAATGAATGCAAGAATGCACGAATGAAAGCAAGCGATTGAGGGGGTCATGCGTAGGGCGGAGCCGATCCCACCTTGCAGCAGAGGAGCCTTTGTCAAAGGTTATACTACACCCACCCCTTAGGAGTCAAATGAGCATAGCAGTTGGAGTGCCCGGAAACGCGAGTGAACGAGAGCCAGCGGTGCGCGCGCGCGGCGTGTCGCAGGGCTGTACGCGTGGGCGCTGGCGAGCCGCGCGCGGCTGGGCGCGCTGCTGCGCGAGTTCCACGAGCTGGGCGAGGGCGTGCCCGGCGGCGCCGCCGTGTGCCGCACGCTGCGCCGCTGCTCGCGCTTCGCCTGCGCCGCGGGCGCCGTCGTCATCGGCGTCACCAACCTCGCCGCCATCGCCACCGTCGGCCACGTGTGCGCCCTGTGCGCCGTCTGCGGCTTCACCTCCAGCTTCCTCATCATGACGCTCATCTGCTTCACCTCCTGCCAGGTCAACTTCTTCACCTTCCTGCTCACGCACTTCTTTGCCGACGTCAACCTGCAGCTCAAGAGGATGGCGGCGGACACGACCGCAGGGAAGGGGACGAGCCTCCTGGCTCAAGCTGACGGCTCAGGAGGCGGTCAGGTACGAATGAAAACAATTAAATGAGATAAAGATACATTTATTTAAACTGCAATGGGGTTAACCAGATGGCAGTTAATTTTATAAGGCAATATAATTTCTTGCAAATCATATAATAATAATGGCAATAACAATAATGGTATAATAATAATAATAATAATAATAATAATAATAATAATAATAATAATAATATGAATATGAATACTAATAATAACCCAAAATATCTATACAAACAGTGTATGGCAAAGGACACAAACTGAGACACATAATGTAAAACCAAAACTATATGGTTCAGAAACACTACTTTTGAACAGGAAATAAACTTGGAAAATATGAAAGAAAGGAATGCAAAATCATTAGGAAAATTCTTAGTCCACAATTCACAGACGAGAAGTAGAAACTCAGAATCAAAAAAGAAATCAGATAATATACGTATATTCAGAGTGATATCAGAAAACGTAGACTAAATTTTTAAGGACATATCAACACAAACCATCCTAAACGTCTTACAAAAAAATAGTTGAATTTTACGAGAATAGTAGTAAAGCAGCAACTGACACTATTAAAATGGATAACGAAATTAAAAAAGACCTTAAATTATCAGGAATCACAGAAAATGCCGTTCAAAATAGGAACACAATATATCATCATATATATATATATATATTGTAATGATTTACACGATCCCCAATGGTATGCATTTGCATGATAAACGGTTCAAAACATTTACAGCAAAGACGCCATAGTAAAAAAAATAAAACCGAGTAAAGAAGAGAACAAAGCGAACCCGATGCTTGTGCGAGTTTGGACTATAAACATTAGATCCGGCTATGATTTAGAAACATTTTGAAAGTTATCCCAGTGAAATCGCGTCAGGCAATAAAAAGTTATTGAAATTTTCATATTTTGCATGTTTGTATTAAGGAAAAATATTAATGGAGTCCATTGTTGGAGCGATGAAACGCATATAAAGAAGAGGTTTTCGTATACTGCAAGAAAACGCGATAACATATCGAATTCAGACTTTCGGGAGGTAAACAAGAAAATTAGCTGATCAGATAAAATTTACCCCATTTAAATATCTTGACGGAAGTATCGAAATTTTAATAAACAGGTAAATTAATTCAAGCAAGACGAAGCGATTAGCGAACAAATGCAGTGCGTTCCATTTCACAGTCAAAAACGGAAAACAGGGAAAATAAAAGGATTTTGACAAAAAGAAAACAAGAGGAGAACATCAAATTTTAGGAAATTGCCGGGAGAATTTTATCAAAACCAAAACGAGAATAATGTGTTTCGGAAAACGTTAGAAATTAAATATTTTAAGAGAACCAGGTGACGCGATCGTCAGTTATCGAGCGATCGGGAAAAGTGCTGAAGCAAGGATAACAATGCTAGGTTGAACAAGATTCGTCAGAATGTGTCTGGACTCGGTGAGAGTAGGATGTATGTTCGGTAGGCGATTCTTAAAAATTTTTGTAAAGTGCGAAGTTACGAGCATCATCCGATATAGTAACCGGAAATATTTTAAGTACGGTGTGTAACAGTCGTGGAAGGAGAATTTCGTAAAAAGAAAAGGGAATTTTTTTGAACTATTCCGAAATTCGGCAACGCCCGCTGGACTTGCGAGAGCGAGCGGCGGTATGAGAAGTTTTGCAACGGTGGGGAGCGCGACGTTGCATGAATAATAAGAGGCGCAAATTTAATTCGAACTCGGTGAAATTTAACAATTTGGAGGATTTATAAAAAATAAGATGGCAGCGTGAACTCCGACAGCATGAGTCAACTGTGGTGCTGTGTGAGTGTCCTGGATATGATGGCGACAACGGAAGGCGCTGTTGGGCGTGAGTAATCACCTCCAGACACGCAGATTCATCGCGGAGGCAACAGTATACGTGAGCCAAGGCATTTTGACATTTGTTTGTTTAGTTTTGATGGAAGAAAGCTCTGTCGAAGACTCAAGCCGTGTAATTGGTAGATTTTAAGACGGAAAATCTCGACAGAATGCATTCTGGGGTTTATGTATGCGTGAATGGTATTTGTTTGTTTTTTTGTTTGTAAATAGTTTGTGTGAACGAAAGAGTATTTATATATCTATGTATTGTTTATTGAGGAGGAGAAGTGTTTATTTTGTTGTTGTTTTTGATGCTGGGTTGTATTGATGTGTGCCGTCAGAGGTACCATTGCCGTTGGGCACTAAATAGTGGAAATTGAAAAGAACTTGATAACGAAGGCAATTGAATAAACTTCATGGCCATTTTGGGGGGGTCATGATTCGGAAAATCAATGTGTTTTTCACCATCATTTACGTAGTATTAGACTGATCCACGCGCGTGAGCGCAGTACCTTGCTCGCATCTGTACAGACGCACCGCAGACCACGGGCGTGAGTGGCAAAGACATTATAATAGAGTGGGGAAGGAGAGAGAACCTATTATAGTGGCGGCCCAACGGTGGGGCTGTGATTAATAGGGCCTATTTATAGATGTATAAGTAGCTAGAAAGGGAGGGTTCCGACCCATTACAATATATATATATATATATATATATATATATATATATATATATATATATATATCATCACAATATATCTAAAGTGCAGTCATGGCAGATTGAATAAGGGTGGATTAATAATAATAATAATAATAATAATGGCCAAAAAAAAGGCGCACAGCCAAAGGATGAAAGAAATATGGGCACAAAGAAAGGCTAAGAAACACATCCGACTATTTTGCGTAGTCCCAATTGAGCTTATTCGCAATAATAATAATAATAATAAATAATAACAGGGGTCGGAGAAACACAACGAAGACCTTTATTTTTGTAACCCAAATAAAAACAAAATATGTATAAATTTAGACATTTTTCACAATCAATTTGTGTACCCACTTCCTGTTATTTTCTATTCACATATTGAAGTGAACATGTGAACATGTTTCTACACAGTTTGATTCATAAACGTTTTGGGATAATATTATAAGATATTTATATTGGATGTAAAAAATTTGGGTTATCATTATATGGCCTCACCCCTTCCCATTTCACCTCTATCTTGTTTCTTTGTTATCTTTACTTTTTTTTCATACAAAAATATACTTAGTTTTCTTTCTACTATTACCTTACAATAATATACAAGGTAACAAAATTATATCGTATTTTTTTCCCATAAATTGGCAATTTCGACCTAACTACGTAGCTAATGCTGAAAATCGGTGGACGCTAAACAATGATGTGTAGAAACATCAAATACCTTATTGTATTTACATTGAAGCGTGATTTATTTTATCAATTATTGTGGTATTTATTGTAAATTATATTTTACTAGCTGAATTTAGCGTTGCCGACACTCTAAAATGTTTTAAAAGTATTTTCATGTCTTCAAAATTTATTCTTTGTAAGTTCTTGTAAAAAGAAACTTAAAACATATTAGTCTGGCTTTTCCATCCTCGGGCGTAGTACGCGAAAAATTGTGATTAAAAATTAAAATTAAATAATACGACGTATCTTTAGGTGCCTAAAACGTCCCAAAAACGTTTTAGATGCTAATCCTCACAATTAATAATAATGTAATAGAAATCGAAAAAATTGTCAGAACCCCACCAGGCGCTTGGAATGTCACCTCATTTGTCTCGATTGGTAGAAGTGTAACCAGGAGAGGTGTAACCGCGAGTGAGGGCAGGGTTGATAGATGTTTCTCAATTTTCTAAGGATGTTAATCGCGGAGACCGAAGACAGGAAGCTCAGCATAACTTGGGCGAACGTAGAGAAGAAGAGTTAAATGAGCCGCCACTAGGAAGGGAATAGCCGACCTCGAGTATCCTCCGGGCACACTAGATACACCAAATCTCTTTCCTGTGCCCGAGAATTATCGTTCGCAAGCCTCTCGAGAAGGATACCGATAAAAAGCAAGGGAGGAAGAGGGTTAAGAAACCTAACTTTGCGAATATTCAGATTTGCCTTACAAAATGAAGGGTGAAGATGAATGGAATGGGATGACACACTCATTGTTTCCCTTGGAACAGTTGTTTCTTAAGACTATGCATGGCGGACCCAATGATATTTAACAAAGTGGGTGTCATCCCATTTCGTTCATATTCACTCTCCAAACTATCAAAGGTGCCTCAGGGCGTCAACTGAGGTCACTGCAGTGCCTCTGACTGGGAAGTCCTAGGGTTCGAGTTGGGACGGTGGCGAGTTTTCGACACGAGCTTTTCAGCTAGGTCGACTTCAGTCACTGTCTGGAGGAAAAACCTCACCCTTACTCACACACACACACACACACACACACACACACACACACACACACACACACACACACACATGCACTACACTACCAAGATTTTCGGAACTTTAGAGCTTGTCTAGGCTGGGGTGGTGCCACGCTGGTGGAAGATAGCTGATTGAGGGAAATTCCCGCAAGCCAATGTAGGTCGGCGCCGGATCTTGCGGGCGAAGTTCACCTCCATCTCCTGCGATAAAACCATGCACTACGCATATAAACGCGATATTTATCGCACTGCTGCGATAAAACCAATAAACTTAGTAGTCGATGCGCCCGGAATCACTAGTCAATCAATCAATTCACCCTCCAATGTAAGATTCCGTAGAGCACCTGCCTCGTTAACGAAAGGTTCCGTGCTCGGGCCCAGTTAAGATACACCATTCGCCCTTAGTGACAGTCTTGGCCCTGCGTGAACTACCACCCCATACAATTCCTCCTTCTACCAGGGAACATAAAATCCCCGGGGTGGGCACCTTAGCTTTTCGCTTTTATGCTCACCTCCCGCCGTCACATAAGTACGCCGACAGGCGCATATCCGGATCCCGCCGGAACACAGTTTGCCCTCACGGCAACCTCCCCATACAATACCACGATCGGCCCAACCTGCCAGCTCAGAGCTCCTAGGCACCCAAGCTAGTACCGGAGTCCAAACAACGCTACTCGCGCTACTCACACACACCGGGAACAAGACCCTCCTCTTCGCCCAGGGTATCGGGCCACTGCCTCGACGAAGCCGAGAGCCCATCAGAGGGGCTACTCGAACTAAGGTCCGGGCGGCTAGGGGCCCCCTTCCCGTCTCCTCACTATCTCCACCTTAAGGCTATTGACGTGTGTATCGTCAGAACCTAGGCTACCCGACGGGAGGGGCGTCGTTTTCCCCGTCTGGACTTTTACATGTGAGATCTAGAGAATTGTTCAGATTGTGAGGCCTTAGACCACAATATTCTCACATTCTTCCTATATGTAGTAAATTATTTCCTCATATGTGTTCATAATTCATGTCTCCTGGGTTCTTAATACCGGAAATCAATTGACGACAAAACACCTGTCTGCGGTCAAGTCTGTGATCAATGAAAAATTTACATTCTGTGATCGATATAAACAAACTCAAGGCTCTGCGAGTTTGAAACGGATACTTTGGTTTTAGAGGATGCTTTACATGAAGACTCAACATTTTGAAAATTTTCTCAAAAATGGATACAAATTTTTGGATTAAACATTGTACATATACAGCGTGATAAGCACTTAAAAATGACGCACGTCTCATTTTCGTTCAAATATCTGAATTTTCGAAAAATGCGAAATATCTCATTTTTCAGTATATTTCTCGAACTACAACACGGAAGATTGAAATTTTTTTCGAGAATGAAATCTGATGTTCACAGACATCTTGAAATAAGACCTTGAACAAGTTTTCAAAAAATTAGAGTAGTTTTTGCCTAAGTTTGGATGAAATAGGAAGTGTTAAACAATTTTCTTTTCAAAACGGTTCCAAATTTTTTCTTTAATGTTTTTACTCGTATATAGCAAATGACAGTAAAAAAAAGATTGCCGGTCTCTTTTTCGTGAAACTCTTACGGAGTTTTGAAAACCGCTAAAACACAATATTCATGATAGAAGTATTTTCTTAGGTGTAGTACTCGTTTACTTTCATTTCTTCACAGAATGTAAACCTTGGCAGCCATTTTTACCCAATAAGTTTAAAATTGTATTAGGGCAGGAGATTCAAAAATGATTTTTTTCGGTATTTTTTCTCAAAGGTCAATTAATTAACTAAGCTTCTAATAATTTTTAAACATCTTACAAATGCATTCAGTTCATTATTTCTGCATGACCAGATTATACGATCTGTCCCTACCTTTGTAGTCTGATACGTAAATTCTTTTAAAAATAACAATGAAATCTTATTGCGGCTCTGCCTTCGTCTTTCCTCTCTTTTTCTGGAATATGCGTTTTAAAAGAACTTGTGTTTCGAATTCAAATTAATATTTGGACATGTTGTCGAATGATCTTACAACATTCAAAAAATTGTATAATTTCAAACGCAGGAGAAATTTGAATATATGAAAAATTCATCGGTTGAGAAGTAACTAATAAACAAAAACAAAATTTTAACCTAAGATTTCCATTTCAAGTTTTTTATCTACGTCTACTCAAACGCTAGCCAAAGTATTTAAAGAAAGCTGGTGGTGCCAGAGAGCATTGTTACTACTCATATAACAATAATAATTTTTTAGTGAACTTGTTTCAGATGTGAAGAATTTTACCGCTTTTATATGTATAATGAAAGTTGCAATGGAAAAATTGTAATTTTGAAACCATTGCCAAATAATACAAGAAAGTATGCTGTGTTGTAACACCACTAGTTGTATTTTATGTGAGATTAACTGCTGAATTTATTGTTCTAAACCGTCTCTATAGATCAAAATATGTTGCACTTAGTATACAATTGTTTCATGGAAACAATTTGTTCTTATTACAATAGTTTTAAAATCGTGTAATACACTATTTTGCCAGATTTTAGATTTTCAAATACTCTAATCCAGCACGGATGATAATTTCTGCAGATGTAGAATTAATAAGTCATAGTTTGAACTTACCACGAAAGTTCATGCTAATGGGCGATTTTGAATGATGGTGCAAGAACGAAACTAATATGATTTTTTGTTGTTTTATTTAATTTTCTGCAAAGAAAATATTATTTCGTTTGAAAGGGTGGAATATTTTTGTTACAATATCTATTCGTCTCAAGTTCCCACTCATTACGACTCAATTTCGAGTACGCGGATGGCGGGATTTCGACACTAGCTTTTCAGCTAGGTCAGATTCGATCGCTGATCTCGAGGAAAATTCTAGCGGCCGGTTGCTCTGATTGGTAGTTTCCGTGGTTTCTCCAGTCAACAGCAGGCGAATGCCAGACGGTACTCCTGACGGGCCACGGACCGCGCGCGATCTGTCCCTTCCTCTTCTGTCCTATCCTCTCCCCTTACACACTTACATATGTTCTACGCTGCACATGTTCCGGGAGACCGGTCGGGAATTAGACCTTGTCCGGCTGGGGCGGTGCCCGCTGGTGGGAGAGTGCAGGAGGCGCCCGCACTGGCGACGGTAGGTCAGCGCCGTATCTCGCCATCCAGCGGGGAGGAATCACACACCATTTCCCGATAAAAATATGCACTACACTTACGGGACTAATGACCGCAGCAGTTGACACGCCTTGAAACACGAAATAATCAATCAATCAGAAAGTACTGTATTCAGTCCAGAGACAGACCGGCACTAGCCGCGAAGAGCGCGACCGGGTAGATATCGCTCCACGGCTAACCTGGGGCTGTCGCGATTGCCTCCGCTTTCCTGGGCGGTGGGGTGAGGCGTGGTGAAGAACAGCAGAGCGTCGCGCGCCTTGGGGCCGAGAGGGCGGGCGCGTCTCAGGCGCGGATCAGCGGCGCTGATTTAGGCGCGAGGGCGCCGCTGGCACCATCCCTCACCTCTTACGAGAACTAAATGTCGCCGCCGCCCGCCTGCTTATCAGTTCCAGCGCCGTCGCCTGATGTTTTGTTCAGGGCGCAGGTGCAGTTTCGCGGGACGCTTGGTCGGCCCGATGAGTCCGTGTGCCACACGGATCTCTTTTTAATACTAGCCTTATCCTCCATGGTAATTCTTTTCAAGACTTGAGACATAATGCATTATGGGAATGCTGATGAGATGTTGACGTAATTAAATGATGAAATAATTGTAGTCATCTTCGTCAACTTAATGGATTTATTCAGAGAGCCGACATCAGTTGACGGTTTTGCCGTCGTTATCAGTCTCCTTTATATGAAGCGAAGTCGTACACTGTCTCCTTTGCCGTCATCATGTTTCGTTATATGTGACAGGGAAAAATAAAGAGAACACATGTCGAAAAAATTTAAAATGATTTATTATACCCAAATTATAAATTTAATTCTAACAATTTTCACAAAATTCTTCAAAATATACATAAATTTGAAGTTATTGTGGTTGAATGTTAGTTTGAATGTATGTTATCGGAAAAAGAGTTTTAAGAAAAACGCGTTTAAACTTTCGTAATTTCAAAAAAGAAATCATAATATTTTCAAAAATTAACATATTTAAGAAATGAAATTAGCTTACAAATATTTTTTGGAATGTTCTTTACAAAACTAAATACAATTAAAAATAAAATAACATATTTTGGTTTCTTGCGTCTCACGCAAAACTTTGTTTCCGACAAATGATCCTTTTAGTTTTCCGCATCACATATAGTATGTAACAAGCTTGTTTGTACACATACTTTGTATTCAAAATTAAATATTTACGCTATTTTATAATTGTGAACATTTATTATATTGTCCTCTTTATATATTAGAGCAAAACAAAACAACAAACAATTTGCTTTCAAATAAAAATACAAATAAATAATTGACACAAATCTGGCTATTACTGGGCAATAGTCTTGGTTGTACACTATTAAAAGTAAAGAATATGTTACTAAGAATTCAGAAGAAAAATGTAATACCTTGACGCGTAGCGTTTATCGTGAGAACTACTTTGGATCTCTCTGCATTAGAACACTTACCTTATATTATCATTCTTCTGCCACAACACGATTAATTGTTTCCAGTGAAGGTTTTCTTCAATGCACTCTTTTCTTCAAATCCTTAGACATGTTCCATCAGTTCAGATCAGGAGATTTGATGGGGAGATCAGAATTGTTGTGCTTCTTCCTTATAAGCCACTTTTTGCAAATATCAACAGAGGCTTGGGGTCATTATCTTGTACAAAAAATGTATCACAGGTCCTAATTACTTTTTTTGCTTAAGATTTTTCTACAAGACATCTAAATATCCCCATTTGTACATAATGCCATCGATAATCTGCATAGCTCCAACTCCATTAGACGACATGCACCCTCCAAACATCATAGAATCTTCTTTATATTTCCACAGTAGTCAGTGTTGCAAGTTTCGTGGGTCATATTTACCTTCTCCATTCCATTCGCATTCATAAGAACAATAAAGAGTTATTTTCCTTTCATCCCACGAAATACCATTCCTGAACATTGTATCTTTACTTTCGTGCCCTCTGCAAAATTGCATTCTGACAAGTCGATTTTTCTACTTGAGTATATTTCGTTCCCTTCTGTCATGATAGCCGTACTTCCACAATACTCTGCGAAATGTCTGGTTTGAAAGTTTATTGTGCGTGATTTGTTTGATCATTTTGCTGACGTTGGGATCACTTAATATTGAGGATTTCCTCATCTGGTGAATTATGACAGGTTCGTCCCTGTCATTGAACTTCTTTTTCTTGACTTTTCTCGGTAATATCTTTGCTGTGCCGTTGTATCTAAACTTATTAGACACATAGTTGTTTGAAGAATGGGGTGTGATCCTTGTCAATTTCTCTGAGAGAATAGCCTAATAGACCAAGAGTTACAGTAATTTCTTTTACGTCCCTACTAAGTTCTTTCCTTTCTCCATCGTAGAAACACTCAATCCACCAGACAAAATACCTGCTTCCAGTCATTACATATGAAGGTCTGAACGTGACGAAAAGTATTTTCAGCCTAGGAATAAGAGAGTTCCTTCAAATGTACAAACAATGTTTCTAGTAAATAGAATGAACTTCACATTATAAAGGTGACTTGCACGATAATATATTGCTTCTTTTATTAATTATAGAGTTCTTACTATTTTTCTCTTATTTCGACTACGTTCTGGTAAATAATCCAATAAAATTGTAATGATCTGTGAATGAGCCCGCAAGAAGGCATGGAACTTTTATGTGAGCAGGAGAATTAAAAGAAATGAAGAAACAATGAACAACAGCGCCACTTGTAACCATAATTAAAAGCGTGATACAAAGAAAGCATAAGGGCGGAAATGGCTGATGAACGATAGACAGAACTTAAATTTAGAAACGTTTCGAAAGCAAAAACCACGTTATTCGAGCCACGGGTTCGTAAATGTACAAATAGGTATAAATTGCATGCATAACATGACGAAGACAGAAGACGGAACTCATTGTTGTGCTACTGAAATGTATAACAAGAAGAATTTTGTTTGAATATCCAGTGAATGCCTGGGTGGATTTTGGCCAGAGCTGCAGAGAATTATGAGGAAGAATATTTAGAGCAGGGCAAAATTAGTTACGGTGCAGGGAATTTATGTAAGACATAAAATGCCCGAAAACATAAAATGTAAGGATTTTTGAACATTTATTATGGTGATTGGCATATGTTTGGAAAAGACAGTCACTTGGATTGTAAGGGACCAACAATGTAGACGCTGGGTTACAGACAGAATGAGTTCAGATCTAAGGACGATCACACGTTTATATTTGTGCTGAATTTTTTGAGAAATTTCGCGGAAGTGTCGTGCAAAGATTAATAGGTTATTTCCATTACGCCGGAACAATTATTTAAAACCAGAGTGCATCGAAAATTTGAATTAAATTCATTGAGAAGTTCACGAAAAAAAAATCTGCATAGGAAATACTTACGTAAATTAGGTGTCAGAAAATAGAGAAGCGTCGTAAGAAGATATATGAGGATATCGCGACATATAGAAATAACGTTCAGGGAAGACGCGATTAAGACAAAGAAGAAAAACAATGATGTGGATGCATTGGCATGTTTCAAACGGAGGTGAACCGTAGAGGATCTGAGTGGCAGCTGAACGGAGAATCGCGATGCGTGAATAACGCACGTGACCTTCCTGGCGACAGGCGCGCTGATAGGAGGTGACATCGCTGCAGAAAAGGAAGTGGCACAGATTGTGCAAAAACTGTGTTTTTGTTTGTTTACGCTCCATTCAAAGAAGTTCTGTCGAAGACCAAGTTATGCTATTAGGCTAAGGATAAGAAATAAGGTCACGACAGAATGCGCATTCTGATGGATGGATGAGATTTGTTTCATTGTATTGTATTTTCAGTGTGTATGTTTATATGTTTTTCTTCTGGGTGTTTATACATATTGTATTTGTTATGTTTTTTGTAAGTTGGAGGGCAGATGGTGTTCACGAAAGGCCATCAGCTAGATGATCCAAAATTAAATGCCGACCTCCCAATGGCTCATAATTGCCGTGATTCCATGCTTTTGTTTGTAATGGTATGAGTGTTGACCCAGGCACGAACAAACGGACCACTTACTTCAACTCCGTATGGAGTGAGCGCATGAACTACGACACGGTAAGGAACAGATAATAGGACGAGCTAGCAGAGGTACGGGCAATTGATAATGCGGAACCCAATTATAATTTAGGGCTAGGGCAGGGCAAGATAGTGGGCGTGAGAGTTTATAAGAGAATAATTAAAAGCGGGATTATGTATATAATATATAATATTACACTGGCACCAGCGACGTGAGGCGTCGTGGTACCAGAGAGGTGGATTGTAAAGCAGAGTATATTACATTGACTTGACGTGAGTCGTGGTAGCAGAGGTGGGGATTGTAATGTAAAAGGAGGAGAGGGAGAATAAGGATATATTACAGTGGGTGCCCAACGTGTGGGCGGGATAATATATTTATAAGGAGAGTGGAAATATTACAAAATATTAAGAGTATTTTCTATGCAATAATCCATGAAATTCCTATAACATTTACGCTGTACAAACAAGACTGTTATACACTGAAAGTGCCGACCTTTGCCATATATAGCGAGACTGATGATGACGCCAAAGTCGTCGAAAGCTCACTCTCGGATTAAGTCTATTATGTTGATGAAGATGACAATTATTTCATCACATACTCAGTAGTTACGTATGTTGCATGTCCAATTGATAAAGGAGGCATGAGGCGTCTTTCCGGAAGTGGAAGTGACATTCAAACAGTTACTGTACGCAAAATAGAAACTGTTGTACTATGCACAGACGGACGAACGGGTAGACAGGCGCACGTACAGATGCACAGGCGGACGGACGGATGGACAGACGGACGTACGGATGGACAGACGCGCGTACAGATGCACAGATGGGTGGATGGACGAACGGACGGACAAACAGACGGACGGACAAACAGACGGACGCACGGATGGACAGACGCACGTAAAGACAGACGGACGGACTGACGGACGAACGGACCGACGGGCGGGCAGACACGGTTGGACAAGCGGAGGGATAGACTGACGGACGGATAGATGGGCGGACAGATTGACTGACGGACGGACCGATGGGCGGTCAGCTTCACTGACGGACGAACCGAGGGTCAGACAGATTGACTGACGGATGGACAGATTGCCGAAGATTGACGGACGGATGGATGGATGGATGGATGGATGGATGGATGGATGGACGGACTTCAGATACACGGGCTGGTGGACGTTTTGAAAAATTCTATTTAGGTATCAGGGGACCCCAAAAGTGTACTTCCGGTTAAGTCTTGAGATTGATTTTCGGCATATCTTCCACTATACTAAAGGTATAACGTATGTATACGAAAAAGTAATAAGGGAGGAATTATTATATTACAGAAAGAATAAATCTCTTATTAATAAAATTTCAATAATTGGAACTGTCCTTACAGGAAGGAAGTCTATTTATTTCTACAGTATATTTTTCGAGTATTTAATAAAGTGAAGAAATTAATTACCCTCATGATTATATAAAATCTACTAAATTTCCCGACTCTTGTAACAGTTCACTGTAGCATGTTAGACACCAGATCTCTTATATATTAGGTTAAGATTATTTTATATATTTCAGTTAAAAGATGATTAATTGCATAATAGTAGGAGTGTTAGGAAAGGGTGATAGCATATTTCAATATTTGGAATTCTAATAGACCTATTGATGTTGAGAGATATTATGTATCTAGTTTAGAATTAGGCAAGATAATTAACTACAAATATTACTCATTGTACATAGTAGAAGATACGGAGATATTTATATTGTTTATAGTATGTACGTTTAACTAATGCTTGTGCATGTTGAATACGTAGTGATATCGCTGTTCTGTGATTTCATAGTGGACTTCAAGAAGTCTATGTATGTTATTGACATTTGTTTCAGAACATATTTTCATTGTATTTAACTAAAAGTGCTGCAGAAATTATCGAGATTTCAACGATATACTCGTTTTGGAGTTTACTCATACCAAAAAGGTGTTATTTTCTCAAAAGGGGTGTCTGTCTGGCCGACTGCATGTCCGAGTGGCTGTCCGATTGCCCGTCTATACGACTCTCTCATTCACACTCACACCCACTCACTCACTCACACTCACTCACTCACACTCACTCACTCACACTCACTCACTCCACTCACTCCACTCCACTCACTCACTCACTCTCACTCCTCACTCCATTCACTCACTCACTCACTCTCATTCACACTCACTCACACTCACTCACTCACACTCACTCACTCTCACTCTCTGTCCGACTGTTCCTCTGTCCGTCGGATTCTGTCTGCCTGCCTGTCCGTCCGTCTGTCTGCCTGGCCGGCCGGTCGAGTGCCCGTCCAGCTGACCATCTGTCCGTCCTTCTGTGACCGACACTAGCATCTAATTTATTTGTAGGATACTGCTAAAATGAATATTCCCCACTTTTTCTGTACTGATTCAAGACCCTGCGAGATTGAAACGGATTCTGTAAATTTTGGTGATACTTTTATCTGAAGCCCCTGGAACATTTTCAAAATCTTCTGGTAATTGGTATTGTCTATGAGTTTTTTTGGATTAATTACCCACCCTATAACTATTAAGTTTCCCTTACACAGAGATTAGATATGCATTTCTTGATTCTCGTAGTTTATTGAACATTAGCCTGCGTATAAGCATAGCTTCGCAGATGGCAACGTTGGCACGTATGACGATGCGTTTTTAATATTACTTCAGATTCTACTTTACATGAACCAGTTTCCTTTCTTACCATATATCCAGATCTTTTACTCAGCGGCACCAAACTACGTTTGTAGAAGTTTGTTTGGATTAATTTATCTGAGATCCCAGATACTTGTAGCATGTAGCTCTGAATGTGCAGCCCTGGAATCAGAGTGTTGCTGTCAGACTTCTGTTATCATTTGTCTTCGAAATGAAAGTTTACATATTGAACGCAATGTCGTGTTTCCTTCGGCCATGTCATTGTGAGCTATGTGATTAAATTCCATTATCTATAAAGATATAATATCCCCTCTACATTTCACTGATTTCTCTGACTTCATTCTGTCTTTTTGAATTTCATTATTTTATTTTTTTAATTTTGATTTTCAGATATTTTTGTGACCATATTTATACAGGGTCTCTATTTTGTCTTGATCATTCACAAATTTTTGCCAGTATCGTTAGCACAAATCGTTAGCACAAAGAATATCAGCTCGTAACTGTCAGTAAAGCTTCGTCCTCTATCATGAAGAAGAGCAAATTGTATAGTACTCAATGAAATTGTTGTGTGCCTTACGTTACTTCAATCAATTTAACTTAAAGTAGTACAAGAGCGGGAATAGGAATTCCGAAACTCAAAAAACATGTAGACTGCTTTACTCCCCAAAACGTCCCCCCCTAGTTTTTAACTTTTTTATATTAAATAAATAAAAAAATTAATAAACAAAAGATGCTACATTACATAGATACTAAAAGCCTGTATTAGCAAAACTGCGGCTGAAACAAAACCCACTGAGAGTGGTATTCCAAAAAGTAGCATGCATATTGCTCAAGAACACCTCACAAAATTGTCTCGTACATCTCTGCAATTAAAATATTTTAACAAAAACAGTCTTTAAAATACTGTAATAACATAGTTTAATAACACAGTACAACAGTTTTGACATACAAAGAATATTTAAAATGTGTTCTTACGTAATGAAATATGTGATTAACAATTATTTAATAGCGGGCGCTCTCATCCTTGGAGGTTCGGAATTCCTTGTTGCTATCGCACGAGTCTGTCTTGTAAGCAGTGACGACTATGAGAATTTAGTCGGCACGCGCAGTATCAGAAAAGACAGTATAACACAATTAAATATTTGCATTTTTCAGACAACATCATCATTTTATTGCTTAAGGATTTTTCCTAAGTTTCTAGATATCTAACGAAACCAAGACACTTTTCATATGGCGAGAGACTTCATATTTTTCTTTGAATTTCTGCGCGCGTTTCATATTAGTAATAGAGTACACATTTTTAGCATTTTTTCGAGTTCTCGGATATCTAGAAAAACTAGAGACACCCCTGTCATGGACGGAAGCTGCAAAGTTTTCTTTCAATATCTGCGTGCATTGCAAATTACTGATATTCACTCTTTAACATAAACATTTATGATGGAACTTCTTAATATTACTGCGCTTTGGAATGATTCCATGTGAGACATAGTTTACAAGTTGAGAATACAAAAAAAGTGTAATACCGTGGCAGACGTTTCATAACAAACATCTATATTAATCAATTATGTTCTGTTTAATTTGATGCAACTGAATAACCTTTCTCTGGTTTGAATTGGAAAGTTGCAGTCTTTCAACATTTCTCGCATTCCTGACGTTTTCGCATTCATTACTGCGCAGGTGAGCTTACGAGCTACACTTGTCCACCAATATGAACATGGCTCACAAAGCACCATCAGTTGAAGAATAGAGTGAGGCCAATTTTCTCCAGGAGTAACAAGTCTCAGCCGGGGCAGGGACGAATGTAGGCACCGTCAGGCGCAAATGACATAAATGGAAATACATACAGTACATATTTTATAATTGATATAAGTCCTCGGATTTACTCAGTTTTAGGAGGCAGCAATTTGCACAAGACCTGATTCGTGGCAACCGAACAGCACGACGGACGGCGGAAGGAAAGGGCACAACGAGCGAGGACATTCATGTCCAGTACTGAGAAAACCCTCTGCGAAAACGCGGGGTATTTGTCCAGAGCGCGGCCTGGGCTGAAACGCTAACGGAGAGAGGAGAAACACACATTCAAACCTTTACACAATTTGTTCTTACAAAACGCTTTTTCAAGAGCGAGCCTTCTCCGTTTTGAAAAGCGCCCTCTAGGTTTCCGAAGGCGCGGCCGGAGCACCCCGGGCGAGAAGAGGGATTGCGCAAGTCTCGATAGCTCCGGAGGATTGTGGGGAGCGGCGGGGCGGGCGGGCGAGGATGAGCACGTCCCGCCAGTCCATCGCCAGAGGCTCAGCAGGCGCTTAGCGCGCGCGAGGAAATCCTAGCCGCGCCATAAAACACAAATTTTCGCCGCGCCCCCGCCCCCCTCCGCGACGACGCGGCCGAAATCCGCCTCCCCGTCCTCGCCCCCTCGTGGCCGGCGTTGGGCCGCTTAGCCCGACGTCTTGCGCGGGCTTTCTCTCCCCCGAGCGCTGCCCTGCCGACAGCGACATCGACATCGATTAGCGTCCACACACTTTGTTTTACTCGTACGGCGTAGCGATGGAATATGTATTCCATGATTTTCTTTTTAACTTTTGTTCTCATACTTTGTTTGGTTTGTTTTTTTCGTTTTTTTTTCGGGCGCGTCAACTGCTTTGGTCATTAGTCCCGTTAGTGTAGCGCATGTTTTTTCTCGGGAGATGGCGGTGGTCTTCCCCCGCTGGATGGCGAGATCCGGCGCCGACCTACCGTCGGCTAGTGGGGTTTCCCCTAACCAGGACTCTCCCACCAGCGGGGCACCGCCCCAGCCAGAGACAAGCTCTAAGCTCCCGACCGGTCTCCCGGAATATGTGGTAGTGTAGTGCATGTTACTGTAAGTGTGTGTGTGTGTGTGTGTGTGTGTGTGTAAGGGGAGAGGATAGGACAAGGGAGAGGAAGCAAAGGTCGCGCGCGGTCCGTGGCCCGTTTGTTAGGGTAGTGCTCCGGCATTCGCCTGGTGTTGATCGGAGAAACCACGGAAAACTACCGATCAGAGCAGCCGTCCGCTAGACTTCTCCTCCAGACAGCGACTGAATTCAACCTAGCTGAAAAGCTAGTGTCGAAAATACTGCCGCCGTCGGGACTCGAACCCTAGGACCGCTGGTCAGAGGCGCTGCAGTGACATCAGTTGATGCACTGAGCTACCGCTCCCGGTTGTTCTCGTACTCATATCATCAAATTTTGCTTTCTCTTAATTATTTAGCACCCGGGAATCTTTTTTTTCTTTTTCGGCAATTAATAAAATTATATTTTCAATAACAAAATATTTTTTATATAATACTGGAACACGAATATCAACTTTCCTCCATCCTACTTACTTGCCTCGTCCTCTTTGAGGCTTTATTGACTGATTGGTGATTGCGGGCGCGTCAACTGCTAATGACATTAGTCTTGTACGTGTTGTGCTTGTTGTACGTGTTGTGCCTTTCACTCATCATCGTTCTTTTGTCAACCATCACGTTATCTCATTCGCTGTTGCCCTTTATTGTTCCTTTCATACACATATTTATGGGAAATATTTAATTACCACGTCTGTACTCATTTATTTAAAATTTAAGTAATTGAGGATTGGATGACTCACCTATGGCGCGTCAGAGGTTCATCTTAGTTCGGTATCTTATGGCGGCAGTGAAGCCACTCTTCCCATTTAAAACTACTGTTGGACAAAGACGACCTGTACGAAACGTTATTACAATGTCGTAGTCTGACAGACTACTTTGAATAAAAATAAAGAAAAACTCATTTGTACAATGAAACACTACATTTAAAGGATTGAGAATGGGTTCAGAACAACACTTAAATGCTTGAAGACAAGGTATTGTATTCACAATATTAGGCAATATAGCGACCCCCCCCCCAAAAAAAAACGGACGTAATTACAAAGGCGTAGTCTACTGGACTACGTATTGTAAAGGGCGTACACCGGAAATAGACACGCGTACAAGGTTACGAGCATTTTACTGGCTATTCTCACAATGAAGGTACCTTGAGTTTTAGAAACGGTGAGTGCAAGGACGGGGGTGAGGAAAGCTTTCGACACTAGTTGCGTCGTGTGACACACAACGCCTTTGAAATCTAGGGTTAACTTACGTTCTTTTATCATTTAAAAGAAATCATCTAAAACATTTAAAACATGCATTCACCGCAGATGGTATCTTTACTGCATGGAAGTCGCAGGAAGGAGACCATAGGATCTATCTATTTAGAGGTTGTTTTACGGCTTTGACCGTTTCCAAATTCCAATTTCCATTGCTCTGTCTGGCGTAGTGCGTAGATGAATCGCGAGTGGACTGCATGACGAGGTGTTATCACATACGAGTATACTAGCCAGAACCCTATGACAGCTCTGTAGGGAAATTCGAATGGGACCTGGGTCGCAAAATCCTTTGTACGATGTTCACATACAAACATTATAACAATATATAATTTGTTCATTACAAATGCACCAAATTCTGTAAAAGAGAAACTCATAAACTTTACATAAATATGTGGTTTCCTAGTGTTATACCCTGTAGATGGGCTAGTGAAAGAGTTTGTCCGTACAGAGGGGCGGAGATTTCACTGGTTTCAAGGCGTCATTCCATTTTAGCACGTACGAAAAGATTCTGCCCACACACGAGGTACACACGTGATTAGGCACAATTTGTAATTTACTATGCAAATTACAATATTAATCACAATTTGTGAACTTAGCGACTATTAAAGTATATTTTAAAATTACGTGCATAGTAGTGTTAACACCAAAACTGCATAAAACTGAAAGTGACATGAACACGACCTCATGTCCTAGATAATTCTTCGATTGTAAATTTAACTGCATTTTCTGAATGCATGAGACAAGTTAAGAAGTGGGGACTGATTGTCCAATCGAATTATCGGATTCCAAAACTTCCAGACTCAATCTGGAAGCCACGATTGATTGGCTGGTGTTCAGCGCGGCCGCCTGCGGCTCCAGCTCATGGATTTGTGAGAAACGCTTGCACAAGACGCCCGCGTGCAAGGTCAGAGTTGCAACGTGCCATCCGGCTTGCAAAGGGGAGCCCAGAAATGCATATGCCCAGCTCTGATAAATATTACAGACCTGATGGCCAAGAATAAACATGTTTGTGCGAAGATTGAAATGTGTGCTGAGATGTCCTCGCGAGAAACAGAGAAATAATCAAAATTACAGTACGTGCAAATGACATCCCTGTATGTTCGTTTCTTCTTGCCAGGGATCGACCATTCTCTTTATCCTACGTGTATTTTTCTTCCAGTTCTCCTTTTTTCCATGGTTTCACCTAAGTACTTTTTGGTCTTCTCATATGTTGATACAATTTTAGTTAAATTTCCATTATGCCATTAAAAGTTGTTTGCACTTCCATTTTGTCTTACGTAATCTTTTCTATTTTGTCTAACAGAGAATGTTTACAATTTCAAAAGCACCTCATTTTACCAGCAAAGGTGGGACAGGGCATCAACTGATATTACTGCAGTGCCTCTGGCTAGAAAGTCCTGGATTCAAGTCCCTATTAGGTAGACAGAATAGGATTCAGTTGCTCTCTGGAGGGGAACTCTAGCTGCCAACTGCTCCGATCGGTAGTTTTCCGTGGTTTCTTCTATCAACACCAGGCGAATGCTTGAGCGGTACCCTAACAAACTGGCAACGGATACCGAGCGATCTTCCCTTTCTCTTCGTTGTCCTATCCTCATCCCTTACGTACACACACACACACACACACACACACACACACACACACACACACACACACACACTCACTCACACACACAAACACAAACTTCCATGCACTTCACTATCACACTTGTGGGGAGGCCTGTCGGGGGCATAGAGCTGGTCCCGGCTGGGGAAGTGCTTTGCTGGTGAAGTATACCTGGCAAGGGAAATGTCCGCAAGCCGACGTAGGACGGCGCCGGATCTCGCCAGTTAGCGGGGAAAGATCACCTCCACCTCCCGCGATGAAAACTGCACTCCACTTACGGGACTAAACGGGAATAAAAAAAATTACGCTGATCCTTTTAAATTTTTAACATTTACCGAAATAATTATTTTTAGTCTTTTAGTATCACATTAAAATATTAACAAACTAATTTTTACTTTCCAGCCATTTCGTCGTCAGAAGAGAAAGTATTGTAATTGTGTGCATGAAACGGCGAATTTTCGACAGAAATACTCTTATTGCCGGGTCCTGATAACGAAAAAGTGAATCTTGTTCCTTTATATAGTTCACAGTATAGTTTCTGTATATAGTTGCTCGGTAATGTAGTGTTCGGGTGTACAAATAATTAGAATGTAAGACAAAGTAGATTTATATTAGTTCGGAAGAATCTAGTTTGTAAGCTATACGGTAAGAATGTAAATTGAATGTAATGATAAAGATGAATATGTTTTGTTAGACTTTGTTATTGGATAGACATACATTTTGCCGTCAATCGATTTTCTGGTGTCAAGGACCCACAGAACATGGATTCTGACTACACAACGTGTGAGAGGAGGTAATTTACTCTACAAAGAAATAAGATTTATCCATTTTTTTCGTTACCAGGGCCCAGAAATAAGAGTTTTTCTGCCGAAAATTTCCCGTTTTCCGGCGCAAGATTACAATACTTTCTCTTACTACGAACTAAAGGCGAGAAAGTAAAATGTTCTTTTTCGAAATTCATGTAATCCACGTATACAAGTTCATGCAGTATAATATTTCGTAGTCGTTTTTGATAACCCGAGGACGTATGCGCTACCATTACGTACCACCGTTGAACGTACACCTAGTTTCTCGTAATGTCGAGGCATCTGCCTCATAGAGTATTGTCCTATCTATGATGAAGTTACAGGCTCCTTCATAGATAATACATAGTTTGTCTTTATTGAAAAAATTGAGTTCCATAGCACCCTAAAGAACAGTCTTGTGGCAATTTTTCCTCTTCATTTTCATTTTTCACGTCGTTTGCCTCTGCCATTAAAGTGATTCCAAATTATTTTTGTTGTATATTACTTTTAAGGATTAATAAAAAGTCACTAAATATTCATCTCGTTTTTAACTTTCTCCTTACAGAGTAGAGAGAATGTTATGTAAAGCTGTGCAAAAATACGGCGAATTTTCGGCAAAAAAAATCGCATTACAGGCCTTGGTAACGAAAATCTGAATAAATTCAGTTGCTAAGTTTAAAAAACCTTTAACAGCTAGTGGCTTCTGTAGCCAGAATTAATTATTGTGCGACCTTGTTACCGAAAAGTTGACGGCAAAATGTCTGTCTCTCCGTTTGCGAACAACGCTAGCGGGTAAATCGTTCAGCCGATTGTCTCCAAAATTGATAATCCCTGATTGATCTGGCTGATGTCGCGACACCTTGAATTTGAAATAGATATTTCAATTTCGAGGGGTATTTTATATGAAGCTCCTGAGACTCTTTTCAAATTAAAAAAAAATTGCCTCCATCGTTTTTCGTTAAATTGTGTTGTTGAATAGTATGAAGAACGTTTAAGAGAATAGTGCAGGTGTCACCTTCGTTAAAAACCCTAGGTTTTTCGAAAAATTCAGAAGTCCAAAAGTTTTTCGGAGTCTTTCTAAAACTAAAATATTAAAGATAGAGTTTTTTCTCTTAATGAAATCAGTTCCATAAAGATAGATTTTGAAATAAGTTCATGTACAATTTTTCGGAAATCTGAGTTCTTTCCGTGCAATTTTGCCTGAAAATCCGGGAGATAAGTGCTGTTTTAGCACCACTAGTTTTATACGTATATTAATACTATTTATGATCATTGGGCGAGGAAGAGCTCAAGACATAGCTCAAGAAAACGTAAGCACTTCTCCCATATTCGTCACATACACTTTTTCTTTCTCGTATACGAAGTAATATACATACTATAGAGAAAGTCATGGAATACTGCGGAAAATCGATTTCGGGATTTCAACGGAAATACCCTTTTTGGGTTCCCCTGATACCGAAAAAATGTTGTTTTTCAAAAACCCATCCGTTCGTTTCTGTCCGTTCTGTCCGCCTAAACTACACATAGGATATTTTCCGAACTGTAAATCTAGTCTCTGCCATTCGAAAAAATAAAAAGTGCCTTAAATGTTTGGGCGTACTTTACATAAAGCCCCTGAGACATTTTCGAAATAGCTGCAAAAATGGCTTGAATTTGGTTCTCTAAATTTCTTGCCAGAATAGAGTGAAATATACGTATAAAGGTAGCATAGATCTGATTTTCAGTGTTAACTTTGAATTTTCGAAAATTGCAGAAGATTTAAATTTTTACGGTGACTTCCTACAACCACAAAATTGGTGGTTTTCGGTGTCATCCTACAACCCAGTTTTTTTCTTCAAGTAAAATTTTTTCTCCATATTTAGTTCTTTCACTATGGTCATGTATGTTTTTGAAACTTACTTCGGGCAATATTGCATGAAATATGTGTAATAGTAAAAAATTTTAAAATCCGCTTTTCTCAAACATTGATAAATTTTTTTTCTTTAAAGTTTTTGTTGCAATCGTGCTAAATGTACTCTACAAGATGACAGTAACTCCATTTTGCTCTATTCTTTTATTTTTTCAAAAATTACAAAAACCTATTTTTTATGTCCCGCACGTAGTTAATATTTACATTAGAAGCGATTTGTTTACTTTATTGCATTTATGAGCTCATGTGCTTCAAATAATATCTATTAACGGTTCTTGAAAATGGAAAACTTTTCTGTGAAAATGAACTCAAATTTCCGCATTTTCAGAAACACTCAAAAACAGGTACAATTTTTTTTCTTCAAGCTGTTCGTTTGGATAGTGCTAATCTTAAGATGACACACAATTTATTTTTGGTGTATTCTTTTTTTTAATTACACAAATGTAATTGTTTTGAAATATCTTTCAGATCGTTAATATACACATTTTCTGCGTTTTGTAAACATTATTACATTTGTGAGAAGAAGTGATTCAAATGTCTTCCAATGAAGTCTTTCGAAAACTCAAAAGATTTCTGTGAAAAGAGCTTCAAATTTTGCTTTTACAGTAAAGCGTAAGCCCAATTTTCTTAATGTCCCCGTATTTTCCATTTTTTTAGGTTCTTAAAATAATATTTCGATTCTACCATTTGGAAACCGATAATTTAAGAAAATTTCAAAAATTAGGATTTTGGCGGCAATGATGGCAGCTGCCAAGACGATGTGACAAGACCGAAAGCTAGCCCAGACCAAAGAAATTAAAAAAACTAACTAGTCTAACGAGGAAGTCTATTCATAGCACCAATAGTAAATAAAGGCAAACGTAAGATATATATTTTGTAAATAGTGTTGTATCTGTAAAACTCCCGTAATATTCGTCGTTTCTGTTGTTTACTATATAGCATCTGTTTCATTAGATATTAATTAATACATTTTCAGCACTGGCTTAAAGTCACAAAGTAAAAACTGGAAAAAAAGAATCTATCGATCGATCGTTGTAATTGTTACGATTGATGTGAACGTTGATCGATCGCAATCAGTTAATTGGTGTTTCTAATTGAAATATCGGAAGTTACATTCACCTAACTTATTGTTGCCTTCCAGATTCAGTGTACCACCCTACAGTTAGGCGTACAACACGTGTGTAGAATTGCATTCACCGACAACTCTGTTCTTTATTTTCGTATTTTTAAATGTTTTTTTAACGCGTTACAAACGTTATATTGTAAAAAATACTTTGATAGAATTCGAGCACTTGCTTCTTACTATTTTTCTTATTATATTCGAACACGTTACATTCTTGATTTTCGGTACACATTACTACGAATAATCTTAATATAACCCCAAATTAAATGAACTAAAGTGCTTGTGTTCACGCGGTAGTGTTCACGCGGAGTTGTTACAATCTTTTCGGGACTGAAAACAGGATCAAGCGCGCAATTCTTTCCTCCCCATTTTGTTTCGGCATTTTCCTGGAGTCGATCCGTGGATACCACGGGAATGAAAAAAGAGAGGTTCCCTGCATTTCCTATCCAGACAGGGATCAGTTTGAAACCACACTACTGTCGAGAGGGTTACCTCACAGCGTGAATACAATCCTCTCGATGTTCGAAGTTTCAGTTGTGGTATTGCAACTACACGTCCATATAGTTGGTGCCCAAGAAAAGAGACATTCTTAAAATTGTAAGTTTTTACTTCATTGAAGAAATGTATTTACAAAAAAAGCTTTTTACTAGTGGAAGTTTCATGAAGATAATCCACAAGATAGCCGGTATAAAGCACTTCGTCTTTGTCGCGAAATGAACTGCGTCACTCAAGATAAAACCGTTCTGCAACAAAATTACTATTTTGAAGGTGTATCACGTTTCGTGTGTAGTAACGATACGCGACCACACACGTGCCGTTTAAATAAGGTTACTGTGCTAGATCACGGCGACGGATTGGTGTATCGACGGGCCAGGAGCTTTGATGTCGCCGTTGACGAAGAGCGCACCAGTGCCTGGAGGTGTGTGACCGAGGATACCTTGTCTGCACAGACCCCACGCTGCGTCGGCTGCTGGAAGATGAGTGTTTAGGATACTGCGAGGGAAGTTTCCGGAAACTGCGATCCTCTTCCAAGTGCCACTCGCTACCAGATGCATGTTCTTCACTTCTGTTCAAAAGAGATCGCCAGCAGTCCCGGAGCTAGACAATTTTGAGCCCGGGGCAATGCTGAAACGAAGGTGTGAAAATAATTAAAAAAAAAATTCAACAAGTAATAAAAATTACGTTTATGCTAGAAAAGATTTTGGAATTATATTTTAAATAATAGTGTTAAGTGAACGTATTTAGTAATCAAATGATACAATTTCCACGGTGATCTTAAAACGCTAAATAATTTTGTGCTTAGTTAATGTTAAAAAAATCACTTGTTAAACACATGAAACAATAATATGAATTTCAGTGCAACCCATTTTAATGTTGGCATCATTTGATTCATTTCGTAAACCTACCTTACAGTAAGTAATGATAATAATTAAATATTTATGATAAAAAAATATTGGAAAAATTTATGAAATATCATACTACTGTACCGTGCCTATAAAATTGTACTGTATGTATAAAATTGCGTTAACGATTCTCTCGATTTCTTTTTCAATTTTTTACTAATTTTTCCATCAGTACCATCATGGGGCTTCCTTGACTTGCGGGGTCCCAAGCGATCGCCCGGTCTGCCCATGATTAAGCGCTGGCATTGATCATCAGATTTGCAGTTTGATGGACATTTGCTAAATTAGAAGTATATAAGACCCAGCGGTTTCCGTATTATTCCTTTTGAATGAACGCTGACGAGAAATGAAGATTCGAAAACGTTTGCAATATTTTCCATTAGAAATAATTTAAATCCAAATAATGCCTTCCAGGCCTAAATCATATTAACAAAACGTACAGTTTTAGAAGAAATTTTGTTTACATTTAAATTGTTTGAGCATTTGTCACCTCGATCGGAAATTAACCCGCGTCTCCCAGCCTAATCAACAAGGCAACAAAGTGGTGACTTTGGAGTATTTGTACTTTTTGCATACGAAAACAGTGAAGGAATGATACAAACGATTAATTAAAGTCACGTTTTCCGAAATATAAAATTTCATTAACCTTTTTTACACTTAGAAGAAACGATCCAACTATTTCTCTCAACTAAAAGACATAATTTCTTCAGTGTATAAATGGTGTGCGTCGAATATTTCGTCTTTGTTTATTTCCTGTCTTTCAATGAAGACATTCCGTGCAAATCATCTTTAATTGGTCACTTGCCAGTTATATAATCAATAAGTGGAGTGGCATTGAACTTGGGCGAATGCGTCTATTTCCTCGTAAATGACTGTGGGCCTGGGCTTTCGGCGGAGCGACGCCTCTGAAATTACCCGCTTCCGATTCGGTGGTGAATCCACCCCTTTGTGGACCTGCCCCAGACCGTGAAATTCGAGTTCACCGCAAAAATGAGTACATTCAACCCTGTGTATAGGAATAGCGTTGGGTAGAATTTGGGGAGAATGCTACTTAAAAGATTTTTAAATGATCTCATCCCAAAAATCGTCTGAAAAATATCTATTTCAACTATACTAAAAATTTGATATACACTTTTTAATATTTGTAATATAGTAAATTTGTAACGTTTGTAATAACTATTTTCCGTATGACTTCAGGATGCTTGCGTTTGGGCTGAATAGTTATTGTCTGTCTTGTGGCTGTGCTTCTTAAATGAGGAAAATAAAAGCAAGATGAATATCTTCGAACATTTATTATCTTCATTCATAATTTATGAAATTTGTTGTGTATTTTTTCTTGTGAATGCGTGTGCTTGTTGTAGTTTAACGCAATGTTAAAAGTGATGACGGTAATGCTAAATCGAGGTGGGCCACAGAAGCCACAAGAACTGATACTCCAAAGAAGTGATATCTAATACACATGTATGTAATTCTCTAAGTCAGTGTAACTTCTTTAGTTATAACTTTAATAAATAGAACTAGTGGGTGAAACGCGGTCACATGCTTGCGCGCGTGATGTTAACAATAGAGTCCGCGTTTAACGATGGGTTAAGTCAAACTTCGATAATAGTTTGATTTCTCGAATTGGTTTAATAATTGGATTGGAGATGTTCGAGATATTTTGCATAGCATAGCATACAGCAGTCACGTGACAAATGACGGGAAATGTCAAAATGATACTTTTCGCGATGTAGGTCGAAATGCTAGAAGTTCCGAACTGTGGCAGCTGAATTTACACTAAATCTCCGTAATGCCACATCCTCTTGATTGGCATTTGATAGACTAGAGTTGCCCATCAACCACTAATCTGTATACATAATTAAATTATTATATGATTATTTTACATCAATATAACTGATAACGTGTAAACAGATAATTATATGTACATATTGAGCCCCTCCTACTTGATGTTGCGTCATGCGAATGCAGAGTTAGCAACTCACTGCCGCCACAGGTGGAACCATAGTGAGAAGAGGCGGGTGAGGTAGTCTGGCACGCCGATTATTGCTCGGTCTGCGCAGCACCATTTTGCGTCACAAACCACGTGACCTCAAAACGGGCACTTGGTTTGAAAAGCCAGACCACACGCTGACGGCCATGTTGCATGGAGAGCGAGAAGTATTGAGAAACATACTTGAAGAGGCATTAAGTGCCAATTTTCAACGGTGACCAATAAAAAATAACACGATGAAAGTGTAATTAAAATAGGGATGCACATTGCAAAGATGACTTGTAAGTACACTGAGAGTTCCCGCTAATATTGAGACGCCAACCGTTGCGTGAAGCTCATTGACTGAAGATGGATACGACGCGCAATAGCTCGCCGTGTCTTTCCATCAAGGTTGGAATAAATACAATCGGAAGTTTGTGCACGCCTTAGCGGGCAGCAATCGACTGCAATCTCGATCTTTTGCGCATGCGCAGACGCATGAAAGTGATGTAAAACTTGCACTGCGCATGCTCAGAAGATCGATAGTGCTTTTGATTGCTTTAACATTCGAGAGTTCACAAACTCCCTAATAGAGAGTTTGTGCACCTTCAACGTTAAAGAACTATCCATCTTCTGCGGATGCGCAGTTTAAGTTTTGCATATAATTTCGAACAATATAATATTCGAACAATATGAGAGTAATAGACATTAAATGAGTAAGTGCTGTGAAGTGATGGTCAGTGTAATTCAACGCAAAAACAGTGTAGTGTAGTGTAGCGTAGTGCTGTGCAGTGCAGTGCAGTACAGTTTAGTGTAGTGAACGTGATCAATGAATTAAAAAAAAAACTTAGCCAAACTTATGTACTTGTATTAAATTTTAGCCTCACCGACACATAATTATTGGATATCACGACAGAGTTGAAATATATGTTATAATATTTAATATTAGTGATAGTATGATTATTGCATGTTCGGCTTGTACTGTACTCCTTTATTATTATTGTTATTATTATTGTAATTATTGTTATTTAACTGCCACCGGATCATACCCAATTGCAGTTCAAATAAATGAATCTGTATATTTCCGTGCTTCTGCGCATGCCCCGAAGATTGTGCTGTCCACTAAGGCGGACACAAACTCTCTCATGTAGTACGATCGAGTGATCGATTAACATTCGATATAAGTCGCCCGCTAAATCCGGCGCATGAGCGGCCTCTGTTGGCGCGTGCGCAATGGCTCAAAAGTGGTAAACGCTAAGGAGCTTCGCGCGGCGCAAGCAGTCGCTCTTGCGCGCCTGCTGTCCGCGCGCCCTCGCCAGATTGGGCAGGGCGCGCACGCGGTGTCGGAGGGCGAGGTTGGGGGGGCCGGGTCGACGCCGACCGTCGCCCGACCGCTCAATTGGCGAATTCCGCGCGGCGCCCGTCGCTGGGCCTTCGCGTCGCCCGCGGTCATGGCGAAGGCCGCCACGCCCCGGCGGCGCGCCGGCGACACACACACACACACACACACACACGTGCATGGAATGAGCCTGTGCGATGGGATGCTAGAGTAGTACTGTGCGTTATTTATTGCGAAATGATTCGTGTTTCATCAGGTCCACCCTAAGGACCTTTGGACATGATAATTTTACATATTACTTCTCGGGCTTTTAATAAAAAAAAAGAAAGATAGACAAATTCTAGAAAAGAAGGAATAAAATTGACACAAGCACCCTACCTCGTGTTGACAAGAAAAAAAAAAAAAGAAAGAGAAATCGAAAGAAAGAATGAAAGAGCGAAAAAAAAAAGAAACCCTCCCCCCCCCCACAAAAAGAAAAGTAACAGCACGAGAAAAAGAGCAAACGAGAAAGAGAGAGAAAAGAAGGAAATAGAAGAAAGAAAATTTTTGAACAGGATAACAGAGGGCTGACAAGGGACCCTAACTGTTTGGATGGTTTGACCCCGCATGAAATGGTCGTAGTGCTTGTCCGTTTATGTTTCATTATCATCCTTGTTGATACGTAACATCTTCATTGTCCACGAAACAAGCAATTTACAAAATATTTTCAACAGGCTACAACTGACTTTCCAACAGATGCTCTTCAACCTGGGGAAAGTTTCATCGACCGATACTTAAAATTACCGGAAGCTAATAACAGTAGACTCTCTGCCACTCCGCTCTTGTTCCCCTTTCTTGTTTGTTTTCGGAGACCCTTCAGGTGGGAGGTCCTCATTGTCTTCCCTCCCGCCCTCCTCCGCCTTCCCGTCCTCCCATCCTCTTCGGTCCGGCGCCCCTCGCCGGTCCCCCAAGGCGCAAGTTTGTTGCAGAGCACTCGGGAGTTTCTCTCGCTGGAAGACACTTCCCCCGCAAAACTTTCGCCCGTTCTGGCGTGGAAAGAGCGCTGGAAGGAGGTTATCCTACTCGTATATTTTGAATGGGCTTGCACCCCCGCATTTCTTTTTTCCCTTTTTCGCGAAAGAGCGCGGACAAAGGTTAAAGGTAATAGGGACTCGAACGTGTATACAGAATGAAATGTCGCAGTGAGAGATGTATTGTGGGATAGGGCAAGGTGGTGTTGGGAAAGGCAAAGGACTGCAACATCTAATGTCAGTTGTTGATTTTAGCGTTCTTTTACAATGTCTAAAAGGACGTAGCCTATCTGTTATTGTTATCCATTAGATAATACCTACTACTTAGAAATTTTAGAATATCATTTTCACTTTTCCGAAGCAAATCAGAACGTCCTACGTCCTTTTACAATGTCTAAAAGGACGTAGCCTATCTGTTATTGTTATCCATTAGATAATACCTTCTACTTATAAATTTTAGAATATCATTTTCACTTTTCCGAAACAAATCGGTCACTTAAACATCGTTTTTCGAAACTCATGTGCTTGGGTTGGTGTCGGATTCAGCTTTTCTACAATTTTTTCAGAGGAAGATGTAAAATCATTTTCATTAAAAATTATTAATACGTAAATTAAATATTGTCATTACGTTGGCTGGTAGATCTTATTTTTATTCTACCTTTTCTTTATAGTTGATTTTTTTAGTATTCGTTCAAATATCTTGTCGAGCTTTTGATAAGTGAATGCAAAGTGTCATGTCGTATGATTATCTTCGAAAGCATCACAACACATTTTGAAGAATTGAAGACATGAAATGCATGTCGCATTTATGTTGGGGCATCGACTGCGCCTGTTTACGACTAGCATTCATTTCGATGGGTCGCAACCTTCCCTGATGTCTCGTTTAATGAGCCGAAGTGGTTTTTTAGCTTTTGTTCAGACACCCAATGACGTTTTCGACTAGCCGTTTAGAGCAAACTTTGGGTCGTTCCTTTCACACTAAAGCTTTTCAGCGCCCATGCAACAAAACATCACAAAGCCGATGAGAAATTAAATGTGAATTAAATGCATTTGGAAGGTTGGAGTTTGGGTTGTGAATTACTGCGTTTGGGTTAATCCAAGGTAGGAGAAGTTCTTACAAGTTCAAGTACGTTGATGCTAAAACTACAACACCCATGACTTTGAAAGTAATGAGAAAGCGAAAATTCTGGGAAAACGACTGTTATTTAGCATTAAATGCGCTTCCCAGGTGGCTCTGGATGGGATCCCAAACTTTCTGGAGTCGTTCCGCTTGATTCCAGGCGAGGATAAAAGTCCTTTAATTAAGGTGAGGATAAAAGTCCTTTAACCTGAAGTCCTTTAATACAAATCGTCTGAGTTTCTATACCTACCTGTGTGACGAAAGAAAGATCAGGCAGGCCAAATAAGTTTAGTACGATGATGAAAATGTGTCATGCTTGCCGCATGACTCCCTTACCCCCAGATGGGGATAATATATAACTAGAACCAGATGGACACGGGTTTCTTCAAATTGGAAAATATCGTACGTGTGGTTTAGGCTCTAGCAGTGTTCGCAGACGGACGGAGAGACGGACAGACAGACGAGCAGGCGTTTTTAAAAAAAACAACACTTTTTCGGTATCAGGGGACCCCAACCGTGTATTTCCGTTGAAATCTCGAAATCGATTTTTCGCAGCATTACATTACTTTCTCTTTACTACGTATAATTCCGTATATACGTATGTTTACGAAAGTAAAAATAAGGGAAAAAGCCTGGGAGCAGTGCTAGCTGCAAAAACGGGTTAATCCGCCCCAAACTACCAATACATGCGAGATTTAGCTATTTCCCAAAAGGTTGTAGTGTTTTGTTGCTAGCTTGCGCTGGTGTGGTTTGTTGCCTCGGGGCGCGCGCGCCTGGGGGCAGTCTCCGCGTTGAGGCCCCAAGCCTCGTTTGTTGCCCGGCTGGCGTCCTCGCCACGGTCGCGCTGGTGCTTGGGCGGGAGTCACGGCCGGCGCGGCGGAGGGGCAGAGCAGGACTCGACTGCCCGGAGGGGGGCGGGGCGGGGCGGGGCGGGATGGGTTTGGTTGGAGGGGGGGGGGCGGTCGCTGTGACTGAGAAGCCACACGCCGCCGCGCCTCTGCTTTGTTGGGGGGGCAGTGCTGTTAAATGCGACATCGATGTCGATGTTTTTAAAACGTCCACGTTTCTAAAAAATATCGATGTTTTAAAGGTTTGGTTTGGTTTGGTTTGTTTTTTTCGTGTTTCTGGGCGCGTCAACTGCTTTGGTCATTAGTCCCGGTAGTGTAATGCATGTTTTTTCTCGGAAGATGGCGGTGATCTTTCCTCGCTGGATGGCGAGATCCGGCGCCGACCTATCGTCGGCTAGTGGGGTTTCCCCCTTGCCAGGACTCTCTCACCAGCGGGGCACCGCCCCAGCTGGGATAAGCTCTAAGCTCCCGACCCGACGAACGAAATCATATCAGCAGCCATTAGAAGTCTGAGAAAAGAGTGAACATTCTTGGTGAATACGAGAAAATTATTTCGATTTGCAGTAGATGTAAATATCTTAATAAAACATTTCTTTCCCAACTCGCAGTTGGCTGAGTAGTGGTGGTGCGATAAGTTTCATTGTCCAATTACACAGGATATCATTCAAAGTTTAGTCTTGGAGGGCTGTCTTGCACCACTAGAAGAAAGTAACTGGCAAGCATAGAAGAAAATCACTGACTTGTGAATCTCCAATATGTAGTGTTCATTTTCGGTTTGTTCATTTTTAAATTAAATCAGAAAATCGTCTTTAAAAACATTAAGAAATCTTATAATGCGTGATAACTGTTAATTTCTGTTGAATTTCGTTTCTTCAAATACAGAAGGAATCGAAGGATTTTTTTGTCTCGTGTTCGAACCGAATGTAAATCCATTATTTTTAAATACACGATTTCAAGACGCTTGCCCCCAATAAATTAGTCACAACCCAAAAAGAAATTTAATGTAAAAATAGAGGGAAAAACTGACTTTTTTTATAAAAACAAAGTTCTTAAAAAGAATGGGGAATCAATGTGCAAAATTTTTTCAATCTGAAATTTAGCAAAAATTAAAAGGCAATAAAACTAAAAGCGGCGAAAGGCCCTGTGCGCGAAAAGCGCACGACTTTTATATCAACTCCAGAAGGGGTGACACTGTGGCAATGGAGGGGAGTAGCGGGGAAATATCGATACAGCCACAGAGTAGTATGGACCTCTTTGCCTAAGAGCTTTTACACTTTTCGCCTGAAAGAATAGCAGCACGCGTAGCGTGCCTGTAGTAGTGGCGGCTTCTAGTAGCAAAGCAGAGAACCATACTAATAGATGAATAATATTTTGATTTGCCATAAAAATCTTAATTTAAGGCTACAAAGGCAAACAGTGTCCATACAACCCTAATTTGGTCTAAATTGCAGTTTTGTTGTTAGAACCCGCTAAAATCAGTGGTTTTTCTTACAATAATTGAAAACCTGTTTAAAACCTGTTGTGAAAGTCTTACAAAATGCCAATTTTTTCTCAGCACTCAATAAACCAAAATCAGATCTTACTAACAATTTCTTAGGTTTTTGGAACCTTCTCATGGCCATGAGATCACAGTTTGATTTTTACAAGTTACCATTTTTGAGAAAATTAAAGATGAAAAATTACCCATATACTAGCATACTTAATCTAATTACAGAGCAAGAGCTTACAAGCTATGGATATAAAATCTTCTCGGTAGGTCTTCTCAGATGATCGTTGGCTTCTATTAGCTGTTTCAACACCAATATTCAACATTTGTGATTACTTAAATTTCCCAAATTTAACAAAGGCAATTTTAAAAAGCAATGTTTTGTTTGAAAATTTTATAATCAATTTCCAAATTTTGCAATTCTAAAGTGGGAAGGGTTCTCTGATATCCAAAAAAGCCGAAAACTGCGAATTAACAATTTTGCAACAATTAATAATTTTTAAACAATTGCGAAATGCGCTATTCCTGCCAGGAGTGTCCCAAATTGTCCCAAATTTTATGACAGAGAAATAACAATTTTGACTTAAGATGCAAATTAATTGCTTAATATCTAGTTTAATTGTTACTTTAATGATAAATATGCAGTTGGACTTTGAATTTTACTTTCTGTTATTAAAATGTTTCCCTAGCAGTCCTAACGATTCGAGAAAAACAGTATTCTGCATTTTTACAAATGTAATATACATATGAACAATTGAAAATATGCAATTATAATCGTTTTTAATCGCAAAGTACATAGTAAACTGGTCATTTGATAAAGGATTCATAAATTGTGTTTGGATGTATGGAATATTGGAATTTAAATGTGCATAGAACGTAATTGTTCTAAAATTGTTACTATTTTATCTGATATCAATGTAACTATTCAAAAAATTGTGTTAACAGTGGTTAAGTGCTATGTGTTTACTTATATGTTTCAATGAATTTACTTTCATGTTCTTAGAAGTATTTCTTCCATGTATTTTTATTTGTCCACTTCCACATCTGAACAGCGGCGCCCGCCATTTTAGTACGTCATAATTTTGTTGGGGCACTTCCCCTGCATCGAGATTGGCTGCAGTGGTTTGTGAGCTCCGCCTGCGACGTTTCGTCATGACAAGGAGCTGGCGATCGTGCAAAAGCTGAACTTAGCCGCAGACGGCGCATCAATTTATGTTTCAGTACTGTGCAAACACGTACGTGGGCAGGAAGAGAGCGGAAACTTCCAAAAGTGAAAGGGAGGCGAGCGAGACGCAGCAGGGCGACGCTCCTCTGGACGGGGCCGATGCCTCGGGCGGTAATCCCCTCACAACAGAGGAGGAAAGTGTTCTCGAGCCAGAAATAGCAGCCCTCATTAACATAGACGGTGAGGCATTCGCAGCAGAACAGCAGCGAGATGCTGAAATAAAACAATTGTACGAAGCACATGTCAGAAAAAGTACCTGAGAGGGAAAATATGTATTTTTAAAAGTACATTGTAAAATCTTAGAAGGGACGGAATTCGAATCTGAATTCGCATGAAGCACTGATTAACACGACTGTATAATACAAAAGATATATTCTCTGAAAAGCCGGGCCTAACTGATGTATTGACAATGGATATATACAGTGGGTACCAGACAAGTCCAAAACTATACATGCGCGCCGTATCGTATGTCGCGCAGCAGTTAGGAGAAATATTGAAGGAAATATCGAAAATGTTGAGGACAATATTATTGGAAGTAGGGGACTCAGGACTATACTTCACCTATGATAGTCAGGCACCCAGGAGAAAACCCAGACCATGTATAGATTACAGGAAACTAAACAGAGTGGTCAAAACTGAGTACTACCCCCTACGAAACATGGAAGAGCGGATAGAAACAGTGGCGGCGACTAGCATTATTACTACGCTCGATTTAGCAAAGTGCTATTGGCAGATCGCATTAACGCCAAAACGCAGAGATACGCTGCATTCGTGACTAGTTTTGGCACGAATCGCCCACTGCGCCTTCCATTTGGGGTAAGAATGCCTCATCAATGTAGTCGCATGATGGCGTCACTGTTACGCGACTGCCAGGACGATCGCGTTACCTTAAGCAGGGAACCCATTGGAGCGGCGCACGGCACAGAGCAGCCCGCGCGGCACAGCCCAGCTCCGGCCGAGATGTTTCGCATGCTATTCAGTTGGAGCGCCGCCCGACCCTGCCGGTCCGCCGGTCCCGCCCGGTCCCGCCGGTCCCGCCCCGTCCCGCGGTCCCGCCCGGTCCCACCGGTCCGCCCGGTCCCGCCCCGTCCCGCCCAGTCCCGCCCAGTCCCGCCCAGTCCCGCCCAGTCCCGCCCAGTCCCGCCCAGTCCCGCCCAGTCCCGCCCAGTCCCGCCAGTCCCGCCAGTCCCGCCCAGTCCCGCCCAGTCCCGCCCAGTCCCGCCCAGTCCCGCCCTGTCGCCCAGTCCCCGCCCGGTCCCGCCCGGTCCCGCCCGGTCACCGGTCGCCCGGTCGCCCCGGTCCCGCCCGGTCCGCCCGGACCGCCCGGTCCCACTTGGTCCCGCCGGTCCGCCCGGTCCCGCCCGGTCCGCGGTCCCGCCCGGTCCCGCCCGGTCCGCCCAGTCCCCGCCCGGTGCCAGTCCCGCCCGGTGCCAGTCTCGCCCGGTCTCGCCCGGTCTCGCCCGGTCCCGCCCGGTCCCGCCCGGTCCCGCCCGGTCCCGCCCGGTCCCGCCCGGAATGCTTCCCCGAGAATAAAATCCGGTGGCGGTGGCCGGCCGGGGCGGCGCGGCGAGTGGCCTTGGGAGGGGTTGACGAGCTCTTCCAGGAACTGAGGGCTGCATGGGTCTTGCAAGCTATTGTTATCGGGTGTCTCACCATCTTCATTCCTCACAATTCCCAATGCAGTCACAAATTCTTTGAGATGGTGAAACTAATGATGTATGTTTGGCGATCAGTTGCGATAAATGCAAAAATTATCACAAAATCCAAAATGGACGTAAATCTACTGACACTAAATTGCTTTTCATTATTTTCTTTGTGGTCTCTCTCTATCTAGGGATACGACTTCGACAACACATCCATGTTTGAAAACATTTAATTTTGACAATTTTGACATAACATTTAATTACGGCCAACAGTATAGAAGCTGAACGACTTTTTAGTCAATACAGTTTCATTGTTACTGATAGAAGAAATAGGTTATATCGGGCCAACAATGAAATATGCTCTCAGTTCATTTTTCATTGTTTGTGTTACATATTAATAGTTATTTACATAAATTGATTTCATTTAACAAAATACGCAACCTTTTAAAATAATGTGTTGTTTCAATATGTATTTTCAAATTGCGAGACATTTATTTTCCTCTCCTTTGAATAATGTTACATAGAAGCGTATATTTCTGTACAAGACAGAAATTATTCTTTAAATTTAAAATTTCGTCCTTAAATGTTATTCACTAATAGTGAAATGTTAAATTATTTCGCTTATTTCCCTAATTTTAATGAAAATCTAAAAATACCAGAATATTTTTTTATTTCGAAGTGATCTCCCGTGTTAATAATTTTCTCAGAAACTGCTACAAAATGCTAAATCTTAATTTTGATAATGCAATAAAATGCTATAGTCTTCTTTTCTAAATGAGATGTTTTTAAATTTAAAGAGCTAAATTCTACCATCACTACAAATACTTAATGATTCATAATGAATATCAAGAGGGAGATAAATTTTTTTAAGGTGATACGCATTTTTTCTTCCAATATTCAACCGAGAAACTTTTTAATACGAGTACACAGGCATACAATAATTGATATGTACAAGCAGATGTCTTACGTTAAATGTGATGTAATTAATAGTTTGGTATGAGCTTGTTATAAAGTACCCCTAAAATATTTAAAAAAATCCATCCGTGGGGGCCTGAAGTTGAACAAAATCAAATAGATTTTATACTGGTTTTGGAAAAGATCCTGACGATTTCGGACTAATATTTTTACAGCATTTGTTCCGCTGAGTACACTGTCCTCCTTGCTCGCCCTTCTTCCTCAGGAGCTAATATCATCAATTCCTCCATCGAAAGTATTAAACTCTTCATCGCTACTGGAATAAGTGGCGATGCCGTGCAGTTCCGATCCGTGCCGGGCCGTCCGTAATGGGTGACTGGCAGGCCGAGCCGCGCGGCACCGCGCCTCGCCGGGCTATACTGAGCCGAGGCGGGAGCTCCTAGTGGGTTTCTTGCTTTATATGGACGATATTGCAGTTTTTAGCTATACGTGACAAGAGCATATTATCCATCTAGACAAGGTGTTCAAAATACTCAGTAATGCTAAACTTCACGTACAACCAAAGAAATGCAAGTACGCGCGTGACTCCGTACAGTACCTAGGTTATATTGTCGGAAGCGGTAAAATGAAACCTGTCGAAGCAAAGGTAGAAGCAATTAGGAAGTTTCCAGTGCCTCAAACCAAAGGAAGCAGGTGGATTCGTTTCTGGGACTTACGGGCTATTATCGGAAGTATCCAGGGTTCGCGAATACATTCCAGCGTCGAAATTCATCCCAGCGTCGAAATTCATCCCAGCGTCGAAATTCATCCCAGCGTCGAAATTCATCCCAGTGCCGATGAGCGACCTGCTGAAGGAGCAGCAGCGCCAGAGAGAGAAAGTCGCGTGGACGCCGGAATGTGAGAATGCATTTGCGAGCTGCAAGAGGCGCTGTGTAGCCACGGTAGTGCGTACGCAAACTTTGTAACCATTCGTAATTCAAACGATTTGGAAGACAAATATTGACGCCGCCGCTGCTACTGCCGCTGCTTCCATTGGAACTGGCTCTCGGCGCCAGAGTTAGGCCACGCGGCCGTCGACGACGCAACGGATTGATTGATTGTTAGTGATTCCGGGCGCGTCAGCTACTAGGTCATTAGTCCGTAAGTAGTGCATGTTTTGTCAGGAGGTGGCTGTGTTCTTCCGCCGCTGGATGGGAGATCCGGCGCCAACAGTGTTGTGATTATAATTATTACTGTGATTATAATTATCAGTGTCATTGATTATGATTATTACTGTGATTATAATTATCGACAGTGTTTGATACACAGATTATAATTATTACCGACCGTTATATTTACAGACATTTCAGTTCATAATGAATATAGTTCATAAATGAAGTGCAGCTAGCAATTATTCGAAGATCATTATTGATGGAAGGAAATATTCTTGGCTGCACATGAAGGAAGATTTTAAATTTTAGAATATGTATAAGAGCAAAAGTTGTTGCAAAATTGTGAGTTAGCACATGCATATTTCTCTTTGAAGTGGGGAAATTTTTCCCTCATTCCATTTTTACATAAATATCAATTCTCATGTTCACAATATTTGCAGGTGTACCACCCACATAATTTCAGATAGTTAAACACCACTGTAGAAAACCTGTAGTTGTTAAGGTACAAGAGCCAGACGTCAAGGGCATCTTGTTTTACTCCCCTCACTAAATGGTTCTAACAATTTAGCACCTGCAGCTATTAAGAATGAGGACAGAAATATCGCTGTTTATTTAAGGCAAATAGCATATTGCTGGTTTTTTAAAGGTACTTGTAATGAAAGCAGTTATATAGTTAACGATATGCAGCTGGTAATAGATCAAAGAAGTAAATACCCTGAAAGCTTTCCGTTCAATTTCTGCTTATTCCATTGCCGTAAGTGGTATAAAAATGTAGAAACTGTTTCAGAAACTTTCTCACAAGTACCAACATTTTGCGAGTATTCGGGGTTCATTATATCGCTCAACATGTTTTCCACAGATCACTTTCTTTCCCAACGCGTCGATTTTCCGCTTCGTGCTTCTTTGGGGTCATGTGGCGAGAATAACTGAAGTTTGAATTTTGTTTCGATATTGGTCATCACAACTGATTGCGCACTTGAGAATCCATGCAACGCAGCCGCCACGTGGCTGCAGTGGAGTTCAAACGCCTCCGGCGGCTGTTCGTGTGTGACCGAGTAACACAGTGCGCCATGCGGCGGCAGGCGGCGGGCGTTGCGAGGTGCTGCGAGCTCTTCAGGCATGTTTGGGAAGCTCCGTCTCCACAAGCGACAGCGCTTCGTTAGCCCCTCAGGGAAAGGCTCGCTCTACGGGAGCTGTGTGTTCAGGGATTCTCGGGTGAAGGATGAACGTTCTGCAGTATGATGGGTATGTGGTGTAGAGAATGGCTGACGGCTCACGACGCTTGATCCTTCTTCCTCTAGTACCATAAACAATGGGATGTTGGCGAGCATTTACACAGAATAGACACTTGGCATTCCTAGGTAGTTATGAAATAATGAATTGTGATTTTAGTGCCTTAGTCGGCGGCCACTGTTGCAGTGTTGCCAAATTGTGAAAAAATTATCGTTTCGTAAAATAATTTAAAATATTTGTAGGGTAATGTCCGTGGATAGGATTGTAGGATTATTTCAACTATGACATTTATTTTAATATAAAACTAGTAAAAATAAAATTTTAATACAAATTAGATTTGTACAGTTTGTTTTAGATTAGACACTGCCAAATGAAAACAGTCTTCACACATCATCCCATAGATTGCTTCTTCTATCGAGTTCCCCTCCTAAACATCAGAGGCCTGCTTAAGACCACTGATTCGCCCTAAATAGCCCTAGTACGTAAGGTCCTAAAATCGTATACCTTGCTCCTAATTATTTCGTGACAAATAGTTCGTTACGAGGTATAAATGAGGGCTAAATAGGTCGAGATAGAATTCACAACATTGGAAAAACAATTGGAAAGATTATACGAGTATGGCCTACCATAAAAAAACTATAGGTTTTATGTATGCTGTGCATTCTTCACTACACAATTTCTTGCCAAAGAAGTTCCAGAAACGATCCGGCAGTTCAGTTTTAAGAGCAAGGCCTACTAAATGTACCATGAAAGAGGGTAAAGGTTACGCGGGAATGGAGCGGCACACAGTTTTAGCTATAAATGCACAGGTTACAATAGGTTCACTGCTGCAACGTGTCTGCAGGTATTCGAGTTGTCACGAGAACTATGACCAAGTTGCATGGTACGCAATCCTGCAAGCACTGCATGCTTCATGCGCTTGTAGAAAGAGATAAAGGGGGAAGAAAGAGAGAGAAAAAAGAGAGTCAGAGAGAGAGCAGACGGGAGCAAAGCGAAACGAGAGAGGCAGACAGACAGACAGACAGACAGACAGACAGACAGACAGACAGACAGACAGGCAGACAGGCAGGCAGACAGACAGAGAGAATGATTCATGAACTCCTATTGTTCTCGGAAGATAAACAAACTTTTCTTTATACCAGATTGCTCTGGTCGCGTCGCTTAGAAAAATCGCTGTGAGTGGTGACTTCAAGAATTTGTCAGAGATATGTTGTAAACGTCCCAAATTCGTATTACCTTCACCGAAATCACTAAACCAATGAGTATAATTATATAACACTAGTAGCACTAGTAGCGTTCACTATCTAAAAACAACTATTGTTTGGACAAGACGTCTTCGTTTTGCTTGCGCAAATGTCTGTAGAATGCAGATCATTACACAAGATAATTGTCAACCAGTTTCTTAATACAGTGAGTCATCGATTACTAGAATTTTTAGGAAAAAAGAAAACTTTAAGATTTTCAATATTTTCAGATAATGCTGCTTTAGTTGCAGTATTTCACATGTATTCACAATGACAATTAATACATGACAAAATTCGGCCTCATTCGGATTTCATATTATCATAATGCGAGCTTCTGATGCTGCCTTGTACTATATTAAAATTTAATTATAGTTTGAAACCGTGCAAAAATATTTTTAAAAACAACACTTATTTGTTTCTTCCTATAATTCCACAACTAAAGATGTAGGGTAATTTTCAACCATAGAAATCATCGCTAAACTACCATGCTGAAAAGAAACGTTTTTTAAACAATGTCATGAAACCATTTGCTCATTCGCGCAGAACCCGCTCGCGCTTTTTACATAACAACTCATCCATTACAAAAGGCTTTTTTTTCTAAATATTTGAATGAAATCGTTTGTTCGCTCCTGGTTTACGAAACACAATTATAGTGTAGTCACACCCAAGTCCCAAAATCCTTCCGTTTGCGTTGCAGATGACGCACTTTTTTCCGTGCAGAAGACGGAGAATGAAAAATATTCCAGAGATCAAGGAGTCTTTGGAAACACGAGTTTTCGGAAACCCAATATATCACAAAGAAAATTAATCGCATTTTCAATGCAGACAGGCTGATACTTAGGAACTCAGCTCTTACAGGCATAGGCTACATGTTAAACAGGCCTCGCTTACGAAATGTTTTCATTCTCTCATGCGTTACCTTGATTCCAAAGACATCCAAAATCCCGAGCCACAAAGAGGTTTGTGAAGGTCTTCGCAAGGCAAGGTCAGCAACGAGAGCCAATCTGAAAATAACGTGGCTCCGTCAAGCGCACAGGACAATGAAAATTTTTCGAGATATGGACATTCGAGAAATCGAAGTCGCAATCCATCATAACGATAGTTCTTCAAACTTTCAAAGTATAAAGCAGGTCGATATGAAGCGATTGCTAGTATAAACAGTTTATTCCATTTCTAGAATTTTACACTAAAACAATATTTCCTCAACTGCAAGCACAAAAAGTGAATTTTGGTGTATAATAGAATGAGCTGGTTCTGAGTGCAACCGCTTCAAATTCAGAAAACTGGTATCCTTATGAACAACATTTCTGAACGATTTGCAAGTATTCAAAATCACTTATGAGCTCCAAACCCGAAGTCCCAGCGTAATCCAAGAGGATACATTTTGATGAAGAAATACTATTAAATCATAAGGTCTTGATGGGATAATAGCCAATAGATGTCAGTTGATGTTAACATTTATTGTGTTTTATTCCAATTAACAATGTTAAACTTCTGTGTTTTTGTCACTCTGATATTTTAATTGAAATCGGGACTATGTCCCCTAATGTTTAATTAGTTTTACGATTTTACGTGTTTTTTCGTTTTGTTTTAATTGCCTGCATTTTTTTATGCATTTGAAAAGGGATCGCAAACTGGATCCGAATCACCGTGATAGTTTTAATTGGAATGTATAAAATAATATCAAAACCCACCAGCTACTGTTGTCAATTAGCCACCCATGACCTGTTTCTTCATCAAAAACAAACCAAAGGGAAGTACATCGTAGAGTGTAAGTTCCTTGCGTCTGCCGTTGCAGACAGCGGCGCACGCGGCCCGAGGCCGCGCCTCCCAGCGCACGCGCACGGAGGGCGTGGCGGCGGCGGTGCTCTGCTGCTCGCCCGCCGCTAACAAGCACGCAGCGCGGCGCGGCGAGATCCATTCGTCTCGCGACCGCCGCCATCCGTCACGCGACGCTAGGGCCTGGCCGCCCGCCCCCGCTGCCCGCCACCACGAGACGCAGATTGAGACGGCGAGGAGGGGTTTGGGGGGAAGACGTAACGGGAGGAGAGGGTTAGGGAGGGAGGAGGATGAAGAGGGACCCGAAGATAGGAGTAAACAGAGAAAGAAGAGAAGATAATGAAGAGATGAAGTGATGACATCAAGAAGAATTGAGAGATGAGTAAACTAGGAGAAAGTGTAGAAGACGAGAAGAAAATAATTAGGTGATGTTGAGAAGAAGACAGTTCATAGAGGAGGAACTAAAAAAAAAAAGAACTGAAAATAGGTACAGCAGAAGTGAATGATACGAAGTGGAAGGAGGAAAAAGTTGAAGGAGATAAAGGTTTCGTTATAATACAGTACGAGAGGAGAAAGAGGTTGGAAAGGAGGAGAAGTGGAAACTATGAAAGGGAGAAAATGAACAGTATGAGGAGGAAAGAGTTGAAGGAGATAAGGTTTCGCTGGTTCACACTCAGTTGTAAAAAAAAGAATATACAAACGTTAACAGAGGTGAAACAAATAAAATTGAGGTTTCACCCAATCAATATATGATAAAAACATCAATATTATTATTTTCACATATAATTTGGCAACACAGACAGAGGCATGGCATTGTGATTCGTGAGAATCAGTGATATTCTTTCATTAGCATGCAACAATAAACCCTTGAAACAATGGCTCTCTCCGATGGCTTTTCTTCATAGGAAACGATCAGACTTCGACCCATACCAGAAAAAAGGTAATAGTAACGGATAAAACCAATCACAGTGAACGCAAACATTTTTCTGTAATGTTATGAAAACTTAATTGGAGTACTTTGATATCAGATTTAAAAAGAACTTAACTGAAGATTCCAAACTGCTTTAGTGAACTGTTTTAGTGAACTTCCGGCGACTAACATTTTTGGTGCACTATATCCGAGGCTCACTATATCCGTCAAAATTAAGTAGAATTTTTCCATAACGATTGATTTTATTAATTTAGAGATACAGGAAAATACATAAACAGAACGAACTGAAAATTTCAATATCTTTATTTCACCTTAAAAATCAATTATTTTCATTGTTTTGCTTCGTACTTTTCTTTAGTAATTTCCCTAGATCCTTCTCCAGAGCTCGTGCTATCTCCATACTTGATTCTGCATCGTCATCTGTGTCTTAGTATTGTAAAGCAGTCTTGACACCCTTCAGTGCCTCTTGCACTGTTGGAACGCCGTTCCATACTCCGAAGGCCATTTTACTCGCCTAATAACATATGAGATGCTTTGGATACAGAGAAGGCGCCAGCGACTAATGAAACCGATCGCTTTTCCGCACAGCACGGCAGATATCGCCAGTCTGTGTCTGTCGCACGCTTCCTGTCGCCTACGTAGAACTCAACGCGCTCTATCCCGTGGAATATCAAATGACACAAAGCAACAACCGCGCGTCGCGGCCGCCAGTTGTAGTCCACGCAGGATACGGCCTTTGTTTCCACAGTGAAATTGAGTGACATAAAGTCATCAGTACGATGCCCGTTTCGGGTCCTCTACCTTCACCTCAAGGAGACTTCTTCGTTTAAGGCCTTGGCCGATGATATTTTTTCAAGGTGTCTAGTGTTGGAATTTGTGGCTCTGAGGCGATATATTCTTTCCGGGAGGAATTAATTTCCAGAACGTAGTTATCTACGCTCACTATAGTCAAGATTCAGGTTCTGAATCTCCTTATGCTTATTTGTAATGTAAGTGAAACGGGACCAGTGACTTAAGTTCACTATATGCGAGTGTTCTCGATATCTTTGAGAGATTTCTATATCCGAGTTCACTATAACCGGAGTCGACTGAATAATCAATTTTTAAATAAAATGACAACACGCAGCACTATTAATTAAAACGATCAATTTTACCAATCGTCTTCGAGTCAACTTTTCTCACATTGTAATCGATGACACTCCATGAGTTTCCTCTTACAACATTTCACGGCGTTTTGAACTACATTTTCCTTCGGCGCACATCTCTAATTACAACAACCCCTTCGCCAGCATCCTGAGCATTAATCGTGAACAGCGGCGCTTCCAGGCAGTTGACATTTACCGCATCGCGACGGGCGCAAATGACACGTGACCTTTTGCGCACCGTCGCGCCGCCATTCGTCATCCTGGGAATTAAAATACTGGCCTGTCAGCCCGCTCCGGAGCTTCCGGGGCCTTGGGAAGCCCTTCGAGGAGCTGGGGCGCTGCCGAGGGCGAACAGCCGCTCTTGGCTGCTGAGGGCAATGAACAACAAAATACGACTTTTGCCGTGAATGTCTTGGGAAAAGGCTTAGACAGTGGTGACCAATAACTGTTGTTTCCCGAGAACTGAGAAAAATGCTTGCAGCTAACAGAATTCTGTAGTATGATGCTTACTGCTCTTAGTGAAAATTGGCCCGAACTGTTGTTCTGTTAGCTGTAGCAAATACATGTTTATTATATAACTGAACACATCATTCATCAGGAATCTATCATATCTAAATTTGCTTTTTATACAAGCACATTCATTCCAATGTTGATACCGTTGTTGAGTTACACACACATTTTTTTCAGTGTCTGATAAGACACCAGTGGGAGACATTGTTTTAACAAAACCCAAAAAGAATAGCTGCGCATATTTTTATTTGTCTATGATGTTTTGTAAAATATCAAGCTATACAACACTAAGAAATTCAGTTAATTTAGTGAATTTCTAAAAATAGGAATGTTTGGATAATACCATCTGCCCGCATTTATAATACATGTTATAATACAATACATACGCATCTCTTAAGAAGTTACTAAAATGCATTGATGGGGCACAAATCCCCAATTTTCTTTGCATGATTGTGTTCCAAATTAAGCACGGTTCCTATAATCTGTTTTTCCTTGCTTTCTCCATCATTGATTTGGTACAATCTCTGAATATATACTGAATAATGTATCTTGCCAGCTAAGACTTTGTATCAATTTCATTTTACTACTAGCAAAAATTTATAATATAGATAAACTATTTTAGAGTAGATTTTACCAGCGTATTCACACAATGAAACGAATTATATTATGAAAACGATATATTTATCAGATCGTTTACTAAGTTTGAGTTCCAATTTCCGCAATCAACAGGTGCTTTCAGGGTGCAATAGCAGTGTCAGGGGAAGTGAATCATTTTCCAAACCCACGCCTTTCATTCCTATACTTGATTGGTTACGCATTATTCTCATTCAGCTCAGGGCCCTTCCATGACAAAGTCAGACAAGAAGACTGATGCCGGCGTATCATCAGTCTAGAATGATTCTCAATGAGAAAACATTAGTGAACGGAACTCTCTAATTATGTCATCGCCATGCATGTTTCTGTAATTTTAAATCCCAAAAAACGTTTGTTCTAAAATGCGAAAAAAAAGACGCGTTCTAAAACTTCACTTCGCAATACCGTCGATCCGAACCTTCTTTCTCAAGTTATAAGATGAGACCCAAGTTCACCCACACTATAATTTGTTACAATACTTACTTACCAATCATAAATTCTCAAACCTACAAAATTATTAGTATGGTAAGGTTTGTAGAGTTTGGCTAACAAAGAGTTCGTTATTTAATGGGAAACAACTTATTAGTTATTACATTATTAAAACAAACGCATAATACTATATTGTCGCGAGACATGACACATTGTCTCTGAAGATTCCAAACTGTAAAACAAAACAGAATCTACGTAAATCAGAACACGAAATACGCGCAAAAATAAAAGCAATAGAAGCAAAATGAAAGCGATCTGCTATATATTGAAATTCTTCATTCCCATTAGGGTTCGCTCAACCCCACACACACTCCCACACACCACAAACCCCCACACACACTCACACACACACTCACACACCACTTCCGATCAGCTTCCTCTGCTCAACGCGACGTAAAAAGAGCAACCACATGAATCTGGAGTGCCCAGCGCCCTGGACGAAGGCCCATCAGCGAACGGCCACGCCGAAGGACGAGCAGCGGCGGCGGACTCGAGGGGGAGCATGCCAGACCTCCCCCGCGGAGAAAGGAGGCGAGGGGGGGCACAGGCGTGGGAGGGCGTGCGCCTTCCCCTTTCTCGCCCTCGGCGGTCAGTTGTCGCCGCCCCCACTCTCCCCCGGGGCCACCGCTGCTCTCGCGTGATGTGAGTTCTCTCAGTATGGGACGTCCTCTTGAGAGAGAGCTTTTGTGGGATGTGGATCACGGGATCGGTCAATTAATGAAACACATTAGTTTGCCAACGTTTCGGAATATGTAATTCCTTCCAACTCCCAAAATAGAGTTGCTAAAACACAACATGTGTGTACCGTTTATATTACCTTGGCTTTATAAATTTCTTTTCCGCGATTGATTATCTGTAAGACTGCGTTTTATTTCCTGGTGCTTGATTAGTACCTAGCTTTTCTCCGTGTTACTAGCCTACTAGCTACCTACCTTTCAAAGGTGTCACAAGTACGCTTATTTCCAGCGCTTATTACAACATATGTGCTGGCCAACGTCAAAATTAGCATAGCTACTGTGGTTATTCATCAACTCAGTGGATCCCATCTATTAAAAGCTACAATGTTCTATTGCCTAAAGTTACCTCGGTGTACTACCCCGCTCACCCAATTCGTTTCCCAAAAATATGTCCTCGTCTCGTTCACTCTTCTACCCATTTCTCTCTTCCCGCGACCAGTAGTTCTTTGCCATTAGTTAAACCCCACTTCCACCACTGTTCTGTCTTTGTCACTTCTCTGCCGTTCCCTTGCTCACGCAGTCGCGTGAATCGTAATCATATCACGCCTTAATGCATGCAGATACCATCTGTATTGGTCGCTTTCTCCATTTACCTCTTGACCCTCTATTCCTTCAGTACCCCCGCAATGCTGCTCTGTCTACCATGGCCCCGTCGCCCGCTTGAACATTGTTATTTTGTAGTATTCTCCATCGTATCTTTTTGTCCCCCCCATTTTTTTTCTTCTCTTCCTCTTAATGTTCTCACTCGTCTCATTCGCGTCTCCGTTCGCCTCTTGACTTTTCACATTATCCCAATTTCTTCCTCCTTTCCCCTCTCCTCTTTTCTCTTTCTTGTTCCTCTTCCTTCTCACCTCGCTTGTTTCTTTCTCCTACTTTCCCTCTCAGTTTTCCAACTCTGCTCTCTTTCGTCTTTTCAATTTTCCCCCGATCTCCCTCCGTTTCCTTTCCTCCTTCCTCTCAAGTTTCCCTTTCCCCTCCTTTGTTTCCTCCCTTTCTTCCTTTCATCCTCGGCCTCTCCTTTCCACTTTCATTTCATCAGCCCCTTGCCCATCTCCCGCCCCGTTTCTCCACCTCCTTTCCCCTTTCCCCATCCTCCGGCCTGCTGCCGCCGCCTCCCTTCGGACGCCCTCCCGCAGTCTCGTTCCGCCTGTTAAAGAGCCCTAAATTCAAATTCCGGGGGCCCCGCCCCCGCCGAGGCCCTGCGGTGTGAACACAGGGCTGCACTCACCGCTCTGCCGCCCGCCACGGACCACCCACTTCTCCGAGCGCCATAATTCGATGCGATGTGCAGAGCCTCGACGGGGGCACGCGGGGGCCCGGCTCTCGCACGTTGAGCCGCAGCCCCGCTTCGCGAGTTCGCTCGCGGTGTTCCAAACGGAATGTGGATTTAAGATTTCAAGGTTTCTTTTAAAAGCCTCTAACTTTGCTCGCAGTTTAATAATGCCAATAACGACAATTTTCGAACTCGAAAAAATCCGCAATTAATTGTAAATTGGGATAACTCCTCAACACGACCCAACGGAATCTATTCTTAATACAAAATTACAGCCAGTTCTAATACCAATACAATTATACGGCAATTACCGTGAATTTGAACCTCTGACATTTTGAGGCTAATGGCGTTTTACTCTATTCTACACAGTTTTCTTGCACGCATTTTTTAAAATATTATTATGCGTGAATCAAATATCGGTGCAAACTTATCAGCATGTTGAAGAATGGAAAATTAACGGGAATGATATTCTAACGGCAAGTACACAATTGAGATGTATGAATATTTTGAGTCAACTTTTTACGTTTTATTAAACTATCTTCATTACACATGGCTTAGCCCAAACAAAGTACCGTTATATGCAATTTTCAGTATACATACGGCAAAGAATGGGAGTCCCGAACAGAAAATAACAGGAATGGCAATCGAAAACATGTTTTCCGCGTCATTTACAAATTTTCATGGCCAATTAGTGTATAAGGGAATTGCTGCGGCAGGAACGGCCGAATGCGCAGATTCCCCTGCGAAGGACCCCCCGGGCAGCACGGCTGCCAGCCAGGTGGTGCGGGGGGGCCCGGGGTCTCTCCCGGATCCGGGGGCGAGAAGGAGACGCATGTGACGGCACGCACGAAACGGTGAGCAGCAAGTTGGACAGTGACGAAGGCGGCGGTAATGGAAGGACTAATGGAAGAGGGAAAGAAGGAGTGCCAAAGATACAAGGTATGAGAAAAAGCGCGTGATAAATCGGAAAAAAAAGCTCATATAGCTCATTGCCATTTTCCAACATTTGCCTGCGTGCGCCGTGCCTTTATATACCAAACGGTTATGTTTGAGCAGATCAGTGGTAATTTGAAACATGGATTTACTGGGTACAAGAAACCTTGAAGATCAGGCTAAAGAATGCTGGAAATAATTATCAAAATGTTCCGTTTGCGATAGATGGAAAGAGCTACCTGACACCACATGTTGAAAGGAGAATGCAATTCTATATAAGAGGAATGCAGAACCTCCTCATACAGAAACTCCTAGAAAGGAGAGAGAAAGTGATGGAGAATAAAATAAGAAACGAAAAATAAAAGTGGAAATGAAAGAGTGACAAAAGAGGAGTAGAAAAGGAGGATGCTAGAAGTAAAAGTGGTAGCTTAAGCAGGAAGAACAGAAGAGGCAGAAGGTAGGAAGAGAGAGAAGGAGGGGGGGAAAACGGATAATAAAAGAGGGAAAAGGGGCAAGGAATGAAAGAGAATGAGAGGAGAAATGTGTGGATATTAGAGTAAGGAGGAGACAGGAATAAAGGAAGAGGGGAGGAAAAAGGAAGGATTGTACGAAGAGAGCCAACGGGCAAGAGGGAGGGGGTGGGGAGGGAAGGGAGGGGAGGGAGGGGGGGAGGATGCAAGAGGGCGAAATCGGCTGCGTTCTCATGCGGGCACCTCGTTTGCAGGGACGACAGCCCACGGAGGACGCGGGGGGAAGTGGGGGGGCGAGACAAATAGCACTTTTGCCCCCCTCTGCGACCGTCTAAACTTCTTTTCAAAATGCCCCGATCTCACTTTCAAATTACATGAATTGATTGCGATTCTTGAGTGACTTTGGAAGCACGGTAACCTAGCATGGTTAGCTATGTTTCCATACGGCGAAAGCTTTGTTTTCATTAGACTGAAAGTTCATTGTACCGGACAGTCCACGACCCTTTTTTGGGAAAAAGTATTTTAAGACCAGCCAAGATAAAAGCTACATTCATTATTAAAACGTACCCTATATAATTCACAATAATTAGTAATATTTCTTGTTCTTAAACCTTCCACTTGATTTGTAAACCTAATTCTGGTATTTCAAAAAAGCTACGTTTGCTCCAACATAAGATGATTTCTTACATTTCTCGTAACCTTTTGTTCATCCCAATTACGTGTTTATCCACTCTGGTAATGTATCTTCCTATATGTTGACATTTATACGCTACTTAATTAGGTATGTCATTCGATCGTAGGATTAATATTTGTCTGCTCTTTGAATTTCATCCATTACGTGTGCTCATACAGAGCGAAATTAATGAAATCGTTGACATTTTGAATACATTATTGGCAATTTGAAGTGAACCAACAAGAATGATAATTTTAAGCGAGTGTAACGTCACATATTTATCACAGTATGTTGACTTTCTGCGGCAGTTTCTCATCGGTCAATGATTTAAAAGCAATTTCAAGACTTGATTCATGGATGAACTTACAATTTTCAAAGGGATAAAATCTATTAACTTTGCTACTAAGAACTTTGAACCTCAAATAGCATTGAAATCAATGAATTGCAAGCTACCAACTTAACGAGAGTTAATATCTAATTTGTAGTAATACTCAAAAGTATTAAAGAATACTTTTAATTATATATCAGTAAATCTAAACAACATTCTTTATGACGAAGATACATGAAACTACTAAATGGAATGAGAATGTTGATTAGTTTGCATTATACCCAATTTGATTAATTGGGTGTGTGTTGAGGAACTGAAATGTATGAAGAGGAGATACATAGTTGATTGGGTAGGTAGTTTGGCTTTATGAACGCAGAAATAAAACGAAAATAAATGCAAGAATAGCACAAGAGCAAAACGACACGAGAACATATTTACTATGTAGGTACATACGCGCTAACACGCCAAAATAAAAGCCTTTAAAGACATTTCCGTTGCCGATATCTTTCGGCTTTTCATTCATCACTTATCCCTGGCGTCTTCTTGAAGCCACATCGCGAACTCGGAGAAGAAATGGCCCGGCGCCTAGCGCCCGTTTGAACCTTTCCAGCGCGTGACGTGGGAACCCAAAAAACTATCAACTCTAAAAATTAATATTTTAAAATTAAAGAAAAAGAACAGAAAGCGTAAACAAACTTTTCAATTAAAAATAACTAACATTCTATATTTTACAATCAGAATAAAAATGGAATTTTTAAAGAAACAATACCATTTACGAAATACTAAATTACTCATAACAGCCTGTCAACTGTTAACACCGCTCACTTTGGGGGTTATATTATGATTTTCTTAAGGGTCTTTTACGGGTTCATAACCCTCTTTTTAGTTAGGAATGTCAGAGGCAAGTAATAATAATTTTAAAAATAACTGCAATTATTATCAGTAACACCTCCGACCAGCTTTGCAATATTGGATACAACCAATTTTAAACAGGACTATGATCACATAACCATTATATTATTACAAATGTTAACCGTAAAATATTAGAGAAATTACTCTGGGCATGTCGAATACAAAATATTCAAGGTCTTATAAGAACATCACAATGAAATGAATAGGCTGTCGCTTTTCCGCCATGAGCCATTATCCGAGTGAATAATGTTCGTATCAAACTTGATTCGTTATTAACTATAATTTAACATTTTATTGCCTCTGTTCAAAAAGAAGAGAGTTAAAATCAGATGACCGCCGTGCAACTCGCACCACACGATACACATGCACATCTTGAAAACGGTGCCTCCTAAAGCCTTTAGAGCCACGCTCTTGTGGGAGTCCGGATTGTCTTTCTTTTGTCGAAACCTACAACACGAGTCCTTTTTGGACCTTTTATTGCAATTTCGGAGGTGCAGTTTTTCTCGCGACCCTACTCGCATGGGGCCGAAACATATAGAAATTCGAAATGGATGGGAAAATTTAATTGAGCTTTGCATATTTGCAGAAATTGAATGGCACGAATCTAAGTATTTCTGTTTATTAGATTCAGCTCAAAAATTACAATGTTCACCCACGCCTAGTACCGAGCCTGTATGACATAACGCACTACACAGAGTCTGACCATTTCAAATTGGGAGCTGTTCGCAGCTATTTTCTATTTCAAGTCCATCATTTTCCCTCAAGGATCCAACTACAGCACTTCATTCATTCGAAAACATGTCTGGCTACGTAGGAACTCCGATGCAGCACTCTAGACCACAATACCACAACCCGACCCGAAGCAAGACATTTCCGCTTCCGTCAATGCATCTTCCGCGTCATCCCTCACGTCTTTTTTCAGCCGCGTCGCGCCGCGCCGCTTGCAACCGGATTCCAGCGCATCGGAGTTTCCGAACGCCCCCGCCGCGCCATGTGGCAACGCGGCCGCAGGGACGGGGGGACGAGGGGATGGGGGAGCGGAGGCCACGAGACGGCCGTCGTCGTGGCGATGATCGACGCGCCCATATCCGCCGCCGAATAGGGGGGGAGGGGAAACGATCCGATCACTCGCGCGCCCCCCCCGCCCTCGCTTCCGGTGCCCCCCCGAGGCGGCGGACAGCCCGCGCGTTGCGGCTGCCTCCGGGCCACGGGGCTGGGGGTCGGGCGGCGAACGGCCATTGGACCGGTCTGTCTCGCGTGGAAACCGGCAATTCCGTGCACTTTTTATTAGAGGGTTTGTGCACGCCTTATCCGACAGCAATATCGATCTTCTGTGCATGCGCAGATATTCAAAACTGATGCAAAACTTGAACTGCGCATGCGCAAAGCTCGATAGGGCTTTAATGCTCGAGGGTGCACAAACTCTCTATTGATTAGAAACCGTTACTTTGCAGTACACGTAGAGCGAAGTACATAACTACAGCGACATAAATATGCCCTCTCGCACTATCTGAATGAATCCCTGGCTATAAACATTTGTTTCTGTGAATTCGTAAAAAATAAAAGAAAAGTAAATAACTCTCGCAGAAGTGTATTTGGCGTCCATCTTTAAAAATGCATGCTACAAACATTTATTCATTCCCTTGTCAGAGACTTTACTTAGTTTGTAAATATGTTCTCACGCTGTCACATTTTATTGCTGACATGTGTAACACATGCAGCAAAGGCGGCAAACAGTCTTGACTTCAGTTCGAATAACTGCAAAGTTTTTTTCCTCTGGTAATCGATACGTGGACGGAATAAGAAAGCAACTGTACATGACGGGTCTTGTATGCCCTTACAAAACAAAATCATGTTAATCCTTAATAATTACCAGAAAAGCCAAGTGGGGTTATACTCGTTTGTCATGTCGCTAATGGCTACTACGCACAAGAAAAGTATTATATGAGTCTGTTCTAGGAACTACATACTGTGGTTCGGATACTTCGCATTCTTTTATAGCGCTACAGTAGTGCCTCAAGGAGGCTGAGCTTGTAATAGCAAATTTCAATGAAAGACGATCTTTGCCGACACGATGATGTTGATGAACAGTCGATATCTTTTTTAAGTAAAAATACGGGGGCGACAATATATTGTTGCAGTTAATACATAGTTGTGCACGATTGGTTTCTCTTACCATCGCGTATCTTAACATTCATGTATACTCTTCATTCACCCTCATAATCACCCCTTAATACAGTGAAAAGCAGAGGCAATCCTCCTCTGTGACAGTGACTAAGAAAAAGGAGGACATAACGACATAAGCCTCCTCTTTCACCCACCCTCTAATAGCTGTAGCTCTACTCATCACTAGTTCATTGAACTCAAGATTCTTTCACCTTCGTGTTTTTTAGCATTCGATGACCTGCTCCCAACAGGCTGGACCGACTTTCTCCCATATCCACCCCCGTATTTATTCGTGTTCCACTCGGTTACCAGCAACGCCGCCGTAGCGGACGTCGTTCGGGGGTGGGGGCGGGGGTGGAGGTGGAGGCAGGGTTGGGGAGGAGAATTCGGAGCGCGTTCTGGAGTTGTGGGGAGACGGAGGCGGAGGGCGGGCAGACGCGTATATTTATGGGCTCGGGCCCCGTCATCGGGACACGGCCCCGCTGACTGATACGCGCACGGGCGTGTTCCCGATTCACGCCTGAGGTTAGTGATCGGCATCTAAGGCTTGGGAAGGCGGCAACTGGTAGAGATCCCGCGGGAAACCGAGCGTGTATAACAAGCGTGTCGAACAGCAGGCCACGGAACGACAGAGATTTTTACATTCAGAAGGTTACAACGCTCTGTGAACAAAGCCTACAACAAACGTGTTTTAAAGAATAAGGTGCGTTGATGGGGTTTGTTAAAATAAAGGAAGAATGTTTATATTGTTTACCATGAGCCTGGCATAAGTATTAACACAACAAAAAAGAGTTGACTGTATTTTTCTTCGTATCGTCTGCACCACGACAAAATCTCGTAAGCGGAAAAAGCTACTCCAGAGGAAAATGCATTTAAAGGTTACAATATGCCTAAAGAAGCACGTGTCTTAAGTAGCCGGTTGCCCGTCAATTAATTACATAATTGATTAATATGCAACTCTCCACTTGAAAACTCTTATTTTTGTTCTTCTGAAAAGTATCCCTTATAGTTTTTGGGGTGGTACCGACGAAATATACTACTTTCCCTTGGTTTGATAACACCTTGGTTGCTTTATGCTTGTTAAAGAAACGTGTGCCCTTTTTTCATTTTGAAAAAGTCATATTAATAATTTATTTCTTGTGGAAGACAAAGTTTGTGAAACACAAAACTGAAATGTACGGAAAAAATTGCTAATTTGAAAACAATATTTTATGGGAATGTAGAAATTTGCCTAAATTTAAAACTTACGAATGTGTTTTCTATATTTCAACAAAAAAATGAATTGAAGAGAACACGGAAACAGTAAGTTCGAACAACATCCCCCAGAGTTGAAACGAACCCGAGAACAAGCAGCCCAGATGAGTCCTTTGAAACAACCATCACTGTACAACCTCTGTCGCAAAGACGCTTTCCTCTTTAACTTGTTTGTTTGTCTTACATTATTCAGGAACGCAAAACCGTAAAAACGGAACACGGAAGAAAGGAAGGTCAAAGCGGAGACAAGAGCTGCGTTAAGGAGGATTAGAGACGCGATGAAGCAGGACCTCCTTTGCGTTGCTCTGGATGAAGGAAGTGTAATTTTGTTTCCCAAAACACAAACAAGCTTTTTACTTTCATATTTTGCACGATTTGCTGAAAAGAAAACACACTAAGGCAAATCTTCGAGGTTCATTTTCTGTAAAATAGATTCTTTAACGCATTTCATTAAGCCCTCTGAATAATACGATAACGCATTGCAAATGTCTAAACTTGCATTCAAAACGAGACAAAGTGAATATCATAGACACTAACCCTCTATGATTTATTGAGATATAATTATCGTAAAATTAAGGCTAATCACAATGAACTCGAAACGTATACCCACTCTCACAGAATATGGGCGATGCCTTGTGCGGCCAAATCTGGCTTTTCCACAGCTTGGAAAACCCATCGCTGGACACTTGACCCAATCCTGGCGTCGAGGTGTATCCGCTCTTATCATTGGCTTTTGCTCCAGTTTCAGACCGTCCCCCTTCCTCCCTTGGGATTTTCTTCCTAGTTATCTCAAAGGGGCGGAGCAATTTCTGAGGTCAGTGACGCTGCCTCGCTAACGTGAGCAGGGGTAACAGGAGAGGAGGGGGTGAGGGAAGTAAGAGGAGGTAACAGGAGGGGGCAGAAACAAAACAGATTGGTGCGCGCGGGCGCGAGGATCACTCCGCCAATTGCACGGGACGTTGGCCCTGAACCCCGTGGACGCTGACGAACCAAGGGGCAGCGGGTCACGGATGGACTGGACATTTTTATCGAGTTCTTTACCATGAAAATTAATTCTAATTTATGGTATCTAATATTGTGAGAAATTTGTGAGATTAAATTAATAGTATTGAAAGTTTTGTTTCTTACAAACTATTTTAAAATGCTAATGGTTCTAAAGCAGGAACACAAATTATTACATAATCTTTTTCGGAAACACACAATATAATACATTTACATAATATAGACATTTCCTATCAAGCAAATTGAAATTCATGTTCACGTATTTAAAAACTTGTATTTTGACATTATTACGCCTTTATTAAGAAATTCAAGCAATACACACTTTTTATTACGCATTATGAAAATGTAATCTCCATTTTTCATATGAGCAGGTGCATGCAAACAGTGATTTCGTTAATAAATTTAAAAAATCACTGCGGGTGTCCCAAGTAGATTATCATTGCAAAATTGCTATTGTTAATATTGTTTAGACTATTTGTAAAATTGATGCAATTTTATAGTGATAATCGTGAAAAGGAACTAGGGAACCCCTCATTAGAAATATTTCGAAAATATAATTCTCTTATTCTTCACATATTTTCAAAAGTTACTATTTTTCTGTTACACTGCTAGAAGATTAATCTATCCCTTCCCAGTGATATTTTATTTATTTATTTATTTATTTATTTATTTATTTATTTATTTATTTATTTATTTATTTATTTATTTATTTATTTATTTATTTATTTATTATTTATTTATTTATTTATTTATTTATTTAAAGGTATATACAGGCAACAGTACAAATCTGATATGGCCTGAATAGCGCTAACATAATTAATTATTTTAAACATATCACATTGCATATATTAAGCAAAATTGTAATAATTCATATCTTTAATAAATAGCTAATAATATAAACAGAAATTTTAATTCTTTTTAATTTGTGAAATCTACACTGAAGTTAAATATTTTCTAAATTTTTTGAAAAACCACGAAGTAAAAGACGAATAAATTTGAAAACCTTAAATCTTACGAATCAATGAAATTTTTTCTAAAACAGCTGTTAAGAAAGAAACAAAAACTTGTTTGAATAAACTTTAAAGAGATTGAGTATTTAGTTAAAAATTTCAATTCCGGACAATTTTCCAATTAAAATTTTAAGCGAACACGTGTTTCGAATCGTATTATCTTTCCAATTTATTTAGGTTTTGTATGACCCCAAGAAACAGTTTCTGGAGTGTTTAGTTCGATTCAAGAACCCTCTGCAATTAAACATCCGGAAACCTGAACGTTATCAATATTGAAGAAGAAACGGTTTTTATTCACAGGAAACACACCGTCCTTGTTTTCTAATGATTAATTGTAAATAATTTTAGCCATTGTAAGATATACGCATGACAAATAATTTGTGCTCATAAGATCCCAATCTTGAATGCATATCGAACCGGGAAAATACATTTGGTTTTAGATCAACACGGAAAACAAAAAGAGATTCAATGAGATCACAAGTTCTCAAATCGGGAAAACTAAACTACAGTCTTTATTATTTTCAGAAATGAAACTTCATATCTTTAATAATATAAAAGAACTGTGTATTGTGCTCAAATATCTTTCAATTACATAGTGCAATATTATTCCAAAATTTTCTGAAAATTTGTATAAAAGTCAGTTAAAATTTTTTTAATTAATTACAAGTTTAAAAAGAGTAAAAACAGTAAAAATGACTAATTTTAAAATGAAATAAATGACAAAGACAGTGTTACATCAAAAACGAAAATTAGTTATAAGGCATGTTAAAAATCATCCCTTCACGCATAATAGATTTATAAATCCATAGCTAAGAAAGTTTAGAGTTGCGGAGGACAGTAGCCAGCATCTCCTCCATAGTCAACAAGCTAGCTTCTTCGGCTCTTTCATTATCGCAATGCACAGGAGCATGCTTACAGTAAGGTCTGTTCTTCATTTCTGGGGATAGGGGTGGGTAACTGCACGAGATGTCCGTGCGAGAAGTGGCAGTGCCGATCCGAAGGTAAATAACAATTCTTGCCTCGGGCTTAGAGCCACGGATGACCACGACAAGGGTCTTATGATCCTGTGAGTTTGAAAGAGTTCTGCCACTCTGTTGCACTCAAAATGCAACGTTGGATAAAATCTTGGTAGTAAGAGTAGATATTACCATAAAGATGTCTTTCTGGCTTCTCGAGGCCAACTTTACTACCTAGTCAGAGTTTCATTTCCACTTATCCCCACGTGGCCAGGGACACAGGAAAAACGTAATTCAAATGATGGAGAATTAGCGATATCTTCGATGTATTTGATGTTGGATATATGATGTCAAGGTTTACTGGGAGAGAAAGAGGAAATGGACGACAAGGCCGTAGCTTCCTGGGTTGAAGGGCCGCGGTTCCCTCGGACATAGATGTGTGTTCGTGATGTCCTTACGTATTCCCCCTACAGAAAGCCCAAACAAAAAAAATCACAGTGGTGTTATATGACCTAGTAGTTAAAAAGAGACATTAAAAATATATAAAAAACAACAACTTCCAGTTGTCAAAGAAAATTTCACATATTGGAATTCGGACTTTCAATAATCGTTGCCTAATAAAACCTAAGGACTTTATTTCCCTGGGCAAAATAGTATTATAAAACGGAAATTTATTTAATCAAAAATGAAATTTTCTTTATGGTCATAATTCGATTATTATTTATAACAATATTCATCTCTTCAGAGATTTCCTACAATATTGCAAAGATATTCATTGTAGCCAATACATATTTTATTCACACTTTCTTATTTCGTTGGTAAAATAAACATATTTATTAAACTGAGTACCACTGAATTTAATAATGTTCTTTCATTACAATATTTCCATAGTTTTTTAAGCTGAGGAACAGTGACGGAAAATAATTGGCCTAATATTGAGTTAAGACTTCATTAAATATTTTACTGTATTTTACATTCTCGAATGCGCAGCATACTACAGAAACAATGATATCAAGTAAAAATGGTATTTAGGGGTTTTGAAGGAAAATTCGGCTTTTGAAATCACGAACTCCAAAAAAATATTTCCAAAAAGACTCTGCGAACATGTATTTATTTTTAGACTCGTTGTAGGAAAAGGACCTGTGTACGCATGGTACCGCAAAAAATTAAAACATCTGACTTCTAAATCAATGTATTCTTTTTCAAAATTGATATTATACTAGCAAGTTCATTGGGATTCTGAATCCAATGAGAATCCAATATTTCTGGAGGGTATGTTACATTATGCTCATATTGCATTTTGATATTGATTCAGTGGTGAGGTGTAGTTGACATTTACATAATTTGGGAATATTGGAAGGGTTCATTGTCAAAATATTATTTTTTTTAAATAGCAGTTTGATGGCTTAGCCATCATCATCAGTTTCTGATGGCTAACCATGATGATGATGGCTAAGCCATCGAAAGCTGCTATTTGTAAAATAAATAATATTTTGATAATGAAACGCCTCATAATCAATCATATTCATTATTGAAACTTTCTAAAAAAGAACTCTTTCTTTTTACTTTACACTCTTCATTGAATACACTATACCGTTATTACAAATACTGTAGTAAATGTCACCTTTATTAATATCTCTGGGATTTTTCAACATTACAATTACTAATCTGTTTCAAATTTCTAATGAACTCTTTACTCTTCTTCTCAGTATAACTAATTTAAAAATGAAGTTATAAAAATTTATAAATGTTTTCCAAATTTAGAAAATTGCTTTGCAGTGAAAGCATAAAAATTTTTCCCTGAAAGCATAATCTAAATTTTCTATATTACTGCACTTTCTTTTTAAAAGGGTAGAAAGTTACGTAATGCTACGCAAAAAAACGGCGAATTGTCTGCAGAAAACGCATATTACACGGCCCTTGTGACGAAAAAATGGATAAACACTTGCTAAATTTAGAAAAATCCTCCAAATCGTGGTGAGCCAGAATCCATGTTTTTGTGGGTGGTTGATAGCGAAAATCGACTGACGGTAAAATGTCTGTCCGTCCGTCCCTGAACAACGCTAGCGGCTAAACCGTTCATCCGATTTTCACCAAAATTGATACTCCCAATCGATCTGGCTGATGTCGTAGCGCCTTGAATTTGAAACCGATATTGAATTAGGGGGGAGGGTACTTTACATGAAGCCCTGGACATTTCAAATGTTCTAACAAATGGCTCCATAATTTTTTATTACATTTTATGGTTGGATAGTGGAAGTGCTTTTAAAAGAGAATATTGCTGGTCTCATGTTCGTTGAAAACAGATTTTTCGTAAGTATTCCTACAAGTAAAATATTAAAATTTGAGTTTTTTCCCTTCATGAAACTTTATCCTTAAAGATAAGATTTTTAAATAAGATCATGCAATTTTTCGAAACTTTTAAAATTTTCCCGCATAATTTTCCCGTGAAAATACGGGTGAGAAAGTACGCGCTGTTTTAGCATCACTAGTATTCTTTAAAACTGTCCTACTTCTAGACATTAGGCTCTTCTCGAATAATTGCAAGTCCCTTTCTAGTTTTATTATCACAATGTGGTACTGAAGTATGCATGAAGAAGGAAAAAATATTGTACTTTCTTTCTATAGAGAAAAGTTCGCATTCTATTAAATTATAATTATATTATATTAATATATTTTATTATTCCTATATTATACTTTTTTTATATTATATTATATATCTCAATATATTTAAACTTAAAAGGTTGCCCTTTCTGAAAACGAAAAAATATATACTGAAACGATTATGTTCTATTTAGCATAGGTTTTATTATATTTAACTACTTTTCTAAGTGGAAACTGAAACACAAATCGCTTTACCCGAATGGTTAACGTCATAGGTACGCTGGCGGCTTGCTAACGTTGTGAGTTTGAACAGAAGGTATTTTTTTTCTTCTGTTACGGTGTGATTTCAGTAGTAATATGCCCAATATTTTGTAATTAATATTAATTTTTGAAAAGACTTAGGGCCCTAAAAGGGCCCGTTTTTCGTCCATCAGTACGACGACTAGAAGCCTCCGTTCTGTACCATCTGACCGAGGCGCTGGGTCCTATTTTCGAGGAACTCTATATATTTTTGAAAATTGAAAAAGTTAATTTTTCAAAACTACAAAATTGAAAATAGAATCTTACTGGTTGAAAACTTTTTTCCCAATTCATGTAATAGTATAATATTGCGGAGCAGTAACATTAGAGAAGAAAGTATGTGCTGTTGTAGTACAATTACTTCGTTATTTACATTATAAGCATTATAATTTCTTTAAGAAACAATCAATCAACTGTTTGCTGATAATTAAAATATTGTTAGCATTATATCATTCAAGTTTAGGTTACAAGTTTTCATGAATAACGAATGCAAATTTGCCCGGGAAATTCTTAGTTGTGTTAATTGGTTTTAAAATCACATAGTTCTTTTAATACTACGCGGTTCTGTATTTCAGACTGGTGTTTCACGACGAGTTACAGTTCAGTCTTATCCGGGTAATGAGATCACCTTGAAGAAAATGGGAGGGCAAGATAGCAGTTCGCAGGATGAAGCTACTTCGCGAGCCCTACAAAAAAGACATTCGAATCGAAATATTTCTAACTAGAACCAACTAAAGAATAGTACCGCGCGGAGGATCCCACATTCTTATCAAGAATGGAGTTTGCTGTAACCTGAAGTAAATGTTGTATATCATAAGAACAATAAATTTCAAGATAGAATTCATTCTACAACCCCCCTCATCGGTGCTGTAAGTACCTCTGTGATAGCTCCGTGGATTAAACGCGTAGTATATAGAGGAATGGACGCCAGATCAAATCCTGCCGAATATGTATTTTTTTTACCTGATGCCTGGAACACATTAATCACTATCATCACGAGAGAGACATTCCAAAATTCTGCAAGGAGGAACAAACTTGTTTTTGTAAACGATAATGTGATTATTTTAAAGATTGTGTGCTGGTATCTTGTATTCCAAGCAATGTGACAAACGAAATTTGGAAGAGATGGCTCAAATATTAACAGTGTCTCAATTGCAATATCATTATCATATTTTTATGTAATCGTTAGAAATAATATAAAAAAGTCTGTTTCAAGTTGTATAATCACTAGTAATTTACATATTTAACAGTTCTAGAGATAATCAGAATCCTTAACAAGTCTGTGGGATTATTATAAAATTTTGCAATAAAGGTAATTTCTTCGTTTTTTTTATTAATTGAGAAAGGAATATGTCTTTTTACACGTTTAACAAATTTCCCTTTAGAGACTATTACGAACTCATTAAAATTACTTTTTTGTGTTTGTGCCTTGTGATAAATGCTAACAGAATGCATCCCTTAATTGTTTGTAACAATTGAAAATTTTTATTTCTTTATGGTCTTCTTAAATTTTTAATGTAAGTCTTCGGTAGGTGGAGCCACATTTCAAAATGTATGAACCCCAAAAACATAATAAAGTACGAGACGTGGCAGTGAAAGAAATCAATATTTTTTTATTATTATCTCCATTTTTAAATAAACAATGTTTTGATACGGCTTATCTTTAGTGCGGGTAGACTGAGACTAAGTGGTGAGCATTCAATCAGCCCCAAATTTCAAAAAAGAAAATAAAATTTTAATTATTTAGTTATATCCAATGATTATTCGCCATGCTTTGTAGGTGATCCAATGCACAAATCACCTGTCATTTAGTCTCAATATAGGAAAAAAAAGGGGGAAAAGAATTTCGGATCTCAAAATTTCTGGGATAAAGTCGTTTTTTTAAATCTAAATATTAAATTAATTATAAAATTCATAAATATAACGGAGTTAGATAAATTAATATATTATCATGTATTGTTAAAAACATCAGTTGCCCTAATATTGCATTTTCCAGAAATTGTACTGCTTGAGAACGAATATGTTTGAGAATATGATTTCATTACGTCTTAAATGTTACTCTCAGAAAAAATGGAGAAATTACAGAACAAATATTTCGTATTCGTAGATATATTAAGGCTTGCAGATTACAAAAAGACCAATAACTCTCTCTGTAGCTGAAATCTTTTTGACACCGGTTTAAATCGGAGGTTTTGAGGATCGAGTTCTGCGCGATGCCTTTTTTCTTCTGTTCCGGTTCTGTTTTACCTAAGTCTGAGAATTAAAAGATAAGAATGTTTAGCGGAAAATACTTGTATTTATTTATTGCTTATAAGATCTTTGCTGAACTTTTATACTATATAATGTGTAATTAGTTTGATCCGCTTTATTACAAATATTTATACAAATGTGTACTTATTTATATTTAGTTAGTAAGAATTTAACCTAACCTCGTTTGGGAATTAAGATAGTGAAGCGTTTGACATACATTTTGCATTCACTTCCAAAACGTTTGTCACAACTCTGTCACTTTTTATGGAAATGAAGTATGAGGAAATGTTTATCCGTTCGTTAGTGATATCCATATTGTGACCTGATAACGTATTAATTGAGTACTAAAGATGTAATTCCTTGGGACAGGAATCAAACCCGCATCGTTCGATTTACGACCAGTTGCTCTGACCACTGAGCTCGAAAAAATGCGTTTTACAGTTGGATTCTTGGGCTCGTTATTCCCACGCATTTTATATTTGTCACCACTTTGTCATGATTTACGTATGTCAAGTATGACGGAAGGTTTGAACCTTTAAGTAATTGATATCGAAGTTGTGACCTTTTACACAACGTTTTTCCCCAGATTGTTACAAATTACTCATTTTTTCTTGTTTAGATAAATACATTCATATTTTGCAAAATGGATCATTTATAAAAAAATAAATCCACCTTGAAATGACAGTCAGTAATGCAGAAAACTCTCAGTACTTTTTTTTTTGTATCTCATTTTGTAGACCTGTTTTAATAAACTTTAGATGGATTTTGAACTATGATAATTCGACATCTCAGCACAAAACAATACTTACATCTTCGTTTTACTTTCTGTATACGCACGTATATACGGAGTAATATACGTAGTGTGAGAAATTTATGTAATGCAGCGGAAAATCGATTTCGCGATTTCAACGGTAATACGTTTTAAGTCCCTGATACGAAAAGTGGTTTTCTTCAAAAAGTCCGTCCGTCTGTGAACCACCGTACGATCCTTTCCAAATTGAAGAAACCCTTGTTCTTCGGCTGTTGTTGAAGCTTTGAATTTTGAAAAATCTTTGAAATTTGGGGTCTTTACATGAAACCTTTCGGCATTTTCAAATTTTTCACAAACGGCTTTTATATTTTTTTTTTAAATTTTTGTAAGAATAGAATAAAATACACTTAGAAAAAAACATAGGTCCAATTTTCCGGTAACTTGAATTTTCGAAAATTTCAAAATTTGAATTTTTGGGACGTCTACCAACAACTACTAAAATGAAAACAGAGATTTTTAAAATGAAATTTGTTTTCATACATCGTTCTTGCATAACGGTCTGTAGGCTTTTTGAAATAGATTTTTTTGTGCAAAAATGAGACAAAATTTCAATTTTAAAGAATGTTTGAAATGCAAAAGTCCATTGAAACCGTTTTTCTTTTTTTAACTTATAAACGTTTCGAAACAGATTTTGTAAATTGTTCTTTTCTTTTAAGGGAAAATTCCTATCTTCAGCGCAAAACTCAACAAGTATCACTCAACACATCCTAATATGTGAAACATTGTATATGTGTCTGCGGGAGTGTCGTCATGTAGTTCAGGGAATTTCGAAGGGTTTCTTGCAGAACCGGGGGGCCCGAGTTCAGGTCCTGGCCTGTTCATTCAATTTTTTATTTTTGAAAATGTGTGAGATTTTAATTAACACTTTTCCTTTTCAATAAATTTAAGGTATGTATTTGCGGTCGTCGTTTGAGAGTTTTAAAAAACCAATGGAGTGTAATAGGGAACATTTGTAATTTATTAAGAAACTTTCCAATAACACGAGAAACTAAAAGCTGATTTTTATTGAAATGTGAGTAGGTGAACAAAAAAATAATAACTGCGTAATGATTAGGGATTTTTTTTGAAGTCAATACATGTTTCTTAGATTATAATAATTACTTGCAGAAATGAATTTTGAATGTCGGACTGTCGAAACTTGTCTGTACATTTTGCTCAACGTTATCAGTCAATAATCTCACCTTGGGCCGAGGCGATAAGGGCTGAGCGTCTGTAGAACCGAAGCGTCTGGTAGCAAGAATTACATAGTACTGAACTGGAAACATTCTTGAGTACAATTAACTATTTTATAGTTCAGGTAGATTTCTTTGCTTTCTTATTGTCTCCTAGAGGTAATTTATTTAATATTTAAATTGCAGAAGTGCGGAAAAACAATGAGTTTGAAGACAAAATTCGTAGATTCTTAATTAAGTACACGGATATGCATACGTATGTCTGTGTTAGTAGCAATCGCTTAGGTGCGTGGCTTTACAATAGAGGAACGCGTGTTCAAATCCGGCAGTGTATCAGCGGTTTTTTAATTGACGAGCAATAAAAATCAATTCCCAATAACGATGTCGAGAATATTCTAAACATTCCTCTCCTTTGCAAGCAGATACCATTACAAAACTGCGGAAAGAATTTGACGTACTTCGATTACGGTCGTTTACCAGATCATTCCTACTCCATATTTTTCCTGTTCATAGGCCGTTTTTGGTTTTTACATTAGTACGTTCGTTTCCTTCCCAATCCCTAATACGAGTATTACGTCCTTTGTAATTAATGTTATTTGTGTCTCTCTGCCCTTTGTCAAGTTCTCTAGCTGAAATGTTTCTTAGTTTGAAACTTCACTATCTACTACCAAAATATGAAGAACTAGAGGTGCAAAAATAAGGTTGCTAATGGCACAGACTTTCGTAGCAAATGTTTCTAATTTCCTTTGTGTGGACTGGTTTTAAAGGGTTTTTCTCCATTCTCTTGCCAGCTGCCATCTATCGCCGCACAAGATACATTTTTGACATTTTGTAACTTTTCGGTTCCAAATAGTAGAACCGAAATATTATTTCTAGAATATTAAAAAAGGCTAAAATCTTATCATAAGTAGGCAATTTTCATGGAAAAATTTGGAGCCGTTGTTAAGAAAATAGCGTTAAGCGTTACTGTAAAGCAAAATTTGAAGCTCTTTTGCACAGGAATCTATTGAGTTTCCAAAACTTCATTTAAAGTCATTTGAGGGACTTCTACTCACAATTTCAATAATGTATACAAATCTATTTAAATGTGCATATTAATGGCGTGAGAGATTTTCATAAAATTACATTTGTGTAAATTTTGAAAAACAAAGAATGCAACAAAATGAACTTTAGTCATATTAAACAGTGCAATTTAGCACTTACCATTGGAAAAAAATTTAAGAAAATATTTGGAGCCATTTTTTAGAAAATGGCGTTGTAGTTCTGAAAATGCGGAATTGTGAGGTCATTTTACAAAACATTATTGAGATTTCGAGAAACTTTATCTGACATTATTTAAAGCACACATCAAGTTTTGTGAAGAAATTCCTCTAATGTAAATTACCAAATAGAGACAAGCCCAAAAATAAATTTTTGAAAAAACAAAAGAATAGAGCAATGTGGCGTTTATGTCATCGGATAGAGTGCACCTAGTTAGTGCCTAGCAAAAAATTTTAAAAAAAAATTTGGAGCCGTTTTTGAGAAAATCTTGTTTATGCACATTTTTTAAAAATTTCAAATATTGACGTCATATTGTGCGAAATCTACTAAAACTTTCAAAACATTTAGATGACCTAATTAAAAGAACCAATTACGAGCAACATATTTCATTTGAAGGAAAAAACTCTATCTTTAATTTCTTAGTTAGGAAGACGCCGAAAAATATTCAAACTTTCAAATTTTGAAACTTCTGCGTTAACCGTGAAAATCGGACCTAGTTTACCTTATAACTGTATTTTACTCTATTCTTACAAGAAATTTAAAGAAAAAATTTGGAGGCGTTTTTGAGAAAATTTTGAAAATGTCCGGGTGCGTGATATAAAGTCCCCCCAAAATATAATAATTGTTTTTCAAAATCGCGGAGCTTCAGCTCAGGCAAAAACGACCTGGGTTTCTTTTAATTTGGAAAAGATCATTGCATGCTTTAGGCGCTAGCGTAGTTCACATACACCAGACGGACAGACGGACGCTTTGCTTCCAATTAGGTTTCGGCATCAGGAGTCACAAAAATGGGTTTCTGGCTACACCACGTGTTAGAAGATTTTTTTTTTAATTTAGCAATTGGTTTGATTCAATTTTCGTCACCAGAGCGCCGTAATGACTTTTTCCGCCGAAAATTCGCCGTTTTTTTGCGCAGCATTACATAACTTTCTTATATGTATATTACTCTGTATATACGTACGTATACGAGATAGTAATGTGTAAAGGGTTTGTTAACATGCGTTACGTAGATACATTTTAAGGAATGAGTTAGTGATGAAGTTGAATGATTGAAAAAATAATTCTTTGGGTTTTTTAAAAACCCTGTATTTATATATAATAAATATTTGATTATCAGTTGATGTAAAATATGTTTATCATGCCCATTTGTGAACATTCTGAAAGGCTACATTGTTGTGAATGATATTGATTAATAAACAAGCCTATAGTTAAATATTCTTTCAATCATTCATTCAAGAGTATTCTACAACTATTCTAAAACTCTCCCAACCGCGGATCCAAAAGAAAAGAATTAGGTCACGTGACCCCTCTTGATCCTAGAAAAAAATACATTTATCTCTCTTAATGAACTCGTTTAAACTAGTAATGAAGATGAAGATGAAGATCTTTTATTTAGATAATAATATTTCATCAGAAAAAAATATTTAACCCTTTTAACTTGACGTTGAACTTTTGTTACATTATTTTAGGAGACACCAATAAGCCATCAAGACAGGTTAAAACAAAATGTTGAAAAAGGGTTTGTTAGTCCATCATCCAAAAAAACTACAAATGTTGGTGGGTTTTCGTTTAAAACTTCGAGAACGGCTGCATGCTTTTGACTTCATACATAGCGATTTCCCGCTTTTTGAGTCAAAGGGTCACTTGAGAAATAAGTAGAGAAAATATTTGTTTGTATCTGTAATATTTAATCCAGTAATTAATACAAACATAAAAAATGGAGATTCAAAATAAATAATGAAAGTCAAGATACATGGTTGTAGGAAATATCGATATGATATAGAACAGAAAAGGTATATTTCGAGTAGTGAAGGAATTTAAAGATCTTAGAGTGACTATTACAGCAGGTGGATCTTAATAATGACTTTATTGAAAAATAAGGAAGGCGATTATTAGTAGACTTCATAATATTTTTTTGATATAAGAATATTTTGAAAGAATACTAAGAGACAAATATACAAGACAATGGTAGAGGGCTGTGTTACATGGATCAGAAATTTGGGGTTAAAAAAGATGCAATAAACTCTGGGTTAAATGCCATGAAAATGAATTTTGGGGACGATGTTGTCAGGATCTGTTTGATAGAATACCAAACGAAGAGATTAGACAGATAATGAAGATTGAGAGACAAGTGATCGAAATTTAAATCAAAACAACTCCAATGGTATAGCTATCTAATGAGAATGCATTCTGACAGAATATCAAAAATTATTTTTGAGTGGATCCCTTTCGAAAGAAGAAAACGAGGAAGGCCAAGGAAATCTTGTCAGTCATCGATTCGACAATGACGAGCACAAGGATAGAGGAAGATGCCTGATGGAATAAAAAACATTAGGGGTAAGTGCGAAAACGATCATTAGAACTGTAAAATACTCGCTTAAGAATTAATAATTACCTTAAACCCGAAGTGGAAAAAACGGGTGAAGAAGCCTTGTTATTTTGTACAAGTAAGCGGCGCTAACAGATCTTGCCGGAATTCAAACCAAAAGCAAAGTTACGTTCTTATTTGAAAAAATTAAATGAAAGCAAAGAAAATTGGATTATTTTCTGTGAAGTCCTTTAGATAACAAATGTCAGATATTACTGTATTTGATATTTATAATATTTGTAAACTTTGTCTAATTATCGGGATGATCCTTTTTCAATGCGAACAACTATTCCTAGGAATTTATAGATCGAAATGTAAATGTAGTATTTAGGTAAAAAGAGATTATTGAATTATGTTTTCGAAAAATTTACGGGACTGAAGTAAAAAGAGAAAACTATAACAAATAGTAAATTCACATTTCTTGTATGTTGCACCAATGAATAGTGTCAATTCCGCAATTAAATATGTGGGTCGCTTTAGCCTGAAATCTTTCGCTTTAGCTGCGATAACATAATTCACAGGAAATGTACAGCATTTTATCGACGAATGACAGAAAATATAATTACAATAGCTAGTAGGACTTCTAATGCAGTATTCCAAAGGCAGATTTTTTTTTAAAACTCCAGACATTTGTTCATCATTTCTCTCTCATGGTATGCAACATGTATTCTCGTTATGGTGAAATATTTAGTATCACTTTCGGAATCCCAACACTTAAGTAAAAGGAACGCAATGGTGACCCTGAAGATTTGGTTACAACCCAACAGCTATAGCGCAGATTTTTCCTTCTTCCCGACCTTGCATTAAAGGAAAAGTGGTCGCAAAAGTGGTCGCAAGTGGTCGAAGAGTGCGACTAAATGTGAATGAATTATGAATTTGAGGTCATTGTGTTATTATTTTGATTTTCTTGTAAAATCGTCTTTGGTGAATATACGTATACGAACACAAACTATCATTCAATAGGCAGTACGAATTAAAGCGTTACATTTTTAATACAGTAGCAGTCCGTTTCAACAATAATAAATATTTTAGATATAATTTTAAAATTCAACCTTAATTCATATTATAGTACTTTAATTAAATTACTTTATAAATATGTATAACTCGAATGAAATTTTTCCCAAATCAAAAAATAATTAATTGCCTATTTTGTTTAAATATTTATTAACAATTCATTAAAAATTATAAATATGCAGTGCAATATTACAGAAGAAGGGGTTAGTGAATACATATCCAATAAATTGGCAATTTTTTTAAAATGTAAAAAAGTATGAAAATAGACAAAAAATTTTATTTTGCAACAATATTTTACAGAAGAGGATATCTATTCATTTTCGAACGATTATCGTGATACAGATTCGAAGTTTGACAAAATTTTGAAACATTATTAACAATTACAATTTTTAAATAATTGATGACATGAGAATCTCTAGTGATTCTTAATGGATTAGCGAAAACAGTGTTTGCATAGGTCTGCTTATCTAGAAGAAGTGGGTGTAACATTCGATGACGTGTAAAAACTTTGGGGCATTGCTCGTCTCTCGAAAATAAAAATAGCGTAACGTAAAAATATAATTGCTATAATAATATAAATATATTAATTTCATTGGTTGGGTTGGGAAAACATACATAAATTACATGTAAGTAATATATTGATGTGTGTGTGTGTGTGTGTGTGTGTGTGTGTGTTCCTCCAAAGTTCACGCAATAGACAAAAGCTGGTGTTTCTACCCTTTTCAAACATTAAGATATAAAATGTTATATCAGAGTCTTGTTTTGATTCTTAAGCAAAAATCCTCAAAGACTAGGTATCAATATGATTTTAATAGTTGCGGTAAAGAACTCCATGTAAAATGCAATCACCTAACGTTATATTGAAGAAGTAATTAATTGTGATCCCCAAAACAAAAAGATCAAAAATCATTCATTTGCTTACAGATGCACCTATCAATCATAATGTCTGGGATGAAAACTTGCATTGTGGCTAAATGAACTTTAAACACTTTTACTTTATTTAGTATTTTTACATATCAAAACTATTTTATTACATATTAATGTCCTGACCATATAGTATTTTTTTTAAATTTGGTCATCTGAAAATTGATGATGGAAGATTTCACAACTGAAAGCTGCTATCTCGGAGACGTGTTTTTGCAACTGACTATAAAACGTATTTCTTTATGTTATTAGTTTTCTAATAAAATAACTAGGTTAGAAATGCATACAATGCAAATTATTTGCATTTTATATTAAATATTACAATAATAAACGACGAAATGTAGACATGGAGCTTCAAAATCGTTGTCCCGTGTTATTTTTGCCTAAAACACGTTTTATAACAGTTTTAAAAAAATGGTTTTTCTGGAAATTTCATGACTTTATTTATGTAATTAAATGTATATACAAAAATTTATGTAAAACTGTTGGTTGATTTAATATTTATATTCAAATATTTACTATAATATAACTCGCGATCACCGCCATTTTGTAATGTTCAAGATGAATAGTCCCGCCTCCCTGAAATGAAGCTAAAGCGGATTGGTCAGCTCGATCCCGAAGGGCGGGGCAGGGTCGGAAAACTCTGGTAAAGTTCGGCTCAGGACATCGCCCATTTTTTGTGCAAGCGAGGGTACATAATGACGTTCATAAACCTTTGACAACCCTAGATTTCGATTAAGAGATGAAGTTGGAATGACTTAACGGACGAATTTTTTTAAATAAAAAATATTAACGAGTTTTTTAGAATCCTTACACAATTCGAAACTTTTGGAGAACACAAGTCTAGTCCAACTAGATCAGTTCATAACATTTTAAAAAATTTACGGCCTTTACCTAACAATCCAGACCCCAAGGGAAATAACCCAGAAAGCATCTTTCAAATCAACCAGCCAACTCGTTTCCGACAACGAAGGCAAAATCGAGAAAAAGAAAGAGACGGAGGACCGCGATGAATGTGACAAGTGGAAAGAAGAGCGACGGGAGATGGCGCGGGCCTCACGGATCAAGCGGGCGACAAATGCGCGCGACCACGTGATTCCTTCCGTCACCCGCGGCAGCGGCTGTCGGGGCAGCGACGGTGATCCTTCAGGTCAGATACTTTACTGGCGTAGGGCGCAAGAAGAGGATATGAGCTTTTGTTTGTTTTTGACGGAGCGTCGAAAGATAATCTGAAAATTGATTAAGAGAAAAAGGACCTTTTCTTTTCATAATGCTTCAACGTTGACACACACTCGAGGCATCTCTAGTAGTGGCAAAATTTAAAGTTCTGCATTTCATGCTGTTGTTCATTACTGTAGAAGACGGACTGATACTGGGGCACGTAAATTAAATAATCTCTCAGCCATTAATGTTCAATTTGATCGGTTTTAATACATCAAACGTACCAGCAAGTAATAGACAGATTTGTTCATGGAGAAATTGAGAAATGCTCGCCTCTTTACTTCATTGGCACCACCTTTCTGATCACTACCCTCTCCGCACCTCCAGCTGGTCCTCCTCGGTCTATCTCAGCAGACTGCTTCCAAATGTAGTTCAATCTTTAACTGGCCCCACAACTGCTTAAGTTCTCTCCTACAGGAAGCAGGTCCTTTCTAATGGTAACTCCTACTCTTCTCTCCCCTTTTCCCTTTTATTGGACTGTTCTTTTTACTGAACGTACTTTTCATCCACCTCGTTACTCCCAAAGTTGGCTCATTTTTTGTTTTGAATAGAAGTTCAAGAGATGCCCATGAGGACACGTTCTAATTTACCCGTTCTGTACTTTATAGCCGATCGTCACTCAGGTAAGTGGGGCGAGATCTATCTTCTTCAGGGTGGCGAGCGATTCACTTCCCTAAAACTCTGCATTTCCCTTTGTGAGCTTAGAAAATATTTCCTACATACGTGACTCCCTGTTCATCGCTTAAACCTATTCGGAGCGTTTTCATTTATCTCGAACGTGTATTTGATAGATTATTGAAAGATGATCCAGAGATTGAGAGATGCCAGCAGAAAAGCTTTTATTCACCGTGAGATATCGTATATCGGAAGGAAATGGGCTGGATTAATCTTTTCAATCGCTTCAGGAAATAATATGTTCCATCTACCAGAATCATGTGGGACTCTGGCATCTGTAAACAGTGGATGACCATCGTTGCTCGAATCGCCTAGCGTACGCAGTACAAACACCTTCAAACATACACTCACATTTTATCCCCAATGACCATGTAAGCTTGAATCACCTAGTGTGTGGTTGGTGTGACGCACCTAAAATCGTGCACACACGCACACGCATACACCCACACACACACAAATTTATTCTCATTTAATCCGTACCACTTCTTTAGATTTATAAGGATCGAGAGGTTTTAAACGTAAAATGGATTAGTTGGAATGTTCTCTTCCTGTTACGATTTCTTTAAAGTATTGTGGACTACTCTGACCCAAAATAATATCCTACAAAATAGTTAACAATACTTACATAACACATATCATCCTCCATACTTCCATTTAATCTCGCGAGGTTGAGAATAGAATGAGGCGACATGTCACTTACCTGTAACAAAAAAGTAAAGTATGTGAATACATTTTTAATGTACAATGCACAAAATGTAATTTCGAACAAGTTAAATTGAAATGAATCAGATAATTAAAATAGAAGCTCCAAATATCATGCCTGAAACGAGACACTCATAAAACATTTTCAAATTAAAAACAAACTTTTCATTCATTCAAAAAATATACACAAGCGACACAATCCCCATTTCTGCTCCAGTGCTCTCGGGTGCATTTCATTTTCCCTCGCTTCATTAAACCCAAAGAGCAATGTCAGCCGCCTACACGGCAAAGAACACCCCTATCGCACGAAGAGGAAAACGTGGAGGGTGTCAGTTATGTTCTAATTGCCTGCACGGGCACGAGCAGTCCAAACACTCCAGCGTTATCACGTGTTTGTATCCACGTCCGTCCCCGCCACTCGTCTGTTTACGTTCGTTCCACACGAGTCTAATTCCTCCAGGTCGAGTAGCACTTGTCATCTTTAATTTTTTGGTACGCACGCACCAGATGTCGACTTCGGTTTATGGGCCAGGAAAGGGAAACGGTGACAAAAAATTTCTCCCCCTCTCTTTCTCTCACCCCGCTCTCTCTCTCTCTCTCTCATTCTGTAACGACCCTCTAAGGGCACGCTCTTGCCTCCACACTCGTAGTACCACCGAAAAATATCGAGAGCACGAGTTTTGGGTTCAACCAACCGTCCGTCAGGGCTGAAATTCTGAGAGGAACACTTAAAATGAGTGTTCCGTAAGTGACCTATTCTTATTCACAAACAGCCCTTGTTCTCAAACGAGAGGTCAAGGAGTGGTCTCAATCTTAAAAGGGAGGTCGCCCACTACCTCGAGTACCGAATTCGGCCTCTTTACTTTGCAGTGTGTTCTTACGTAGGACCCATTTATATTGTGTGAAACGATGACATTGATTTCGCAGGATATTTTAAATTCTATACGCAATACAACAATCGTACCACGAAATGGGTTATTAAAATCATATACGTAAGTACGGACGAATGATCTCGAAGGGGACAATTTGGGAGCTCTTTGTACAAAACATACTTAGTGAATACACGCCGTGGTCACTCAATTACAAAACAGCTGGCCGAAAAGACAGGTTGCCACGTGTCCGATCATTTAAAGAAGTATTCACTCCACATTCATGAGAAACATCTATCAAAAACCGACTTCCTTTTACAAGTGAACTCTTATTTTAGGCAATCATTTACACTGTTATTTACTAAGTGTCCAGAATGTCTGACCAATGAATCAGTCACTTACGGAACACTCGTTTTAAATGTCCACTGTAAAAACACTCAGGATGGAAGTGGACACAAAATAGGAAGGAATGATTTCCACGCGGTCTGTTGCCCGTAGGTTAATGCACTGCTCCGGCATACGTCTGGCAATGATCGGAGGAAACCAAAGAAACGAACAGAGCAGCCATTCTCTAAACTCCCATCCCGCTAGCGCCGGCATCCAATGCAGCTAAGTAACTGGAGTTGAAATCCGTCAGATCGAACAAAGAGCTCGAATCAAAACGCGATCCTAGAATCCCCCAATTACGCACCTTTAATTGCTGACAGTCAACTTCAAACGATAACGCACCCGGTTAATTTTTATTACGACCATTCAAAGTCTTGTCTCCTATAAATCAAGAAGCAGTTCAGCTTTAAGGCGGTCGTCACATGCACCAGATGTTGTTTGGTTTGTGTACACTCAAGGGCGACGAGGTGGGCGAAAAAGGGTATGCCACAGCGGTACTTTAAATGACCGAGTCTACACGTATTCATGGTACCAGAAATAGAGCAAATAAATTTGTATTGTGGTCATGGCATCGCAATAAAATGGGAGAGCCATGTTGAAAACGGGTGGAAAAACGCTAACTGAATCCTGCATTAATTGAGGAAATAAAAAAATAGATGCAGGGAAGAACATAGTGATATAGGGCTTTTAAATTAAGACGAAAAATACGCTCGGCTACACAGGTAATAATCATTTGAAAAAGCGCCGAGATTCTAGAGATAAATGGATAGTGAAAACTTTGACAATAAGTGCTGACGAAGGCTAACAAGAAGTATGGAAAAGTCTGAACGAAAAATGCACGCATGTGCCCTGCTGAAACTACAAAAGCTGAACATGAGAACGCGATGTCAACTATCGGGGTGTCCTCTATCGAGATGAGATGGAGATGTAACAAACCGTTGTGATCAGAAAATGGGTACAGTACGAATGTTAGTACGTGCGCACGAATGTCGGGCGGTCTCTTCTTTTGAAATTCATTGAAAAGTTACTCACATTTTAGTACTAACTTCAAATCCCTTTAAAAATCCGCAAATAAGCCATAGAAATATTGTGACGCTTATCTCTGCTATCAACTTATTTGTCAAACTCAACGCATTAATATTTTAAAAACACTCCGTTAAGGAAAAACACTTGACATGTCACATTCACATCTTTCGTACAAAAACATTGCGCTCTAATCACGGAAGATTATATTTCATGGTCAAAATAAAATAACATGTATAATGCATTAATTATTTTTAGTGTTGAACGAACTTTATGAGCCTGCAAATGATGACGGAAACTAAGGTGAGTAGCAAATTAGCCAACAGCGGAAAAAGCATAACAAGCGAAAAGCGGCTGTCACCGTAACGCGCAGCTCATGAACGCAGAGGCACTTGCTTCAACGCGGAGGTAAAACCACGCGTCCAACTATACGAGCAGTATAACGGCCGTAAAGCGAACCAGCCCACCGCGACGCACCAGAGACATTTGGGATACGCATTACTTACGCCGCCGACTTGCCATTTTATATTAAAATGTTTTTTTGTATTGGTGACGAAACCTGTAAAAAGTGGAAACTAATATTACGGTTCTCGAAAATTTCCATTACGCATTTAATTGATATCAATCCCCAAATGGTACATTTTAGCAGTGTTGGGTCTAGACAATTTTGGGCCCGGGGCAATGCTGAAAAGTAGCCCCCCACCCCCAACCCCCGAAAAAAATAAGTGTGAAAGGTGTATCAAGTTATTTTTTTTTAATAAATAACAGAAATTACGTTTAAACAGAAAACGTTTTGGAAGTATATCTTAAATAATAGTTTTAAGTACAAGTGTTAAGTGATCAAATAATATAGTTTACACGGTGAGCATAAAAAGCTAAAAAAAGTCATTGTGTTTAGTTAGTGTTTAATAAAATCACTTGTTAAATATATGAAACAAAAAATATGAATTTCAGTAGAACCTATTTTAATGTTGGCATTATTTGATTTTATTACGGTGATCTTCCCGGGACAATAAATAGAACAGACAGAAAAAAAATGAAAGCGCTGAAATGAAACCCTTTTACGTTCAGTAGCAGGTTACAATATTTTGGGATAGACAATATAATGATGACATCAGAACCGAACTGAATTTTACAATCTGATGGACAGAATCCAATCATTTAGGAGTAACTGCATGGTCATATCCAACGCATGCCCCCAAACAGAATTCCCAAAATAATGTCACATATAATCCTAAAGGAAGAAGAAATGTTGGCCGCTTAACAGATGGAGAGACTCACTTCTTGATGGGGAAACAGGCCTTAAGGCCTAAATCCATGAAGAAGAAGAAGAAGAAGAAGAAGAAGAAGAAAAAGAAGAAGAAGAAGAAGACGGTGATCTTCCCCCACTGGATGGATCCGGCGCCAACTTACCTGTCGGCTGACTGGGTTTACGCCAACCAGCTCTCTTCCACCAGCGAGGCACCGCCCCAGCCAGGACAAGCTCTAAACTCCAGACCGGTCTCCCAAGTGAGGTAGTGCATGTAGGTTTGTGTGAGGAAAGATCGCACGCGATCCGTGGCCCATTTGTTAGGGTACTGCTCTGGCATTCGCCTGGTGTTGATTAGAGAAACCACAGAAAACTACCGATTAGAGCAGTCGGCCGATAGAATTCTCCTCCAGTGACTGAACTCGACCTAGCTATCAAGCTAGTGTTCAAACTCCTGCCCCCATCGGCATTCGAACCTAGGACCTCCGGGTAAGAGGCATTGCAGTGTCATCAGTTGATGCAGTTGGCCAGCTCTTCCGGTTGCTGCCTGGTGGGGCTATGGAGTGAGAGGACATTATGGTGACGGCCTGTTGTGCTACTCTCCGAATCTAGGGACAGCTTATATACCGGTAGCGGTAGCTCAGTGCATCAACTGATGTCACTGCAGCGCTTCTGTCCCGGGAAAGGGCCTAGGTTCGAGTCCTGATGGTGGCAGGATTTTCGACACTAGCTTTCCAGCCAGGTCGAATTCAGTCGCTGTCTGGAGGAGAATTCTGGGGGCCGGCTGTTCTGATCGGTAGTTTTCCCTGGTTTCTCCTATCAACACCAGCGAATGCTGGGCAGACCTACAAAACGGGCCACGGACCGCGCGCGATTTTCCTTCCTCTTCTTTGTCCTATCCTCTCCCCTTACACCACACTTACACTAACATGGACTAAATACCACATATTTCGGAGACCGGTCGGGGGCTTAGAGCTTGTCCCGACTAGGCGGTGCTCCGCTGGTGGGAGAGTCCTGGTTGGGAAACCCCACTAGCCGACGGTAGGTCGGTGCCGGTTCGCCATCCAGCGGGGAAGATCACCGCCATCTCCGCGAAAAACATGCACTGCACTAGCGGGACTAATGACCAAAGCAGTTGACGCGCCCGGAAACACGAAAAAATCAATCAATCAATCAAACCGACAGCTTATAAGCGACTCGACAGTTCTCTCGCCCCACGCACACCCACGGTATGTCATATGACCTGCTCTGACGCAATCAGCTCGCGAGGATTCGTTTACTCTCTCACAGCTAAAGGGTTTAGCGTTGCCACTCACACGAAGACGCGGAAGCGATAAGTTTCGGCTTTTGAACGGTTATGAACATGATATCAAGTCCAGCCCGTAAGTGTTAATGTTTTGAGATATCATTTATCTGTGATGTTGGTGGTACCATGCGTAGCAATGTGGCAACAGCGCACCGAACTGTCAGAGTCGCTTATACGCTGCTGGTTCTGTAATGAATTCGATTAGCTGCCGCCGCTTTTTATACTTTCCCCTACCCGGAGTCCCGTCTCCTTCCAGACTTGGTTATCCGGAGACAGGCAACTGGAAGAGGAGGCGTTGGGGCGGCGAGGGCTCCGTGATCGGGGCTCCTATCTTGTTTGGGCAGCGCGGCGCGGCGCGGCGCGGCGCGGCGCGCGCTCTCCTGTCTCGGGGCGCTTGGGAGCCGTAATGCGCGCCCGGGAGCGCACGCCCCGCCGCCCCCGCACAGTGGGACCAAATGGACAAAATCGTACCTTAAAGATTTTGGCTGCATAAAACACCAATAATTTGACTGATTTATGTGTTAAGTCCTTATGTAAGTTTGTTTGTGCATTTATCTATGTATGTTTTTCTATAAAAAGTTAATTAGTACTTTCTCTTTTTAGAACTATCTTTCTACCAGTTCTATCTACCTATCTAGTGAGTTTTAGGGGTCCTGGTACTGCTCAGTTTATTGAGACCCATGACTGATGAATGTTCAAGTCAGTACATGGTAGCGATATTGGTGGCGGAGAAACGGTAGCATGAGCGGCAGGAGAAAACGGGAGAACCCCGAAAGAAACCCGCCTAATGCCTACTTTGTCCACCTCAAATTGCTCATGGGACGATAGAAATTTAAAGTCTGTTATCCAGAGACGAAATGTGGATGGTCTAGCCATTAAGAAACGGCCTCCGCCATAGTGCGAAAAGCTAGTATGGTAGAAATCAAGAGTTATAAAAAGGGTTTTCTCCTTTGAATTCGGAGGGAAAGGAAAAAGTAATACATGACTTTACATTTTATTCAGTTCAAGTGAAAATTGGTACCGTCAGTTCCCAACATCATATCGGATTCTAAACTTTTCTCTCCAGAATTAATCGTAAGAAGTATTTCACTCTCCTGCACCGGGCCTGTATGGATTACTGTAGCTAAAGATCAATATTGCACTGGCTCGAGTTGCGACATCCCCAGGACGAAGCGCCACACACTAATATTGAAAGAAAAAGAAGAAGAAGGAGAAGGAGGAGGAGAAGAAAAAGGAGAAGGAGGAGAAGAAAAAGGAGGAGAAGAAAAAGAAGAAGAAGAAGAAGGAGAAGAAGGAGAAGAAAAAAGAGGAGAAGAAAAGGAGGAGAAAAAAAAGGAGGAGAAGAAGAAGGAGGAGAAGAAGAAGGAGGGAAAAAAAAGGAGGAGAAGAAAAGGAGAAGAAGAAGGGGGAGAAAAAAAAGGAGGAGAAGAAGGAGGAGGAGAAGAAGAAAACCAGCTTCTTTTTACGTCTCGCCTTTCGGCTGGTTTCGACTCACTGCGGTCTGCCCGCCGCCACTCAGGCGGCGCGCAGCAGCGCTCTTCATTTGTCGCGAGCGCTAAGTACGGCCTCCCGCCCTGCCTCGCCCCCAGGGGTGAAACAACGCTCGCCCGACGCCCCACGACCCCTTTCCCGGCGCCACTCTCGGCTGGCGTTGCCCGTAATGAACTTCTGGCGGCGCCGCGCCGGTTGCGTTTACATGCCCGCGGGCGCCCGCCACGCCACGCACCACACCACGCTGCCGGAGTCGCCCAGCGCCTCTAGTGGCGGAGACGGGCTTCAATTACGCGGGAGACATGTTGTAAAATAGGCAACCCGCTATTTGACTTACGTGATTCCAATAAAGGCATGTTTTTTCGCTGTAAAATTATGTATTTTAAACACCCGACACGAAGCTTATCCACTTTCTAAAAGCGGTTGTTTTCATGCAAGGGACGCAAGGGTTTTCATGCAAGAGGTATGTTAAACATGTAAAACAATGGTTTATTTGACTTACGTGATTCCAATAAAGGCATGTTTTTTCGCTGTAAAATTATGTATTTTAAACAATATTACAATACATGTTTTTTTAATTTTGAGAAGCGAGCTTAGATGTTGCGAAAATTTACATTCGAATGAAACAACTATTTATTTAAAATCTGTCAGACAATGAAACAGGACTGCCAACGAAACAAACAATTATCATGAAAATATAAAACCGTCTCTCAAGGATATTTTAAATTGACCTCCTGAGTTTTGTTGAATTTAACTCATGTATTTGTATACAGAAAAGATCTTCGTTCAACAATATACAAATCACTTTCAATTAAGAGTTTGTTAAAATGTTAAATAAAAAAATTACAATACGTAAGTTCGCCAATTTAAGGGGAATATATTTTTCTTTTTGGTCTAACAAATCTTTGGAAGCTCTGAATAATTCCACATATTTATTTTTTTTCAGCCATATACTTGAAAGATCAAAAGTAAACGATTGTTGATTTTCATTTAACTAGGTCTCTAGAGGTCTCTCATCAACTAGAGGTCTCTCATTTTGAACATGTTTTACTTACAATCGTATAACCAAGCACTCTTTCATAGCGTTTCACTGCATAACGTAGCAATGAGGAAGGTAACATAATAAAGGTAAGACGGTCTCGAGTTCGGGCTTTAATGAACTCTGCTTGAGTGAGTTTAAGACACCGGTGCATCGTTGTTTGGTCCCTACATGTAGCCACGAGGCTTCAGTTACGAGCGAGGCATGATTTAACAATAGGAATACGACACGATACGCACATTTGGGTAAACGCTAGTGTAGCTTTCACACCAGTGGCACTGTATACATTCAGTACTCTCTCTTTTGACGTTAATTAATTGACAGAAAACGTCTACAATCCGTGAAGTTCATGTTTTAAAAAAACTGGAAGTTACATATCAATCGAATGTTATGCACTTTTGAATAATTGTAAAAAATGCTTTATAACAAAAAAACAAATTTGAAAATTTGTTGAAAAGTACGAATCGGACAATTTTAGGAATTGAAAATAAAATAAATATTGAATTCCATTAAGCTCTAATTTGTAATGGAAGAAATGACTACAAGACTGCAACATCTGGGAGGTGAGATATTTCAGCCAACACGATACACTGATGATCGAAAGATAGATGTCATTCGTAGAGTCGTTTGCAATGTGTTGAGCATACAACCGCTTAAGTTCAAAATTTTGCAACCGCGCAACCGCGAAAATTTGGGGAATTGGGGGAAAATTTAAACATTCAAGGTATAAAGTAACCATTGGATAAATAATTTCTTAACAAAAACTAGTCATCTTGTTTTTAATAAAATCGTAATATAAAACAAAATAATATATATTAATTCATGCTAATTAATTTATTTAAAAAAAGAAAATGAAGGAAACAAATTATTCGTAAAATTATTTCGAAAGGTCGCACACATTTTGCGTTGTTACTCTTTGCATTTCGTATCAATTGGAATCAATAATTAAAATTAAAATTTCGTTTCCAGTTTATTCCATTCCCACGTTCACGCTTTCAAGGTAATCATTAGATAAGTGAAATTTTATTAAAACTGGGATAATTTCAACAACTTTTTTGGGTTTGATTTCAATCACGAAATGGTATTTTCAAATACTTATAATTCAATCCCTTAGTTCATTTATATATTAAAGTACACATTCCCAAATACAAAGGAAAAAGGATGCGAAATCAAAATTATAAATCCAAACAAGCATGTAAGATTTTAGTCCATGAATAAGCTGGAAAAATTAACTTTTAATGAAAAGAGATAAGTACACTCATTCACCAGAATGCTTCTAATCAGTTTGTACATCAGATTCGTTAAATTCTGTGGGTGACAAGCACTGGGCGAATATACGAAGATAAATTTCACAAAATCATTAACTCTAGTTGTCTGATTATACATGCTACAAGAATAGTACGAGATCATTTTAGCTTCAAATGAACTGTGATGTATGTTTATACATGTTTAAAATAAGTTCAAATAATAAAAAAAGGCAGGAAGGTAAGATACTACGTGGCTTCGCGGTAAACTTTATTTTCAGGAGTTATCGTCTTATTCACGAAGAGTCACGATGACTCACACTGGATGCATCCTCATGTAAATCGAAGGTCTCGAACGGCTGGGTCCTCAACCCCCAAGGACCTGCGCAAACCACGGGAAACAGGGGACCTTTTATCTTTTTTGGGATAGCTACTGCTGAAGGATATTAAACGAGTCACTTCACCCAGAGTAACCATATGTTGAAAAATGTACACGTTGATAGGTATTTCCGAGGAAGCAACGAATCTGTGACGTATTGACTAACGTACTGAGGAATGTCAAAGCTCTAGCTGGATTTAACTGGTTTTTTTGTTCCTTTGTATATATGGTTTACTTGAAGGATTTCAAGTAAATAATGAATAGCTATCAAGCGGTAGTAGATCAGAGCGTTAAGTCAATGACAAAGACATTACGTTACGTGATTCCTTTTCTTGTTGGCACTAAATTCCACAATTTGCGTGACAGTGCTGCTTGAAAAGAAAGAAATATAATAAGAAATGACCTGAAGAGACATTGTACAACAGAACAACTTTAATTACAGAACACATGTTTACGGCGAAACCATGTCTGATTTAAGCGAAAAATTCAGTAGGGTATGGTTGACGCAGCTGTAAGGCTAAGTAAAAATATTAGCTTGCTGCGCGAGCGTATGGACACTGGTACAGATTTCGAGTATATCCCACTACGTGTAGCGTTTGTTTTGTGCTCATTCTAGTACATAATGTTACCAATGCTGTGCTACATGCGTAGAGCGGCGTCATTTCAGCTCGCGTCGCATACGTGATCGAATAAAGGTTTCTTTCTTTTACAAATGCTACGAAAACGGGCGTGGGAAGTATGGATGCAAAGATATGTCATATTAACAGAACGTATATTCGTTTCATGAGGTTTTTTCGAAACGCTCCCCCATTTAGAGATGTTTCAATAAAAACAGTGAAGTTGGCTATTTTTTCCAAACTTCCCTCTGGTAAAGTTTCGTACGAACGTCAGCTGCAGAACTCCGGTACCCTACATCACTAAGGCCGAAGGATTATTCCAGAGATGGGACAGGAAGATCCGGCGGCAGCGGCGGCGGCGGCGGCGGCGGAGCGGAGCCGTCGACGTGCAACCAACCACCTCACGGGAACCTGACGAGCCTGACCCCGCATCCTCCGGAACACAGGCCCATTATCCCCATTCCCTGCCGCTGAGCCGAGGGGAGGCGAGCGCCGGCTCCCGGGCCCCCTCGCATTTGCATACGCCGCCGCCGCCGCCGCCGCCCACCTGAGGGCGCGCCCCCCCCCCTCGGCACTTGTTGCGCGGGGCCCCGATCTGGGCCAAGTGCCGGGCGGCGCGCCACACGCCTCGCCCGACTCACACTCAGGCACGCGTTGGGAGGGTTATTCCGCTCGAAATGGCCACCACGTAAGAATGCACCAATGTAAGAATGCGATTTCTCTTGACCTATTAGACGCATTTTTCTCGTGCAATTTTCTAGTTATCGTTTATTTCTGCCACTTCCTCCAAAGCCTGAGCTAAAGCCTTTCTCTAAAGTCCTCCTGCTCCGAAGTCATCGTGTCCCGAAGCCTCGTATCCGCAAGTCCTCAAAATCCCCAAGTCCTCGTATCCCCAAGTCCTCAATCCCCAAGGTCTCTTACTTTCGAAGCCCTCGAATACAGAAGTTCTCATATACAGAAGTCCTCTATACAGAAGTCCTCGTATGAAGTCCTCGTATACAGAAGTCCTCATATCAAAGTCCTCATATACAGAAGTCCTAAATACAGAAGTCCTCATATACAGAAGTCCTCATATCAGAAGTCCTCAGATACAGAAGTCCTCAAAACAGAAGTCCTCAAATACAGAAGTCCTCGAAATTTCCCTAAGTTCTCGTAGTCTGAAGTCCTCATACCGGAATACCTGTGATCTAGGCGTCCAGAACTATTTTTTATCAAATTATTTTTTCCTGAAATAAAAATGTATTTGTAAGTATTTTATTATCACCCAACAAATAATCGTATTAAATACCACAAACATATGGTAATTTTCAGATAAATTCACTCGTTGGGTTTTCCATGTCTTTTCCTGCGCCGGGAATCACAGAAGACATAGGCGAGCAGAACCTAAACAACAAAAAGGGGGCCCAACTACATTTACGGGCCCCATTTTTATTGAGATTTTTTGTATATATATAATATTTTCTAGAAAATAAAATATCATACAAAAAGAATTTTAAATTTTATCGTTAGTGATCACCATTAACAAATATAAATGGTTTATGTTGATCGATATACATCGTTGCCACACCTGCAAAGCCTCTTCCCCATATGTCGTGTAACACACAACTTAATTTTCTGAGCTTGATAAATTAATTTAAATTATTGTGAAAAACTATTGTAATTAATTATTCTGTTTATTATCATTTTTAAAATGTTGTTTCATAGGCATAAAATAATAATGGTCGCTAATGACTTGAGCTGTTTCTAAAACAACCCTTTAAAAGAAATGTCTAAAATAATCCCTATTGTGAGTTTAAAACGAGGAAAATAAGGGATTGAAAATGGAATGTTTCATCCGTACGGCTACGCAACCCCTTTGAAAATGTTCACGGGGCCACCCCCCTCCTGGCCCTTTATCTGCATTCGTTGGCTAAGCACGATTTAGGAGGCATGCATTGAAGACGATGCACCGGAACCCTTTCATCCCCGGATCGCACTTTCGATTCAAAGATGAGGATATGATCACGAAAACTGAAACTTTTCTCTCGACTAAGCGCAAGGATGGATTCAACTTCGGTTTGGATACATATAATGTATCTTGTAAGAATAACCAAAGGGTGGAAACTTCGATTTCTTGAATCGTGAACCTTCAAATTTTAAGAAATTGGAATACTCGTTCGTTTTCGGCATTCAAACTGAAATCTATTAAAACCCCAAGTTATAAATACTAAAATTAATTAATTTTATCTGTGTACTCTCTCAAAGTAATCAACTGAAATTGAATATTAAATTTTAAACATGAAATGATCTCTCTGTTCTTGCCCTTGCATTGGTACTGTACACTAAAGAATGCTAAAATTCATATACCTAAAACGAAAAGGAAGAATACTTCCAGTTCAAATTCCATTTTGTTCAGAAGTGAATCTATCTACCTAATCTATCTACCTACCTATCCCTACTAATCTACCTAATCTATCTACCTAAAAGCGAAAAGGAAGAATACTTCCAGTTCAAATTCCTTTTTGTGCAGAAGTGAATCTATCTACCTAATCTATCTACCTACCTATCCTACTAATCTACCTAATCTATCTACTTAAAACAAAAAGGAAGAATACTTCCAGTTCAAATTCCATTTTGTTCGAAGTGAATCGATCTACGAATCTACCTACCTAATCTATCTACCTACCTACCCCTACTAATCTATCAAAAAACGAAAAGGAAGAATACTTCCAATTCAAATTCCATTTTGTTCAGAAGTGAATCGATCTACGTAATCTACCTACCTAATCTATCTACCTACCATCCCTACTAATCTATCTAAAAACGAAAAGGAAGAATACTTCCAATTCAAATTCCTTTTTGTTCAGAAGTGAATCTATGTGATTGTAATCCTCATCCTTCCTTGTAAATGAGTATTTATTGTGATTGGAAATTAAATTTACAATGCGATCATAAGTTAAGGTCGGTTAATTAACTCTCGTTTAGTAAGTTCAATATAAAATGGCTTCAGCTGCATGTATTATGAGAAGACCCACGATCTTTTTATCTCTGATACATTTCAGCTTTTTGTTGGGCGCCACCCATTTGGTGCATTTATCAAACCTTTTTTTTTTGGACTTCCAACGTACCCAGTTCCCCAATTACTAGCTCGATATATCTCAATCCTGCACCCCTACAGTGACCGTTCTTCCGTTTATCCTCCATTCCATTCCATTACCGTCACAATAATTTCCCGTGTCATATTAAACGCCCGTAAGTCAGCTTTCACGTTTTTGGTCCTGGCATCTGTTTTATCCATTAGAGCATTAAAAGAGACATCGTGTATCGATACGATGAGTAGCTACCTTTCCCTATGAACATGGTTGGAACTAAATGGTTTAAATTTTTGAATATATTTTCTTACTAGTTTAAAAAAAATATGAATTTTACAGAAACCTATTTAAAATAACGATGATAGTAATTTAACTCAATTTTTTCTTGAATATAGGTTTCGAACCAACTCAAGGGAAATTTATCCACTACTTTGAAATAGTATTTTGAAAAGAATGCCTCAAAAAAATTGGGGCCTAATCAAATATTCTTTCTGGCCTCTTTTTAATTTCCCCCGCACTGGGAGAGCAACACAGTTCTTATTCGCTGCACGAGTGGGAGTGCAAATATTACACCTTCTTCTCGAATCGTGATCGCCTTGCATGTAGGTGACCCAAAACATCTGAGTCTCGCCAGCTGCGACATAGCGCACGACCGCACCAGCCCTAACACGCATGAGCGCCGCGACCCTGCAAAACCCCTCGATCCTATCTCCCTAATGGAATGCCCTCTGGAGACCTTTCTTGTTTCATCCTGCATATCATTCCTCCACAAGTTACGAGGTCGTGAGTGTCATCCCGAAACTTGGTATCCAGCTAGATGGCGGAAGGGCTGTTTAAACCGAGACTTTCGTTTATTCCCTCGCACTCATGGATGTCATGAATAATCTACTGTATTATAATTTGAATCAGAAGACTGAAATATTATTGTCTGCCTCCTGAATGCAAATTCACATCAAATAAGTCCTTCTACATAAAAAAATTAAACGCTCAATACAATACATATACCGTGAGGTGATGAGATAACTCTTCTTTAATAATATTAACATTAGATTATTGCAACTGAATAAGTATGAATTAAAACATTAATTTTTTGCTCTTTGTTCTGAATGACCCGTCTCCAGACCCATTGTTTTCAGTTCTACGAAGCACAACATTATCTGCTTCATTGCTAGAAGATACGTGATACGCGAAATTAGGCATTCGTGGGGGCACTTTCAAACGTCCTGAAATGTCGCTCCAGTCGTTAAAAATTAATGACCGAAGTATTTGAAAACATTTATGGCACCTAAATCTTTATCCAGAAATGGACTGTAACACAAGAAATCGTGAACTTTTAATTCGAACAAATAAAATGATATAACTAAAATGAAGATGAAAAAAAAGTTTCATTCCTAGCGTCACCTCTTTTAACCGAATACAATGGAAGATATGTTTAACAAAACGTTGATATTAACATCACAATGAAATAAAATATGTTTTACTATTTTATTTCATAAAATATTTATTATTAATTCCAGTGTGATTAGCTTCTTCGGGAGCGTACTTTTAATTTTCATTTTAATTATTATTAGTCGTAAAATCCATTAAATGCTACATTGAATGCACTGATGTAAAACAGGAGACAGAAATATTTCACGATTTACTTTGCGACTGACGGGAAGTCGACTCTTAAATAGAAGATCAAGCGAAAGGTCACAGGCCAAAATGTACTTTACAGTATTTTGGCATTAAATAACAAGCTATTTACATCATACTCACGATTAGCATATTTAAAAACCTTCGGGAAATACTTACGTAATCTTGGCTCGTGTCCGGGAAACGTACTTTTCCTGTCCAAATAAAATCCCATGTTTACTGATGTAACTAATGGATAAATACATCTAACTTCTCTACACTGTTGGCGAACAAGGGAGACAAAAGTAGTGGGTGACGTTGGGCGGCTAAGTGATGCTTTCTCCATTACTCCATTGATTGATATTCTGCTATCATTCATTGATTTTCGTGAGCTGCAGGACACGAAAATCTACTTTTAAGGATCTAAAACGCATCTCATTCTAGTAATGCACCACAGTAGTGTGCGGCAACGTGTTGCGGGTTGCATCTTCACGTTATAAACTTAATTTCATTTATTAGTAATATTATGTTCAAATATTTTCTTTCTGCACTCCTGCTCACAAACTTTAACTATGCCAAGCCTGTCACTCCTCCGTGCGCGCAATGTACTTCAGATATTTTTCTCTTCGGCTATTAACATATACATGTACATAGATTCTAAGCACATCGTCTCCTATATTATTTCAGTAGTATAGATTACCTTTTGCGGCTCTTACACGCAACCGATCTTTATAAATGAGGTCTCTAAAGAAAGAGAATTTAACGGAGACGTGACGATTGCACTCTGACTTTAAAAATACGAGAGATTTGTTTAAAAAAAGTGTTATGTCAAATGCAACCCGCAACACTGTCGCATTTTTTTAAAAAAATCTATATCGTTAAATAACTCCTAAACGAAGCGTTTTAGGATCTTAAAAACTAAAATTTTCAGGCAAAAGACTTTCAAGAAATTTTGCTCATACTGTAATTTATAGGATGACGTCTTCTTAAACATTCTATTACATTGGTGCTGGTTCGACGCTTGTCAATTCTACCCCACCTGTTCAGAGCCTATAGCATCTGAAACTATGAGAAATTACTTAATATTCTAGCGATTGAATTACTGGTGTGCCTCTCTGCTCCGCAATAAATAAGTTACATAAGAATACTTTGTATTCACAAGGGTGTATTGTTTGTTATCAATTACAAGGAGACACATAGAACATGTGACGGAGAATAAAATGGCTTAATATGGAAACGAAAAAATAGGGAAGTGTGTGGGGTTTAACATGCGAGACTTCTCGCCCGGGTACGCTAGGTATTTCATACGCTTGCAGAATGTTTAGATCACCTTGAGTCACATCCCAGCTTGAATCCAGAACTACCTGGCAGAAAGGCAAGGGCCACCTGGCAGTAGCAGCGAGCGCAGCGCGGCAACTCCTCGGGACGTCGCTAACGATCCGCCGGCGCCTCTGTTCCGGGCTGTAGCGCGACGACGCCGCCGCCGCTGCCACTGCAGCCGCCCTTGGCGCGGCACGGCGGCTCGGGCCTTCTGTTTACACGCCGCCCCGCCCCCTCGGGGCCTGCGGGCGAGGGCGGGCCTCGGAAACTCTATTAATCAGGGCGCACCGCTACGCCGCCGCCGCCGCCACGGCAACTCCGTCCTCGCCGCTGCCCTCACCCTCCCCATCGCTTCTGTCGCCGTTGCCGCTGAACCGGTCATTTTGTCGTCGTCGCTGTGGTCGTGTTTCTCGTCCACCTCAACGCTGGCGACGTCATTGTTTTCGTTGTCGTTGCGACTTTGTACCGCCTTGAAGCTTCGGCCATTATTCCGCACAAGTCGTTGATTTTCTTTACGTCACTGAATTCTACATTGCAGTTGTTGCTTTTCGTAATCTTTTTTTCTCCATTATCGTCGTCACCTTCGTTCTGCTTGTCATCGTCGTCGCATTCTTTCTGATTAGCTCAACTAGTACCATTCTTCAGAAATCACTTTAAGCTAATTACATCTGCTTCTGCGCCAGGTTTAACACTACATCGATCAATCCCACTGCACTACAATCAGTAATTCCATTTCCACGACACACCCACCTCACACAACGGTTTACCATTATCCACTTCCCAAAATGGCATCGCCTTAGTTTCAAAATTCCTCCCAGATGCTTAGAGAAGAACATTTGCGACAGTTGATTTTCAAAAACCGTCTCTGAAATACTGAAATTCAAAACTCAAATAACTCAAACTCAAACTTGAAATAACTCAAACTGTAATTTTAGACGCACTTATTTCCGAATCCAGCACGATTGAAACATCTGACTGTACTGAACGAATGAGACCAGCGATTGAAACTGCATATTTGCCCTATCTCAAGACTCGACAATATTTTCATCAGCACACAATGTTACCATTTTACATCTCTACCACTTACATCGTTGCTACCGTTTCCTTCAACGCGTGCTAGTTTCAACGCAGATCCTTCACATTCCTCATCGTTCCTCCGACACCACCTGGGCTTGTATTACCTACAACGTTGACGGCCCCTGTATCTTCAGTATCCTCCATCCCACCTCCACTATCCTTACTGTGGCATCTCCGTTTCCCGCGGTTTCCGTCACCGGCAGCCCGTATCTTCACTGGCAGTTCACAGCTGCCGCCGCGGCTGCTTCTGTCTGCTGTTAAACCCGCCGTGGCTGCCGACGCGCGCTCAGGCGTCTCAATCTCGCCCTGACTGCATGCCACGGGGCGCCCCGCCCCGCCCCCCCCCCGGCCCCCCCCCCCCCCCCCCCCCCCCCCCACGCATCTCCCCGCACCGCCAAGTTCCGCCGTGCTTTGCTTCGCCTCGCCCCGCCACACACCGCCCCACCCCTCCCCGCTCCGAGTGTCTTCGCCACTCCCCCTCCACCACGCTTCGCCAAGCCACTCCATACCCCGTCATGCTTCCCGCCCGCTCCGACGCACCGCCACATCGCCCCCGCTCCCGCCACGCCCCGCCACGATTCGCCCTGAAAGTCCCTCCTCGCCCGCCCGCACACAGCGCGCGCCGCCGCCGACCGAGGCATTCCGCTTGCGGTGGCGAGGCGGAGGAAGGAGAAGGCGGCGGACTTCTACTCTTTCAGACGTCAAAAATTTCCCGCGAAAATCCTGTGAAACGTAACAAATGTCTCTCGGTATGTTACGAATCCCTGTAGGTATAATTTGCTAGGGAAATGACGGTTTTCTACAGTTATAAGAAAACGTCGACACAAAATCCCGTACGTGAGCTATTGCTGGATTCGTAATCACCCCAGCCAACCAATTTAAGATGAAAGACTAGAAATTCCGCAGATGCAACAAGAGATTCCGCGTACACCCTCCAGAACACATTTTGGAGGCTTCTCATTTTAGAAACATGCGTCCTATGTCCTTAACACTGGGATAGCGACACAAATTAAGTGTCTCATGCCATAATCGAAAAATAACACCAATGTAAAGCTATTTTCCCTTTAAATGATGCGTTACAAAATTTGAAATGTACACACAAGTTCAACTGGTAATACATTGCTCTGATTTAAAGATTCCCACCACATATCAGATCATACAGCAAAATACGAAAAAAGACTCAAAAGTAACTTACAACAAAGCTTTCAGGTATGCCAATATTGTACTAATCGTTACACTGTAATGATTGCAGTCAACGTCACGGCAATACGAATTCTACTCACCAGGCGTATGCTGGAGCAGTACTCTAACAAACGGGCCGCGCGCGATCTTTCCTTGTCCTGTTCTCACCCCTTCCTTACACATACATTTTGCATGTACACACTAGCTGGAAGATCAGTCGGAAGCTTAGAGCTTGTCTCGGCTGGGCGGTGTCTCGCTGGGAGATACCTAAATTTTCCACCCTGTTTCCTACAACCATTTCCAACACACCACATTCCAACTGTTAAACCGGCGCCTCCACACACCTGATATTGGCAGATGTTTCCTCTAATTCCACGCTAAAGCTTGTAATACCAAAGGGGATGCGGTGACATCTCGCAGTATATCCAGCATTCGAGGTTGAGGTTGGGATTCCAGTAACAATTGCGGTGAGGACGGGGGCGGAGGACGGAGCGTCTGCGGTGGAGTGCTGGAGCGAAACGAGGTCGAGGCGGCGAGGCAGCCGCGCTGCCTGACGTCGAGGTGAGGACGCGCGCCGCTCATGTTTCGGCTGCAATGGCAGAACTTGCTCACGACGAAATGCGGCTCAGCGACGCATTAAATGAGAATGCACACAGACGTCAAGAATAAACAGAGAGTAAATCCAACGAAGAGGTAACTTAATTTCGTAATACACCTTTTGGCAGTTTTGCAGATTCGGATAGTTTTTGTAATTCTGTTGATCAATACGAGCACTAATCTACCATGACCACAAGCAACTAACATTTATTTAATGTTCAGGATAATCAATCGATTTCAAAATCGAAGTAGACGTAAAATGTTGACACATGCATTCTTGAAACATTGGAAAAAGTTCGATGTTGTACTTACATATCTCAATTCATAATATGAATTTTCTTCGATATATGTCGTAGTTCTGCAAATATAAATTTGCATCCCTTCTTATCTTTACAACTAAAGGAAACTTCAGCACATTAAACGAAAATAAGCAGTTACATAAAAGTAATTGTGTGTGAAAACAGTAATTCTCTAATACGTCTACAATTATTAACTGTAATTACTTCGAACAATTAATTGTTTAAACTTTGTCGAACATTTATAATACACTCTACCTAAATGCAACCACATATTCTAACTGATATGTTTTGATACACGAAGTTTTGCAACAAATTGACAGTATAATCACAGTGAATGAGCAAAGTATCGCATTCCTTGAGCCTCGCCAGGAACCAAAAGGAGGAGGCTAGTGTAAATGTAATGATACGCCTAATTCAACGCACACTGCGAGTTAGTTCGCAACTCGCTGCTGCAGCGCTGTCGGAGAACAGTGGGCCAGGGAGGCAGAAGGCCACCGGTTAAGCGCCTCCAAACGGAACAATGCCATCGTTACTCGAGGAGGAACCCGACGATTCGATTGTCACCACGGCAGCCATCGAGCGACTCCACCCTGCCCCTGTTGCGATTGGCACTGTAAAAACGACCGCTATCATTGGTTTCTCTTGGAGAGGCAATTCGGCAGGAAGTTGCAGATTCTGCAGAGGGACTGCAAAAACACTAGCAGTAAGTTTTTATTACCAATACTTGAAAGTATATCTCATTTCTTCTATCAGCTTGCTATAATTAATTTATAGCTCCAGTCCTAAGAAAATAACATGAGATGGATGTTATGATTTTTTATTCATGCAAAACGTCTTCAATATAATTCGCGCATATCGACTAAAAATTCATGATTGCCGTTTGATTAATGAATAATATTAATATAACTTAATATTCAGTTTACTTAGAGTTTAACTACTTGTAGGGCATGCATTGACATAATATACAAAACTTCGATGATGAGAAAAAGTCCTTAAATTTTTCAAGCGTCAGAACACTGAAAGTTGTAAAATATTCATATCATTCAATTGTTTATTCTAAAACTGATTTTTAGGTCTTGGAAATTATTTGTGTTTACACTAACATACGTGGAAAATCTTAATCCAAGCCAATACCCCAAGATTGTTCTTAAGTTTATTTAATTAGCTTACCCACACGTGTTTCCATTGAGTCATTTAGTTATCATGGAGCAATGCCACCAGGTCCTCGTCGTCCCTCACAAAACCCACCCCAGTGCCCACGTTCCTACCTCCGTCGCCTCCCAATCTACGGCTAACGACCTCTGCGTTTCTCATTCGATGCAAGTGATCAGAGGACCAGTGCCAATTATCTTCGTGTCATATACTAAACTGAGTCCTGCTTCGTTTTAAACGGCGAGAGGCGGATGGTGTAATAGATCATCTGTATATCAGACTTTTAATTTACATATCTCTCTATAGGTTTTAAAACTATATCACTTGCACTAAGGAAAGCATTTTTCGAACTTTTGCGTTTTATGAAAACGTCAAAGTGAAGGTGTGATTACAGTTCGTTTACGCTTTTAAGAGAACCAAACATTCTACAATTTTGACGGGTATCACAGTTTCAACCGAAAAGCCTTCTCGGAATGCATTTCAAATTGAGAAAGCAAAACTGCTTATCAGAAGGTAATTACGCATTCATGTATTCAGGAATATGTTTAACCTGTTATACGAGCTGATATCTCTGAAACCATATTTCTTTTCAGTATAGGTCAAAAGTAAAGTTTTCTCGTCTGGCACAATCGCTTAGTCGTATCCTTATTTATTCTTAACTTCTCGTTTTTGTTACCAAACAGTTAAACATTTCACGATGCATCAACATAATTTAAAAATAACTAGAGACTTGAGGTATCAAATAAAGAGTGACATTACAATCAAGTTTGTAGCAATCATTATAAACATGGAAGTTAATAATCAAAATATATTTGAAAAAAGTTTACTCTAATGAGAAGTGGTTCTAACACAAACGGCACTCACGAATTAACAGACAACATAAAAAAAAGTTTTAATGATTTCGGGTAAAATTAATATATAATATAAAATTAATAGTTAGTATTAATTATTTCAAAATTAATACATTCAAAAATTACTGATTTCTACACGGACACATCTTTTGAGAAGAAGGTGTTTTTATCACAAGCCATTGGATATTCATAAAGAATCTCAAAGTTTACTTCCTGCAGGCAATGCTTCTCGAAACGCCAAGACAAATTCTTGACACTAACCTAACCAACAAGGTCCAGGAAGACAACAGTAGGACACCGATACGCGGACTTCACTCCTAATTAATGCACCAACGCAAGAGTTCTCTCTCTCCCACGCCCGGCGGCGGAGGACTGTACGGCCTAACTTTCTTCGAATGGCTGGGAGACAGCCCGGCGGCGGCAAGCAACTGTCATGGAGCTTCCTGGAATGAATTTTCGCGATTCGACTCGCCGGATAAATATAACCGCAACATCCCCCTCAGTGTGGCTTCCGAAGGCCCGTCCAGTTCGCTACTGATCCTGCCTCCGAAGAAACTGGTGGCAGGAAATTAAACGTTGCCTCACATTTTGAGGAAAAGTTTTGTAAAGACGCCGTCTTCATATTTTGAGATTTGACGTTTGAGCGGATTGTTGTGGGATTTAGAATACTGATCAAACCTTATTAAACATTTTATTTATTTAAGATCACTTTTAATTAACTCGATCAAAAGCGACTTCAATCTTGCTAACCCGAATTCACAGATCTTAACTTTCATTTCACCAGTAATCTCTGCCAATTTCCGTCGAGAAGCCAACAATTACGGAACAGAAATCTTAATTCCACGAGTGTTGGCTGTTTCCTGGACTTATTAATCTTTGATGTGTTGTTTCCTTTTCACTCATGTTTGAAACCAACATCTGCGAAAGATCAAAAGAAGGTTTTTAAATTGAGGTTAAAAACATCAAAACACCCACTAGATATTGAGTGTAGTGGTCTCAGTGTTTGAATTAAAATAACCTATTGAAAAAAAGAACTGGTTATGGTAGGCAACAAAGTAACATCGTCAAGCATCTCCTATACTCTGATAAGATCTCATGTTAAATTATTGAATTTTAATAATCGTTCCAATTTACACGTACAAGATGATTTCTCCTCTTTGTACAACTATTCAGCCACTCATCATACATATGTTTTAAATTACTTAATGGCTTGAGCTAATTCATTCACATTACTGTGATCATTAGTTCAATTCTTCGTGAAAATGAAGAACCAATATATGCTTAAATGATTAAAATCGTTTCAATTGTATTCGAAATATTAAACGAACTAATTAAGTTGTCACTTTCCCCTCATTCTTTCTAATCTTCGTTTATTTTTGTAAGGCTAAATATTTTATCTGTAACTCTCTCAAGTTTATAATATAAGACACGTGCGCGTTGGTTGAATGCGAGATGCCCGCGGAAGCGAGGACGTTAATTTCCGCTCGCCCCCGCATTCGCCGCAGCGCGATCGCGCGTCCTCGTCTCGGACGGGTGGCCGCCGCCGCCGCTGAATCGATTAGCGCAGTCGATCGAGGGTGAAGCGAGGGTCGGCACCGATGGGGATGACGTAGGGGGCGGAGGAGGCGGCCACTGACGGACGGAGGTGCCTCCCAGATCGGACGGCGGATAAATCCAGAACCGTCCCCCTCGTAGGCTCGCGGCAGGCGAGAGGCGACGCCGGTGACGCGCGGAGTCAGGAGGATCTCAATCGAGATTTTTAATTAAGACGACGATCACGCGCTACAGGCAGACTCTCAACTATTGATCCAGTAATCTTGAATGGAACAGATTTTATTTAAAGACGATACGAGTATAAATTCCCCATCAGAATACTCTATTTTCAAAATTATACACTGAAAACAGCCTGTAACAATCAGGACAATTAGCGTGAGAAAGAATGACAAATCATTATGTTGTAAAATGTTAACATCCCTGAAAGGCAGAAATGCCGAACAGGTGGAAATAAATTAAAAAAAAAAGATTTTATCAGCAGATTTTAATAGCTTTTAATAGATTTTAATAGTATTTCTTAATAGCGGCAAAATCATAAGGCAAATGTTATCTGGGCACGAGCGAAGAGACACATCTTCAAATATCCCAGTTTTCATTTAAATAAAGAAATACATTTCGAAAATAATCAATTTTTAATTGCGAAAAATTCTATAAGATGGTTGCTAGACAGCCAAATCGTAAAATAAAATTTTTGCATTTGCCAAAAAGCGAATGGCTCTACTCAAAGAAAACTATCCCCTGTAAATCCTACAGCTGTAATTGTTTTAGTTGTATAAGTTTTTACTGTGCACAGACAATATTTTGAAATTATTGTAATTTTTTTTCAAGTTGTATTTTTGACAATTAAAAATAAATTTCACAACATAATATTAATGCAGAAGATTAAGTGGGAAATGTAGTAACCCATTATTACTGCTATTATAAAGGGTTAAACTACAATTCAGGAAAACGGAATACCTAAATACGATGAAAAATTTGGCTAATATTTTTTATGAATAATTATTTATCGTTCCATTAAAAATTTCGATACTCTCTGCAGAATTAATTAAGGCAATCTTTTCAAAGCACAAATGCAATGACGTATTCACATTTTTAAAAAAATTAAAACGATCAAAATTTCAATAAGAAATCGACGTATTATGGAAAACGTCAATTACGGACTCAAGAAAATGGATTTAAAATCGTCCGGCGGAGAGGTGCAGGCGGCCGGGCTGGTAGTCGCCGAGCCGCGTGGGAAGTTTGTTGATGGCGCCACACGATCCGAGGGGCGGGGCAGATAGAGTGCAAACATTGGGGGGCCGGGAGATGGGCATCCCGCCTGTCACGCAAACGCTGCGTCTTCACAGCTCTCCACACCACCGAAAGCCATCTACTATAAGCAGGCTCTTTGCTACGCGTTCAGCAAGAGAAACTCCATAATTTAGATTCACTGATTATTTCGTGCTTCCGGTGACATCAGCTGCTAGCGTAATTTGTCCCATAATTGCAGTGCGTGCAATTTTATCATGAGAGGTGGCGGTGATCCTTCTCCCTTCTGGATGGTGAGAACAGGCGCCGACCTGCAGGTCGACTAGCTGGATTTCCTCCAACCAGGAACCTCTCAAAAGCACCGCCCCAGCCGAGATACGCACTAAGTTCCCGCCTGATCTCCTGATGTGAGTGGTGCTGTAGTGTATGTAAGTAAGGAGTGAGGAGAGGGTAAGGAAGAGGAAGGAAAGATCGCGCATAGTCTGTGGTCCCTAACGGATACTGCTCGGCATTCGCCTGACGTTGTCGGAGAAACCACGGAAAACCACTGATCAGAGCAGCCGATCACCACAATTCTCCTCCAGAACGCAACTGCATTCGACCTGTTGTCTAGCTAGTGTCGAAAATCCTCAATTGTTGAGACTCGAATCCTGGGCCTCCTAGGAGGTACTGCAGCGATATCAGTTGATGTGACAACGTTGTTACAATGAAACCGCGTATAAATTGAATAATAATGTTATACCTCGAGTCACGTCTTGCAAATATTTAGGAGTTCAGCTAGACAGTAAATTGACATGGGAAAATCAAGTAAATTTCGTTGTGGGGAAAGCATAAATCTTTGCATTTTATTATCGGATTCTCAAAAGAGTTCAGTGAGTGCCAGAACTGGCATATATATCATTAGTGCGACCCATATTAGAATATGGCGCGATATGTTGGGACCCATACAGACTTTTGCAGCAAAGAAATCTAAAAAAGGTTCAGCGTAGAGCTTCAAAATTTGCTTTCAGGGTACCAGGAATAAAGTATGAGTCCTCAAACAGAAGAAAATCGCGTCTATGCTATGTATAAAGCGTACACAGGATTTCGACCGTGGAAAGAAATTCAAAGTCGATTAGGAAACCTACATATTTCGGCAGAGCGGATCCATGCACAAAATTCAGACAAGAATTCAGAAAACGGACGTTGGAAATATTATTCGCGAATCGAACTATTAGAGACTGGAATGGCTTGCCTGTGACATCTTTGATCCCTTTCCTCATGATGTCAGCAAATTTAAAATAAATTAAATTCCTAGATGTTTTATTGTGTTTATTTTCCTATGTAAAGTATGTTATATTATAACTATTATTATTATTATTATTATTATTATTACTATTACTATTACTATTTTATTATTATTATTATTATTATTATTATTATTATTATTATTATTATTATTAGTGCAGTGGCGTGTAGTGCAGTGATGTGAAGTTGAGGAAACGGGGTGAGTCAAAATCACATTAAGACGTGATTGGCAAAAGTGATTGGCAGTATGGTGAGGTGAGACGAGGCGAGGTGAAGTGAAGTGAAGTGAAGTGAAGTGAAGGGGAGTGCCATGGAAGCTTGCACGTGAAATGTTCATGTTAATTTGTAAAGTGTGTAAAATGTTGTATAGTTAAGTTCTGTAATGTTTAGTTAGTGTATTCTGCCACCAAGTTCGGGAAACTTATTTGCAGAATTAGTAATAAATCTAATCTAATCTAAAATATCAGTTGATATTTTCCCCGACATGGATCATCGTCGTCTTCCGAGGGAAAAACATGTACTCACCTCCGGCACTAATGACCTTAGCCGTTGGCGCTCGAAATTACTAACTAATCAATCAATCAACCGCATCAGGACTCTAACGAACGTACCAAGGACCGCCGGAGAACTTCCTTGTCTCATTCTCGTTTGCTTCTTTCCCCTTACACTCACACACATATTTGAGATAAAATTGTTAAACATTTTCGCTAGCAGATGAAATGAATATATTACCAGCTTAATATTTGATGCATTTTCCTAAAAGGATCATAGGTGCTCTAATTATAATTATTTTAAAATGTCATCAAATAAGTTTCATAACTCAAAATTCTTATCACCCTAGATGGGCCAATGTTGCAGCTCATGAACGACATGTGGAAATATACTTTATAATTATTTTTTTCATTACGGTCGAGAAGAAAATCCATTATTACAAATACATTTCGTGAGATTGGTAAAAACCATGACTTCCACTAAAGGACAATACTACTAAAGCAACATTTTTATGCAACTGCACAGACCAATATGCCTTTCATTTCGAACCAAAACGTTTAAAATTCCTTCGGCTATGGAAGTAACCACACTTGTTACTCCAACGCGTGATCTCTAGAAAGCAGAGTACAGGCGTTCCCAGTATCCAGTCTACAACATGTTTTGATTCCCCAAAGGAAGATTCAATTGTTCAAATACTACCTCTTCAAAACAATGGGATCTGTAATCACTGATATTTGAGATGCCACGGCACCCTGCGGCGGTATTCGCACGTATTCATCTGAAGCAATTCCGAACATCGATACGTCATTACACAATCAATAGCACCGAATCGATCCCGCCCTGCGGTGTAGAAAACGGTCGATCCATTTTGTCAGTCGCCGCAAGCGAGCACGCAGTTGCCACAAGGCGGTGATTACGGTATGCATGGATTGATTTGATTTTTTTCGTGTTTCGGGCGCGTCAACTGCTTTGGTCATTGGTCCGTCAGTGGAGTGCATGTTTTTCCTCAGGAGACGGCGGTGATCTTCCCCGCTGGATGGCGAGATCCGGCGCCGACCTACCGTCGGCTAGTGGAGTTCCCTAATCAGGACTCTCCACCAGCGGGGCACTGCCCCAGCCGGGACAAGCTCTAAGCTCCCGACCGATCTCCCGAATATGTGGTATTGGTGCATGTTAGTGTAATGTGTGTAAGGAGGAGGATAGGACAGGGAAGAGGAAGGACAGATCGCGCGCGGTCCGTGGCCCGTTTGTAGGTACTGCTCCGGCACTCGCCTGGTGTTGATCGAAGAAACCACGGAAAACTACCGATCCAGCCGCCGGCCGCTAGAATTCTCCTCCAGGCAGCGACTCAATTCGACCGGCTGAAAGCAGTGTCGAAAATCCTGCCGCCGTGGGAGTGGGAACCTAGGACGTCCCGGTCAGAGGCCCTGCAGTGACATCAGTTGATACACTGAGCCACCGCTCCCGGTCCACGAAAATGTAGTAGTGAGGTGATGGTGGTGATTGTTTGAGGTGGTTGAGAGCGTTGTTGATGTGGTGGATGTGGCAGCGGAGGCGGCGGCGCGGCGAGGCGGGTGGGCCGTGTGGCGAGCGGCGCGGCGTGGCGCGGGCGCGGGGCAGGGGCGGGCGCGGGCGGGCCTCTGGGCCGCGCACCCATTATCCATAGCGCGATCAGCCTCCAGGGGGCGCAGCAAGGCGATCGGCGCGGGCGACGCGCCATTGACGTCACGCAGGCGGAGGCGCAGGCGAGGGCGCGGAATTGTCGCCACTTGAGGGCGACGCGACGCCGCGAGGAGAGAGGATGGGAGGAGAGCAGGTGGGGATAAGAGACAGCAGTTTCCGCAAAAAAATCTATGAAAAGGTTAAGGATCGCGTGTTGAGGTGAATTATGGCTTCCAATAGCAAAAAGGCTGAAAACGTCAGGGGCGGATGTGGATGGGAAAGGGCAGGTGGAGGGACAAAAAGATCACACCATTGGCAAACGACCTTGTTTTAAAAATAATATTGTGCATTGAAAAGCAAATACTCTCTTACATTAGAAACAGGGGATTACATCAAGAATTAATATTGTTTGTGTGATTTCAATACAATGTGTAATAATATCACCTCTAAAATAATAATTGAACTGGGAACTACATGAAAAATCTGTTATCTGCTATCTGTTGCCTAATGAAATAAATAAAATAAAGGTATGTTAAGCAATGAAGGAACTGGGTCGTGAATTTTAAATGCATGTGCTGAACGTTTTTTGTTATGTTTACGCAATTACCTTCACTCTTATCTACTCATGAATGCCTTTCTTCACATCAAAATGTTTGGATCAAATCCAATGTCGCTCCTGTAAAAGCTAATGGATAAATTCGCCTCAAGTTAATACACGAGAGAACAACGGAACGAAAATACAAATGTCGAAAAGGAAAGACAAAGCTGAAACCACACCACCGAAATAAAACTATTAAACTAATATAAACAAAAAGGTTCAGTGGAAAAGAGATAATCATAGGAACCAGATATGAAACATGATTTGAGACAGTAAGCCACTTTAGAAAGGAAACATACATAAATCATTGGAAATGAGGCGGTGAAAGTGATCCGTTCAGGTGCCAACAGAAAAAGATGCTCTCAGAAGAACCATCGAATTGAAGGAACGAAAGGGAGATGCGAGAAAGATAATGAAATGAAACACCAGAAGAAAGTCAAATATGAAATACATAATTCTACATTCCGAAGAGAACACACTTTCACAAGCAAAACGAAATTACAATAAGAAACGAAGGTAGACGATCATAGGAACATGAATGCAGACGAAAATAGAAAATACCGCCAGCGAAACAAAATTACCAGACATCCATTCTATGAATGGTAGAAATTAATCAACCAATTATTATTATTATTATTATTATTATTATTATTATTATTATTATTATTATTATTATTATTATTATTATTACTACTATTATGATACATTTCAGTACTCGTCATGTAGTTTGTATCTAACAAATATCTATATTTTAAAAAAAAAGGTATTCTGCCATGGCTTCGTTTAGACTTCTACTGAACCGATTGTGTATTTTTTCCTTTAACTGAAAGAATGTGATTGCTAGATGTGTTATCGGGATATTGTTTGTGTTGATTCCCCAACATTTCGGCGTAAATTAATTAATTAAATCATTCTTTATGTACGCTTATCAATAAACAATTGTATTCTTCCAAAGGTGGCTGTTTCAAATTCAATATATAGAGTCGATATATGTGAGTGCACGCTGCTCATGGTGGCGCTGCTTGAGGTTTTGTTGTGATTGTTGAGATTTGTTTACAATTCGTCAAGGTTTTGTTTCAGTGTAATAATTGCATTGTGGCGTTGGCAGTTTGCATGAATTTGCTTTTGTGGTGTATTTTGTAGAGAAATTCGGACGATGGGTTTTGCTCGTTGTATTGAAGTAGTGAAGTTGTTCACAGGTGTTCACAGGGTATGTCGAATTCGAATCGTTGCCCACGCGCTCCAAAAGACGCAAATGTATATTAAGTGGACGCAGGGAAAGGAAAGTCAACGTAGGCGTCGTGTTAGTGAGGTCATTTCGTTTTCTGAAGGTTCGTTGTCTATGAAATGTCAGTTTTCTTCTGCTTTGTACTTACTATGTGAGAGAAATTCAGCAAACCAGTTTACTCTGTATTGCTTAAATGGAAAAACAAGTTTACCTTCGAGCAATATGCCAAAAGAAATCAAAATTGTTTATATGAGATGATGACACACAAAAAACTTTAGAAATAATATCCGTCAATATAATAGTGCTCTTTCTTTGTGTCTTTTGGTGCCGATATTGCTTTGCCACCTGGTCATGGGCCTACGTGTTCAAAATTTTGAACTCCACAACACAGAATATCTTTGTTATACCCTGAAGATCCAAATAATGCAACATATTAACATTAGTCTGGGCACTTTATCTCAGATCTCACCGTCAAATTTTGACAGGTTGCATGTTTATCTTAAAACGCAGAACGAGGTTGACAGCCTGCGATGACTCGTAGAACAGTCGCCCATTTCCCGCGTTTTCAAAATATTCAATCCGCCTCACCCTCGCCTTCCAACTGGGACAAATGATTTAAAAAGCGCGAATATGAATTAGGCGTCGCCGCGGGTATAAAAACAACTCTAGTCACCGACAGACCCTATTTTCATCAGTATTTTTGGACGGCGGCCAACTCGTGCGGAGGGCGGAAGAGAGGAGACGAAGAAGGACGAAGCGGAGAGCGAATTGTCTCCACTTGAGGCCGTCACGTGGACGGCAGCGGACGACGGACGGCCGCGCCGCCTGGCTGTCCCCGCTGCGCCGTCTCCGCCCACGCGCTCGCCCACTTACCGCCCCCTCGCCGCCCGCATCATCGGCCGGTCCGACGCGCTCAGTTCGCCGCCGGTGGATTCGAGTGCCGCAGGGTCTAGTTTTGAGATTTGTGTCTTCAGGAAATAAATATGTAGTTTTGAAGTTTCCAATTTTTCCAAAAAGGAAAGAACAATAACAAAAACAGCATGATAAATATTTTTGAAAGAACGAAAGAAAAGTCTAATATCAAATACTTTTAGAAGAAAAATAATATCCGTTAATTCCTTCTTAAGTGGTTGTAAAGATAATTATATTTACTTTGTACTTCATCTTCTCTCCTCGAAGCATTTGAACTTCTGAAATGTGCCATTTCAAATTGCACATCTCAGAATTTCGCCATTAAATCATTCTTGTCACTTTTCGATTGATATTCCATAATAATTTTTTTTGCATAGTGAGTACTCGAGTGCCTACAGACAAATGGAAGTAATATATCTACGATTACTGTAAGATAACCTATTGTATCAAATCTCGTGACTCATGAGAACATCATTTGACAAAATAGTTTATCTTGGGTGCGACGTAATCCTGAAGGTAACATGCATCAATGTATACACTCAGTAGAATTGAAAGAAAATGCAATATTCCTTAATAATATTTCACCATCAAAGCTCACTTAAATATTTGCTACACAAAGAAAACGAAACAATCTTAATTCACTAATTTTAAAAGTTTAAGACATATAACAATTAAATTCTGCCAGAGGAGCGCAGTACATATTATTTATAAATTATAAAAAACTAGGATTACATTTACCTGTAGAGGGCGAGAAAGAGAAATGGAGAGAAGTTGGCGATATATATATGTTGTGTGGTTATATATATATATATATATATATATATATATATATATATATATATATAAAAGCTGCAGTTGTGATGAAAATGTTTAGTGTCACAGCCTTAATTAATGCTAATTTTTAAATTACTGCCACTAAGTGTATAAGGGCCTCCAACTCGAATTCAGAAATATGTCTTTTTCTATGCAGAATAGAAGCAAAAATGAAAATGCTTAAAATGATTGTATTAGAATGAACTGGTTAAGAAAAGTAAGCAAAATACTATGATAAATTTTAGAACTTCGTGGTATTAGAAAGACACGTAATAGGTCTCGTTTGTGTGTAATGAATCAATTCTTTCTTAAACGTCGAAAGGATGTTATTTGACAGGAAAGTTTTTATTTTTTAAAATTTGTTTTACGTCATAAATGTGGGGAGAAGTGAATTCTGTGCACATTTTCAAAATTCTGTCATTCCTACACTGAGTCATATACTCCTTGAATTTTGAATGAAAAAAAGTCTTTCTTCAAAAAATCGAAGAAATGCATGCAAAAAAATAGTAACGAACTATTTTCTGTATAATAGTAATCAATTTGATCGTTTAAAAATGATGATAGATATTTATCTCCTGCATATATGCTAGAGGTTTTCCATCAACACAGATTTCCAACCAATTGCAGATACCTTATCAGCGCTCTACAGCAGAAAGATTGCCGCAGTTCTGTTACATGTGCATTTACACTCATAGCATCCAGCAAGACCGGCTGAGGTGGCTCAGGGCAACAATGGATGCCACTGCAGTGTCTCTGACCGGGAGGTTCTACATTTGAGTTCCGACGGTGGCAGCGATTTCCACGTCTAATGAACGCGACGCTCCCGTCAGGCACGTGTTTGGGTTTCAAAAAACACGCGTCATCTCCACCGACCTCGCCCTCACCCTCGCTGTATCCGTCACCGCACCCCCACCGCCGCGCTGCTTGTGGTTTGGTTTGGATTGGTTTTTTCGTGTTTCCATGCGCGTCAACTGCTTTGGTCCCGTTAGTTCCGTTAGTGTAGTGCATGTTTTTCTCGAGATGGCGGTGGTCTTCCACTGGATGGCTAACATTAAAAGAACACCATTGCTTTGAAGGGTTGGGTTCATGTTGATGCTCGTGGGTTTCGGGTTCATAAGAATCACTGACACTGGCTCATCTCTGCGATGATATGCGAATCTTCGACACAATTGGACACGAACCGACTCTTGAGACACGACCAGACTCTCCAGCACAATCCGACCTGCGAACCGACATGTTGCGTTTATCGGACACTCCATGGCGGTTTCCCTGAGGGATTCGGGAAGATAGGGTTGGACGACCTCATGAACCTCTTCAGAAGTTTGTTTTTGGTTTTGAAACGTATCTTTTCTCTGGCTTAGGAATATTTTGGCATATATTGTGATGTCCATAAGCTCGAAGTTGTGTAAATTAACTCGCTCATGTACTCCTGGTTGTTTGACACTGGTCGAAATCTCTAATCAGAGCCGCCTGCCAGAGCAGCGCTGTCTGACCCTCTATCGTTCTAACTAACAGATGGTCGCGGTGCGGCTGATGAATGTAGATAGGTCGGGGTGGGGTGGGGATGGGGGTGTTTGAGCGGTCGAATGAAGCCGTCGGTGCTGTCGAACGATGCGCCTGTCAGGTCAACACAATGCACCGGAATGTGGCGGCGGCAGAGAGGAGCGCAGTTGGTCTGGCGCCCTTATGCTCCTGGTGCTCGAACGTATGTTTAATAATTCATGTGGTATGAATCAAGGAATAACAGATGAACGTACTCACATTTAGAACATTTCCATTTATAATTCTCGTTACGGGTCCTTTCTCACTGCAGTTTATCACTGTATTGTAAATCTCACTTGATTGTATGTATTATACTTATGTTATCACAAAAACCTTTTAATGCAACGTATGAACTGAAAGATTTGGGAATTGCAATATGAAGTATACGCCCGTTTTCTTAGATTCCGACGGCACATACCGCCCTAGAAGCGAGGGAAAAGAATTTTTGACGCGGCCAACGCGGATGGATATTTGGAATGATAATTAGGATTTAGAACAAGCGAGTCCGCCACCTTATACAAGGGCGAGACTGGAGGTCGGATGAAAGAAAACTTCTTTCTGAAGGTAGCAGCTGAACTGGGCGGACGTATGGAAAACGGTACCCCAGGAAGTGACATTGCAGCGGATTTCAGATTTGCAACTTTTTGAGGAAACTCTTCTAGAAGACTAGAAGAGGTAATTATTCTATTATAAATTGATTTAAACATAATCTTAGAAGAAAGGTAATAGAAACGTTATGAATTTATAATGGAAGAATTAGGGAGTGGAGTTTTGAATAGATGGCAGTAATTAATAGCTTGCATTCATTTCTCATTCCATTTTTTTTTTCTATCACATGCTTTTCGTATATTTAAATACTCTCTTGAAGTTGGTGCTCATATAAAAAGGGGTGATCTCTGGATTCATTTTCACTCTGAATATCCAGTTGGTCATTAACTGTAATCGAAAATAAAGTAAAATTCATATGAGAGTATTCAAGCATATAAAACTTGAACGAGAAGAAGAAGGCGATTTCTGAGGAGCAACGGCGTTCTCAACCGAGGCCACGACGCTTCAAGGCCGAAGCAGCTCGGTGGAAAGGTGTAGAAGGAAGCAAAGTGGACTGCTCTACGCGGCCGAGAACACAGTAAGGTCGTTCCAAATAAAATGTTTTGTAAGGATAGGAGTGATTCAGTTTAATAAGAAAGCTCATTCTGCTATCTATCACGTAGAAAGAAAAGGAGGGTAATAGATTTACCACGCTTAAAAGATAAGAAAAGTAAAAGTACATTTGTTTCCGACTTCTAATACGTGAGAACAGAATCAATCTTTTCTTTCAAAAAGGATTTCAAGATCAAATATTGTAATATAGTGATTAAGAGTTTGTGTAAGAGTATAATTATAATAATAGTAATTCTCTGGATTTTAGAGAGAGAAAGAGTTTCCTTTTTGTTGTAAAAGTAATGTTAAGGGAAAAGTATTAATTTTTGATTTTCAATGTGTGTTTCTTTCAAATTTTTGTAAAGTAATATTTTAATGATTCTTTCGAATTTCTGAAAGTGTGTTTTTTAAACAATTGAGTTGTAGATGAAAGTAGGAAATTGATTGTGTGTGTTATTAGTGTGTTTTTTTCAGTCAAAGGTATTCTGTATTTGATTTTCTTATGTGCCATTGTATGTATTTGTCAAAGCAGCCAATATTTTTAGAATATATTCTGAATTTAGTGAAAGTGATTCTCACCCGAGTTATTTGTAATTTTGCATCAATCCATAAACGATATTCCACGACCCTGCCCCCTTATTTTTTTATTTATTGTGTCCACACTGGGACGTCTATACTGAGCCTAGTCGACCATCTGGTGGTGTGTTCGCCACCCCCTAGACGTCTCAGGTCAGATTGCTGGCCTTACGGCCTTGCCGAACACACGACTGTGGCTCGCGGTGGCGCCCATAAGCGGGGCTCGATTATTGGATGCATTTACGACAAACTCGATTTGGAATAACTGAACCAAAATTTGGTGTAATAACTAAAATTACTAGTACAATTGAATCACTGTTCACTAAAATTTCTGACCAGGTTGCAGAGTACAAATTAGGTTGAGTAAAGTGAGTTATTTCAGGGTGTTTTTTTCAGAAAGGATATTTATTATGAGAGTTTTATCAGTTTCAAATTGTGTCTGGTATTTCTGTGTGAGAGAAATATTTTGTGAGAGGTGTATGGTGTCTGGGAAAGAATTGATTGATTCTAGGCAGTTAATAGATTCAAAATGGCGAATAAGTATAACGTGGCTAGGGAATTTACCTACCGTGGAAGGAACTTCTGAGAATCAGATAGCGATAGGGAAACTGGGGACAAGCACCAGGTACGATGATCGGGGAGGAAGTGACAGGAGTAGAACTAGGAGCGGCAGGAGAAACTAGTGAGACGTCGCCGACAGAATGCAAGCCAACACCAACACGAGATCAGGATGAGGAAAGAACGAAACCTCGAGAGGAGCTAATTCAATGATGCAACGGTTAATAGGGCAATTTATGCAACAATTGGGTGACGGGTTAGTCGTAGGAGGAAAAAACAGAGAGCTATAAAAATTGAGTTGCTGGAAACTAAACTAGAGAGAACAAAGTTACTTTGGAAACTAAATTAGAGGAGAATAACTCGGCAATAAATACTTTGAAACCAAATTAGAAGAAAATAACTCGGCAATAAGTACATTTGGAAACTAAACTAGAGAGAGAACAGGTTACTTTGGAAACCATTAGAAGAAAATAACTCGGCAATAAATGCATTGGAAACAAAATTCACGGAATTCGACACGAATTAGAAAGAAAATAGGAAGTTAGAAAAATTTAAAGCACAGTTTACTGAATTAGCGGAGCAGTGGAAGGTCGAATTTAAGAGCGAGGTTCAGCAAAATTAGCACAGGAACACGAGAACTTAGAAAAAAATTCACGGAGCTGGGACTTGAATTAGAAGAAAAAAAGTGGATCAAGTAACGAAAGAATTTGAAAATAGGATCGAAACACAATCGGATCTTATAACCGCCGTATCCATTGAGCAGATTGAGGTAGAACAAGGAGTAGAAAAGTTCCAGAAATTAGTTACTGAACAAGTTCAGGTTCAAGCTAATAAATTAGATAGTGGAATAAAGGCTCTTTCTGAACAGGATGGCGTTCTACAACATCAAATTAATGCATATAAGAATGAAGTAGTAGAACTGAAAAATCAATTAGAAAATTTACCGAGTGGAGGAAGTGTTCAGCCCACGTATGTTTTTCATTACCGTATACTCTAATTTCATTTTGTGGGAGATGAAAATCCATGTGTATTTATGAAAGGTAGATAATTTCTTTTCTTTAAATTGTGTTCGGACAGTAAGAAAACTCGAATCGTTTATCCAGATGTTGCGGGTAATGCACGAATCTGGGCAGATAGTTTAGGAGAGTTTCCCAAAACTGTGGCCGAACTCAAAGAAAAATTTTATTCAGAATATTGGAATAACGAACTCAAATCAATTTTAAAGGATTAATGTAATGTATGGTACGTGGAAGAGGAGTACGATGTCATGCAGGAATACAAACGGAGAAATTAGCTTGTTTCAAGTGTACTCCGACGATACCGGATAGAAGAAATTGTCTGTTTATTAATACGTCATTTTCCTTCCTCGACGCAAAATTTGCTAAAGAATCTCTTACCAATGTCCACTGAAAAATTAATAACGCAACAGGATTGTATGATGCCACTTTCGTGTATAATGAAAGATTACAGAAAGCAGAGCAAATGCTATTGGTCCATTAAATGGCAAGATAGCAGACAGGAACAACATAATGTAAACGGAAACCAAGAACAGGAGAAACACAAACCGAAACATTACCAGAAAAACAAACTTATGCTAGACAAGACGGACCTCGTCTAGGGATAGAAATAGAAAAAATTCTATTGATAGAGAGTTTTCAACCCAGAAATACAGGACCAAGTACATCTCGCGGACAGGTCAGGAAAATTAGAAAGGTTTGTTTCGACGCCATCCGCAAGCCAAATAGAACAATCTAGTGAAGAAGAGGTGGCGATATTATCAATCGAATTAATCTCATTTGATGATGAACTGTGCAACGATAATCTCAATGCATATCAGAAAAACAGTTAACTGGTATTGCTTAGGAATCAAAAGGTGTTTTGCAAAACAAGAATCCAGTAAGATTTTCAATTCGAAATAGAATTAACAGATAAAACACCATTCACGAGTTGCCAATATGTCATTCAGAAAAACATAAGGAAGGAGTGGATAAGCTCATTGCTACCATGGTCAAGATGATATCATCATGAAGTCCAAAACCTCTTATCTAAATCGATAGTGCTCGTAGAAAAGTAATGGGAAGATAAGGTTGTGTTTAGATGCAAGGCGATTGAATCAAGTTGCAACCGTACAGAGACAGACCGTTGCGTGTAAGAAGTTTAACTAATCAATTATCCGGCATCAAGTGGTTGAGTTCAATAACCGACTTCACTGCATCGTATTGGCAAATAGCATTAGCACCTGAATGTAGACAATATACGAGTTTATTCACCGAGAATTTCGTATGTCTTCAAAGAATGCCATTTGGACATAAAAGAACAGTGCATCTGTATATTGTACAATGTCTAGACAATATCATTGGCAGAGATGTCCAGCGATGTTTTTATCTATATTGATGACGTGCTTGTGTATTCTAAGACATTTGAAGAACACATGACTAAGCTAGATATTTTGTTGAAACGTCTGATTGAAAATAATTTACAACTGAATTTGGAGAAAAGTAATTTCTGCACTAAACAAGTTAAGTTCTAGGTTATGATGTGACGATTAACGAGTCAAAATGAATATGGAAAAGATGCGAGAGATAGATAAAATTGCACCGCCAAAAAACACAGAAACAACTTAAAGTTTGTTAGGTTGCGTCAATTATTACATGAATTTCTTCTAATTTCGCCATGCACATTGAAATATTTCTTCCGTTGCTGCGAAAGCACACTAGATGAAAGTGGGAATACAATCAGAAAGTAAAATTTCCACAGTTTGCGACCATTTAAAGAATGAAATAAGTGGCAAAATGATGAAACAAACAAACAGATAAGTAACCAAACAAGAATCATGGAAAAAGAAAAGAAAAACAAAGAGGGAGAAAGAAGAGGAGGAGGAAAAAGAAGAAGGAAGATGAGGAAAGACAAGGTAGAATTGCAAGGAGGGAAGAAAACAAGATTGCTCGACGTTCTAGAATCAAGAAAAAGAAAGAGCATAAATTTTAGTAGAAAAGATTTTACAGCATATGAAATCCAAATCCCATAAAATCTTTTTTCCGAAAGAAAGGGGTTATGTGACCGCCCGTTTTCTTAGATTCCCGAAACGTGTCACACTTCGCCCTAAAGCGAGGAAGAATATTTTGAACGCGCGCCAACGCCAGATGGATATTTGGAATGATAATTAGAATTTAAAACAAGAGGGCCGCCACCTTAGACCAAGGGCGAGACCGGAGTCGGATGAAGAAAAAGTTCTTTCTAAGGTACTTGGCTGAACTGGGCGGACGTATGAAAGCAGTACGCCAGGAAGTGACATTGCAGCGGACTTCAGATTTCAACTTTTTCTGAGGAAAACTCTTCTAGAAGACCAGAAGAGGTAATTATTCTATTATAAATTGATTTAAACATAATCTTAGAAGAAAGGAAATAAGAAACGTTATGAATTTATAATGGAAGAATTAGGGAGTGGAGTTTTGAATAGATGGCAGTAATTAATAGCTTGCATTCATTTCTCTTTCCAGTTTTTTTTTTTTTTCTCTCTCTCACATGCTTTTCGTATATTTAAATATTCTCTTGAAGTTGGTGCTCATATAAAAAGGGGTGATCTCTGGATTCATTTCCTCTGAATATCCAGTTGGTCGATTAACTGTAATCGAAAATAAAGTAAAATTCATGTAGAGTATTCAAGCATATAAAACTTGAACGAGAAGAAGAGGCGATTTCTATGAAGGAGCAACAGCGTTCTCAACCCGAGGACACGACGCTTCAAGGCCGAGCAACTCGGTGAAAAGGGGGTAGAAGGAAGCCCAGCGGACTGTCTACGCGGCCGAGAACACAATGAGTCGTTCCAAATAAAATGTTTTGTAAGGATAGGAGTGATTCAGTTTAATGAAAGCTCATTCTGTATCTATCACGTAGAAAGAAAGGGAGGGTAACCAGATTTACCACGCTTAAAGATAAGAAAATGAAATACATTTGTTTCGACTTCTAATACGTGAGAACAGATCAATCTTTTCTTTCAAAAAGGATTTCAAGATCCAAATATTGTAATATAGTGATTAGAGTTTGTGTAGAGTATAATTATAATAATAGTAATTCTCTGGATTTTAGAGAGAAAGGTTTCCTTTTGTTGTAAAAGTAATGTTAAGGGAAAAGTATTAATTTTTGATTTTCAATGTGTGTTTTCTTTCAAATTTTGTAAAGTGATATTTTAACGATTCTTTCAATTTCTGAAAGTGTGTTTGTTAAACAAACAATTGGGTTGTAGATGAAGTAGGTATTGTGTTGTGTTATTAGTGTGTTTTCAGTCAAGAGTATTTGTATTTGATTTTTCTTATGTGCCATTGTATGTATTTGTCAGCAGCCAATATTTTTGGGAATATATTCTGATTTAGTGAAAGTGATTCTCACCCGAGTTATTTGTAATTTTTGCATCAATCCATAAACGATCTTCGACCCTGCCCCCCTTATTTTTATTTATTGTCCACACTGGGACGTCTATACTGAGCCTAGTCGACCATCTGGTGGTGCTGTTCGCCACCCCCTGAACGTCTCAGGTCGGGTGCTGGCCTTACGGCTTGTACCGAACACGACTGTGGCTCGCAGTACACATACTTTAAACTACAATAACATTAAATTTAATGTACACGTATAGTAAATTCAATGTACAAGTGTACATTAAATTGAATTGTACTCGTACATTAAATTTAATGTTCACGTAAACTCGTCGGACTCGCAGTCTAGCGTCCGTCCTTTGCTGCTCCAGCGTGCCCCGTTATGCCTTCCTCCGCAGTCCAAACACGAGAAAAGCCTACCGTTGCACTCACCGTTGCTACCAGGGGTATTCGGTATTTCGCCATTCCTTCAACCGTCAGCCATCAGCGTTACTTCCACCTAATTTTTTCAGAATACTCATGGCGACGCATTATCTGGACCAATGCATCTATTCCAATAGTAATAAACTCAAAATTGTACAAAATAGATTCCTCAGATTAGCAACACATGCCCCATGGTTCATCTCTAACGCCAACTTCATAAGAACTGAATATATCACCGATCATCAAATGTGCCCATCTTTCAATAATTTTTATAACCTAATTTACAATTAACCGGGCCGTCCCTACAACCTGGCCACCATAATTGGCTTCCCTACTAGAATTAAAATAGATTTCCTGCCGAGCGTTCCTGAACATTTTCTCTTCTAATTGTCACAGTAGGAGGCTCTTGTAGTTTTCCTACAATTATAGTAGATAGTTTAGTTTTAAGTTTTTAGTAAGTTTAGCATAAGTAATAATCGTAAGCCAGCAAATGCACATGAAGTAATTACTACTGATCTGTATAATTTCCAATCACTCAATAAATAAATTTAAAAAAAAACTCGCACAACGGTCGCTCACGCGTCATTTCGCCCCGCGTCCCTCTGGTCACTGAACGCGCTCTTGCACCTCGCCTGCCTGCGTTTATCTATCCGTCTCCCTCACACCCCTAGCTACCGCCCCTCCATCTCGCACCAGACACACGTGATAACGCTACTTGTCCGAGTTCCGTGGGCGCACAGAACAAAACCACCTAGGCGCGCGGTTTACGAACATGTGGCCGGTTATGAACGTTGGTGACGCCAGCCAACACATAGGCGCGGTGTCACAGTATTGATCTGGCCAAACTCAAGGACCTACGATATTGAAAGGGATATTTCGATTTTTTAGGGTATTTTGAATGAGGCCTTAAAAGCCTAAAAATTTTCTCGAAATAAATTATTTAAATAATTTTTTAAATATTTTTTTTCTGATTTAGCAATGGATGCTTAAGAATGACACAGGTATCATGTTTTGTTAGACTGAACTTTTGCATTATAAACATTTCAATTTTTTCTTCTTATTAAAATTTAAATTGTAATTCGAATGATATCTGTTCACCAAAACATATCTGAAAAATTAGAGAAACCGTTTTTGCGAAAACCATGAAGTTTTCAGGTAATTTTGCCTGAAATATAGGAAATTCTTTCAAAAAAAATTTCAAAAAGCTTCATAAAGTTTTTAAGAAGTTGTATTGGTGTAACAAGGAAAGACAGGATTCGTAACGAAGAGATACGCAACTACGTAGGAATTTATTATAATCTAAATGAAAAAATTATTGAATATAGGAAAGCATGGAGAGACCACATAGACAGAATGGAAAACGCAGGAATGCCAAACAGATTCTAGGAAATACAAGCCAAGAGGGAAAAGGAGCATAGGAAGACCGAAGAGAAGATAGATGGACCAATAATGAAACGCAACGGAACGAAAGTTCTAATGCTTGAAGAAAAAGAAGAAGAAGAAGAAGAAGAAGAAGAAGAAGAAAAGGCTTCAAATTTTTGGATACTCGAATAGTGCAAAGTAGTTGCATAAAAATGGCAAGCCTGTTATGTTTTCGGTGAACTCTGTATTTTTGAAAAATTGCAAAAGGTAATCTTGCAAACCAACATGTTTTGATGATAAAGATTTTCTTCGTAATGAAATATATTCTAAAAAGCATGTTTAAATACGGACATGTAAATTGTTTGAATCTACATAATGTTTTTGTAATGTTTGCTAGTAATAAAATATTTTTCACATTACGAAACTAAAATTTTTCTTTTAATTTCGTTTGAATAAATGAATGTCCGTTTACAGAAATTGTGCAGTTGCGATTTTCATTCAACTCTGTATTGTCAAAAATCGCAAAAGTTACAAATAAAGCGACCAAATAGTATGTTCTCTTTTTACTCTACTAGTTATTTCTATTAATCTATTCTTACAACAATTTTTTACGAATTTGATAGCTATAAGGTTAGATTCATTTATGGTAACACCTATGCATGTTCACGTGCAGCCAACGCTGAACAATAAAGGTTGAAACATGCATATTTTCATTGCTACTCAGGGGGCCGTTGCCTGAAAATTTGTTTTCCTGCTAAACACTCGTGCATAATAATTTGCTTACCAATTAGGAAGGCCGTGTCAAAATGTCATGTGTAATTTCATTATATGAAAATTCTCACATGTTGGATGACAAAGTGCCCATCGTCGACTGCCCTTCATACCCTAAATGTTTGTAACATTAATTAGGAGAAACTCTGTTGATGCTTCGCTACACATCAATGTAGTACGATTATCTTTGTTAGGTGCTATCGTGTAATGAGATTTTTACGCCTGAGGTAAAGAAACCCCGCAGTTTGTCTCTCACCAGGCATAGAAACGTCCGGACGGCTGTGTGACTCCCTGTTACGAGTGTCACAGAATATGTGCTATTCCTCGTCACTACAACGTACTTCACCTACAGTAGCCGCCATGTTGATTAATATGCACGCCATCCAACTACAATTCAAAGTGTGCTTGAAAGCTGTTTCTGCTGCGTACTTTAACACCCATTTTGGATAAAGTGAAAATTAATAAGCTAATTTGCGAATTAGAGGGATTCGGACCTTAGCCATAACATATCCTTCATTGGAAGCTTTATTGGTCATCAAATGCCACGTTTTCCGCATCTCTACTGCCATACTTCATTATTAACTGTGAATTGCAGTCTCATCATGAATTAATTGTCTTGTTTATACAGGGGAATTCCATTCTGTGGTTGTTGTATTCAGCATTTGGGGCTGCATTACATTTGAAAACTACATTTGATCACGATCATCGCCACTGTGGAATAGAAATGACATGAAGAATGGTGAAAAATTGAAGTGAATTCCCCTTTCATATTGTTTAATAGCAAGCCCAGAATGTGAGCAATGGTTTGCAATTCATTAAACATACTTTGACAAATACATGTAAACTCTGAAAATGTTGTAAATTGACTTTGAACGAAGTAAGAAAGGTATTGGGAGTAAATCGAATTACCGGTTAGCTGAAATTGAACGTAATGTTCCAGCTGATACAAATTTTCCCTTAAATTACGCCACATAGTATTTCTGAATTTGAGTAAGTCATACTTGGGTTTAGGGGGGAAAATCTTGTCCCTTTTTTAAACGCCAACAGTTCGAGGTAATAACGTATCTGGGCGAGTATGGGCTTGAAAGGAACTTGCTACTGTTTCTCTTCACTCTCTATCTCCTCTTATCTTTCCGCCACTTTCGCCTCTGACTCGCTCCGACACCGCTTCCACAGCATGCCTTCACGCCACGCCCCCTCCCCGCTGCGAGCTGTGTCGCACTCATAATGCACGGCAGCGTCCTTAAAGTAGCGGCCCATCATTCAAGTTAACGAGAGCGGCGCATGGGGTGTATCGCCCTCCGCTGCCCGCGCCGCGCGCCAAAAAAGCTGTCGCCCAAAGGATTTGCGTTAATATCTTGAACACGCAGGACCGTTTGCATGTATGCGTATTAAACAGTGGATGAATATTGCATCGTTCCACAAAGTATAATGCGCTAGAATAGCTGTTAGTTTCGCATTGCTAATCCTTTGATGATAAACACGGTTATAGTATGAAACCGAACGGCGCCCTCTTCCGCCCGTTCACTTCCCTGCTCTTCCCCTCTATCTGCTTCCCCTCATCCCCTCCGCACCTCTCTGTCCTCGCAAGCTTCGCCCCGTCCCCTTCGGGTACGATTTAATTGCAGCTGCAAAAGGCGCGTGCTTTACGCACAAAGGGTGAACTAGCCTGCGTCCTCGGCCCGCCCCTGCCCCCACACACGCACCCACACGCCCCGCCCCTCCCACTGCCTCGCCGCCCGCGGACCGCTCGGCGCGCGCAATTCGCCGCGTTCTTCGCGTGTTGTCCTCCGAAGACCGCCGCGCGACGCCAAATTCCACGAAGCTCTCTTCAGCACTCTCCTCCCTGCTACCGCTGACATCTTGCAGCCAGTAGCTGCACGGATTCTGGAAACTCTCGCGATTTGTAGCTGTCGCCATTCTTCCATCCCTGCACCTGTCGCCGATAGTCTCCCCCCTCTCGATGAGTGGCCACCAGTGCAGTCACTCCATAACCAAAGGTACCACTCATTCGTCATACCCTCGATATAAGGCTTTTTCAGTTGCAATTATTAGTCTTGAGGGCGCTCATTTCATATATGTCGGAATTCTGCTTGGTAGCAAATTTCAGGCTACACGAAGAATAAGAAAAATAAAAAAATATTTAAAAAAAAGAAAAATCTTCGAAACTTATTTGGTTTAAGGTTCTCTTTTAACTTAAACACACAAAAACTACAATGTCTTGTAAAAAGTTCATAAATGAGGATATTTAAAGTATATATATGCTTTGGATAGAAAATAATTGAAACAATAATTGGGAACAATACAAATCATTGCAAGTGTCATTCGTACAAGTAGACGCTGTTCCAAAGTCACTGCATGGTTTGGTAAGCGCCGTTGAAGATTTCCGGAGGATTTGCACCTTGGCGTTAAGACGAACTCGCAGCATTAGACGGGGGCGGGGGTGGGGCGGGAAGCAGCCAAGATCTGCGCGCCGATTCCCCACACGGAGTGGGCCAAGGGGCGGGTGATGGAGCGGGGTGAGGGCCGAGTGGCCCTAGTGCGGGTCGGGGTCGGGTCGCGGTCGGGTGGAGGTCGAGGGCGGGGGCGTGGCTGCCCGGAGCTGCGGGGGCGTCGCGGCGGCGGACGGCGAACCGGAGCCTGCTAACGAATGGGGCGCAATACCTCAATTTTTTCGCCCTTTCCATTCGCTTCCCTCCCCCCAGGCCTCGTGTGCGTGCGCTTTGAAAAGGACCGTTCTGTAAACGCGGTCGCTGCTCCCAAACTTTGTTCGTCCTTCCGCGGTGGCCGCGCACCTCAATTGACTGGCAGCTCCGGGCAAATAAATAGCTGGGCCGGCGCTGCGACGGAGGCGGGTGGGCGGGGCAGGCGGGGCGCCTGGCGCTGCAGCGGCGTGCGTGTGGGCGCTAGGGAGGGGCGCGAGGGACCGAAATGTCCTCGTTCCGTTTGAGAACATAGGATTCATTTTTTAGCCTTAATTAGAAGTGTACGTGTTATTGAATGCAAATTGAAATCCGTGAATGCCTTTTTTACTTTCTCGTATACGTACGTATATACGTAGAATAGAAGAGTTATGTAATGCTGTGCCAAAAAGTGGCAATTTTTTTAAAAGAAATGTCGCATTATGGGGCCCTGAAAAGTACATAAAACCTCTTTAAATATTTAGCGCATCACTCCACCTAACACGTTATGCAGTCAGATGTCAGATATTGTGTCTTGTAGATATCGAAAATGTGTTTTTATTCAAAACGTCCCTCCGTCTGACCGTCAGTCCACCCGTTGTAAACATAGGTTCGTTTTTCACTGTTAACTCTAAATTTACGACAATGCGAAAGTTTGAATTTCTTGGGGGGTCTTCCTACTATAATCTGTACCGTCGTTTCAGGGGGTGAAGTTATTCACCTAGTGAAATGCCAGCTCACTCGAACGACAGTTGATTATATATAAACAAGGACAGGGATCAGGATCATGGATACTCTCCACTCGGATGTTCACGAAATCACTCAAATTTGAATCACTTTTAACAGAATACTATAATCTTCAATCCCGCACATACATTAAATATATAAATGAATAGACATTCAATAAACACCCTGAAAGTAAACAATCTTAAAACTAATACACTTTTGCTATATACAGGTTCCTGGATAACTAGCAATCTGGCAGCAAAGTCCTATATTCTTTAGAAAATTTCCTACAAAAAAAGATTTCAAGCAAACAATTGTATACTAGATACTCTCATCTGAACACATTTAATTTTCAAATACACTTATGAACTTTTTTTTACTTTACACAAATTAAATGCTTTGGTCTAGTTTTTCAAAAATTGAAATTTAAGAATGATTTATTCTTGATTCAGAACAATGTTTTAAAACCTCTCCACGCGCGATATCGAATTATCCTACGTCTTTTACTGACCTATAGAATCTCTGATCAAAGTCAAAAAAATTAAATTATTCCATCTGAAACTTTCTTACTTGGCAATATACATATTTTTCCTGCGAGGTCATCTAGTTGAAGCGGCCTCGCGTCGTCTCCCAACAGCTCCGCGGTGTCTTTTACCTTCAGGGCCAGCAATATGAAATGTGTTGCCGGGCCGTCACGCGTTCGGTTGTGTAGGGATTCGTCCAAGACTTTTACCCAGATACAATGAAATTCCGCCTAACAGCAACGTAGTAACGGAACAGAACGTCAAGGCAAAAAATAACGTTGAAAACTAGAAGAAGTAAAGTTCGAGTATTAGCTATCGTCTGTAAAACTCGTACGAGCTCCTCACTTCTCTGCTCTAAATAATTTAAGCAAATAGTACTCATGATTATATTCAGAATTAGTCGTATTGCATTTAAAGTTTACAGTTTACCTCTTCTATTATCTACTCCGCCGAGTTTAATTGGCGTTATTTGAAAACGAATGCTCGGAATGGTACTCTCTCGTAGTGCGATCTGGTCATACGTCTGCTCCGGTCGAGGGTTTGCTTCCAAAAGACTGTTGCAATGCATTATGCCGACTTCCTTCTTTTCTGCTACATTAGCGAACTCTCCCGTTACATTTTAGCACTACCTCTTTCGTTTTTGAGTGCACGTTCAAACTCGTTTAAACACCCCTCGACACAAGCGAAGGATGTGACACGTTTTGCCGGATTGCTGGGAAAACGGATGGTCACACTACAACTACAAAAAAGATAGAGATTTTTCTTTCAAATGAAAATTTTCTCCATAATTAGATATTTTATTATCATGCTTACGTTTTCAAAATATTAGTATTTTTGCGCAATGTTGCATGAAATATGTGCAATATTACAAAATCACAAAACTGATTTCTCAAAAACTTCTCTAAATTTTGCCTTTAAACGTTTGGTTCGGATAGTGATAAATACACATGAATGACATAAACGCCAATTTTCTGTATTGCTTTTGTTTTCTCACAATTACAAAATTGTACTGTATTTTATACCTCTTTAAGTTGTTAATATTTATATATGCGACAGATTCATTATACATTTTTGCGTTTATGAATACAGGCGCTCAAATGATAATTAATAAAGTTTCTCGAAAACTCTCAAGTTTTCTGGGAAACGAGAAACTCTCAAATTCCGCATTTTCAGAAACGCTTAAACGTCATTTTCTCGAAAACGGTTCCAAATTTTTTCTTCAAACTTTTTGTGCGTGTTTAAATTCCGCTGTATAAGATGACTACAATTCATTTGCACAATTTACTCATTTTGCTGCTTGAGATATCACAAATAGTTTTTAAAATATTTCTCAGACCTTTAAACATTGCGAGAAATAAGTATACATCGTTGCATTTGTGAGTGAAAGTGCTTGAAAACACTTTCTGAAGTGACTTGTGATTTGAAATGAGGTTTTCTGTGAAAATGATCTCCAAATTTTGCATTTATAGTAATACCTAAATGCCATACTTTTAAAAGCGGTTCCAATTTTTTTCGATACGAGGTTTTACGCAATAATAAAATATTCCTAATGTAATATTTCAGTTCTCTCATTAGGAAACCGAAATATTGACTTTTTTAGACGCCGTTTGGGCAGCTGGCAAGAAGATGGGGCATGACCGAAGAGCTACCCCAGAACGAAGACGTTAGAAAAGTAATTACTACGAGAAAGTCTGTGCCATTCTATAGCACCACTAGTTATAGTTTCGTAGGACACCCTGCAATTGAGGAACTCTGACAGTACAGAGTAAACTGTGTAACAAAGGTGGATAAATTATAATAAAGCAATAATCAAAACCGCAATCCTAAAGTACTAATAAAATATTTGCACCTCACAGCGAATATTATGACACAGTAATTACGCATGATACGCAGTTCTAAGAAGTTTTGAAAAGCTCATTGGACTTCATTCTTGATTTCTCATGATATTTCAGTATTTTTGCCTCATTGCAGGCTTTAAAGAACCGTCTTCTCGATTTGTGAGAAAGATTTACACGCGTAAACTCCTTTATGACAGAAAGAACTAGAGCCGGATGGCCGAGAGTTTCTTCGATTTTGAAATAAATCCTACGTATGGATTAGGCAGTAGTAGCGTTCATTGACGGGCAGACAGATGGACGGTCAGACAAACGGACAGACGGACACACGGGCAGACGGGCAAATGGACAGATTGAACTAGAAATATCAGTTGATACTCAAAGTCAGCTACCCCGGCGGCTGACATCGAACCACGTTAGAAACTACTATCAATGACAACATAACCTTAGAACTTACAGATAAACAAGCAAAACCTCTTTTGCTTTACAAACGGAAATTTACCGTAACAAAAGCCAAGCGATTGTGATTGAAGCCGAAGAAGGTATTAGTTTCAAGGATTATGTAATATTATGTAAAAAATCTAAAATTGCAACATTAATTAACCCCTCAGATATTCGCTATGTTTCAAGAGTCTGTAATAACAGAATCTGTTTCTTCCTCTTAATTCAAAAGATTGATGAACTTACATTACACACACATATTTATCACTATTAATAATAAAAAACTGAATATACGACCACTCATCAATAAATAAGTATGAGTTATTATTTCTAAGGTGTGTCCTATTATATCTAACGAATGAATCCTGAGCATCTTAAACAAAATTGCATCAAACCCTCTACTAAGATATCGTTTATCAAAGCTGGGATCTATGAACCTGGCTTCTTTCATATTCAGAGCTTTAGGAGGCAGATTTATATTGATCCTGATGATATTGACGACTTACCGGATTCTGCATTGTTATATCATGAAGACACTACATACCGTATCTACTTCTTTACTGATAATGTATGTTTCCTATGCAAGCAAGAAGGCCACATTGCTAACCAACGTCCCTCTCCTCAAAATTATACCAATAACAGTGACTTCCCAGCAAATAAAAATCAAGTTGCTCCTAATACAAGTGTACATAAATCTACAATCATGGAGCCCCCAATTAATTACAAGAATTCCTCTTAACTCCAAAAAAATTCCTCCTAACTGATTCCTCTGCAACTGAAAATTAATATGTATCTACTGCCAGTCAACAGAATTCATCACCTCCTGTTCTCTCAATAATTAACATAACTTCCTCTAACCTCCATAAAAATGCCCCCAAGCTAATCCCACCTCAACTGATAACCAATTAGCACCTGTTTATCAACAGGAAACTGCTAATGACAATATTTGTATATTTAAATTAAACAAAAGATGCCCCAATCTGATTCTTCCCATGTTCCTGAATCTTCAAGTACCAAAAGCAAAGAAAATACAGAAGAAACCCTGAAACAACTTAAGAAGAAAAAAGAACTACAAAATGAATCAGATAAAACTGAAATAACTAACAATAGATCTGTAGATGAACTAATATCTCCTATTAAATCAATTGTTGAAGATAATAAAAGCAAATTTTCTCTTACCTTCCATCAATGTATATCCTTCCTGGAAAATTTCTTAAATGCTGCTGCCCCATCCTCATAGCCGAAAATTTCTCATCTGATCAACCAGTCCTCATTCAAATGATGAATAATCTGTACAAACACCTTCCAAATAAAACAATAAAAGACAGATTTACCAAACTCTCTAAAAAATAAAATCTGTGCTACCACCTTCTGAAGAATCAAGTATTGAATCCCGACTCCAGTATCAAGTATTGGAGCAGACATCAGCTCCAACTAATGACCATTCTCCATTGGAATGTCAATGATTTTTATTTAAAACTTGAAAATATACATTTGAAGAAATTAAAGGAAGGTACTTATTTACAGGAAGACACAGAACACACTTCATCTGATTAATTTTTAAACAACTCATTACAAGCATGTTGGTGCTTCAATGGAATGTAAATGGATTTCATACTAGATATGAAATAATACAACTACTATGCCAGCAATATCTCTCAGAGTTGATATGTATACAGGAAACTAATTTCAAACTCAACATTAAAGGAAAAATTAAAGGTTTCAAATGTTTTAAAAAAATAGAACAGATAGTCATCATGCATCTGGTGGAGTGTCTAAATTCGTCAAAGAAAACTTCTCTGTTACCTCACTGTCGAAAATAAGGGTTATCTTTCTCTGGCCATGTTCTCCACCCCCACCCCCAAAACGTGTGACGATATGTCTTCTTACGCCCTTCATTGAACGTTTACCACAGAGTATCATAAGATTCCTCGGTGTCCCCTCAAACAGATCGAATGCTTCGCTCTCCCAGGTTTCGGGATAAGATTTGAAGTCGTTTCAATTTTGATGCGCGATTCAGATGGCATTCATTGTCCGTTGGAATCTCTGAACTGTCACACTATACATAGTAAATAACATTCTCTCTAACGTTGTGTAATCAGTATCCACAGTTTCTGCGTCATATTATTCGTCTTACCGGTCTGTATAGTTTAATGAGAATACTGTTACAACTATAATTTTAACATTAATTATATATATTCTAACATCACCACATTTTGCCTCACTAATTCATGTGTTTCCTCCGCTATCACAGACTTCACCGATCCAGTATCAATCAGAGCTCGACTCGCTATCTGCCCGCACTTGACCTCGATTATAGGACATTTTGATGCTCTTGTTACCTCTTTCCTTGTTACCTTCTTCCGTCATATTTCCAAGCTCGTACAGGGATCCATCTCAAATCAGACTCCGGGTGTTTCCCGATCTTGTTGCGCCAGGTGTGCTGCGATTTCTGCCCAGTGCTGGCGATCGCCCTCGCTGCGAGCCGCACGCGCCAGGGTCTGTCACGGGTGACCTTGAGTCGGCGCGCCGCCGGTCGTCTCGGTTCACTGTGGCCTCACGACCGCCTCGCTGTCTTCCCATCCTACTGCTTTCTTCTACTACCTGAATGGCATTAGTGTTCGAACTACTTGTTTTCGAATTCTTGCTAGCGTTCTCGAATGTGAGGTCGTAGTTTCCTAATAACATCTGGAAATGTTCCACCGTTCTAACATCTACGCTTCTTAACAGATTCTGAATGTTCTGAATGATAGCGGGAAATGGCGCGTTAGAATGCAAATGATCTCTTCGTCCGATACCGGCGGAGAACATAATTTTAACGCCGCGATCTTGCGGGCTGCATAATCACGCATCGTACCACATGAAGTTCGATATTACGAGTCCATTAATGAAATCTTGAAATTCATCTGCTGCTCTTTCCCTCAATATCGATCAAGAAATCTAGCCACAAATTCGTCGTGGGTTCGGACGAAAACAACGATCACAAACGTTCGTGGGTACGGACTTATATATCCATCCATGCTTTCGCGTTGCCTTCCATAACTTGATGTAATAGTATAGTCTTATGGCCATCTCGGACGTTCGACATAATAAAGAAATTTTGTAATGCCTTTACAAACGCGTTCGGGTTTTCGTTCGGGTGTCCTGAGAATTTCAGAGAAGGAGGAATATTAATATTCCCCCCCCCTGCACGGGCCTCCCCCTTCTACTTTCGCCTCGGCTTCCTCTCTTAACTTCTTGATCTCTTCTTCTACCTCCTTCAATTTTCGGGTGGCTTCCGTTTCTAACTCCCGTTGCGTCGCTTCACGAACTTCTTGAACTTGGTTACGAATTCGGCCCTAATTACCATGATCCCTGTTTTGCCTCTCCAATTCCGTCGACAAGGAATCTATTCGGCTCCTGACTTCCCGCGTGTCGTTCTTCTACTAAATTTCTTCGTTCCGCGGCCCGCGCCGCAAATAACGCCAAGCTCGTCCCCACATTGCCGGCGACCTGTACCATTATGGACAGTTGGATTAGTTCTAACTTATTGTCGACGCTTCTTGTTTGATCATCTATCTTTGTTATCTCGCGCGTAATTTGCTCATTGATCTTTCTCAATTGTTCTTTACCATGTCGCGACTGCTCCTCGATTTCCTCATTGATCTTTCGTCTTTAATTCTTAACCTGGTGGGCTATTGTCTGCGTGAAGTTTCCTAACAGCGCTCGCATTAGCGTAAACATAAATTCTCACCCCTGTCCCGTTCCTCGCGTTGCTAGTTCTGGCGTGCTTCCTCGGGTCCGTGCGATCATAGTTGGACTTATCGTTTCTTCATCGTCGCCTATCCCAAACTTCTCTCACCTCCTTAAAAACTCGTTCCCTTCCTCCCCTTCGCAGCCTTCCTCACTCCCAATTCCCTTTGCCCCCCTATATTCACGAATCTCTGCCATTTTGTTTTGCAATTTCTACTTTGTATTGCACGGTAATACACTTCACCCTCCAAAATACAACAAAACGCACACACAATACAATACAATACAATACACCTCACAATTCAAATATCATTTTGCACCGAAAAGAAATTGCCTTACAGGCACACCAATCAACCTCACTTCTAAATCCTGTGTCTTTGTATTCGATCTATGATCGATCACCTTACGTAATGGGCATAATCTAACACCACCGCTAGTGGCAGTCGTCGGAAAGAATGCTCTTTCGAGCTTTCAATATCACAGGGGCTGGATCTTTAGAGTGTGAGAAAGACACACCCAGACACAGAATTAGGTAAAACTGTAATATATTCTTAAAATATTGCACAAATCAACTCTTTTACACTGTCACAAAATAAGAGAACAAAAAAATACCCAATTGCTGACTGCGCGTTTAAACGCATGCAAACCACTGATGGTAAGACCTCTTAGAGAAATTTCCAAAACCAATATTTGCTTATGGTTTCACTCTTCGCCTAGCTAGCGATAATTTTCCTTATAACACCCGTGCACGGAGTTCCTGCTTGACCGGTACTAGTGAATGAAATTTAATTAATTTTTTTCACACTTCCTGAATTAATTTACCAGCACACATTATTACAGCTCTTACTGCTATTCACATACGAAATTTCTTCGTCAATTACATACAAAATGAGGAACAGAAATTAATTATCTTTAATACAGCTTCGGAATGAAATGTACTACCGGCGTACGAGGTCATGAAATACTTCGCCGTTACTCAATTTTAAGGCGAACATTCAAATTTTAGTATTCTGGTTTCTGGTGCCAACACTACCTTTCTAGTTCCTGTATCCCACCTCAGTTTTATGTAAATTTGGAAATTCAGCCGTGCCGCCACTCGCGTTCCTGCAACGTAGCTCCGAAGGCCACTCGGGCTTCTTTGCGCCTGCCACCAGATCAAGGGAGCAGTCTTCTCGCACCTGATCCACGTACCACCAGATCCACGCCCACCACCGCCCACCACCAGATCCACGGTCCAGTCTTTTTGACGTCCACCACCAGATCCACGTCTGGTCTACCTTCGCCCGCCTTCTTGCGACACGAGTACGCGTATTTCCAGTCTCTCCATGCTTCTTGGCTTGTCGCCTCACTAATGCTTTACAAAAGCTCTCACAGTTCCGCAACCACAGCCACTATTCTGATTCGTTCTAAATTTAACAGTTCTTACTGCAATCTCCTATAATGTTCTCCTTACACCACGTAGCCTCTCTACTCTATCATTTCCCACTTCCTAACACCTCCTGAGCTAACGCTTCTCTCCCTCGTCTATTCCGCTACTTCTCACCTCAGCGTCTCACACAAGAAGGTTGTAGTTTGCACGAAGCCTCAACAATCACAAATTTTCTAAAAAATAACTCCATTTTTTATTAAACGTTGTTCTCGGATAGGATAAAGGATTCTTAAGCGAATGTTGTAGGACTTATTATCGTTGAAAGCACTGATTTTTAGAATATTGAAAAAGTTCAATTTTTTGTCGTGTTCCTACCACTCCAATATCGATGATAGAGGTTTTGTCCTTAATGAAATCTATCGTTAGGAGACAAATCTTGAAATAAGGTTGAGCACAGTTTTTTGAAAATATAAATTGCTTTTCCTTAATCTCGCGTGAAATATAGACAATTTATTAAACAATTCTCAAAATCTGCTCATTTTTCCTTTTAAACAGATTCAACAAGGGAGGCTTAAAAGAATGGTGTAGGTATAATTTTAATTGATATCTCTGAATTTTTGAAAATTAATATTTAAAATAATGCGAGAAAATATGTGCCATTGTTGCTGCAGTAGTTTGAACCTCCACCATTGTAAATTTTTTAAGACCCCACATCAGTTCAAATTATTTTTTAGGACCTCACTGGAGGCGCAGAAACGAGGTATAAGTCGAGAAATGCGCAATTTTCTAGAAAATCCACGCAGGCGCACATGCAAACCCGCATTGCCCAGGGGCTGGAATGCAACCTGAAAAACAAACGGTTCGGTCATGATTTTTTTGAAGAATGTTCTTCGCGCCGTAATGACCGTACAAAGTAGATCCTTTGGGCCCATCTATTGAGTTTTATCACCTAAGTTTTCTGAGGCGCGCTATGTGCTTTCAATGATCAGAAATACGCAGATTTTCGTAATGGAAAATAAACGTTACTCAAGAAATCAAAGAAATTTAATTGCTCGGAGTGTTTCGCCGTTGTAACGTTCCCAATGAGGTAGTTTTGAACCATCTATTACATTTTTTACTTTCCCGTATACGTACGTAGTATATAGAAAGTTATGTGATGCTGCGGAAAATCGATTTCGAGATTTCAACGGAAATACACGTTTTGGGGTTCCCTGATACCGAAAAATTATTTTTTCAAAACCGTCCGTCTGTCTGACCGTCTATGAAAAGCAATAACGCCTGAACCGTACGTGGTATTTTTTTCCAAAATCAATATTTCCTGGTCGATCTGACTCGACAAAACGCGTTGCGATTTTGAAAAGCATTCTCTAAAATTTGGGGCTTTACGTAAAGCCCCAGGGACATATCCTAAATATTCTCATTAATGGCTTTCATATTTATCTTTAAATTTTTTGAAATAATAGATACGTGCAATCATAAAAATGGCATAGGTTCCTTTTTCACAGTTATCTCTGTTTTCGGCAATGCAAAAGTTTGAAATTTTTCCGACTCTTCCAACAATCACGAATTCTACTACTAAATCGAGGATTACTGAATCGAGATTTTTATACTACTAAATTGATACTACTTTAATATTTTTAATTTTAATACTATACTGATTAAATTTTATGCTATTTTGTTACTATATGATTTTAATACTACTAAATCGAGATTTTTCCTTCAAGTAAAATTGTAATGTACTTTTTTAAACATTTTAGTAGTTTTTTTGCAATATTTCGTGCCAAATGTGTAATATTACAGAAAAACAAGTTTTCTCACAATAGGTTTAAAACTTAAATGATATCGTAGGCTTCCGCGGCCAGAGTCATGATCTGGAGTGTCCGGGTGATGCCGCGTTGAAGGCTGAGGTGCCGACGTTTCGACCGACATGTCGCGGTCCTCCTCAGGGCTGTACTGCGCCAGGATGTCGGGCGTTCCGACCCAAACGGTCCCCGTCCGTCCGTTCCCCACCTCCTTTCTCCTTTCACCTGGCCACACCCGATTGACCGCCATCTCAGCCTATCACAGCCTGGCCCACCTACTACAATAAAACGGAGCGCCCGACATCCTGGCGCTGAACAGCCCTGAAGAGAACCGCGGTATGTCGGTCAAACGTCAGCATCTCAGCCTTCAACGTCGTCACCCGGACATTGATATGTATCAAACTTTTTCTTTAATATTTTGGTAGGGATAGTGTTATATATATATATATATATATATATATATATATATATATATATATATATATATATGCAATAAGATGACACATACCATATTGTCTATTATTGTTTCAATAACAAAATGTATTTTTGATTGCCTTCCACGTCGTGTATCTTCGTTTGCGGCGATGTGTCCATATTTTTGGATTTTTGAGTACATGTGTTTCAAATGACGTCTTATAAAGTGTCTCTAAAACTGAAAAGTTTTCTGTGTTCCATCTCGTGATCAAATTCGCTATCAGGGCGCAGCCTCTAATTACCTTCAACTCTCGCGGCCACCTGCCTTTCAGAACATGCTTTCTCCATCTCTCACAGTCCACTCAAAAAAGTATTCTAGCACGCAGCCGCGTAGGGAAAGGAAGACCAAAACAAATGGACAAAAATTATTTACAGGTGTCTTCATGAGCCTCTTCTTCTCACAGCGCCGTCACTTCCGTCGAAGCACGTACTCTAAAAGCACCCCAACCCCGCCTTTCACCGTCCGCGTGCACTGACCGCTGCTCGGTGCCGCCACGGCTGGGGACTTAGACATCATTAGCAAAGAGACCGGGAGCGGTAGCTCACTGCAGGGCCTCTGACCGGGAGGTCCTAGGTTCGAATCCAGACGGCGGTAGGATTTTCGACACTAGCTCTTCAGCGAGGCCAACAGGCCGCTACCTCTAAATTCGTGCCACCCGCGGGGATCAGCCGCCACCTGGACGAATTTCCCGGCAAACTCCGCAACTGAGTCCGTGCCCATTCCAGTTCGCACCGCTGAATTGCCTGGAGGCAACCTCAGCGCTGACGGCATCCACTCAGCCGAGTGGTTTGTGTCGGTGCTTTTAGTACAACGAACTGTAAGTAAAGTTAACTTCAAGAAAGAAGATAAGCTTTATAAACTTTCAATGGATCTCCGGTTTACGTCTCGCAAAAACAACTTTGTATTCATGCAAACATTCAATTTCTTATTGCTATTATTGCATATCGACTTTCATTCACCTTAAATGCAACAATGCCCTGAAAAAATCCTGATTTAGTATGTAGTCGCACTCGCAACACGGCATTTCCCACGCACATCTAATCGCTGAACACATTAGAAACGTGTGGAATGAACAAAATTGGCTATTTGGGGGGGGGCAGCATGGGTTCAGAAAGGGTTACTCGTGCGAAAGTCAAACAATAGCTTTTTGCAAGGATATCGTGGCTGCACTAGATGCGGGTGATAGAATCGATGCGGCGGTAATAGACTTTAGGAAGGCTCCTGATATTGTCCCCCATGATAGCCCTTTAAGCCCTGACTCCCACGATCGTGAGTGTTACGCCTTTCGAAGTTTTATTGAGCCTGGTGTGTCAGTGATAGCAAAGACCGACGCGAAACGATTGTGAAGGTTTTGAGATTGGTAGTTGTGGCATATTACACTGCTAGATTCCACTTCCATCGTACTTATAGATCTCAGGTCCCGTTTGTTTTCGAATTAAAATTACACGTTGCTTTGTTAGTTACCTTTGGCTTTTGTTGTTTATTCACGTATATCGTAATTTATAGACGATTGCTTCGATTAAGTTTTATATTTAATATACTAAAGAAGTATTTTACGTTAAAATTTTGGTTTTTAGAATTATTTTTAGTAATGTAGAATAGTGTATTTGTCAACTATCACGATAGTGAGGGTTCGGCATTAAGTGCAACTGGAGTTCTGTGAAGTAGTAACGTGTGTTTTAATATTGTTTTACAGATGTCGGTAAATATTTACACGAGACGTTCGAAAATACTCAGTGAAACTATAATGTTTATTTATGTTGCTCACGAAACAAATTTCTTATAAAAGATTTTTATAAAAAAATAAGTTAATTTATATTTTATAAATGCTTAATTCTATTTAATTTTTAAACACAAAAGTGTATTGTTTATATATCTTGTTCACGAAACAAATTATTTTAAGAATTTTCATGCGAAAGTTAATTTTTGTTAAAAATGCTTATTTCTGCTATATTTGTTTTAATAAATGGAAAGTGCATTGTTATTATGTTGTTTATGAAACAAAATTTGTTTTAAACATTTTTTAAAGTAGTTAATATTCCCTCATGTAAATATGGGTTAATTTTTATGTTAAAATATGCTTCTCTTTTATTATACTTTTCTTTTAAACAATGGATTCATTGTTTTCATTTTAGAAATTCTGAAGTCATTACTATCTAACCCTCACGATCGTGCGGGTACGCCCACGCCGAATATAGAAACCCAAAATGTTTTAAAATATTTTACAAATTTTAGACATAGAAATAACATAAAAATAATTTTTAAATTGGGAAGAAAAATAATTTTAGGTCTTTTAGGGATAAATTACTTGAAAAACTAGAGCGAATAGACCTAGATTCGAGAGTAATACTATGGATTAAGGATTTTCTAAATAACCGGCACCAACAAGTAAGGGTGAGAAACAGCCTGTCGGAAAGAGTTAGTGTAACGTCTGGAATTTCGCAGGGAAGTGTACTGGATGTTTAATAATTTTGGTGTATGTAAATGACACAGTAGAGAGAATAGGCTCAAAAATTAAAATTAAAATTTAAAATCAAAATTTTTGCGGACGACTGCGTCATTTACAGAAAGAACGAGAATGTATGGAATCAGGATAAATTACAGTGTGACTTGCGATGCTTGGAAGAAAAGACGTAAATCAATAGAACGAATCCTGATAAATGCAAAACAGTTTTACGAGTAGTATTTACTTATTTATTTTACGTCAAAAAAGCAGTTAAAAACTGCGTATGACGTGCTATGGAGAAAAGTGAATTCTGTGCACATTTTCAGAATTCTGTGATCCCTACACTAAGACATATACTACTTAAATTTGAAAAAAAAGGTTGCCATGTAATAAAATCTACTTTCAAGGATAAAAGGCAATACATTTTGGCTCTTATCCATGTTGTCCTTCGGAATAATACTTCCTGCCGCGACAACATGGAAACGATAATTTGAATAATAGTATTTCCCACTGACTTCTAGAAGACTAGCACAGAAAATGAAGTTACATTTATGTCCAGAAGCAAAACAAGGGGCCATCTTGTTTGCTCAATGGATCAGGGAAACTGGACATAAACCTGATCGACATGAGGGTCATTGACGGAGGCTGCAATACAATACTTGTACAGGTTGTTTGCCATTTTATACAGTTCAAATGTTAAATAATGCATAATGTATAATTGTTAAAATTAATATTACTTTTCTTGTGATGCTGAGTATAGTCTCTAATTGTATAGAAACAGTTATGCAGCAGAAACGATTTCACTTGGGATTTAAACTTTTCGATCGAATTTTATGTTTAATTTCATCTAGCAAAGTGTTGCAAAATAATGTACATGTATTGGATGTGAATGTTTTCTAATGAGCTGTTGATACTGTCACCTGATAGATAGATAGATAGATAGATAGATAGATAGATAGATAGATAGATAGATAGATAGATAGATAGATAGATAGATAGATAGAAATTTATTCTACAATTGGGCAGATGATGCCCGGTGGCAGAATGATGAATGGCAGTGGCAGATGAGTGGCAGATGAGAGCAGAATGAGTGGCAGATGAATATGATTTCTACGTCGAGTGTAATAGTAATAGATATCGGCATTTTCTGAAAATATATTCCCGCCCTTAAGCAAGTAATTGTTGACAAAAACCACTTTTCGTAAATAAAAGACAGGTAATGGTAAAATTCCTAGATTAATGAGAAACGCCATGAATCACGTGGTGGGATTTGGTTATTATTCTTTGTTTATTTTGTAATCTAAAAGTCTGGGAGCTATAGATGTATTTTACAGAATGTTATGCCATATCTCAGGCGGGAATGAACATTCGCGAAATATACACAACGAACAGTATGAAGGCTGACTGAATTTGCAAGAATTCTGAACGCGTAGCATAATGAACTTATTTTTGTGTTCAATTCATTTAAAATGGACGTTTCATTTAAGGTTTGACTGAATTGAGAGACCTAAAAATTTTGTTGCCTTAACATCAGTCAGTAATTTTTTCTGTTCTGTTTCAATGGGGCACAGAATTGTTTTATTTGAAATGGAAAAACTACGTGAAACCGTTTTCTTTTCATTTACTATTAATTTGTTCCAGATTAATTTGGAAACATCTGATATTGTACTATTTGCTATTTCTTTATTGCAGAATGTTCATATCATCTGCAAAGAGAACCGTTCTTCCGTTTAAAATCGTCGGGCATATCGTTTACGAAAAAGTAAGACAGAATAGAGCCTAAAATCGATCATGAGGAACTCCCGTGCAATGAGCAAAGAGTCGGAAAGGTGCGTACGCGTAATATTTCATATTCAAATAGGTATTTCCACTCTCTGAGATCGTTGTTTAAGATACGAACCGCCAACAATCTAGACCAATACCACCCAGTTCCATATGAAGAGGTAATTTTGAAAGTAAATGTCATGATCAATGACGTCAAAAGCTTTTGAGAGATCTAAAGTAATTCAATAGGTGCCTCGTTTTGATCCAATGATGAGGCGACATCTTTAAGAAAAGAAAATATATGTTTTCGTTGATTTTGTAGAAATAAATTAGTATAGTAGAAATAAATGGACAGCTGAGTATCTGTTTATTTGGTAATTAGTTTTAAATATTTGGGGGTGATAATTAATGAACAATTTGGATTGGGGAGCACGTCAACTTTACTGTTGAGAAGGCGTGGAAATTTGTACTTTGTAATGCGAGCGTTAAGGAAGGGAAGTAGTAAATCAAGAGAACTAGCATATACAGCCATTGTACGTACTATATTATAGTACGGAGCAGCGTGTTGGGATCCGTATAGAAAGGGCCAAATAAAGTCCATCGATAGAGTTCAGAAAGTAGCAGCAAAATTTGTTTAAAGGGGAAATTCTTTAGGAAATATTTCCATAAAATTATCGACATGGGAATCATTGGCGAGACGTAGGTTGTTTATATTATACAAAGCATTAGAAAAATATCTGACGTGGAGGGAAATTCAGGAAAGAATGCATGAACACGTGTACTTAGCACGTCACGACCATATTAGAAAAATACGTCCAAGGAAACAAAACGGATGTTGGAAAATACTCTTTGGTAAATACGACTATCGATTGATGTAATAGCTTGCCTGCTTACTAATGGACACTTTTCCCACAAACATCAAGACTTTTAGATTGAGATTAAATTCTCGGAATAGTGTTGTAAATGATAATATCAGTAGTCTGTGATGGGCCTCTGCCTTAAAGGCGTGCCTTAAATGAAATACTGTACTATATATGTATTGTATGTATTTCAATGTTTGTTTATATTATATTATTGTATTAAATATATAATAAATGTGAAGAGTTTACTACCGGGCTTAATGTCCAAAGCAAATTAAATACATTTTTATATCTAAATACTAAACTGCTTACTGCATTACAAATATCAACTCACGTGTTCACAGTGCTAAAGTAATCATATCTATAAAATATATTGCCGGTGTTGCAAATTGAAACAAAAACTTTGCAAAATAAGTACTTTAATCATCAACGCACAAAGGGAAGTCACGATGAATATACTTGAAGATTAGCTTCCTTTGGTTCAAAAACTAATTAAGTTATTTGGTTGTCAATTACTTGTTTTTTTATTGCTTCATATGTCAATTAAGATATTCAATGGCTTATCATTAGTTACATTCACCTCCACCTATTCGTAACTGAATTATATTATTGAATGTATATTTATTGTCCCTTGTACTATTGTTTTGCATTTCCTAAGCTTTAGAAGTTGTAAAGGAAGCATTATTAACTTTCATTATTAAAATGTGTATTATTAAAACTTGTAATAGTTAACTATATTCTTCTGAGTTGCCAGTAACCTGCCTTCCCCTCCCCCGAACATTCACGTGCATCCCGCCCACTAGGTTATCGTACAGGTCTGCTGGTTAGAAGCACCTGACCATGATAAACCTGTATGTTTCATGCAATTTGAACAACCCAATAAAAATGTTCTTATTTAATACAATAAAATAGTCATTCCCAACATACACTGTATAACACTATCTTACTTGCGGACTGCGTAGTTTCTTCAGACATGCAGCAGTTTTAAAAGCAGCTATAATGGTCTTATTTATGGCAGACGTTTATGTGTCAATATTTACGCAACGAAAGTGCCCACAGCGAGACACGACGCGGATCAACTCATTCTACAAACAATGCTGTAGGAGAAATTGTCCTTTCCACTGCCGAGAACATTGATTCCCATGCGTGATCATCTAATCAGTAAATGATCAGGATTATTAGGTAAATTATGATGAAGCAAAGGGAGCAGGATGGCCGGAAAAACAGGAGTGTCCGCAGAAAACATGCCCAGAGTTCCCTAAATGTACAGGTTCCACTTGGGTTTACTTAGGTTCAAACCCGAACCCCAACGGCTCAAGCCCCTTTACCGCGAGCCATCTCTAATATGTAGATGATTCTGCCGTTTGTATTTCTCTATGCGGGTTCCGGTTCTCTGTGCGCGGCGTATGGATGTGATTCTCCTGTAGGCGATGTACGTGAGGCGGTGTATGTGAGGCTCGTACGCGGTCGATGTTTGTGAGGCTCGCGTGCGGTGTATATATGTGATTATTGTGCGCGATGTGTGTTTGTGATACTCGTGCGCGGTGTATATATGTGAATCTAATGCTCAGGGTATGTATGCGAGGCTCGTGCACAGTGTATATATGTGATTCACGGGTGCGGTGTATATTTGTGGTTCTGGTACGCAGTGTGTTTGTGAGTGTCTTGAATGTATGTGTGTATGCTGCTGTGGGGTCGGAGTTGCCACTTTTCAGCTCGGGATGTCCTGCGAAAGAGAGATGGAGTTTTGGGTTCAGCTTAGTAGTTTGTTCAGACAATATGTTTAGCAAAATAGCAGCCAAATGCTGTCAATGGCGTAAGTTTGTAGACCCTGTAAGGGTCCCGCAGCACGTTATCAGCAAAAAGCCCGATGCTTTTGTAAGTTAAAATCTATATCTATATTTTCGGTAATAAAAAATATGAGGCTGCAAACGACTGATTCCATTTGTTATTAACCCAAGGTTTTGGGAAAAAAGTTCTCTCGACGTATCATTTTTATGATTTGAAAATCTATTGTGTGTATGAAGATAATTGCGTCGTGTTTGAGTGCCGGTGCTGGGTAATTAATTATGTTTTCATCCTGGAAGCACAGTCAAATCATTTAAAAACGTATTTCTTTGTAGCATTGTCTGCAATATGTAGTTAAAAACAAGAAACAGGTTCACAGAACACATCTTTTTTAACGAATTTAACTTAAATTTTATTAAGTAAAAGTTTAAACATTTTAACAAATACATTTACTATTTATTATCTGTTTTTTTAAGATGTCATCATTAAAAAGATGTTTATATTCCCGATGTTTCCAGCCGTTTATTCAACATCCATCAGGGCTAGAATAATAATGTTATGTACATAAAATGTGTTGTTGGAAGGAATAACATAATAAAAGTAAAGTACGTAAAAACAACAAAATTAAGTATATTCAGGTGACTCAGAATTAATGCTAAAAGCTGCTAGGGCATGTAGAGGGGACGCAAATTATCATTTTTTGGCAAAAATATCACTCCACATTTTTGTGGAAAATCTCATGTAGTGGAGTTACATATCTCACATATGCCCCTGATTTTTTGGGAATCCCGGAATGTACAGATGTTCAAAGGAGTCATAAAATATCCATATCTGCATCAAAAGTTGACCTGTCGAGCACCTGTACATAAGGAGTCTCCCTCAAAATAAGGGGTTCATACTGGTTCATAAGGGTAAATATGTGTAAATTCCTTTGTAACATTCATTCCCAGACATTCTGTACAAGTTTACTACAATTTTATGTGTAAGATTCTAAAAATAAATATTACTTCACATTATTTTGCTACCCTGTAATCCATGCACACTAACACATGTACAGCAGCAATTCTTCAACATCGTATAACAAAATTAATTAATACTACAATAGCTATTGCTTTAATACGTGAAACTAAATAGTATGTATACATATAGAAATAGTATTGCATCATGATGGTTCTTATTAAAATAACAACATCAAAACAACAAACCTAATAACATTTATTCAATTTTCTTAAAATATAACTATGCCAAACCATAATGTAAAATTATGCATATATACACAAGTAACTCAAACATCATATAGAGTAAAATAAAGAAAATACTATAATAATATAATTCCTGACCATATAATAACCTTAACAATGGGTAGTATTTATAATTAAAAAAACTGTTATCTATAAATATTATTTTTAAAAAAAATGCAGAGGCTTTCAATTTCAAGCTTACAAGCTCAATTTTCGTCACAGACAGACGCGGCACATCCCGGAGAGCCAAGAATCCAATGCCCAATTTTGTGCTTACATGCTTTTGTTCATCACCATTATCAGCAGAAGCTGCAGCATGGATATGGCACTAGCCTGTTCCGGCAAACGATATAAATGTGGAATATCCGGCAACAGTGGCTAGTCTCTTCAACCAACACTGTTCGAGAACTGCCGCCGATCTCGCCAAGGGTCTTCAGCCACAAAATTCAATAACAGACCTTTCCCCCAAAATTTTAGACACGATGTTCGTTTCCGAAACTTCCTATGAATTTATCAAAATAATCGGTAAACTAAAAAATAAATATTCGGTCGGTTTAAGATAATTCCCGGATTCTTTGTTAAAGACCTGTGCGCCTGGCATTAGACACCCGTAAACTCACATATTTAGTGCATCCATATGCACTGGAACATTTCCAGATATTTTCAAAAGAGCTAAGATTAAGACGCTCTTCAAAAACGGCAACAAAAATGAAATTAAAAATTATAAGCCAATTTGGCTTTTGTCAGTGTTTTCAAAAATATTAGACTTTTTTACGTACGAATGGAAACCTTTCTCAGTAAACACGACGCACTTTCATATTGCCAACATGCATTTAGGAAATCAAAATCTACGGAAACAACCATATTTTCTTTCTTTAAAGATGTCGCCTCATCATTAGACCAAAGCGAAGCACCTATTGGATTATTTTGAGATCTCTCAAAAGCTTTTGACGATATTGATCATGACATTTTACTCTCAAAATTGCATTCATATGGAATCCGTGGTATTGCCCTAGATTGGTTATGTTCGTATCATTAACAGCGATCTCATAGATTGGAAATACCTTACGGGAATGATGGAACATTACGTACGCACTTTTCCGACTCTTTGCCCATTGCACGTGGAATTCCTCAAGGATCGATTTTAGGCCCTATTCTGTTCCTACTTTACGTAAACGATATGCCCTCGACGATTCGAAACGGAAGAACGGTTCTCTTTGCGGATGATACGAACATTCTTGCAATAAAGAAACCGTAAATAGTACAATATCAGATGTTTAAAATTGGTTCCGAAATAACAAATTAATACTAAATGAAACGAAAACGGCTTTATTGCAGTTTTCCATTTCAAATAAACAATTATGTACTCAATTGAAAATGAACGGTGTATCATTGACCGCTGTAAAAAAAATTAGGTCTCTCAATACAGTCAAATCTCAAATGGAACGTCTATTTGAACGTCCATGAATTGAACACACATTTTAAATTCATTATGCTACGCGTTCAGAATTCTTTCAAATTCAGTGAGCTTTCATACTGCTCGTTGTCTATATTTCATGAATGTTCATTCTCGCCTGAGCTATTGCATAATATTCTTGGAAAATACATCGTATAGCTCCCAGACTTAAGGGAATATATTTTCAAAAAATGCCAATGTCTATTACCATAACACTCAACGTAGAAATCATATTCGTCAGGTGACAGTATCAACAGCCCATTACAAAAAATGCACATACAATACATGTACATTACACTTTGCCGGATGACATTAAACGATTAAATTCTATAGAAAAATTTAAATCCCAAGTGAAATCGTTTCTGCAACATAACTATTTCTATACAATTAGAGACTATACAGAGCATCACAAGCAAACCAACATTAATTTTAACAGTGATAATCAATGCATCATTTATTATTTGGATTGTGATAATGAAAACAACCAACAACAAGTATTGTACCGCAGTTCAGGTCAATGACCACCATCTCGACCAATTATTTTGTCAATTCCTCTGATCTATTGAGCAAATGCTGAGATGGCCACTTGTTTTGTTTCTGGACATAAATGAAACCTTATTATCTGTGCACGTCTCTGTACTATGAGCGATAGTCCTGTAATTTTTGTTGTCTTGATTAATACTATTGCAGTTAATAACATCCAATGTAAATTTATTGTTAATACTGTACTACGTACTTTTAAAAAGTAAAAATTGATTATCCGAAAAAACCTTTGCTCTAACATTTGTATAAATATTTGGTACCATCGCGAATTCCGGAATTATTTTTCGCATCTTTAGTGAGGCCACTCGCTTTGTGGGAGTTTGCTCAGAGACGAAATGTTTTGATAAATATTGAAATGTATAATTTGAGTGCTTATTTATTTATAATGTCCATATTTATTTATGTTATTTAGTGCATAGTTATTTATAATTATTATGTAACTCCTCATTTTCTGCTGCCACTACTGAATTCATTCATCTAATTTGTTGGGAAGTGAAGTTTTGATGAGTGTTTTATACAATTTGTAAATTCTTTTTGTGGAATCGAGAAGAGCCACGGGGTGGGGAGCGTAGAAGGGCCGATTGTGCCGGAGGCGGAGCAAGGGGATGGGGCTGGGGCTGGGGCGGGGAGGGGCGGGGCAGAGAGCGGGCGTCCGGCGTCCGGCGTCTGGCCGCCCTACAAAGGAGTTAATTACTGCCGCTTGATTTTCTCCTCGGGGTATCGCGACGCGCCGCGCGGCGGGCGATGGAGGGCACCGCGGCTCACTGGGAGTGGCGCGGGAGTGGGGGGCTGGCTCTCGCAGGAAGGCAGGGGGGACGAGAACGGTGTTGGCTCTCGGGAGCCTTGGGAGGCGGCGTGGCTCATCGTGACGGCACAGGGAAGAGAGCGACGTGAGCTCTCCGGGAGGTTTGGGAGGGCGGGTGGCCTCTTTCGCGATGGCGGGGGGGAGAGAACCGCGTGAGCTCTTTCGGGGAGACGCGGGAGGGCGGCGGGGATCTTTCGCGGAGGGGCGGCAGGAGAGCAGCGTGCGCTCTCTCGGGGAGGTCTGGGAGGTGGCTGGCCTCTTTCGCAGTGGCAGGGGGCGAGAGCCAAGTGAGATCTTTCGGGGAGACGCGGAAGGGTGGCGGGATCTTTCGCGGAGGGCGGGGAGGGAGAGCGGCGTGCGCTCTCTCGGGGAGGTTTGGGAGGGCGGGAGGTCTCTATCTCGATGGCGGGGGCGAGTGCCATGTAGGCTCTTTCGGGGAGACGCGGAGGGCTGTGGGGATTTTTCGGGATGGGCGGGGGGAGAGAGCAGCGTGCGCTCTGTCGAAGGCGGAAGGGCAGGTTCTTTCGCGATTGGGGCGAAAGCAGCGTAGGCAATCTTGGGGTGGCGCGGGAGGGTGGTCGGGCTCTTTCGCGATGGCATGCGAGTGCGAGAGCATCGTGAACTCTTTCTGGGAAGCACGAGAGGGCAGCGGGACTCTTTTGCGATGCCCGGGGAAAGGGTGTGAGAGCAGCGAGCGCTCTTTCGTTTAGGGGCGGGAGGACGGTGGGGCTCTCTCGCGACGGCGTGGCTGGAGGCGAGAGCGGCGAGGGCTCTCTCGGTTGATTGATTGATTGATGTTTTCGTGTTTCCTTGCGCGTCAACTGCTTCGGTCATTAATCCCCTTAGTGTAGTGCATGCTTTTTCTCGGGAGATGGCGGTGATCTTCCCCCGCTGGATGGCGAGATCCGGCACCGATCTACCATCGGCTAGTGGGGTTTCCCCCTAACCAGGACTCTCCCACCAGCAGGACACCGCCCCAGCCGGGACAAGCCCTAAGCTCCCGACCGGTCACCCGGAATATGCGGTAGTGTGGTGCATGTTAGTGTAAGTGTATGTGTAAGAGGAGATGATAAGGCAATGAAGAGGAAGGAAAGATCGCGCGCGGTCCATGGCCCGTTTGGTAGGGTACTGCTCCGGCATTTGCCTGGCGTTGATCGGAGAAACCACGAAAAAATACCGATCAGAGCAGCCGGTCGCTAGAATTCTCCTCCAGACTGAATTCGACCTAGCTGAAAAGCTAGTGTCGAAAATCCTGCCGCCATCAGGACTCGGACCCCTAAGGACCTCCCGGACAGAAGCGCTGCATCAGTTGATGCACTGAGCTACCGCTACCGGTGGCTCTCTCGGGCAGGCGCGGAAGATGACGAGGGCGGCGGGGCTCTCTTATGGATGCCCCCAGGCGGGGCGAGATCGGCATGGTCTCTCTCTCTCCGGAAGGTCGGGAGGAGGTGAGAGCTGGGGAGGGGAAAAGGGTTAAGGACGGCGCAGCAGCCCCGTCGACGCGACGCGAGCAGCCACGTGCACGTGGGAGGTAGGGAGAGGATGGCCGCTTCTGGCGCAAGGGAGGGTGGGCACGGCAGCGCCGAAAGCGGGCGGGGTGGGGTTTGGGGAGGGATAGGAGTTGTGCGGGGCGTTGTGAGAAAAGGCGAGGCGGGGTGAGGGTGCGAAGCCGGAGAGAAGGGAAGCCGTTTGGGAGAGGGGGTCCCGCTCGGTGAAGACGGCGGTCGAACAAAGGGCGTCGAAGAGCAGTGACCGAGTCGCTACCTGCGGCGGTGCCCGCTTCTCCGCCCACCCGCTCGCCCTGCATCGTAATGACGCCCTCCACCTCAGACACCTGGCCCGCCGCGTGGCCACACGCTACCGTTCTTGCGTCAAGGTGCGCAGAACGCTGTCTGTTACGCACATACACAAAGGCGGATGAATTAGGGGCGTCACTTCCGAAGCCACGTCCACAATTCATTTTCCGGATTTGTCCCTAAAGCTGACGTGCACATTTCAGTACGGGACCCTTTAGACGCAGAAGATGAAAATCTGCAAATGTCACACTTCGGCCAGTCTCTTGAGAATTAGTGGTTTGCAACGATGGTCATTTTTTTTATTAAAACGGTAAAAGGTTGAGTGTAAAATTATTGTAGACTACTTCTACTTTTGCGTAAAACTATTATAATAAAAATTGTGATTTATAATCGTTGCCCTTATTCCTATAATGTTTATGCACTTCCTAATCAGGATGAGTCGATATTAGGAGTTACATGAATTAAGCAGTTTGTCGGCTGACTAAACGAACATTTTGAGCATGATTTGCAATGATTCAGAAATACTTATCAGAAGTCTACTAACGATTCTCAGCAGTGCGCTCATAGCAGACCGTCCACCTAAACCTGATCGGGTTGTACTGACGAAACGCTGGCTTTCATGATACATTGAAGGTGATGGGCAGTGTGCTAACAATCGCTAACGATGCGCACCTGGCAGCTTGCTGGAAGGGGTTATTCAAAGTTCTCGTAGCTCGGACCATCGGAACCAATCAAGACACGGAATAAGAGCTCTATAAAAGGCGACCACGCGCTGAAGAAGCCAAAAACCAAGTGAGGGATCTGCTCCGTTTAAATTTGGTTCCTGCTCACTCCCCTCCAGTTCCCACTACTCGCAGGGCTCCTTGCAGTTTGTAAATTTCGAAAAGGCGATTGTGGTGGGGAGACGAACACCCAATCGCATCACACCACACTATCATTGGACATTGACCGCCACTGACCTCCGACGGTTAATGAGACTATGGGATATTTCTCTGGCTTGGAGGAAAATGTTTTTGCAGCGGCAGGGTGTTTGAACCCTAATTGGACCATCAAACCGTGAGAGCCCTTGATATTTTCTTCCATTTTTGCATTTTGCCGCAAGGAGTTCTACGGAATGAAGAGTGCCATGCAAATTAAGTTCAGTTTGTAGACTACCTGTCTTGAGTTTGGCTACATTCTTCGTGCTCTGATGTGTTGATATATTTGTAGGCAAAAGAAAGGATCCAGGGTCCCGTAATCTGCTTTGTTGCTTTTATAATTCTTAGCAGGAAAGCATGACTGTTATAAAACAATTAGAGAGTTTACTGATCCCCCAAAAGAAAAATATTTATTTTAAAAATGATATATAATTCATTAGTTTATATTAGTATTTTAAATATTTCATATGCCTGGAACAAGAATTGTACTTCAGCTTCTGGATCAATGAACCCCATTACATACTGGTTGTCTTTTCAGTTTCCCTCATCCAATGAGCGAATGCCGATGGCACATATTTTCGCTTCTCGACTCAAAGTTAGCTTCACCATATGCACGTTCTTTTGAGTTTAATTTTGCTAGTTGTGGTTGGAGCAGAGGCGAAGGTGTAGGAATTTTTTCTTCTAAATACTATCAACTCAATCCCATGCTAATCGTTTATCAATGCAAAAAAATCTATACCCCGAGTGAACATCTTCTTTGAAATGTTAACAACCTTGCTTTGTTAGTGGTGCTTTTATTGATCATTAAACAATTTAGTAATAAAAGCTGTGAAAGGTATTCTAGAGTTAATGAAACGTGCGCATGTTATACATCTTCCCCATACGTGACGTTCAATTTTATTCTTCATTGACAAAATAAATCAAACAAATCAAAAATTAAACAAAGTATATGTTGTATTTGCAGGATGCTAGGTAAATTATACATTCAATGTTTAAAAGCCATTTACTTTCACCATAACCAATACACAGAACAACGTAACAAATAACTGTACAAATTTCCTAACGGCGTTCTTGCCGTTTCGGGCCTTATCGCCGGCAGTGGCGGTAAGCGTCGTTATGCGATAGCTGGCAGCAGTAGCCTCGAGTCTCCTAGTAGCGCGCAGCTCATTTCGCCGCGATTGGGCGTGTAGCGAGTGGCGGCGGTAGCCACCGAGGTCGGCGCTGATCGCCTGGCTGATACGTAGCAAGCACCGGCGGCAGCAGCCTGGAGTCCCCTTGTAGCGCGCAGCAGATTACGCCGCGATAGGGCGTGTAGCGAGTGGCGGCGGGAGCCGCCCGTGGTCTGCGCTGATCGCCTGGCGGATACGCCACGACTTGTGACGTGTAGCCAGTGCAGGTGGCAGCAGCCTGGAGTCCCCTTTGTAGCGCGCAGCTGATTACGCCGCGATTGGGCGTGTAGCGAGCGGCGGCGGTGGTAGCTAAGCAAAGTTGTCACTGAACGGGAGCGCTCTGCTCCTGGCACCGCCTTTATACTCCACCGCCCGGAGAATGGGGAGGGGAGGGGCTGTGCCCCTCCACTAGCGGCGCGGCGGAGCGTAACTCCGTCTCGTCCTCTGATTGGGGGGATACCACAGTATAAAATGCTCAATACCAATACGCAATGAACGTGCCCAAAATGTTGAAACCATTGCATTGTTTCAACAAATTTAATTTTCTAAATTATGATATTTATAAAACATCCCTGCTTTCCATTCTTACAATCAACTATTGATCCAAAACCACACATTTATACAACCAATATTCCTCATCCAACAATAAATTTCTCTCGTGTTATTTTTATAATCATTTGACGATGTTGTCAATGTTCATAAAATTAGTTTCTACTGAAGGCGTTGTCATCCTTTTATTATTATTATTATTATTATTATTATTATTATTATTATTATTTGGTCGCCAATTGGTCATCTCGGGACCACGCGAAAATGCAACCCCCTCATAAAAAGAACTTTTATGGAAGGGAGATCAGCATTTTCATGCTGAATCCATTTTTACACCCAGGGTTGTTAGCCCTGGGGGACGATGTCAAATGATAATGATAAAATGGACCATCACAAACATACAAACACACACACAAACACAACAATGTCCAATGCGGGTCTCCGCCACGGCACTACTGCCTTAGAGATCTCGGCTACACGGATCGGCAATATAATGATGATGATGATGATGATGATGATTAATAATAATAATAATAATAATACCGCTCCCGATTACCCCTGGCCATCACAAAGAGGGTAGGAAGCGGTGCGGATAAACAAAGTTTAAAAGTTAATAATTATAAATGAGTAATAACTGAATATCCACTGACAGTTCATGTCAACGCTATTTGCAGTACTTTCATGGAGAAAAACGACTCTCGCACGAGAGATGACACCATTACCCTGGCATTTCCTACGCCCTCCACGTATGTCACTTGTGAGGGGGCAATCAAGGGCAATAGGACAGTAGGACAATCGTCCGAATGCCGGAAACCGTAGCCTGCGCAATCAACAATGGTCAACGGAGGGGTCTCAGTATAATAAAAGACAGAACAAACTAGATGTACGATAGCTTTTAGTATCGCTTGCAATCATCAGTAACTTTCATCAATGCATTCACTAATGACTCCCATCTCTCGTTCTTAGGGCAATTCATTTTTTGTTTGATTCAATCCGTCTTTATAATCGTTGTACAAGACATGCCTTTCTCGCCCAAAGCGACTCCTACATTTCAGAACAGCCGGTCAGCTGCAGAAAACTAAGCAATTAGGTTGGTGAAGGATCAGTCGCATGCGAACAATGTGTGGTTTCTCACTCGACTCCCCCTCAGTGTGGTACCTGCATGTGCGACCGTCGTCCATGTGTAAGTAATAATAATAGTAATAGTAATAATAGGAATAATAATAATAATAATAATAATAACAACAACAACAACAACGGAAACATTCAGGCAAAGAAGAATGCAGTTCCATGGAACATTCCCAGGATGAATGAAAACAGTTTCAAGGTGATTTTTTGGATTCTTCCAGTCATCAATTCAGGCAAGAGAAAAACGAAGTGGATGAAAGAAGCCGAGGAGGACCTCGGACAAACACACAAAAGAATAAATGATGCAGAAGACAGAAAATAAATCAGGAACACGACTAAAAAACATACATTTGAAACTGAAACACAGTAGATGCTAGGATGTAAATGGGCAGCGGAGCTAAAGAAATAACAGGGTAAACACACGAAGAAAATTTGGGCACAGAGAAAACATACAATTATCATTAAGCACGTTCAAACGCTGTCTTTACATTATCATTAAGCACGTTCAAATGCTGTCTTTACAATAATATTAATAATAATAACAACAAGTTAAGGCAGCTCACCGGGGAATTAAATTATCCCTCATGTGAATATTAATGTTAGAGTCTCTAACATTAGAAGCAAGAGGTTATAAAAAGATATTTCAAAAACTTTAAGTTTTGTTGTCTATGTCGCATCCCTATCCCCGGGCAAAGTAAATGGAAAACTACCGATTAGGGCGTCAATTAAAAACAACAAAAATATTACAAAAATTCTCTCGCTCCATCCCTGCGACGCGATGATTATTTGGAGCTACAGCAATGTACCCGCCCCAACTCTCGGTGCCGGAAAACATCTGAAAGTCGCCTGACGAGCTGTCCAGAACAGTGCTTTTTTTCAATTCTTTCATTTGTTATTTTTAACGAGTCGTTAAATGGATGAGCTACAGACCACTTGTATTTCGTATTTCCGTACCGAACAAGGTGAAAGTCTGTAGTGTTCAATCAGCTACCTTATTCCGTTTCATTGTTGTCAGGTGCCGGAAACCATGGAACATTCAAATAGGAAACAGTCTAACCACATGATGCCCTTATATTACATAAAATGTTGAACCTGCGTCAATTATTGTGTTCTTATGTCATAAACTTTATCTACTTCTATGTATGTTGTATGTCCACTTACTTTGCCACGATAAACACGTTCAGCACGCAAGTGGAGAAAGATTTGCCGTCTCAGCGAAGTGATTTTCACACACACCAAGATGGCAACGGGCATCCAAGATCAGAATCCAAGGAAGCTCGGATCGATCCTGAAGGTGTGCCAGCAGATGGCTTCTCACTTTCGAACCTCTATCACGGGGCGGTCCGCACAGCTGTAACCAGGCAGCTTTCTGCAGCAGGGGCAGATTCGGTCACGGGTCTTCTTTGGCATGAACATCACCACCACCACAGACACTGACGTCAACGCCACCAGGGTGAACAGGAACATCTGCCGCACGGGGCCCTGCGTGAAATTTCTTTCCCCAGAGCAGCTGCTGCAAACTTTCCCGACCTTCTTGACCACAAAATCCGTAATTGTATATCTAAGGTAATCACTTATTAGGCCTGTACTATTACATCCAAAAAAGGGTCTGCCGTGACATGACAACTGCTCAAACTCTACTCGAAAATCAAACTGAGATGACTCAAATCAGAGACCTACATGAGTGATAAAAACAATTTCCAGAACTCAAAAAATTGTGAGAGGTAAGTGCTAATTAGCTCTGTCTAAATATTATTTAAAACATAAATTTGCAAAAATCATTAAGTACTTGTAAAATTCTAAACTTACATTTATTACTTGTACTAGTACCTTTTTAATATACAAAACTATAAAAGCTACTTGAATTGTAAGAAAATATTTATTTACTCAAGACATCTTCAAAAGTTAATTTTAACAAAATTATTAATGTTACAAGATAATTGAGTATAAATATTATACATTTTAGTAGTACGTTTTACGTCGTATTAAACTATATAATAATTATGCTTCAATTACCTTGTACCGTCAATAATTTACGTTAATAATACGTCAAAAGTAACGCACAAGTCTTAATATAATGGACATGATTGTTTAAAAAACTAAGATGGTATGGACATGCAAAGAAAGAATAAATAATATTGGCCTAAAATATTGTGGAAATGGCAACCCATCGAAGATGCTGAAACGCGAAAGACACCCCATGGTGTAATATCCATAACTCGCCGTTCTACTAGTAGTGTTGTGTTCTGTTTCTGCTGGTTCCAATATTTTTATGGATTTTTCTTACCGTTTCATTGATTAAACAAAAAATGAAAGTAATGTCAATTTTTTTCTTGAAACAATGGAATTTTTCTCACAAGCCAGAGATATATCGCTTTGCGACCATTGCCTTAGATAGGTACCCAAATTGGAAGTAGTAAAGTTAAGGAGACGTACCTTCGAGTGAACGTACGTTTGTATGCATGTATCTTCGAGTGAAACTGGAGATTGTTAAAGGGAAATACAAGACAAGAACTCAGAATTAAATAAGAAAATTATACATTCCTATGTGGTTAATAGGATCGTAAGATAAATGAATTTCTTTAATTTCTTCAATAACACCCTCAACTATCAAAACAGAAAATTTTAAAACATGCACATAATATGTTTTCAATGGGACTAGACTAGATACTGATGAGATAGAAACGCACTTGTCATTTATTTCTTCGTGTTTCCCTTAAATAAGTTTATTACTTAGAAGAACGTTAACATTACACTTTTTTTGAATTGGTGCAGTAGGTATAATACGTTTGCTACTACAAAAGTGTCCCAATAGCCGAGTGTATTGAGGATTGCTAAATCTGATCGTACAAATTAACGCGTACAGATTCCGTACAATACAGGTAGTTGGACGTCATAGAAAAAATTTTCTTCTTTAGAATTGCGCCTATTAAATATTATCTGAGATGGAAGAACAAAAATTGTTGGTTACGTAATTTTAACGGATCTTTTTTATCTTCTGTCTGTTCAGACATTAGAATCCTTTTCATCAGTCGAGTCGAAGCAATTGAGAGATTCAATGACTCGACTGTTGCAACCCTAAATACAGTGTTCTATTGGATCTCACCTTTCTGAGTCGAAGTTTATTGTCGTTCAGGATGCCAGACCAGTCGTTACCACCGAATAGCGTAAAGAAATGTTCACAGATGAGGATATTCAACGATGATATACTCTTCGTTGGCTAAATATTGCAAAGTGTTGGTAATCGTCTGAAGGCTGGGCAGCAACGATCACGACAGCTTACTGGCATGCACGTCACAGTCAACAGACAAGCCGTCAGAAAATATCCCACGTAGAGTAATACAAGATCCATCGGCCTGTGCAAACCTGTAAAAAATATTTATGATTTATGAATTTATATTTTATTATTATTATCTTCTATAAAATTCGTAATTATCCTCTAGGATATCATAAACCCACATAACAGTAAAACAGATTCCATAAAAACGAAACTGTTTGTGAAGAAAGTGAATTAAAAATAATTATAAGTAATAATTGAAGACAAAGTGACATTTAGAAAATGACAAAAAAAATTCCAATTAAAAAATTGGAAGTAAGATTAGAGTTCAAAATTTCAAGTCACAGAACATCCCTTGCAGAATATGCTAATGCATCCCTTGCTAATAATAGCAACACATAAACAATATACGTTAATATATATGACAATAGACGTTATAATATATGTTATGACATTGAGAACGATAATAGTATTCTCATTCAACAGTATATTCAGCACAGTTTATTCACAGCCTTACGATCTCGCGTGGTAAACCATCCTAATAAGTCCATGTACTTGCCTATTCAAATTCATTTCAAGCAAAGAAATGTTTCTAGAAACATTGGCTTTGATGTAATTTTTAAGTTGATATTATTATTATTGGTTACACTGTTGTTGTTGTTGTTATTATTATTATTATTATTATTATTATTATTATTATGGTCATATCCCTTATACAGTGAAGTGAAGTGAAGTGGCGGGGAGGAGGAGGGGAGGGGAGGGGGAGGGAGTGCAGTGCAGTGCAGTGTAGTGTACTAAAATGAAGTGGTGTTAGACAAGCTATAAGTCAATTTAGAGATAACTTTGTAAAAATTGATTAGAACTAGGATATCAATATCTTATTCTTGTTGCAATTATATTTGTAAATATTCGTAATATTATGTATTTATTTCATAGGTAATCTTTACACACAAATTAGAAAACTTCATGCTATGTGGCTAGGCCGAAGGCCTTTAAGTCATTACAATACCTACATTCTACGCGTTCTAACCTTTCGAATTCTGATATTCACCCCAAATGGTCTCTCCATCGCATCAAAGCCGCGGAAAAGAGACCATAAGGTACGGCTGAGGAAAAATCCCTGAAGGGGGAAAAACCTGCCGTCAGAAGCCTAGTACATGCTAATCTTTCCGATTTTTTTAAAAACTATTTATTTGGGGCGGGCGTCACGCATTCTCCTTCCAGTGTTTGGGCTCCTCTGCACCTGAAAACAAACAGCGCCACAGAAGATCGTCCGCACCAACGCCTCTGCCCTTACATTTCCGATTCTCACTTCCCTTCGCATCCTAATGTGCTTATTACTTCAACAGTTTCATTTTATTTTATTGACTTATTTATGTACTTATACTTAACAATTGACTACGACTTATAACCTATTTTCTTAACTGTTTACCAACTTAAGATAACTTACTGATTAACTTAATTATTGTTAGCTTATTGACATATTTATTTATTTATTTCTCTCCAGTCTAGGCTCCGCTCGTACTAACCAGTGCTGTTTTCCCACTCCCTAATTTCAATTTCCCTAATGCCCTTTCCTAGAAATGTTCCTAATTCGTTCATGAATTTAGATCTTTTATCACCTAAAATGTTTACGGGGAGCTTTGCGCAGTGGCAATATCGTAAACAATGACGTTTATATGAGGTGCGATTATTGCTAGTTGAAAACTTTTCCCAATATTCGAAATAGCTTTGTAATTGTAAATCTTGTAGTAATCATGTTTGCCATCGGGCAATAGCTCAAAGCGAACTTTAATAAATATCTATCTAAATGGTTTTAAAAGCAAGGAGACCTTTGTAGATGCAATAATAATACCAAGGTTCCCCTCCCACTAGCTCCCCCACACCCACCACTTGCAGAGAGAGAAAGAGAGAGCGAAAAGGAGAGCGAAAGAGAGGGCGAAAGAGAGGGCGAAAGAGAGGGCGAAAGAGAGGGCGAAAGAGAGGGAAGAGAGGAGGAAAGAGAGAGAGAGAGAAAGAGAGAGAGCGAAGAGAGAGAGCGAGAGTGAAAGGAAGAGAGAGCGAAAGAGAGAGAGCGAGAGAGAGAGCGAAAAGAGAGAGAGTGAAGAGAGAGAGCTGAAGAGAGAGAGTGAAAGAGAGAGAGCGAAAGAGAGAGAGCGAAAGAGAGAGAGAGAAAGAGAGAGAGAGAGAGAGAGAGAGAAAGAGAGAGAGCGAAAGAGAGAGGAGGGAAAGAGAGAGCGAAAGAGAGAGCAAGAGAGAGGAAAGAGAGAGCGAAAGAGAGCTGAAAGAGAGAGAGCGAAAGAGAGAGAGAGAGCGAAAGAGAGAGAGACGAAAGAGAGGCGGAAAGAGAAGAGTAGAAGAGCGAAAGAGAGAGAGCGAAAGAGAGAGAGCGAAAGAGAGAGGAGCGATAAGAGAGAGGAAAGAGAGAATCGAAGAGAGAGAGATCAAAGAGAGAGACGAGAGAGAGAGCGAAGAGAGAGAGCGAAAGAGAGAGAGATACGAAAGAGAGAGATATCGAAGAGAGAGACTGAAAGAGAGAGAGATCGAAAGAGAGAGAGACTGAAAGAGAGAGAGCTGAAAGAGAGAGAGATGAAAGAGAGAGGTCGAAAGAGAGGAGATCGAAAGAGAGAGAGACGAAAGAGAGAGACTCGAAAGAGAGAGAGCGAAAGAGAGAGAGACCGAAAGAGAGAGCGCGAAAGAGAGCGAGAGCGAAAGAGAGAGAGCGAAAGAGAGAGATCGAAAGAGAGAGAGATCGAAAGAGAGAGAGATCGAAAGAAGAGAGAGATCGGAAAGAGAGAGATCGAAAAAGAGAGAGATCGAAAGAGAGAGAGATCGAAAGAGAGAGAAGAAAGAGAGAAGAGATGGAAAACAACATTCTGTAAAATACATATTCAAAGATACCATCTTGAATTGCCAAACAAATACATGGAACATACATGGCTTTTATTAAACATTTGAGGAAAATATTCTGGAAACTTTCTGAGTAGGGTGGTTTCTTTGCTAACAATAATTCTTCCAATGTGACCCACACATCTCATAGCACATTGCATTATAGTTACCTCATCACTAATCACTTCAAAAGTATTTACGTTCAGTGAGTTTCAATTCCATGCCAACGAATGGAATAATAAGTATTCTGTTTAACATTCCAAGTTTGTCTACTGCCAAAGTTGTATCTCTTACGTTATACGTATTTTAACATTCGCTGTTATGCCTGACACCGTA